>OZ037936.1:9538340-10139269 GCA_964035585.1 Polytrichum formosum | reverse complement strand
GCTTGGCAACATCTCCTCTTGAGTCTCTGTCTCATCAATACTTCGATATCCATTAATTCTATTTATTTTGTGATCTTCGTTATTGGTGCAGACCGTGGAGCTAAAGACGGTGGTCCTCAAGGTAATGATGCACTGCGAGGGCTGTGCAGGAACCGTGAAAAGAGCTTGCAAAAACATCCCAGGTATGGACATCTTGTGGACATCTTGTGGACATCCTCCATTTGTCATATATCTGTTTAAACCTAAGCATCCAGGGACACGTTCTCAAGCAATTGTGACATTGACCTCACTCATCCTCAGGATAGAATTGGTCTCTGCTGGCAAATGTGGCAACCAGGAGATAGATGGCCATACTTTTCATGTCTGGATCGATTACGCCCACCACTTCACTAATGAATGACTGAAAGTGGAATAGAAATGTATACATACATCTGAAGGAGTTATAAACATGCAAAATGTGATGAGTTTCATCTCCTTCGATGGTCATAGTCACTCCAAATAGAGCATCTCTGATCTCTGATGAGACATGTCTATTTTGCAATATTATTATTGGGGTGAATGAAAATGTTTTGGTTGGTTGATCACAGGGGTTGTCAGTTACCAGGTGGACTTCCCTGGACAGAAGGTGACAGTGGTTGGAAATGTGAAACGGGAAGAAGTGTTGAGACGCATTATGAAGACAGGCAAGCATGCCGAGTTAGTGCCTGAGGAGCCCAAGAAGGAAGCTCCCAAGAAGGAAGAGAAAAAAGAGGAGAAGAAAGAGGAGAAGAAGGAAGAGAAGAAGGAAGAGAAGAAGGAGGACAAGAAAGAGGAAAAGAAAGAAGAGAAGAAGGAAGATAAGAAGGAAGAGAAGAAAGAGGAAAAGAAGGAGGAGGCTAAGAAAGAGGAGCCCAAGAAAGCGGTATGCAATAATCCTACGATTGTCCATTTCCAAAGTATTTGTTGAAACATCTTGTTCACCTCTCTAGTCTACTCAAATCTACATAATGTATGAAGTATTAGTTCAATCCACATATGTCCACAAAGTTGCACTTAGATACTAGTCATTTATCTGAGCTGGCCTTGAAATGTCTTTTGGGAGCCAGAGCGAGCATTCACCATGGTAAACAAGTATACACAAGCATACATTGGAATAGATAGGCATGAATAGTAGCTACTCTTGTTTGCAATTAGGGATAAGTAGCAATATGTGGAATTCCTATGTCTGGCAAGTACACATTTTGTGGACTGTCGACTTGCGTTGACTGGCTGGTGTGCTGATGATGGCAACCAAGCAATATCCATTGTGCTAATAGCAATGTCTGGGATACGCACATTTTTTTTGTGGACTATTGACTTACATTCGAGTGGCTGGGAGGGAACCCGAGGCCTTAAACCGGGTTCCATGGGAACTCAGAGGCCGGAATAGTGCTTGGGTGGGTGACCTGCCTAGCACTTGATTACTGTTGCACGCTACCACCTATGATCCACCCAATCAATCATATTGGGGGTATCCGGGTGAACCGGATATTTTCAACCAACCATGTGGGAACCTAGGGGCTTGCCCTCGGGGGAGAGAGGTGCCGGCTGGCTTGTCTGTACCTGTTCGAGGTGTTTACTTTTGAATGGAGGCTGTAGTCTTCGGGAGCCCTCTAATTTTTGTGATGCCCATTTTGGGATTACATATAGAATTAGACGAACTCAAAGATGAAGCAACACTATAATATGTGCTGATGGCAACACTGGAGCTCTCTTTCTTTCTCTCTCTCTCTCTCTTTGACTGACTGGTGTTTTGCTGATGGCAACAGGAAGCAAAGGCTGAGAACGGAGGTGGAGGTGGTGGAGGAGGTGGAGGTGGGAAGAAGAAGAAAGGTAAAGGTGGAGGTGGGGGTGGAGGTGGAGGTGGTGGCGGCGGCGGAGGTGAGAAGAAAGAGGAGGCAAAGAAGGAAGAGGCAAAGGAGGAGAAGAAGGAAGAGAAGAAAGAAGAGAAGAAAGAGGAGGCGAAGAAAGAAGAGCCCAAGAAAGAGGAGAAGAAAGAGGCACCTAAGAAGCAGCAACAGCAGCAACCTGAGCCACCACAAGAAGACCCTTACCCTGTAACTTTTGTCCTTGGTCAAGACTACACTAGATACTACTACTACTAAGTAAACCAAGTAGCTAATTATAAGCTTACTTCATGTGTTGTTGTACATAGAGCCCGCCCTCCTTGCTCGGACACACCAACAATAAGTAGCGAATGTCGTCATCATCATCATCATGTGCATACTCGGCAGTAGTTGTTGTAGAAAAAGGTGGCCACAAGAAAAACTCTACTATGCGCCAAATTAATGGTAGGCAAGCAGCAGAAGGAAAGAGAAGCAAAGGAACCCAAGGTCGTGTTTGTCGATCGATGAGATACTTAGTAGAGGTGGTAGCGAAGTGACAAAGTAGAATGCAGCAGGGTCCAAGTGCGTAAAAAGGAAGAGGTGGCCAAAAGGAAGCTTTCAGAGGTCACATAAAAAATGATGGCCTTACAGCACCCTAATGGGTCAGAAGGCGTAATAAGTTCGATACTTAGCGTAACATCAAATTTTGAATCTTTGTTTTTTTTACATGTTGAATATGGTTGTTTTGTTCTACGTTGATGAGTATTGGGTTGTAAATGGTCTTGGGTAGGATTTTAAAAGTGGATTTTGTAAACTGGATGAGGATGTTGTGACCAAGCTCTGAGTACTGCTCTGTAAGTTTGTATCTTGATGTAACTTAGTCGGTATTGAGCATTTTGTTAGACCCCACACAACATTACTCAGCTGATGAGCTGTGTTCAGCTGCCCTGACTTCAGATTCACTTTGAAGCACTGGAATTCTCACATCCGGAGGCTTCGTTCTCAAATCTACTGCGGGGCCCCTGAACACAGTTCATCAGCTGAGTAATGTTATGAGAATTGAAATGCCCGAACATTGTTATATTGATGATTTTATTTTATTTTACTTCCAGTGTGATCAATATGGATTCCTACAAAATGGTGTCACTTATATTTTCTCAATTTTGCTGAATGGTACTCAGCTGCTTATCTGTTAAATGATTCTAATTTATAGATGGTGTATGTGGTTTTGCAATTTCTGAAAAGATCCGTTTTGCCAGTAAATAATACATTTGCAATCTAAAGTGCCACATCCATAGCTTCGCTGAGTAGGAACCTGATAAAAGAAAAAACCAAAAGAAAAAAAACTTGTTTCCAGTCCCCTGAGACTGAAACACCTGTATATAAATGACATTTCCAGGCTTCCAGCTGGCACCTCAAGTTATGGTACTAGAATAAGTGTACTGCGAAACCCCTTTAGCCTGGATGTGCCTGTAACCTTATATAACACACTTCAACACAATTTACTGATTACATCAGGAAACTACATACATCTTACAGTTGAACAGTACGATTGAAAGTTCTGTAATTCCAGTGCCAGCTATTTCTTCTCAAGTATTTAAAAAAAAATGTTCTTCCATTGCTATTTTCTGCATTGATCGAATTGGGAAATGAAGGGGACCTGGCGGATTTTATGAACCAACAGAGTTTATGAACAGCTGTTACTTCCGGCCACTCGATTGATAGCCTTCTGAAGTACTAACTCATAAGTGGGTTGTCAATTGCAGGTGAAGACAGTGGTGCTCAAGGTGGTGATGCATTGTGAAGGTTGCGCACTTACAGTACAGCGAGCAGTAAGGCGCATTCCAGGTATGTGCCTTGCAAGTGCCAATTAAAAATAGCATAATTTTTATAATGAAAAACATACCCTTGATTGACAAATTACGGGGTAATCATGCTCTTGTTGAATCAAGGGTCAAGGGTGGAGATGAAATCATATGATGCGAAAAGAGTTGCAAAAAAATTAAAAGAGTTATGATCGATCCACAGACATGTCTACTGTTGTGTGTCTTCACCATCGTCCACATGGAAGATCTGTTGCATGCTAAAGTAGACTCGGGTCCGGCTTACACTTTTGACCAGTGACCATGACCGCCACTTTCTAAAATCTCTCATTGGTTGAGAAAAGAGTGGTGGTCCCACTTCGTTTTACACAAGTTCACCTAAAATGTAAGAGAATTGTTCAATGTTTGAAGTGTTAACAAATTTGTAATAATTACCAAGAATAAGTTCAATGAATATAAGTAACTCGGTGTTTCTTACACTGACATGAATGGCAACCCGTTCTTCCTTACCTTGATCATGTTTTTCCCAAGCTTCAAGGTAGGGGAGGAATAAGTTTATGACCTAACAAGAACATGACTCACCCCCCTTGTTTGGGAGGAAGTCGAGATGTAACAATTCTCATAAAAAAGAGTCAAAAGTAGACCCTTCTGATGATGCATAACATTACTAAGCACAATGGACATGTTCTTTTTTTTTTATTCGGGGATACTGCCTACATGAACCACTGTAGATGAATAGTGTCCAAAGGACAAGAGTCTTGGATATGCTCCCCTTTCCAAGGAGAGCCATGGATATGCTTCCACATTACATCACTTCTATGCAATTCACGTTGAGCACTTTACATGCCGGGAGTAGCAAGAGTAATATTCAACCACAAACCATGAGATATTTTGGATCCACATAGTAGGATCAACCTGCTAAGTAATGTTATGTGTAGAGCATCCACCAGATTTAATGGGGCTCTATCATTCTAAGGAATTAGCCTTTTTGACAACATCTTGATGCACTTCTAGTCCCATAATCCTTCTAGCTTCATGGATTGCAAAGTCAATTTCATTGCAATGAGAGAAACGGAGTTGCATCAAACTTATGTATCATAAGAGCATCTCCACCACTACAACCACATCTCCCACTATATTGGTGAATGTAGATTTAGAGCCACCAAAATGAAGAGACTCTACTTTGTTGCAACAATATAGTGGCTCCTCTGCTCTTATCAAACCTCTTACAATGCTAGAAAGTGCTCACTTCATGACACTTCATGCTATATATTAAACTTTATATGATTACTTTAACACATGCCAAAATTTTCTTAGACAATTTGGGTTACAATTATTACATATGGAGTAGTAATTGGTGTTGTAGCGGTGGTGCCTTTACCACTATGATCTTTAGGCCTACTCCAAAGTAGGGGTAGAGGAGCTTGTCACTGCTTTGGAGTGGAAATAGGAGGGAGATGTGGTGGCAGTGTTGTAGATGCCCTATCATTGAGATCTACACCTTTTACACCTATCATTGTGGTTTACCATTTGGAGTTACGCATTGCTAGAACTTTTTGCCGGCCGTATCATTTTCAACCCAGATAACATAAACAGAGAGTATGCACATCAAGGAACATAATATAACTTGGCAAAAATTGATAATCTTAGTAGAAAGTTATAGCAATGCTTAACTCCAAATGGTAAACCACAGTAATAGGTGTGACAGGTGTAGTTAGCAGTCACAGTAATAGAGGAGACAATTGGACCAAATGCAAATCCAAGAAATAGGAGATGAGATTGCTAATGAAGGCATTCCAAACAGGGATAATATCATACAAAGTTGATTTTCCGGGACAGAAGGTGACGGTGACAGGGGTTGTTACTCCTGAGGATGTATATCATCAAGTTGCCAGAACAGGAAAGATCACAGTAGTAGTGCCACCACCTCCGCCACCGCCCCCACTTCCAGAACCGGAACCAAAAGTGGAGCCACCAAAAGCACAAGCCCCACCTGAAGCAGCAAAAGAGGAGAAGAAAGAAGAAGCACCCAAGGAAGAAACAAAGGAGCCACCAAAAGAAGAGCCAAAGGAGGTAATTGCTTTCTTATGTACCCATACCTCTCGTCTATGTACGAAAAGTGACGATAGTTGCATATACAATTTAAGATTAGCAAACCTGGTACTCAGGTCTATATCTGACACCTTATAAGTACAGAAAGTTCTCCCTTTAAAAAGATTATCTGAGCACATGTCCACAATTGACTAAGTCCACAAGCTTGAGATTTTAACAAGTATACTGATAAACAAACAGATCTGTTCTATAGACAACACTGAATAGCACTCTCTTCAAAACGTGTTCAACTACTAGGTCTGTATAGGCACACTGCTGATTTTAGACAACATTAGGAATTGATGGCAAGATGAAATGAAATATTTTCACAGGAAAAGAAGGACGAGAAGAAGGAAGAGAAGAAAGAAGAGAAGAAGGAGGATCCACCTGCAGCAGAGGCAAAAACAGAAGAAAAAAAAACAGAGCCAAAGAAGGAAGAACCAAAAGAGGAAAAGAAGGCGGATGAAAAAAAAAAAGAGAAGCCACCCGAGGTGAAAGCTGAAGAGAAAAAACTGGAGAAACCACCACCACCACCCCCGCCTCTAGTGCAACCACCAATAGAAGAACTCTACCCTGTGACATTTGTACTTGGCCCTGACTACACAAAATATTACTACTATTGAGAAAATAGCACACACTAAAGTAGCCAAGACTTTGAGACAATAGATTGCAGCTCACAAATCTATCTAAACTGCTCCAAATCTCCACATTGAGAAGTCACCCAAAAGGCTAACTGTTGCCTGACTGGTTTTTGGTTGACACTAGAACAGAATGCACTTTCAGGTTGGTTTAGGCAGTCCTTAACTCACTATTGATCAATCAACGTAGGAGCACACAGAAGAAATCTATACAGAGCAGTACAGAAGAGTCATTGGAAGTGGCAAACAAGTTGCTGCAGCGGATCACACAACTGTAAACTTAGGAGCTAACTAGTTGAGTCAATGCACAGTAAGTTAAACCTGTTATAAGGATCATTATGGTCATTTTTTGTGCAATTCTGACCTCCTTCAAAGCATTGTTTTAAGCAAGTACAAGCATTGTTTTAATCTCATAGATAAAGATCACCATGAAACAAAATCTTCCTTCCTACTCAACTGGACTCTTGAATGAAGAAGCCCATCCTAACCGATGATTTCACAGCCAACTCAATTAGGTTCCAAGGAATACCAAAAAAAAAAAAATTGCATTTGAAATACATGGAGGATGGTGGACAAACTAACAAAACCATAAATTTGTGGATAATTTTGCATGAAAATTGATCCATATTTGCAACGCCCGTTTTTTTTCTTTTCTTTTTCCCTTTGATCTGGGCCATTTTTCTGGTTGCACATTTCCATCACATGGATTGAACAATTTTGAGTTGGGGTCACAGTTTCACTGAATGAATACACATATATTTATACCCACTGAGACTGTCACTGCTACGGTTTCTACAATTAATCACAAAAAGTAGAGGTTGCAGGAAAGAAACAGCAATCATGTGCTGGAACTTTTCCTGATAGCTCTAGAACTTGCTCTCTGAAATGGACTAAAAAATATGTGATTAAATCGGATCACAAAAGATACAAAAGAATGAACTCTAGTCTTCTGATATCCAGTGGGTGAGTTTAATCAATGAACAGGGGGCTTTAGTCATGGCTGGAATTCTGACAACTGTTAACAACCAAGTCCTAGTATGTTGATGTGGCACATGGTGCTTAAACATCCCAAACTCTAGAATGATCTCTACATGACAGTGAAGGTCATCCAGTCCCCGCTATCCAAAGGTATTGGGGAATATCGAAACCTTACCTTCCCTGTGGGCTTGTCTGTCAAGGGGAACTAAAACATATGCAACCAGGAAGAGTCAGCATAAAATTGCAGTGGTATGCAATTTGAAATATATTTCTTTCTTGCAGGGACTCTACAGGATTGTTAAAACTTGGCAAAACCAGGATGTCCTTTGGATGAATTCTAATAACGCCAACAGCAGATATTGTCAGCAGCAAACAGGAACTCATGCAAGCATAGATGCTTCCTTCAGGATACAGGAACCTCTAAGCCTTCAATAGAAACTGCATAACAATGACTTAATTTCCAAAGATAAAAGGTACGAAGTAAATGGATACAAAACTAAAGATGAGAATCTCATTCAACCTGCAAAAACTCTCAACATACACGCACAGCCTTTACTTCAGAACATAGTAACTTACTATCTGTTGTGGTACAGTAACACGATCCTGTAAACCTGGTTCCTAACTTATTGTTTTAAAGGTGCTTTCTTTTCCCGATCTGCAATTCGTACAGCACCAGTTGTGTGTGATTTGAAGCGTCCTCTTCCACCATCTTCTTCCTTTTCCTGCAAGAGACATATAGACTTAGTGTTAACTTTTGTAATTGCAAGCACATAAATAAAAGAAGACTAAAGAATAACCTTACACAACAAGTTAAATGTGACACATCACATATTTCATGCACTAAATGAAAGGAAAAAGAAAGAAGGAATCATGCTTACCTTTTTCTTCACAATCTGAACAACATCCTCATCCATGAGCATATGCTGAGTCCCACATCGTTGTGGATAGTGCTTGGCACTTGTGCCCCATACAAGGACATACTTAATATCTCTCAGCAGACTTCGATGTATGTGATTACAGAAATCTTCCACAGAGCAGCCTCCTCTATCCTGCAGTTACGATTTGAAAAATTAAATAAAAAATTAAACAGCAAAAACATGCTAAAAAGACCCGACTCGTAGGGTCGAAGGGTGCAGATGCAGCCTCAATGCAGAGCAGATATGTAGGACCACAGAGAAACCAATTCTATGTTAAAGCTGAAAAGGTTTTTACAATGGGTAATATGATATGTATCTTAGATGGCAACTAAGAGCAGGGTTGACTGCATTGACATTGTACGGTCCAATGACTTGTACAAAGCATTTGCAGAGGTAAAAGAAGGAACCTCAGACACAGGAAGTGGATCTTGAAGGCTCTTACAGTGGACAAAACAACTGGTTCTGAAAAATCAGGTTGTTGACCTTGGGGCTTTGTATATACACGAACAAGTCCCATCTCTTCCCACATTCTGGCCAATAATCTGTCCAAGTTCAGCTACACACAACAAATTCACTAATATTGTGTCAGTACACAAATTAAGCATCTCTAATTGAACCTAGGTCCATGCTCAAACAGCCCTCCAGATATAACCAACCCTCCTAAACTTTATTACCCTAGAAGGTAAGGTCATAGAGTTTGAATTTTTTTTTCTTGAATCCAAATTGACTACCAAAATACGTGGGCAACCAAAAAGTGCTGACAAATTCTTGGTATGGCTTCGACACAAGTATATGCATACAGATGTGATTCGAGGTAACTACATATCCACAATTTCATAGAAGGAAGTGAATTTCTGTTACCTGAAGGTTACAACTGATGACAATAGAATTTGGCTGACGAGCTAGATGATCAACATCATCAATACCAACCACATCGATCTTATTGTACACATAAACACACTTGATGTATTTCCGGTTCCCCTCTATCACATCGATCAGATCATCTACTGTTGCATCCTCCCTGAATAACACCTGCAATTCCAAATAAGAGCATTAAATGACACTCTGAAGTCCCCAAAAGCTCTACTGTCATGAAATACTCAGAAACAGAGATAACAGCTAAGATCTATCCTAACAAAGACATGCCATTACAGCACCCTACATACTTCATATCAGAAAGCCACATAGCTGTTCCAGAAACAACATCAGCTTTATGGACATCATCATCCATAAGATAGACAAAAAGCCAAGAGTGTGCTGGCATTTTTGAGACATTTTCAAAGTCAATATTTCATCTATCATCCAAGGAACCCTACCTCTGCATTATGAATTTTGTACTCATGCAGGATTTGATAACACAGCTTCTCATCCACATGCGTAAGCTGTAAGGTACTGTTGAAAGAAATGCCTCCGGTCTTTTTCCTCTTGAAGTAGATCTAGGAGTAGCAAAGGCAAGTCCAAGTCATACAATTAGACAACCCTGAGTTGAATACACCAAATCAGTCTCAAAATTTGTGGCTTTGGAATGTGCTCATGTTCTATATTTCCAATTTTAGATTTTTCTACGTACATAGAGTGCATTGACTCAAAGTCTTGAAATTACCTGTGGAGGCCTCTTGTTGAGTCGCAGTCCTACAGCTTCCAACTCCCTTGTCAATATCTGCCTATGGCCTTCACTCTGTTCCACACATTCATATTGGTTCATAACAGAAAAATCCTTCACTAACATGATGCAGGATTGGAATTATTTTTTCGAATGAGATGTCCTTACCTTGGAAGCATCGAGAACCATCAAGACAAGATCGGAAGATTTGGCAACAGCAATGACCTGTAGCACCGACCATGGTAATATCCTTCAGTCATGAAATCTACCTGAACATGCATCTCACATGTTAAACCATGGCACATCACTAGTGATTGAGACATATCCTATGACAATCATGGATTATGATCTATCAGAGACATGAACATCTCAGAGCTAATTATCCATTGGAGGCATCTGGTGGCAGATACTACCAATTTGCAACATAGGAAGTTGACAATATGATAAGAAAGCAGACAAATTTGTAGCAGTTCTAAGTACTTTTATGAACTGAAAAACATGTTTTCCAAGATCAAAGATTTAGTAACAATATTCCCTACCTGCCGTCCACGACCTTTTCCTTCAGAAGCACCTTCAATAATACCAGGAAGATCAAGAAGCTGAATCTTGGCATCATTATAGTTGATAATACCCGGGATGCAAGTGAGAGTGGTGAACTCATATGCAGCAGCCTCAGATTGTGTACCCGTAAGCATAGTCAAAAGTGTTGACTTTCCCACACTGCCCACATAAATACACACACAAACATCCTTACTTCCAACACAGACATGCACACCTTTTATAAGCACATAGAATGAGGACATGGATTCCCATTCTGTACATTGAAAGAGTCCAGGCCACACCTGAACTATCATAACACATGATGAGTGCAATCATAACCTTGTGATCATCAATCACAAAGTATCAAACCACCCCATCAGGCATAGCAAGTTGGCACCACTCCAGCCAGACTTCATCAGAGCCTGACAGCTGGTACAGATCACATTTAGGTGCATTGACTATAACAGGCTTCAACACATTAGATCTCTTCCATTGCCAGGAAACACAAAAGGATTATTGGCTTTCTGTTGTCCAAGAAATTCAAGAAAGTAAAACAGTAAAAGCTTTGTAAGGTATTATTTCTTCAAGAGACTCTCACGAAATCAACATCTGCATGTTGTGCATGATAAATTGTAGGGCACCTTCAAACCAAGAAGAAATATTTTGACAGAGTATTGTTAATCAAGCTGTAACTCTTGTATGAAACATACCACATCTGTAGTAGCACCTAGCTCTGCCTCTTGTTCGTTATTCTAGTAGCAGTAATACTTCATTCTTGGCCTGACTAGGAGATTGGTGCTAGGGTTATCAAGAAAAAGCACTGCAAACCTTGGGAAACCAATGAGGGCAACTCGACCATGACCGAATTTTGTGACCTCAAATCCATCTCCTGCTTGACTGGCACCCTACAAGTCAACATTCATGAGAGTTTTAGTAGTCTTCTGTTAAAGAACATCAAATGAGAACACATATCGTGATACACAAGATATACACGTCTGTTTCACTTCCAGTAATTTCAGCCATTCCCAAGTGATACAGGCAAGGTAAGGTACCTTGGGTGGTTCCAGCAATTGGGTCCTCAGCTTGGCAATCTTGGCCTTCAACTGCCCAAGATGATATTCTGAGACCACCAAACCAAGATGAGTATGAGCAAAATAAAAAAGAATGCTGTGGCCTCATTGACCAGTGCTATTTTTTCCAACACAATCATCCCACTAACACCATCCCAATAGGGACCAGAACAGGGAGGGATAGAAGAATAGTAAAGTAGGTACGACAACAAATGGGAACAAATATGGATTCATGTATCAAGTGCAACAACGCCGAGTGACCAGTTGGTTGAAGGGCAAAGGTTGTGCACAGAGTAGCACAACTAACTAAATTTCTATCTCTTCTCTGGATTAACATTAGGATCTCTACATTATGAGGACTGGGAAATCACATTTGAGCCTTCTAGCAGCTTGATTGTTCGCCAATCATCGTAAGAATCAGCAATGACTAAACAAGGTGGAAGGATTTTATTTTTTTACTTCTCCCTTGTCATGCATCAGTCATTAAACCCACAGCACACATACGAAAATTTGCACTAATAATTCGAGCTCGATTTGATGTATTTCTTATTCATCACAACTCATCCAAACTCTAAATGACGCAATTCAGAGTTCTAACATAATTCAAATAACAACTTCAAATCGGGCACACCTGTGGCTTTATTCTTTTGAGTTCGAGCCATCTCGAACTCAATCTCCTTGATCTTCTCGATGATCCCCATCTTGACGACCTTTCTGAAGCCAAGATTTCAACTTGCGTAGATCAAAGAGCTGGCCCGACCTGTAAGAAGATTGACATATCCCCAGACGAGGAATTAGAATTAAGTTTCAGCTCCTAATCTCGTCTTGCGATGATGTAAAGAAGGACCTCGCCTCATTCATCATAATCCAGATTACTATCTCTGCTCGCTGCTCCATATATCGATGGAAATCTCCAGTATTACGAAAATTACATTTTCATCACGAGTATCCACAATCATCAAAAGCTACACTCCGCTGGGAATGCGACCGATACAGGAAGGCATCATCGTCCATATATGAGTTATCAAATTCAACGGATCCACACTCACTGAATGGATTTCCAACACTTTTCTCCTCCCTCCCCTGTGCGAGCAAGCTTGAAACCCTGAGTAAGTGACAGGACAGGAATGGACAGTATGGAGCTTACATACCAGCATGCGAGAAGTGGCTCAAAAGATAAGTGGCAAATCAAATTCGAGTGCAGGGAATCTCCATCCTCGAGTGAATGTTGGGGTGTTGAGTTAGGGTGAGAGCAGAAGCATCGCCATAGCCATGGAAGACTCGATGGACCACGCACAGAGAACCAGATAGAGAGAGAAAGAGAGCGCAAGACTCACTAAATTAGGGTTTGCAGCGTCGAACCCTAAATTATCAAAATTTTATTAGTAGAAACCAAGTTCAATTGAGTCATCTCCACTAAGGTAGACGTGTGTTATTTGGCCCTAACATTTCTCTCTTCACCCACTTCTCGTAGGATATGGAACACGCAATTAGTGCAAGATGTTTATTGCCTCATAATTTTCGGAGCTCATATGAAATTCTTATTCATTATCAAGTGAAGAGTAGACTCATGTTCATTAAGTGGACATGTAAGTCCTCCTTGATCATGTTACTATTGAGCTTAGAATGGTTAGCATATTTTGAGCACCATAGTTCAACCTCTTTTAAACACATGTATTTATGGTGTCCATTTTTAGATCCACACTTAAGCACATACTACTCAAATACAGGTGTCCATATTATTGTCATGTTGGATTAACCACATCTCTTAACAGAAACCAAGTTCAATTGAGTCATCACAACTAGTAAGGGGACATGTGTTATTTGGATATTTTTCTCTCTACAACCACTTCTCATAGGATTTGAGAAATGCAATTAGTGTGAGATAATTAGCATATCCAAGTAGGTCATGCTTGCAGCCACTTGCCTCGTAATTGTGCGGGGCTCATATGAATATTTGATCCATCATTGAAGTGAAGATTCTTGTGCTCGTTCTATAGTTATGTAAGTACCCTAGTCAAGTCGACTATTGAGTTGAGCCTAGATTGGTTTACCATGTATTGAGCACATAGTCCAATGTAATTTAAACACATGATGCTTTTAATTTAGACCTAACCACATACGACTCATGTATAGGTGTCTAGATTATCATTGTGCTAAATTAACACTGACATGTCTACCTTAAATGTGGCATAGGAGAGAGGTTTCTTTCCCTATTTCATAATAAATGTTATCATTAAAGCCTCTCAAAAACTCATGATGTTTTGGTAAGGACTTTTGCCCCACTTTTGACATTATATAATGTTTAAGGAGTGCTCAAGTGGTGTTGAAACCCCCACATTTGAATGAAATGAAGGGGAGGGATTTGACTTTGGCTAAAAGATGGCTATACAAAAATTATTTTTATGGCAAACTTTTGAAGGCACTAGAATGGGTGCTCTTGAAAGTTTGGCAAGGAGTTCATTTTCATATAGCTATCTTCTGGCCAAAGTCAAGCAACTCCCTTCATTTCACCAAATTTGGACAGTCCGACACCACTTGAACTCTCCTCAAATATTAATAAATGTCAAAAGTGGGGCGAAACTCCATACCAAAATATGAGTTTTTGAGAGTCGTCAAGGATATTTCTAAGATAAGGTAAGCATGTGTCAAATGATCGTTTTAAGCTTTACACCCACCTCTCGTAGGTTGCAAAACACACAATTAGTGCAAGATGATTGTCAATCCCAAACATAGGGGGGTCACTCCATTGTCAAGTTGAACACCACGTGCGACCAAAAAAAATCTACTTTTGGTAAGTTGCATCACCAAAATGGGTCAAAATTTTATCATTTTTTTCCATGGGTAGATATATACATTATCTATTACATAGTAAAAAATGGTAACCAAATTTGATGATTTGTTTTTAATAAAACATACCGTTTCTAACTAGAATGACGCATAATTGAACTAAAATAATTACTACAAAAATAAAGATGACTAAAAATTTCAAAAAATATATACAAAAGATATTATCAATGGTTATGTACCGTAACACCATAGCAGGTTCGCCACCTGGCGAACGAATATTTAATTTTTTTGAAAAAATAAGGTTCGCCTCTCAAAAATTGAATTTCTCAATTTCCGTTTTTTAGCAAAAAATAAGTAAAAATGACCCTAAATAGCTTAGAAATAGCAAAATATTTCAAAAACTAATTTATTCTATTTTCGTTTTTTTGTCTTCAGAATTTTCTAATTTTTACGTTTTTTATTTTTAGAATTATTTTAGGACGAACCTGCTATGGTACTACGGTATATGTAGAAAAAATATCATAATTTTTAAAATGATCTATTCCATGTAATATAGGGGTAGCAAACTTTGTCCACACGTGGTGTTCAACTTGACATGGAGTGAACCCCCCATGATCCCAAATTGTGTCCATAGCCATCTTCTTCATAATTTTCAGAGTCCACATGAATATTTTATTATCAAAGTGAAGATTTCACCGTATTTAGGTGGAACTCTCTATATTGGTTCATTTTAGCATTCCAAGAGGTGTTAAAATGAGTTTGGCCCCAATGGACAAATATAGAATGTTCTTTGTTCAAACATCCACATTGACTCTAGATATGCACCAGAACTTAACAAACATGGAAATTATTGTATGCAAAACAACCACCTCCCAACTAAAAGTCTAGTGGAATTAATGGATAACTCTATTGTTTTTGTGATATGCCAACAACTTCATGAGCTTGTACAAAACATTGCAAAATCCTCAAATTTCCATCCTTCGAAAAACATCTAAGTGTTGCCTTTGAGAATTTTGAGAGCAATATGGCCTTGTTAAGCAAAAAGAAGAAGTTAGGCCCAACCATCTCCCATGAAATGAAATGGCTTTAATTTTAAAGACCATGAAGCCAAAAGACTTAGGGGACTAGAAGTACATCAAGGTGAGGTCAAAAAGATTAATTCTCTAGAGTAACAAAGTGCAATGACCTTTGCAAGATAACAACTATGAAATGTTATGACTCTAATAATTGACTTTAAATGACTCTAGCATCCTTCATATTTGTTAGAAATTTGAGCTAATTCTTGAATTGAGTCGGAAACAACAAACTCCATGAGTTGAAAACTTGGAATGGAATACCTTACATTTTTCTACTTATAACATGGGCACAACATTCAACTTTGATAGGTTCTTTGCATTTTTTTTACTACACTAGTTGTGGTAAATACTTTGAGCCACACTATTGAGCTTGTTTCCAAATTAAAAATATTGGGGATAATATTTACAAATATACATGATTGGACATCAAGGGTCCCTATTGTCAGTTGGAATATTTTGATTGGTTTGAGAATAATGTGGAATGCATTGTTATTTATTTAACAAGTGGTTTTATCTCTTTGAAGCAAGCATCTCCCTAGTAAAGATGGTCCTCACCACCAAATTGTTTCAAATGATGATGTCTTCATCAATCTTGCCCACCCCCCCCCCTCCACATATACACAAAAACCAATAAACTAAAATAAATCCATGGGGTAAGCTTCTCAAGCTCTTTCCATGAACACTGATATTGCATCCCAATTCTTAGTCATTGGGGGCAATGATCATTCAAAGTCTAGTTGCCCTTCAAGTCGATTTTTGATGTCCTCTCAATAAAAATTATAAAATGATGGAGTGAGATCAAGCTCTTTAGATTTGCATTCTAAACAATGAACATGTGATACCTTACTCCCACAACTAGAAGTGAAAGAATGAGAGCATAGTGAGTGTTGAAGTGTCAAATGCAACTAGTATTCCACACTATTGTTTTTTGCATGATAGTGTAAGTTGTAGGCCATAAGTATAGGATTGCCCAAGGTAAGTCATACTATATATATTTGCCACACTATTAACCATAATCAATGTAATTGATGACAACCATCTAAATGTTCATATAAAACGGTTGTTGACTTGCATAAGATGACAATAAAACTTGCCTTCCGTTTGAAAAGGATCCTACAGCTCTTACGAACCTCATGCCAGATCATTGCAAATCCCCATCATTGCAAATTACCACCACAATTGTTGCCGCCTATTTGTTCGCACCACAACATTTGATCCTACCAGTCTCCTTCAATTCTTCCATTTTTTTTTCATCAATATACTTTATGGATTTATGGGTTTTCTAGCATTTTACATTCGGCAATGACATCTCCCTTTGAATGGTACCCAACTTAGTTTCATGTTGAGAGATGAAGAAATATAAAATTGTTGTCAGAGTAGATGCAGAGTATACACCATTGATAAGTCGATCTCGATTGCTTCACAAGCAAACACCGAAACCTCACTTTTCGATTCTTTGTGATTGTAGTGCGGCAAATATAGACCTATGGACAAATGGTTCCATATATCCTTGACATCCTCAATCAAATATGCTTTCGAACTTTCGTTTAGTGAATGATTCACTGCAATTTGTAGGCGAGGGAAAAAGTGGACTCCTCGGTTATGTCAAGAGTCTAAATCGTTCAAATCTTTTGATTGAGTGCCGCATAAGAAAGGCTAAAGACAATGTTTTTGTAATGAGAAAAAAATCTTCAAAGAACATTCCATAATGCAAAGGAAACAGAAAGACTTGTACAATTTGCTCACTCCAAGGTGAAATGTGTGAGAAAGGAGAATGAGTGTCTGCAACATCAAGCGAGCAACATAAGAATTAATTTTTTTTAAATGAGGAATTGCTGCAGTTGGAGATCGAAATGTGCATTCAACTAAAGATCTTGTCACAATCACATGAAAAGAAACTTGCTCATGTGACTTTTGAGTTGAAACAGACAAATGCAATGTTGAGGCGTAGAAAGTTGTGTTTGATGAGATTAGTGAAAACTCTGTTTGGTTACCATAGCATTGTGCGAGAGAGGAAAGACCTATCACAATTGGCTCCAAAATGAGGACATGCCAAACATCAATTGCATTTAGCTAGGTCAATCATTGTGCCCTCAACTGTGACCAACATAAAATCGTCAAATAGATAAAATGCTTATAAGATACATTTGTGTGGCTCTAAAGAAGTTCAAGTAGAAATTGGTAAAGTTCTTGCGTTCATGTTATGCTATTTGTGAAGAGTCAAAAGTTAGAAGCAGTCGGAGTGAAAATTGCCAATAAATTCTTAGATAACATCAGTGAGCACATAAAACCAATGGGTGTTTTAGAGACGTGTGACCAGTGTTCAAGATTGAAGCCCTCATGTGTGTTTCATTTTGAAGGGCTCTCAAATTTCAGCCCTTCAGTTGAAGGGTTGGTTCAAATCCAAGACGTCAATTCAAGAATATAGAAATTAAATCCAAAACTCATATTGAAGTTGTGCATGAATTATATGGTACGTGCTTCCGATACAATGTGAAGAATTAAGAACCAACCAGCTTTGTGAACAGTGCTTGACGGGCATATTATTTTTGAGGACTTCAAGTGACGTCTTCATTTTCAATTTGGGGCTGCGTTTTGAAGGGTTGTTTTGAGAGAGGTATATTTTGAAGGGCCATATCGCATTTGAAGGGCATTGAAGACTTCAATCTTGAACATTGCGTGTGACCGCTCTCAGACACGGGGGGTCACTCCATTGTCAAGTAGAATACCACGTGCGAGACAAAAAAATCTACTTTTTCCTAAAAACATCACCAAAATGGGTCAAAATTTTATCAATTTTTTTTCATGTGTAGCTACACACGGTTTCTATTACATAGTAAGAAATGGTAACCAAATTTGATGATCTGTTTTTTTAATAAAACATGCCGTTTCTAACTAGAATGACGCAGAATTGAGCTAAAACAATTACTAAAAAAACTGAAGATGACTAAAAATTTCAAAAAAATATAAAAAAGATATTATCAATGGTTATGTATATGTAGAAAAAAAATCATAATTTTTAAAATTGTCTATGGCATATAATATAGGGTAACAAAATTGTCTCGCACGTGGTATTCACTCGACAATGGAGTGACCCCCCGTGCTCTCAGATTTCCCATGAGGGCTACATCGCTATCTACAAGCAATTTAAGTATGCTACCCGATTAGCTGGACTTGGCAAGCGAATAAGTTGCCTTCCCAACCCATGGCAAGCTGCTTGTGCACAGAAAGAACTGAATCTGAAGCTCGTTGAATACGTTGGGGAGTATTACTGCTGGAACGAAACGATCTCTATTCCAGCAAGCAAGAAATATGCTTCAAAAAAGCCAGTGCAAATTACTTTAACTGAGATGAATTCATTTTTTGGTGATGTTGAACAGGTATAATGGACAATGGTACATTTGTACGGTGTCACACCAGAAGGTACAGTTTTGGCATCAAATTCTCATTGATTAGAAAATTAATTAAACAATTACAATTAGTGTCCAGGAGATTCTTGGGCAAATCGGTTGAGATCCTAGTGTTTTCAAGTCCACCCTGTTACATGTTGACATATTTCAGCTTTTCTCTATTAGTTTGAGGTATATTCTCTAATTACTCTAAAATTCCAGTAATTTTCCTGAAGTCTTGAACTACAACCAGTTCATCTGTAAGTAGCAGTCAGCTCTCCCTGTTCATTGCTGCATGTGCTAGTTTATAGCAACAAAATATTCACGGCGTGCCTGTTTTGACGCCCCAAAGTTACAAGGTCAACCTCTCATTCTTGCTCCAAAAATGGACGAGGCCAAAATTGTACATGCTATGAAGACAAAGAGAGAGTTTCAATTGCATTCATGAATCGAGTGCTAGACAACACCATTGATCTTAATATCCAACAATATTTCTCAGTACAGAGTGAGAGAGAAATGACCGGTAGCTGCTTTCCAGATTACGCGTGAAACGCATGAGGTTCTTAGCTGGGTGTTTGCTCGCACAAAAATACCAGCGCTCATCAAGGCCCAAGGTCAGGGTCAATTGCTGCATGTGGAGGGAGTCGGCTCATTTTCTGTGAAGT
This sequence comes from Polytrichum formosum, assembly GCA_964035585.1. Lineage (NCBI taxonomy): Eukaryota > Viridiplantae > Streptophyta > Polytrichopsida > Polytrichales > Polytrichaceae > Polytrichum > Polytrichum formosum. Next base: position 10,119,845 of record OZ037936.1, on the reverse strand, counting down.
GGCACATTTATGCTGATATGAAAAGTATCAAATGTTTGTATGGTTTAGGACATGGTCCAAATAGTCCTAGATGTTGCATGTACTGCAATCAAACACAGGTAAAGCCTGTTGTGCTCACACAACAACAAGAGAAGTCAGTGATGTCAAGTGACAAGTACACCTAGAGCGATGGATTGTTTTCAGAGGAGGTGGTTGTAGAGCCCTTGCGGGGGACGCCGCATTGGGCAGTGGAGACAACATTTTATATTCTTTTAGATCGTGTTCATATTTGCGATTTACACACATGGAACAAGATAATCGAGAAGGTTGTACACACAGACTTCATGCATGTTTGGACTATTGGAGATGTGACACTTCAAAAAATAGCCATAGATGAAATGCAGAGGGTAGTCTCATTGACGGATGCTCATGGATGGAATGTTGTGATTTTTAAATATCAAGATCTCTGTAGAAAGTCAAACGACGTATCGAATAAGCCCTCCTTTAATGGCACGCATGCAAATAAATTATTCAAGAGAAATTTGACAGACACTAGTGTAATTCCTCAAAGGTTGTATGTAGATGTTGGAAACAGTGAAAAAAATTTCCTCTGTAAGGATCATGCTAAAAAAGACCATTAAGAACTTTTTCTACTAGCAACCTTGATGCTTTATTTCCAGGGTCTCAGACTGGTAGAAATCCAATCCGCAAGAGACTTCATTGTGAAGGGGGAAGCATTTGGTAGACAATATATCAAGTGTTTTGGCGAGTGCCATGTAACTCACTACGTGGTTCATTAGTCGAATTGCTTTGTCTTTGGGATTTCTATTGTTTTCCAGTTGATGTGTTTATGATGTGGGTTGTTGTTGTAACCATAAGCTACATTGTTTGTAACTAAGTTTTAATTTAGTGGGATTGAGTTTTTTTTTTTAATTTTCTCTATTATGCAACATGTTGTAGTGAGACACGCTTGCTTTTTTGTAGAAAATATATCTCTCTTGTTGTATGGTCTTGCCAAGGAATGAAAAATTCTCATTATGTAGCAAAGACAAAGTATTCCAGATATACTCAACATGCGGGTGGAAAATCCAAAAAAAATCCATTGGTTCAAGCATTTTAGAATTGGTATCATATTATTAGACATAGATTTTGGAACAAAGTAGTAGCAGATGCTATACCAACTCTCGACCTTGCTACGATTCAGTCAACAGAGGCAAAAAATACAAGCTTGGTGCCTTGCTTCAATAAACTCCACTTCAACAACACACACAACTAAGTGGAGGGCTAAGCGTATATGGACAAGAAGAAAATTACATTTAATTGATGATTGTCCTCCAAATCTATAACAAAATATTCAAGACTCAATAGAAAATTTCTCCTAAATGAGAGAAATTCTATTAACTTCTTCAAATAGCCCAATAAGATTAGAAACCATTTCAGCAAGGATATTCTTGTCCGTAACTGCAAAGACTCATATGTTTTTAGGTTGATTATAAGTTGATGTACCTCTTTCAACTCTTTGTAGATACAACAATAGGGAAATTGTAATGACATGCGGCACCCATGCACTTGACACAATAAAGGAATTGAATGAATACACAAGAAGAAAATGAAGAAAATAAATCTCTAAAGACATCCGATTGATAAAACAATTTTTATTTCAAAATCCTCAAGATCTTGACTAACTTGCATGTGAAGAGCATCTTAAACTACCCACTACCTTTTAGGGATAGGATGGACGACATATCACCTGCAACATTATATGTGAACTGCTCTTAATCCTCTCATGTGGCAATTATATTGTACTCATATAAGAAATACATGCTCAATAGCACTATACCGTTTATGTCATTTAGTGTCACTTAGTATTTGGACTTACATTGTGCTATAACTTCTTTTATTATGGCCAAGGATGTTCTACGAACATACACTCTATGCACTCTGGCCTCCTTTAGAAATCATAGTTCTTCTTCTGGAATGAGCAATGAGGTACTTGAATCTCATAGAGACTAGAGGTATGACAGTCTTGATTATTTCTTTGTCTCGTATCCTAGTGATCTTCTCATTCCAACTTATGTCCATTAGTGACGCACACAACTCTTCGGAGATCATTTTGTACAAAAAAAAATTGACCGATCCTATGCATGTCTTTACTCACATAGAACAAATCCACAAAAACTCCAGTAGGCATAAACCAACTCAAATTTGTATACTTGCTACTACTTGTTGGCCTCATGGATGCTTGAAAGTAAACCCACATTCTAGCTTGGAACGCCTCAGTTGTTGACATATCAAGCAAGCGCCATTTAGTTGAGTCAAATGAGGGAAGTGGAATGGGCTCAAGCTCTCCAAACAAATTATGCACTCACCTGGGTTTGGAATGAACATTGTAGAAGAAAATGTTGAATCCATGTATCATGTTGCAAATAGAATGGTGTTTATATTTTTTATTAACTAAATTTAAAATTTTCCTCATTTTGTAGGTACCTCACAAGGGAACTTCATATTTGCAAAGGCAATCCTTTGCAAGCCCTACCCTCCTTCTTGAAATCATGGACATATAAGTCTAGCAACATGTGCATGTTTTGATTGCTTCAATTGATGTTGTGGACTCATGATTTGTTGGAATTTGTCCTTGGTTTATTAGGTGGCCAACAAACTTCCATCCAACTAAGGATGGGACACTCAAACTTTTTTGTGGAGCTGATACAACACATTGAGGAGCAACTGAAAAAAAGAGCCTAAACCCATTGGTATAGGAGGCAAACAAACAAAAAAGACTGATGTTGCACAACCATCCAATACACCATTACCACCTACATATCCTAAATCGTCCATAATTTTTCCTCCACCTCCACATGTAACCCAAAAGGATAAGAGAAAGAAAGATCAACACTTGGATGATATTGCTTTACCTCTTGCCCATTGCAAGGTGCAAGTGCCCAAACTCCACCTTCTTCTATTTTTTATTCATTGCACGGTGCATGTGCCCAAAGTCTCTTTTCTTCTATTTTTAATCACCACATGGGTTGATTAACCTTCAAGATGAATCCAATAATTGCAAGGTTTCCATAATTGTAAAGAATGCATCCATCTCCAATTTGTTAGAGAATGGCGGATGCGCCAACCTAGTGTTGGTTTCCACTTTTGATTTTGTGAAAAAAAATTGATGTATATGTAAAACATTCATGTAATGCGTTCATGTGATTTCATTCCTTTAGTTTGTCCACTTGTATTGCAAAGAGTTGTTGAATTGTTATTCTAAATTTGAGGTTTTAACAAAAAAATTCTAGGTTGGGCATGCTCAAAAGACTAAGGTGTCATCCAATGTTTGTAAATTCAGAGGATTTGATATGATTTTGGCGGATTTTCCAGAGATTTTTTTAGTTCCAAATTTGTTTTCTCCTCCAAATTCAATTCCAGCTTGGAATGCACATCATCCAAAGGACAAGGAAGTATTGTATGAAATCCTAGACGCTTACTCACTAATGATCCTCCCATGTTGATGATTCTTCCAAAATTTAAGACATTCGGGATGATGTCATAACATATGTTGCCTCATTATGGGTTTGCCCTGGCAAAGGATTGGTGGACTATGAATGAGATCCCATTGTGTTTGCTAGCAATTACAACACAAATGGGAGAAGAAAAAGATTAAACCTCCTTGTATTGTTTTATGAAATTCTATTAGCTTTGGTAGTTGTCAATGATATGGGAAAAATCACCTAATCTTTTCTATGGTAAGTGCATTGCTTGTAGACTTGGTATTTTTGAGTTATGATGTTTTTTTGGTTGGAGCCACGACCACAATTTGTTTTCAACGTGATAGGTGGGTTGTATGCGGCCAAGGTGAAGGCTATGGATATTTTCTTCAATCGAACTACTTCAAATACACAACTCATGCAAGGAGACAACCCATGGAGAGGAGAATGTGAAAATGACCCCCCATCATTGCAATTTCTTATCGAACAATGACCAAACCGGGAGATGTGGTCTTGGATGCTTATGCTTCTACATGTGAGATTGGTTATTTGATCATATTTAAATGTTAGGTGTTGGGATTTGAGTCTTACATTTGTGACTAGAATCTTATGTTGTTGTTGCTTTGTGTATATTGTAGGTGCATCTATTCATGCTTGTCAATGTAGTGGTAGGAACCTCATCATTTTTGAGAAGGACTCTGTAATCTTCAATGCGGTATTGGCCCTTTGCATGATTCACATCCATCTCTTGTTGTCAGTGGCTTGCAATCCTTGAACATGGATGATGAAGTTGAAGAAAAGCCTGTTCGGAAAGTCCCATGAAAATCCCGCTTGAGCGCATGAGTTTGTTTGTAATTAAATTATTTAATTCAATTTGTGTTTGTAACACCTATGTTCATACTTAAGTGTTTGAAACCTTTGTAGGGTTGTTGGCAAAATAATTGAGGAAGCAATGTCCCCCCCCCCTCCAATGGTTATTCCAATTTACGCCGAAATGGTGGCAAAAATCATGGCAGCCACAATTTCACCTCCAACTAGAGTTAGATCTACACATTATTATCTTCGAATTTTGCCATTCATAGATATTGAGGCAATGGAGCACATTGTTCTTGAAAATAGTGAGGATGAGCAGGGAAAATAATATAATATGCGTGCACATGTTTCTGAATTGGTATGGAATTTTTTGTTTTGTTTTGATTTGATTTGTTGTTAATAAAATGACCGCTATGAATTTACATGGAATTGTGTGACCACTACTCTATATCTCTAAACCCTCTTTTTTCCTTAGTTCATAATCCCCCTAAACCCTTCAGTTGTTTTGTTAATGCTCATATATATGTCAATATGTTGAATTTTTCTTTGGCCTTTCATTCATGTTTTAGTGTTCCACATGTAGGTGTTTGGGTCACAATTCAATGGAAATAGGATACCAATCCCACAATAATGGGTCTATTTCCAAATGGTTTCTCTCCCTGAACTACTCGCTATTCACCACTCACCACTCACCGCTCACTGTCCACCGCTCACTGCTCATATGATAGCGTCCCCTGGACCCGCCCATAGAACTGAAGCAACCAAAAAGTCCAAATGTACTTAAATATGAGTTAAGTGTTTACAAGCTTTCAAGTTAATTTTGTGTCTTTAGTATCCATCTCTATAGAGATTTAAATTTTTATAGAAATGATGTACTTGTGCAATGTTTTGAATGTATGACTTATTTTGAGACATTATTAGGAATATGTGGATGTATTTTTCTGATGTATGTGGGTATATTGTAATATATTGAGCATAAATATCACTAAGCTTGATGAATAGTTATATTGTAGTACAAATATTTGGAGAATGATAAATTCTAAAATGACAAATTTTCAAAAGCTCGTTATTATGCACATTTAAGAAACATGTATGTATGACAGGTATATAAGGGAGTTGTCGGATAATTAGGTTTGACCAACCCTTAGGGCACTAGTTGACTACTTGACAAGCTATGATAACCCCCCATGCCATTATAACACAATCTCACTTAATAATATTACATGCTTGCTTTGGAAGGTTCATGAATGTTCCCAATCAAAAATTCCTATACGGATTTATGGGATGTTGAATGATTAAATCTAGCTTTCAATCCTTTGGAGGGATTCGTTATGTAACTTGCAACAATTTTTTTACGTTGTGGAAACAACATGAGCTTCTAAACTCTTTTGGAGATTATTTTGGGCCTCACACATGGTAGTTCCAAATTTTATGACGTCAATATAATTTATTGCTGATGTGAGTTTCTGGTAGGTAGTGATGGCTTGTTGTCTTGCAAGATTATTCTTCTTGACACCCATACATAGTAACATAAAAATAGTTTGATGAAGATTTCGTATCATCTAGTAGAAAGAAAGAATGTTCAATTCATATGAACATGCTAAAAGCATTGAATGTCTTTCATCTCAACCCCTAAATGACCATGAGGTTAAATTTGAAGTTTTACACAATTTTTATTTGGTCCATGTACTTCCATGTCTTTAAGCTAAAGAGTGATTTTAGGGAGATGGTCTCGAAGGGTTTGGATTTTTGGCCAAAAATGCAAGCATTCAATGATGGTTAGTTGCTATTTTTACCTATAATAAACATGGCGACATTTGGATTTTTAGACATGTTTTGGACACTGGGGATACGTTTGGCATCAAGGCAAGTAAATTGGATGGGTCTAACTAGAATCAAAATGGACCTGAATATTCGGAAGCACATATTAATTGTTTCTTAATAGATGCGCATTCTAATATGAGTACCTTTCAAGTACTTGGAGAATGTGTTTTCTATGGGATAAATTTCTCAAAGCAACCCATAATTTGACATGCATACAAAGCAAACCTTGGGATCCAAAGCATACAAATTTAAATTGTAATTGTCACTCTTCCTAAACTTGCTATACATTCATGTGTGAATGTCAAGAAGGCAAATTTTACTCTAAAACACGTTGTGAATTTCCAAAACTGATGAACTCAATTGGGGCATCCCCAATAATTATTGCAAAATGGCGGGTGTAAGAACTTAATCACTACATTCAAATTACTCTTGAAAATGGCATGAAATTTTGTATACAAGGATGTCGTGATTGCCATAATCAATTTTGTGATGATGAATTCTCATAATTTGTATATTGGTACCCCATTTCATGCCAATAATGAAAATTGGTGAGAAATATTACATGGCACACTCCCCCCCCGGTGCCCAACAAGATGCTTGGAGATATTTTTGGTTGAAACAATTGACCTCGGGGGGGTCACTCCCTCTTGTGTTATGTAACCACGTGTGTACAAAGGGTATTTTTATGGGGGCTATTTACCTCTTCATTTGGGTCTTAGGGAACCCTTTAAGTAGAAAAAAAACAACTTCACCAAATATTCAGCACCCTATAGGTAATTATAAAAGAATTCCTAGGCTATTTCAAATGATGCTAAATTACTTATAAAATTTTGATTTACTCGTTCCATATGAAGGCAAACTTAAGACTTCAATATGGCATGGCGTATATCCATGTTGCTATATATTGGTGAAAGTAGAGTGTACACATCATAACCCAATCATTCAATTTTCATTCATTTTGCATGTATTATACGTGAATATACTCATTCTATTTTTAAAAAACCCCTCTTTTATTTTTGTCATACTAATTTCTATCTACCTCAAACCTAAAGTGGGGATTTTCCCCTTATGCTAAATTATATATAATCACATGTTTTGCAATTTAAGTAGGCTATGGTAGATCCAAAGTTTCTATAAATTTTCTTGCCAATGAATAAAACATCCTATAGTTGTTCTCACGTTGTTTCTACTTTTCGGCTAGTTACCCCCCCCCCCCCCGAGCAATTGACACATACAAATCTACTCTAAGTCATGCAAATTTTCAAAGAACTCTCTGGTTTAGATACTTGATTTATGTGGTGTTATGGTGGGCATTTCCATGTCCACAAACAATTTGGATTGCCAGATTGAATCGTAATTTGTCTTAACTTGGTAGCAATTACAAATCACATGAATTGTCATTCAAGTTTTAGAATCGGAGTTGAGATGTGTAAAAAATATTAGAGCTCAAAATAAAGACTTTCCTTCTCATTAAGTGATCGGATAGGCCCTCCCAATTGTGTTAACAATTGAACATATAAAGGTTATTACATTATGAACACAATGGCATTGTACACTTGTCTTTGCAATGATCATTCTTAACTGTAAAGTTCATCATACACTACTCAAATGTAGGTGTCCAATTAGATGGACTAACTACACAAGGCCCCAACTCTAAACTCTTAAAGGTACAAGAGGCCCATTATGGGCCTCAATGTGTCATATGGAGGGGTTTGAAAGTATGCAACTGAAAGGGTCAAAATGGATCCTATTTAAAAACAATCCATTTCTTCATGCATTACTCCAATTGAACCATGTACATATATCTAGAATGAATTATAGGAAGATTCAAGCTCATACAAATGACCCAAACTCAAACACACACTATGCATATGTATCACCATTGTCGTATACTAGTTTGACATGTGTCGTCCTGGCCCATTGCACCTGTAATCTTCCCACCTTTCCATACTGGTGGGCAACAGTGGGCAATGGTGGGACAACAATTTTGTCACCACCATGTTGTCCATTGTATTTAGACGGCTTTAGTTTCTTCCTTTATTTAATATAAGCATGCCTAATTTGGTCGCTTGTCTTAATTACTACACCCATATACACTTATCTTATTCAAATAGTCATATGTGAGTGGTGGATGATTAGGTCATGCACATCTACAAATGGACACCATGAAGACATATGTTTAAAAAAGATTGGACTACGTGCTCAAATTGTTGACGATTCTGGGCTCAATAGTCAACATAGCTTCGAAGTAGTAGAACATATTAACAAACAACAAAGAAAACCAAATAAATCCCATACCTAAAGAAGTTGTGCTAAATGTGGTTGAATATCATAAAGCAAAATTGAACATTATTGTGATGCTTGTCCGTCGGGAGAGGGGTACAAATTGCGGTGTATCTCGTATAACTTAAGGTAGATGGGTCTAAAGTGGCTTGTTTTCTTAATTTGACCCCCTACATTTGATTGGTGTGTGGTTTAGTGAGGATCAAAGAGTAAACATAATAAAGGCACATTCTTAAAAGAATTTGGACTACGTCTTTAAGTATTGATAACTACTCTATATTCGATAGTGAATACAATTGGGAGGACCTATGTGTCTGGTTAAGAAATCAACAAACATGCGCTTTTGATAGCCATAACTAAATTAGGGGAGGTTCGATTTTTAATCCGATTTTTGCAGATGTTTCATTGTAGATTTGCTAATGCGACACAAGTTTTGTTGTGTATATCTAATCAGTAGAAGTTGTAGAACATAAAAAAAAACAAACCACATAACCCACATACCTTAAGCACACCCCCCATCATTCTCAAGCCCCGAGTCAAACCCTAAAGGCTGGGCACATGGCCTAGATTTGTTGCCTTGCAACTGTTTTTAGCTGTTTGGGGAGGCAGGGTAGCCACACGAGTGACTATACACCCCCCCAAAAATGGCCACAACCAAGATAAACCACCGCACAGGCTACAGAATGTTGTAAAAATGCAGACTGCGTTTTACCCCAACGCAATAAACACACTACAGTAGTACCTGTGTTTTACCCAACGATAACCTTTTTAACCTAACCTTTTTATTGTTACGTTCAAATTTTTACTTCTTTTTTTAAAATTGTTTCAACCCAGGTCCTTCAATGGCCGCCCAAGTTGTGGAAGCCCGGGCCATGTGTCAAGCCCTCCTCAACAATGCCATGCTGGCCCAAGCCTGCCACATGGGCACCATCAAGCCGTTGGCTATCGACGGCTGCGATTAATGCAGAGCCTGCAGGGCTTGATCCAATTGGCTGCTTGGTACGACTTCTGGCAGACGTGTAAAGGCTTAAGCGTACCCACCACCAATCTCATCATCTCCAGCCTGTTTCCACACGACTGAAAACTTCTTGTCAATGCCCATCGTAGGGTACATGGGCTTTAAATGGTTACCTTTTGTTATGTGTGACCCAGTGTCCGTGGAGATTTTTGGGCATAATCGATCAAAATCCTAGTGTTCCCAAGTCTGACCGGTTACATACATGTTGTGACCTTTCGGTTTTCTTCATTAATTTGGAGTATATTCCATAGATTCCTCTAAAATGATCAGTAATTCTCCTGAAGTTTCCAACTTCAACCGGTTATTTTCCAAACTCAATTGGTTCATCTGTAACTAACGGTTGATTCTCCTTGGTTCTATTCGGTTCTACTCCATTCTCACCGTTGGTGTGACCTTTTACTACTCGGATTTGTGAGGTTGAAATTTATATGTGTCCACAAATGTAAACAAACCATGATCAATCTCAACAAATTTTTAGAGCTAATCTTGAATTGTTATGAACGAGCAAAGGTCATTGAGTATGAATCATACTGAGAAGACCATATAAATCTTCCTGATTATGTTGATTGACTTTATTGTGTGTAGAGTGATTGATACAAGTTGAGCACATAGGGCAGTGTATTTTAAGCACATGACTCTTTTTATGTCCTTTTTAGGATCCGCGCTTAACCAACACCACTCGTAGACACATAACTATTGCATATTTTGCAAGCTTGTTGATGGGTAAGTTTAAACATAATTTTATCTTGCCTACTTTGTCTTGGCAGGGACCACATTCCCTCTATATGAGAAGTTGGGACAAATCACTTCAAGATTACATTCAGACATTTTAGAGTTGAATTAAACATCTTGACATGCCATCAAATCATGTATAAAATAATGATTAAAGATATTCTTAATTAATTCAAAGCAAGTTTAATGAAGTTGTGTTCAAAGGTTCACTACACTAAATAGATTATCTACTGTCATATTGTTATTGGTGTCACTGTGGTAACTTTTCTAATGACATTTCTTATGAATAAATTTACAAATATTGTCATCCCAACTTACTTTTGGTTCATCCACTTTTGGTATATTCTGCATACTAACATTTCGATTATGAAATATTTTCATAAATGATTGAAATTTGGATGAAAATCCACTAATTACAACACTGTAAATCTATGATGCCCAATTTTTTTTACAAGGAATGACAAATAGTTTTGGGTTTACATTTAGTGTTAAGTGACATTACAGATGTGGTTTGCAATTAGAATCAAGCAAGACAAATAGAATTGGTGACACTAAATTTAATATTTAGTGTACTAACTTGTGTACAACATACTTTGGAAGATATGAAGATAGAAACATATTTACAAATGGTGGCTACAAAATCACATATTGTATAAATTGTATGTATTTGACGATATAATTTGACCTTATTTCTTCAATCGGAGAATCCCAGTATTGTAGTAAGATTTAACTTTTGTACAAAAAATAAACCACTATACCATATACCACTCAAGTATGCTAGGTGTCTAGTAAAATAGAGTGACCACACAAGGCCCACATACCTAATCAACCCTTACTTGCATGAGGAGGCCCTTGAGCCATTTTTGTTGGTCAAACTTGAATCACAACTCGAATATGGTTTCAATTGTATTCTACTTCAAGTACACAAATATTTACCTCTAATATTATAATTTTCTATAAAATCTCAAATTCGGTTAATGATATTCTTATCTTGATATAAGAAGTCACAAAGGAACTAATGACACAAATGAGTGGTGAAATTGAGGGTGCAAGATGCACTTACCGTTATGGAAACATGATGAAAACATTCTCGACCAATAAAGGGTTCTGAGAGGGTTAATCCTCTAATAGTTCTCACATGTGTATTCCAATGAATTTAGAACTTTCATACCACTAGGTTTATGTCAAGAGCAATTCATCCAACTATCATCAACAAATTTTATGATCATCCACTTATATTTGGAAAATCAACTCCATTATGAAGACATGGGAATAAAAATACAAATTTTCACACACTGTGAAATGAAAAGATCCAACAATCGCAAAGTTGAAGTTCCCGAGTTGGAACGACCAATGACTTTTGTTCTTTCTTTTCCAAATGACATGATAGATGAGGATCCTGCATTAAAATAAACACGCATATTAAAATTGAAACAAACGCAAACGGAAACTAAAAATCTAGAATGTAGAGTTCATATGCCTCCTCTTCTAGCATACAGGCGGTCAAAGTTGCCTGTCAATCCGGGCAGACCTTCGAAGGTCTTAAATCTCACCTCCTCCACCTGGCACCCATGCCACGCTGGCACTGACCTGCCACATGTGCACCATGATAGTGGGCAGTAAATGGATCGACGGCTGTGATTGACAAAGAGCTTGCAGGCTTCACGCCCCTGCCCGTGATCCAATCGGTGACATGGCATGCGTAGCAGCGAACAAGATTTGTGTACTGTGTAACTTACACAGATTGTATAATCTCCAGCCTGCCGTTGCACATGACTGAAAACTTCTTTATAACATCATTTAGCAGCTACATGATGGTCTCTTTCCAAAGAAAAGATGTTGCAATTGAAATACTTTGATAATTTAGAGTTTCTTGTTGAAAAGTTCATAATACACAATCTTCAGTGTTCTACATAAACATGGATTCTAAAATTGAAGAAGAATTATGTTCATGTGATATATGGTCCCATGGAACGTAACCAAGGAGCTATATAATGTTATGTTGTCCACTACCCACCAAATGTGAATTAATTATTGCTTGCTCTAGAAGCTAGCTATAGTACTTACTAACCCAATGTTGGGCTGGTATACAGGTGAATGCATGGTATCAGATAACCTACCCCGCCCGTATCAATATTGGCATAATCCCAATCATATATTGATACTTGGTGGGTATCATAAGGCGAGAGCATCCTATAATACCCGAGTTCCTAGTTGGGTCACATAAGATGTCATTGGCAAAATCCTATTATACCTAAGTTCCTAGTTGGGTCAATACCATCCTACTACCATATGGATACTAGGGTGATTAATGTCTGCTCTAGTGGCTAAGTTTAGTGTTAACCAATGTTGGGCTCGTAAAGTATATTGGCGGATGCACATTGGTATCAAGACATAGTAATAACAATAATGGCATCAAATAACCTACTTGGCTGGTATGAGAATTGTCATACCAATCACATACTGATATGGATCGATGCTTAATCTTGAAAAGCATCGTACAAGATGAGAGGTTCAATCCTAAATTTGTGCCCGAGTTTCTCTTTGGGTCAATATCATCCTAATACTATACTAGGGTAACTTTACCTAGGTATGAAGGTCCTTGCATGGTATATAGACCCTAATGGGTATAATATCAAAATTATCCTAGATATTCATCCCTACCGATATCAAAATATGTAGATTTTTCATTATACATACCCAAGGTGTCAAAATGTGATACCAGCCCAACACTGATACTAACTTTTCCTATTCTTTGCATTCAGTTTTCAATGCTATCTACCTATCTATAATCTGGTAGTTCAGTATGTTCAGAGGGATGGGTGCATCAACTTACAAGATTGGGCCTGCAATTCATCATGATCACAAGAGGTTTCTGCAAGCATCTGAATTTCTCTACTTCAGAACTTGATCAATCAGCTAATCGTTGCAGCTCCCAATGAGCTCGTTGACATGTCGATCGACAAGCATAATTATGTGATCTTGAAACTGGTTCAATATCAACATCTTGTCTTCGATCACCTGGCATCAGCTAAAAGTGTACTAACTGAATCGTAAGTTGGTACTTACTGCGAGCTTCACCTATACAGAACTCGATTCACCAGGTCTGTGATTTCAACATGTATTTGATAAAAGCATACTGATGACACACCTATTATTACATGAACATGTAACTCAAATACAATATGCCCCGAACATGCCAACGATGCTTGCAGTGGTACATTAATTCTTATAAATAACATAAAATTGCTTGGCTCTAGGTGTTCCGAGTCCATTACAACTATACATAGTTATGCTGGTTCTGCAATTCACCGCATTTAATTAAACTGGTTGCAGCTAGGAGAACCTGATCAACAATTACCCATACAGTATAAAGCTTAGTTCAGAAGGTGGTGGGAGTATGAGTGTATGCTAAATTGGAGGTTGATGCAGGTATGAAAACTGGAAGAACAATAACGCAGGGGCATGTCCAAAGCATTCTGCCATAACTAGTTTTACATTGTACCCAAACTTCGACCTCGTTGACACAAGAATTACATGTGCAATTGTAGGTTCGTTTCTGTGGAGATCACCAAAGTGGATGAATTCGAACCATTGGTGAGCTGTACACGAACTTTCGAGTGTGTCAAGCTCTTGAGGTGAAGAATGGGTGCTCGCTTGGTAACTCTCTACGTAGAGTCTAGCTCCGTAGATACCTCGATCCATCAGCAAGACTTTAATCTGCACAGCTGGACTTCTCAAACCTCAACTTGGAGCCTTGCCACAGCTGTCGTCATGTGCAATTATACTTGTACAAATATATATGATCATAAACATTGAATTTTCTCAGGTTCTCCGTGTGACAACAATGCAAGCAGGTTGGAATCAAACCATTATAATTGAACTTGGACTGAGACTCTGAGAGAAGCATATGAAAGTCGGTGCTCAATTTATTCAATTTATTCACTGCAATTTCTTTATTTACACCAAGAGTTCCACACAACAAAGTGAAGTACGCTTGGGATATCGATGCAGCAAGCATGTAGCTAACCCTCCAGTATGACGGAGTTTTCGCAGAAATCTAACATTGAGCACAAGATTCAGAAATAATAGCCGTAAACAGAATGTCAAGCAAACTAGTGATGTTTCAATCAAGGACCAGTACGTGGACAAAACGGTCGCTTGAGGTCGTTCTTGAGGCTACGAGTTCATCCCCTCTCCGTTCTGGTGCAACGCGATCGCACTAATACTCCCACTAAGATGCATGTACAAGCTCGAACTCCAGCAACACAGGAGTTAGATGTGGTGTCAGATGGTGTCAACATTGGAACCACAATTGCAAAGCTTGGCACACTCCTTGTGTCAACTATTCTGCTCCGTAGTAAATCTGCTCTTCAATAAGTGGGGCTTCTGCAAGGTCAGGCTGTGGGGCAAGGAGGATGAGGATGTAGTTACCGAGGATGAGGAGCATTCCCAGATACATATCACCTCTACCGAAATACACGCGTCGGATATCCCAGAAGCCACCCCACATAAGAATACAAGAATAGAAGATGGTTACGACCTTCACCATCTGCGGCGGTGACTCCAACACCTTCCTCCACATGTGAACATAGTCCACAACAAACTCGTACCATAGCTCGTAGTGCTCTGCGAGTGACAACGTCATTGTGCCGTTGGTATATCGATTCTCCTTTGCAGAATCTGCTGCATCACCAGCGTATGCATATGGTGTGAGCAGATACCGATGCTCCTCGTCTGGCATCATGTGGGAGGGTGGGAGGCTCGCTGCCCGACCTAGGGTTGTGCATCTCCAGATACCGAAGCGCGTCCGCCCCTCCACCTCCTCTTCGGCCAAGGTGTCTTCGTCGGATTCCCAAATGCACACCTACAGAATAATTTACAACAACCAAAATGCGCAAAGTGATGAGTCAAGGAGAACCTGAAAATTGCAAAGATTAACACAATCTTTACTATAGGAGAACTGTTGACAAGCTTATCAACCCACATTGTCACTCCAACAACAACAAAAATTGCACATCTTGATGTGTAGGTAGAGAAACCTGAAAAATACAAAGATTAACACACCCTTCCAACAGGAAACACATTGACATGAAGCTTAACCCAAACTGTCATTCCGACACTCTCCTACCAGAGAAAAACAGCGACAACAAATACAACACCATGAGCGAAGAAACTGTAACACAAACATATTTCCAACACACTAGGCCCACAAAGCTGGAAAACCACACACATGCGTCACCCACAAGCTTAATCATTCCATCGCAGCAGAAAAAGGGGAAAGTTGAGGAGACACAAGTGCAGCTTGTGTGCAATGGTCTCAACACTGAAGGTGCTTGGGCTATGTCTAAGAAGGCTAATGTAGCCCGTATGCTTGCCACTGCCCATAACCATCGCTCCCCCACACTATGGCAACACCAACCACAACACCTTACAAGACTGTCGATGGAGCATACAGAGAAGGGAAAATGGCACAGAATTCCATGAGAGCATACAGGAAGTTGCGAACTTCAGCAAACGGCGACTTAATGAAGCTGCCAGTGCACAGTACCACTCCCTTGCAATGGATCGCTCCCCTTAGCTATAAACTTGCTCCATCAGAACAGGAAAAGGGAGAAACTACACATCATTAAGGGAACCGTCACTTGCAGTTAAGATGAACCGGTGAGAAAGTAGAGTGTATGAGTGCTTGACCACAGAAAGTCCAGCAAAGCTCACACCAGTCCGAAACCATTGGTCCTGATCTAGCTAGCTTGTTCCGCACAACAAAAGTGGAGAAAATTCGAAGAGATATAAAAGCAGAAAGTCTGAATGAAGGTGGGTCGAGGTGCCTGAGCGGCAGAGAGGACGCCGAGAGTCAGCATGGCGACCGCCAGGGTGGTGACGAGGGCCTGCAACGCCATAGGAGCTCGCTTGGGCGTGCGCGATCGAAGGAGCTCGCAAATCTAGTCGCCTTGTAGATCTAGGGAGCCAAGTACCTTGCAAATCTAGTGCCCCTGTAGATATAGGGAGGATGGTCGGTGTGGGGAGAGGGAAAGTAATGCAAAAGGGGAGGAGAGAGTGAGGGGGAGGGAGGGAGGGAGAGAGGATATGAGGGGACCTCATACGTATGAGTCCATGCTTAGCTAAGAGATTCTTCTTGTCATTGCACTTGAGTTGACATGTTTTGACACATCGCTAACTTTATTTGCAAACAATGCCTTTTGGTCGTACCACCCGTCATAAATTTCTAGTGGTTGCTTGGGCGGATTTTTCTCACCAATCAATGTGTGTGTTTAAAAAAAAGAAGTGAACGGGGTGTTTTATTTTTATTACTTGTTCTAAATTGCACGCACCATGTGCTGATTTCTATAACTCGCTCCTGTTAAACTGATTCACATGTCAACGTATTGTTGTCCGCAAGGTTTTGTGTTATGGTTAATGTAATTCTTAAGGTCCCTAATACCCATTAAGGGTATCAAAGTGTCATATGGAAGGGTTTTTAACGATTTCTTGGTAATTTTGAGTTAAAAAATGAAATTTCTATATATGAAATCAATACACTTATATCAGTTGCATTATTTCAGCCAAAACAATTGACATATATATGTTAGATGAATAGTAGGACAATTTAAGGTCGTATTGCTACATGACGTGGCTTCGCTTTTTGAGAGTGGCCCCGTGGGGGCCTCTTTAGCAATGAAGGGTTATAAACATATGTCATGTGTGGGGGGCATGTGTGCATTACCTTCAAGTTAATACCTCTATATATGGTTTTTAGGTGGACCAAAATAGGAATATTCATTCAACATTATAGCCAAGAAACAACATGAAGTATGTACACCACACAAGAATAAAAATTATAATAAAGTTAATACCATAACATATGTATACAAGGGGAAAAAAAACTTGCAAAACATGCTCCAACATTTTAAAGCAAAAATACTTCAACAAATCATCCAAACTTTCTACAATCTCCTATATGTGTCTGTCCTTGTCGCAAATTCATGTACGGGCTCCCAAGCTCCATGGGACACAATATATCTACATTGCTTGAAAAAAGAGTCCCACAACCTTATGTATATTAAGTAACTTGTAGCCATAAATTAATACCCCTTTTGTGCACCCATGAGCTACAAGTATGAAAATCCAATGGACCCACTGGGGTTCCAATTGAAAGAACTAAATATCCAATATCTTAGGTATCATAATTGCTATGTATAATGCAAATGTGAATATAGATACTTGTTTTATTTTTTATGAGGATGAAGTTTATTCTTATGAAATGATGGGAATATTGATATCCAAATAGTCACAAGGCTTGTATTGTCCACAATGTGATGCACATAGAACCAAATTTTATAGTGTTTTGAATGATTCAATTATCATAACTCTACACTGGTATGTGGAATTAGGTTGCCTCTTTACCCATGGTGAGAACAATATCACAAAGACTTATAACTTTTTTTTGTTCATCTGCGTAGCAACTTTCTTTGTTCATCCTTATTTTGTTACTATGGTAGTGTATATTCAAAATAGTGTGGAATGAAGCTAAATTAGCTTGGGGCAACCTAATTTCACACAGTAGTGTAGAACACTTGAGGTGTGCCATTGAAATGCTTAGATAAGAAAACGCAAGTTCATCTATTCTCCATGTTTGTTTGAAGTACTTTCAAAGTTTCGATCTTAGAGAAATTAAAAGATACTTGAAACTCATGGTTTGAAACAAAAGTTTTCAAGTGTACAGATGTGTTTACATCTTAGTGTCAACAAGTATCCTTAATAGATTCATCCAAACTGTTGCCCCCTTTGAAACCTCCCATCAACAATCTCATAAATGAATTTCACAAGACCCTTGGACATCATTCAACTTTGAACGGATGAACCACCACATTTTAGTCAAATTGTGATCGAAAGCTCAATACTACTGAATTTATTCCTCAAAGAAGATGATAAGTTTGAGCAAACATGGAGGCCACTCCAACTTTCTGAGGTTCGCATTCTACCGATACATCCATATTATATTCTACACTTGAACGATAAAGCATGTAAACTATGGTATAGTATACTGTACATATTGCCTTGAAAACCTAGATTGTCAATCGAAATGACACTGTCGCAACTCATTCCCACATGTTCTTGCGAGCTTGTCAACGATTGTTGTTAGTAATGGCACCCCACGTGCCAAGTGCCGGAAGAAGTTGAGTTATGTTGACCACTATGATCTAGCCAGGATGACCATGAAGATGTGCATGCCAATTCCCAACATCATGCCTTGGTAAATATTGTCTTGCTTGTGTGCACAATGTTCAAAAATTGCACAACAATGTCCAACTTACAAGGTAGAAGAGAAGAGCCGCCAACCACAGCGGGTTAGCCCCTTTAAGCCCAACAAGGGCATATTTGCTGAGAGTGAGCAACATGCTGGGGAGAGATTGCATGGCGTCCCAAAAGCTCCGACCTACAGACATGGCAGAGGTTGTCCATGTCCTTGCAATTATGTGTGGCGCGGAATTAGTAGCAAGAGGTGTTGGTACCTCCGGATGAATGGATGAAGAATCAGTATTGCCTGCATAGGTTTGGGATCTCTTGCGAAGTCTGCGGACGTTGGAATTCCTTCCACGAGAGGCGGTTGGATTGCAAGGGACTTCGTTTTGGGCTCGTGTTGGTTCCGTGTGAACTTGCTGCAAGGTTTCAGCGGTAGATAACACGACTCCACCAATATTGTTGTCCTCCTCGGCATCATCCAACTCTTGTTGTCTCTGCATAGCCAGCTTCTGAGCGAAGTGGTGACGAACTTCATGCTCCAAGTCGAGATTATTCTGTTGCAACCAGTCTTTCGTTAACTTTGGGCAAAGATACTGGCGAGGACCTGTTCTGTAATGCTCCCGCTCCTGGAGAACACGATGAAGCTCGGGTGTTGCAAGCACAGGCACACATACGACCGTCTCCTTATGATCGTGGGCGCGAGCCTCTCTATGTGATCTGAAAATCTCTTCGATGTTGTCAGTGGAAATGTAGTACAACCATGGTTGCGCCACATCCTCCACCTCAGCGTCGTGGACGCTCTGGATGGCATCCAATGGACCATGCTAGAACCAACAAAAAAAGAAACAGGGCATAGCTAAGCATCATATTCCGCAATTCATCGCCACAAGAGGGACGCCAAAAATGCAACTTCCAAATCAAAAGCACAGGTAACACATCTTCGCAACTAAAATGTCTTACATCTCCTCATGCATGACCATTGATTGACATGCTAACCGATTAAAGTTGCACATGCAAAGAGGGCAAAGTCCTTGGGTGCCGGTGGATACACTACCCACGTACAAAGCACTCTACATTTATTCCATCACAAGAATAAACAACATGAAACTACACAAGGCTAATTAAAAACTAGAATGATTTTTAAATTCTTGCACACGTAAAGCTTTACATTGGCAACCTAGCTTAAGAGTTCTACCAAAACAAAATCTCAAGGGACCAAAAAGATTTTTTTTAACAACAACGTTCAAGAGAAATTAAACAACGAGTGAGGAGGTGGGAAATCAAGGGATTTTGAAGTGTGGTACCTGAGTGGGAGCTACTATGGTGGCCAGGCTGTTGTGGAAGACTGCCATGATAGTGTTGATGCTACGAAGGGCTCTAAAATCTATGGATCTTGTTGATACTAGCAAACCTCCCTCATGAAGGAAGGAGAGAATCTATAAGACTGCTCTAGAAATATATTTCGTCTCTTGATACTAGAGAATCCAGTGCAAGCGGTGTTGTTGAGCACTGAAGAAGGAATGGGCAGTGGAGAACTTTGATGAAGGATCATGAATGTTTGTGAAGTTTAGATTTTGGTGGTCATTGTCTATGTGTCCTTACTTTATGTTGCAAGAAAACTTGTAGTCTTTGTTCATGTGTCTTTACTCTATGTTGTGAAGAAGACGTGTTCCAACTTTCCTTCCTTTACGTGCAAGCACATTTAAATCGTACAACCTTATCTTGGGATGGTCTTGTTGACATTAAATTTGTGTTCCTCGCCATTTCTTAAATGTGAGCATTAATCAAGCATTAGTGGTGGGTAGTGGAGAGGGGATATTGTCATTAGCCTTAAAACAAGAGGCCTTGGTGGTCCAACTTGGTTAGCCATATTTCAATGATGAAATAAAGAGATATATATATATATATATATATATATATATATATATATATTTGTCTACAAAATGAAAAAAAAATAACGGTTAACTCTTGCTCAATACTATGTTTGTATTCTTTTCCTCTATTTAATTAAAGGAAAATCCTCTTACACCCAATTGTTGAGTTTATGCCCAACTCTAGAACATTAAAAATAAGATCAAACATAATAACTTAGTATGGTTACTGACATCATATATCATAATTGTGCCCCATAAGGGAACCATCATTGCACAACACAAAATATTGGTTGCACAATTAGTACATGATATAGATTAGGAAATTTATAGATCCCAACAAAGATGTCTATTTTATGTTGGAGTTGATTGATTCATGATTTAAGTTTGATTGTGTGCTTAGGGCCGCTTTACCCATGGACGAAGAGCCATGACCATGAAAATAAAAAATGACATTATCCACTTGGTGCCATGTAGGCTCGGGGAAGTCACTTAGTGTATTCTTTGGGGACACATGAGCGTACAACACATATTTTTTGGGGGGCTATGTAGCTCATTTACTGCATTTTAGTGGACCCTATATTTTTTCAATAATTCTACTTTCTTCAATTTCTTACCACCCTATGTGTAATTATAAATTAAAATCTCCACAATATTTCAGACCCTTCATTATTTATATTTATTTGAATTTTCCTTCGTGGACAATAGCATTGTACTATAGCATTAGAAATGGAATTCATCACGCAACAAAAATTAAGTTGTGTATACAAGAAGCATATTATTTACATAATTGGTTACATGTCTAAGCCCATTGATAATGGCGTACTTAATTGTTTCATCCAAACATTGCAAGAAGTCCACAAATTCCAAAACAAACCAGCATCACTAAAGTGTCCATAATGTGTTCACTAACACAGTTGCACTAACATTGCACATGTTATCATGCAAAGTGTGAAGACAATTTGAAATGCCTACTTATGAGTCCTACGTGAAAATTGAGAAACGATCATCACAAAAGATGCTATAGCCTCTTGCCTAGAACAAATCCATCAATCCACCATAGATTCACCAAATATGGCCCCACGGAGCTCTTTAAACGCGTAGGGGTCAATGCACAATGATAGAATTCTTGTCTTGCGTGGGAGGAACAACTAGAGAATTATACAAACGTCAATGAAATGTTCCTCAAAAGTACACTTAATAACCCTCATCCAACGAGTTCATCCATTTTGTAGATAGATTTGTGATCATTTTTCATTTAGTTCTTAAATTTTTTTTACCCTAAACTCAACCTAAAAATAATAAAAATTCCCTACCAATTACTATAATGTTATTTTAGAAATACTATAAACATAATTTTGGGTATTACAAGTAACCCTATATTATATATAATGTGCTACCTCATATTTCTTCAAGGCTATGGTATATCAATTTTTTTTTTTTTTTTTATCAACCATGAATAAATGTCATCCTATATTTGTTCTCTCATAGTTATCTAAATTTTTGACAGTGACTTCCCCGGGCATGTAGGATGCCATGTAGATTTTTCATCCATTTTAGTTTATGTTGTCCCTTAGGCCCTCAAGCTCTAGTGTAAAGTGAACTTGGGTTGTCGCCAACTTCTTGACCAACCACATAATTTATATAGCATAGATCTAGGGCCCTCAAGCTCTAGTGCAACTGAAGTGGCCTTTAGTCCATTTGAACAAAAATGAAAACTTACATTTATGATGTCATGTCCACCCAATTTGCAAATCACCTTTTAGTTCAATACAAATATATGTATAGTCCCTTAAAGAGGGACGAAACCGTGGGTTTGATCCTTCTTTGAGAAAATTTCTATTAAGAGCTCATTAGATTGTCGTGTATCAAAGCCTATTTTGAAAGTTGGGTGAAACTTTTGGGACCTCCTCTTTCCAACTCAAAAACTTTGAGAGATTTTAAGATCTAAAATAGGGTATGTGCATGGGATCTGCTATCCTAAATCTCGAATTGGCTATGCAAAGGTTAGGTTGGCCCACCCATCCTAGTAGGACAAGCTAGAAAAAATAGTTTTCAATAAACCAACGCCACGATTCACTATAAGAAAATTGCGTTTTTTGATGATGTTTTTGAAATTTTAGGCGACATCCAATAGAACATCCAGATGTTACAGTGGACGTCATTATTGACATTTGGATGTTCTATTGGATGTCGCCTAAAATCGTCTGCGTTGTCCAAAAACGTCATCAACAACGCAGTTTTCATCATCAAAAACGCAGTTTTCTTATAGTGATTTGTGTATGGTAAATTAAGCATTATGAAAACTTGGGTGATTTTGTGTTAATTCTCATAAACTCAAGGTTTGGGACTTGTGCGCAGGCTTTGAAATTCCACATCCATGGAGTCTACCATAACTTTGTTAGAATCTGTGTCCGGGGAGATTTTTGGGCATATTTGGTCAAAATCCTAGTGTTTAAAAGTCCATTGGTTACATGTTGTGATCTTTCGGATTTTCTTTATTAATTTGAGGTATATTCCACAGATCTCTAAAATGATGGATAATTTTCCTGAAGTCTTGAACTTCAACCAGTTATTTCTCAAACTCAACCGGTTCCTCTTTAACTAGCTACATTATTTTGCCTTATTAGTGTGGGTTACCATTCAAAGTTATGTGTTGCTATAACTTTTTACTGAGAGTGTCAAATTCAAAAACTTAAAGAAAGTGTAATCCACACTAATAAGACTAAATTTGCACTAGCTACGGCATCCCATAGTTGTATTCTCGGGGCCCACATGATTGAATGCACACTGCTTAATAATGTTATCTATATATGTACTAATGAATGTTGACAGTTTAATACCTACTTTCTACCTTATAATATACAATGACAATTAGTGTTGACATATCAATGTTCTCAGTTTAATTACTACTTCCAGATGGCAATCATGGTGTGTACAAGAATTTGAGATGATTTTTTTTTTACTTTTAAAAGCATAAAATGTTTTACACCCTACCAGGAAGCCTTCTAAAAGTGGACTTGACAATTAAAGGAGTCTTGTCTATCAATTAACCCTTAACTTCCTTAGAGGCCCGTTTGGGGCTTATGAATAACTCTTGATGGCTAATCCATCCAAAAGGAAGGTGCTAGGAAAGTCAAAATATTATCATTGTGTTCCTCATGAGATTTTCTTTGTCATTGGTGATGATCCCATTCCAATATGAAAAGATGGTTGTTCATAAGAGTTCATTAAAGTCAAGAATGAACTAACTTTCCCATTGTTGATACATTGCTATATATAGTAACTTCATATTATTTTGATTGAAAATTGTCAATTTTTTTTGTGCCTCAAAGTGTATATCTATTCTCAATATAATCTTGAAAGCATGGACTATATGTTATTGCATATATATATATATCATAATTTCTTGAAGTTTAATTATTACAAATAAATTATAAAGAAGTCTTGAAAATTACTAAAAATTGCTATAGTATTAATGTCATCGTAAATGTAATGAAGATCATTAGCAACAACTTTACATTTAGATACAATAAAATTGAGCTTTAGAAAGCTTACTTTTTAGATGATCTAATGAAACCACAATACCGTCTAGGATGATAAGGGTCAAGGTATGTAAGCCTTATAATCACTCTTGTTAATTAGGGGCTCATATTTGAGTGGTATAGTATGACCAAGCTTGTAGTTGAACATAGACATCAAAAAGATGTCATGTGTCATGACAAGATTGGACTATGTGTGTTCAAAATATGTTAATCTTTTCAGGTTGAATTTTTAATATAATTGGAAACATTTATGTTTTTTTTAATGTGATTTACTTCTAATATTTTTTTACATCTCATCTCCAAAGTTTGAACATAAAAGTCAAAGTGATTACGATTTTGCATGATTTGCAATCGCTAACCGAAGTCTGAAGAAGCATGATTCCCAATTTGATCCAATAGTCATAATTTCATGTGGAGTTAGAAGTGCCCATGTGATTAGGTCAAGCACCTTAAAACAAATCAAACCCCCGTCAAGTGACCACCTTGACAAGTTTGCCCAAGTACACAAGGTCCATAGATATTTGAATTACTTTCAAGTAAACTTTGCGTAGGATAGTAATCTAGGAGTGGGGATACTACACTAAATATTGTATATAGTGTCACCAATTCTATTTGTCTTGCTCAAGAGTCAATACTAATTGTAAACTTCCCGTGTAGTGTCACCAACACTAAATGTACACCTCATTCCTTGTAATCTTTTTGGGCATTATAGACTTATAACAGTGCAAAAACTGTCGCTTACTAAGTGTTTTTTCATCCAAATTTCAATCATTCATGACAATATTTCATTACAAGAATATTAGGCTGCGAATATACCAAACTTTGTAATTATTTCATTACTTAATTGTAGGTTGGGATGATGGTGCTTGCAAATTTATTCAAAAGAAGTGTCGTTAGAAAAGTTGTCGCAATGACATAAAATACCGTATGACACTAAATACAATATTTAGTGTAATAATGTGTAATAAGCTAGACCTTATGCCAACACAAGTACAAATTTGAAAAATAAGAGTTTGTTATTATTTTGAACGAACATTGCATACTTGAAGAAATTTGGTAGATGTGTCATCTCTGAATTGGTTGGGCTTGGCCCTATAGAATAGCTCACATTGACAGTGTAACCTTCATTCAATGTGTTGAACCAAACAATACTCTACATCACCACATGTCAATATGGTTGATTCTATTTATTTATTCATTTTTTGGAATAATATATTCTCACATGTGTTCTTGTAACATTTCTTGGGACTTTTAAGCTTTTTGGTGGCATGCCCTCATGGGAATTATATTTGTCACTCAAAATGCTGAACCACACATCCCTTTATGATAATTAGGTTTTCTTGGTATGTTAATGAGTTGGGTTGGTGGCCTCGATTTACCATCCTTGTAAGCTACCCACTAAAGGGTGTAAGCACGCTACACTAGTACAAAAATGTTGTCACAAAGCACATTTTCAGAGGAATGTTGCATTCAATTGGGTGTAGATTTCAAAGTAGCATCTCTTTGAGGGATAAAATGGAATAATTTGGTTGTAGATATAGATGAGCAATAATTTTTCTAGTTTCTATCAATAAACTCATGGTTTGACCGTGGTGAGTATATTTATATACTAGTGGTTTCATGTCACACAGTATATTTTTTAATGAAAAATACTTCATTTTGTGGGTTTTAGGTTATATTTTTCTATGACTCCTTTGTGACATGTGTAATATATATTTATGAATCATATTTTGTTAAACAATTCCTACATTTGCAGTCCATTCAACGGTTAATGAAAGAAAATGGGGTTATTTTTGTAAGTGCTTAAAACATAGGAAATCAAAACTTTTTAATGCATTTTCACTTTTGCCCATACAAAACATAGAGAACACTACGTGGGCTTCCTTCATTTTCGTGCAACAAAAGCTTTTTCCTTCGAGATATCAAAGAATTGCTTCAAATTGGTGTACAAAACATACTTTTATTTTTGCCCAAAGTGTACTAACCCTAGCGTGCTTCTACCCTAAAACATAATTGGCATGCATGAATGTTGTGGCTCTTTTTAAGGGTTGCGTGAAGCTTCGAGAAATGGCCGTAGAGATTGACTACTAAAGGGTTGGGATGGTGATGTTAGTGGTTGCCATGTAGAAAAGGAGTCTTGAGGAGCCTTTAACTTAGGTGCTTTTGTGTACCTACTCTTTAGGCCCACTGCACATGGGGCCCAAAGTCCCAAGTCCCACTCATGTTAGCAAGTCCCAAATGGAGGCAAAGTCCCATCTTTTGAGCCTAAAGACACCATAATTTATTTTGTTGATTATCATTAAAGTTGGGTCTTGATTATTATATGCAAAAATATTTGCAAGACTTGTGTTGAGAGTTGGGTCTAGCTTTTTTCCTGACCTAGCTCTCAACACAAGTCCCAAGCCTCACCTCCAAAAAGTGTTGTCATGTGGGCATCCATGTCATACTTGGGACCCATGTGAAGTGATAAGTCCCAACTTCCATGCTCTCAACAATTGAGATTGCACGGATTGAACTCAAGTGACTTGGGACTTGGGACTCTATGTGAACTGGCTCTGAGTCTTTACCTACAAAGGAGGCCAAATCACGGGGGGTGCAGTGGCGAAAATGTAGAAAACCACGTGCGAGAAAATGTAGGGTGGATTTTATTCAAGACACATAATTTTTACATTTTTTTTAGATATACAATAGCGTCCTCTAAATCTGAATTTGGGAATTATATATAATGTATAGTGTGTTTTAAGTTGTGGTATTTATTATTATTTAGATGTAAAGTAGCATAAATAAAATAAAATTTAGTTTTTTAAAATTTATAGGTGCAACATAAAACATATGCCATTAGTGGCATTGGATGAGAAATAGGCAATTGTATGTGAACATGTGATTTGTTGAAACGGTCACCTTTGGATGGAAGTACCATCCTTAGGTTTTTGTTTTCTCTCTAGTCGGTTGCTCTGCTTCGGTTTAGGGTTTCTTGCTCACTGTGCTCACTCATGTGCTCGCTTTTGTGCTCGTTGTGCTTGTTCTTGTGCTCATTGTGTTCACTCTTGTGCTTGCTCCTGTGCTCATGTGCTTGCTCTTGTTCTTGTCGTTGGAAAATGGTGACCGAAGGACTAATTCCGGCATTTTTTGGTGGTGCTGGTGAGTCGAACTGTCTCTGGAATTGCTAACACCTGCTCAACACTAATATTTTGTGGCCTCTATATGAACACTTAAGACAACTACATCTATGTTCCTTGAAATCCATCCCAAATTGGCATTTGCCATTGCATAGTGCACTATATGGGTAATGTATGTGCAGATTGTTCACACAAAATTTCTACTACTTATAAATAAGATAGGGTGATTATTATTATGTGACTCTGTAATTTATATATAATAATAGGGTGTTAGAAAATACCATCCAGTAGAAATTTAGCTACTTATAGGGTGGAAAATATTCAACGAAGGAAGGTAAATACCCCCCCATTAAATAGGGGGTTCTCGCACGTGTATACATAAAGCAAGTGTAGGTGCACCCCCCGTGGGCCAAATGTGTTCTCTTCGAGCAAACTTAAGGGACAAATTTAGGACATGAATACCTAGCACGTAAACGACAAGTGTTTTTGGAAGCTCATCAAAGGAGACATGGCTTGGTTTAACATCAATTTAGAATGAAATCCATAGGCTCAAATTAAAACATTCATTCAAGATTATTCTCTAAATTTATAAATTTTGTTAATTTCTGTACATTTTATTATGATATGTTATCATACAAGTAATTATCCCAACTAGAGTAAATTTTAGGCTATAAATGAGCATTGGATTTGTGTTTACATTTGAGCGGCGCTGAGGCGACAAATTCACTTATGAGATATGAAGGAACACCAAACCTCTTACTATCCCCAAGTGGACTAAAATGTAAATGGAGGGGGGGACATAAGAACTACATTACATATTGTATTTAATGTCATATGATCATTTATGTCACAGTGGTGACACTTCTTATGAATAAGTTTACAAGTATTGTTATCCCAACTTACTTCTAGTTCATCCAAATGTCAAATATTAAAAACAAGGTTTGGTAAATTTTGTATCCTCAAATTTTGTAATGAAATGTTGTAATGGATGATTGAAATTTGGATGAAAAAAATCACTTAATAAGCAACAGTAATTGCAATATTATAAATTATCTATAATGCTCTAATTCTTTTACAAGGAATGAAAAATAATGTTAGGTCTAAGATTAGTGTTGGTGACACTGCATGGGTGGCTTACAATCAGTATTGAGCAAGACAAAATAGAACTGGTACCACTAAATACAATATTTAGTGTAGTCATGTGTTACCACAACGGCCACCACTTTCATAATGATTTATTTTTTGGGCCATCCGGTAATTTGCTTTGCCCTTAAATCTTTAGGATTCTGACTTTGGCGTGAACCCTCCAACTTCGAGTATTTCACCACACAAAACAATCCTATAAGTGAAAAATTTGCGTGATAACCATTTGCATGGGCCACACTAATTTTCCAGTCAAGGTGGAATTAACATGGGTCCAAGACCCCAGGTCTTCCCCTAAGTCTTTACAAAGACTTCCGCCCAACACATCAAACGTGAGTTATATGACATACACAAGAAGCACAAAATAAAAAGAACCCACCAAAATCCTCCCCAATCGGACAATGTTACATCAGACCCAGAAGAATTTGAGGTCCAAAACATCATCCTCCGTCGGCGAGCGAGTCGAGTCCTGATGAGTGGATCTGACACTCTTGCTTTCAAGTTAGTTCGTTGACTTCAGAAACTAAGAGTTGGATAAGGTATCGTATCTTGGACCTTGCAGGTGGCAGTGTCCGTGCAGGCTGTCGAATCGCACATCAATGCAGGTGGGAATGATTTAGAGTGTCGGAGGAGGCAGTTAAGTTAGCTTTGTCGGGACTCGGATCTCGTTGTACGAGTAACTGCATATATGTACCATCAAATGCTCTGAAACTTTAAATCGAAGATCTTAAAATTTTGTCGGGCCATCCATGCAGCATGCAACACTCACACCGTTGGATTTGCATGCACTCACAATGAACTCGGCAGCACGAGAATTTCGACGTGATTCATGCATGGCAACGTATTATGACGTGAGATGGTGAGCGATGAATGGGGAGAACCGATTGCTAGTTACAGATGAATAGCGGTTGAATTTGAGAAATAATCTGTTCCAATTAAAGACTTCAGGAAAATTATGGATCCATTTGGAGGAGTTTATAGAATATTCTTCAATTTAATAAAGATGTCAACATGTAACCGGTTGGTCTTGGAAACACCAGGATCTTTGACCGATTATACCCAAAATACACCTTTAGATTTCATTAACTACGAGCCCACACTTGATAGTGAATATAAGTGGGAGGATCTATGTATCCAACTTTCAGTTGAGTAATCAACAAGCATGCACTTCCGATAACCATAACCAAATCACGGAAGGTCTGCTTTTCAATTTGGTTATTGTTGATGCTTCATAATCTTTTTGCTAAGGTAACACAACCTTTTTCTTTTTGGGTGTAAATCTAATCTGTAGAAGTTGGAGAACATTTAAAAAAAATTGAGTGACACCCACATACCTTTCTAAGATAGTTCTTTGGTCTTGTGTAAACCTACCAATATAGATATTATTAATATAATCTAATTTATTGTTAATGTCCTCTAATTCCTTTCTTCTATATAGTGTGGGTACTAAACTACACACCATCAAATTAGGGTGGTCCACTTTAATAAAAGTTTATTTGTGATATAAAGTGACTCAAAAAGACAATTTTTGTGCACATGCGTCATTGCATGGGGTTTCCAACATTATTGTTTTTATCACCATTCCATGCACATGGTTGACACTCTCAAAGTGAACAGTATATGTAAATATCTCAAGACGGCTTGTCATGCCTTGATGCCAACACTATGTGATGCAAATAATGCATTTTAGATTAGTTCTTAGCAATTAGGTGCATACTTGTAGGTTTAAGCCCACACTAAATTGTGAAATGTAATTGTGTTGCACATTGTACTGATGTCTCCATTTTGTAGAAGAATATGGGTGTTCTAATCTTGTTCTATTATGGTGTGGACCACATTAAATCAAAATAACTAAATTAATGACAACAAAGTGAACGTAATAATGAAGCCCACAATAAATAGAAGAAAGAGTGTAGCTTCACAAAGCTTCTTAACCTACATTGAAGGCCTAGTACCTAAAACCTCTACGAGGAAGTTATGAACAACTTCAACAAACTTTGGGGACACAACAACCTCTTGTGCCGCCGCTCTAGCTAACTAGGATGTAAGTAAACTTGGACCAAAGACTTATCCAAAATCAATAATCCATTTCACAAGATTGTTTGCACATTTGAGACTGCACATTGCACAACAGATTGTTTGAAGGAAGAAACTAGAAGAATTTGATGAAAATTCCAATTATACATACTTTAAGAAGTAGTGTGATCAAATATTCATGCTAGATGTGTATTTTTTTTTTACAAATGACACACTGTGCATGCAACTAACATGTGCTACAACAAGAGATTCAGTCCACATCTAAGAATAGTTGCTATCATTTCTATCATAGGTTGCGTTGATAGAAGTGCACATATAACATTTCATGTTGTCCAAATCTCATCAATAAATAACACTATATTTTGTATTTTGAGACTTTCCATTG
This sequence comes from Polytrichum formosum, assembly GCA_964035585.1. NCBI lineage: Eukaryota > Viridiplantae > Streptophyta > Polytrichopsida > Polytrichales > Polytrichaceae > Polytrichum > Polytrichum formosum. The sequence continues at coordinate 10,089,367 of OZ037936.1, read as the reverse complement.
CCTCAAAGTAATATATGGATGACAACAACACGAAGTTGCCCTAAACATAGGCTCCAATATATAGGTAAAGAAATATATTATAAGTCCAATCCCAAAGTTAACGGTTGGCCAATACTCGGGGAAGTCACTTAGTGTATTCTTTGGGGACACATGAGCGTACAACACATATTTTTTGGGGGGCTATGTAGCTCATTTACTGCATTTTAGTGGACCCTATATTTTTTAATAATTCTAATTTCTTCAATTTCTTACCACCCTATGTGTAATTATAAATTAAAATCTCCATAATATTTCAAACCCTTCATTATTTATATTTATTGTAGTGTATATTGGAATTTTAGGGGCTTGAGCTTTAAAGTGCTATAAAAATACATAATTTTAACAATTTTGAGGAATGGTAGATTGAACTAGAAAGTAGATGATAGCCCCATACTTTCTTAATTGGGACTACTCTCATTTGAAATTAGGAACTAGGTGAAAATTAGTGTTTGATAAAAATACGACCAAATATGGCCCCACGGAGCTCTTTAAAATGCGTAGGGGTCAATGCACAATGATAGAATTCTTGTCTTGCATGGGAGGAACAACCAGAGAATTATACAAACGTCAATGAAATGTTCCTCAAAAGTACACTTCATAATCCTCATCCAACGAGTTCATCCATTTTGTAGATGGATTTGTGATCAATTTTCATCTAGTTCTTAAATTTTTCTTACCCTAAACTCAACCTAGAAATTAAAAAATTCCCTACCAATTACTATAATGCTATTTTAGAAATACTATAAACATAATTTTGGGTATTACAAGTGACCCTATATTATATATAATGTGCTACCTCATATTTCTTCAAGGCTATGGTATATCAAAAAAATATATAATTTTTATCAACCATGAATAAATGTCACCCTATATTTGTTTTCTCATAGTTATCTAAATTTACGACAGTGACTTCCCCGGGGGCCAATATAAACACATTAGATAGAGCACGTGAAACCTACTTCATAAATCAAATCAAAGGAGTGTAGGATATTTTTAGCATATAGAATAAAACTTTGACCCTTCAGCCTACAAAACCATAGTGTAACAAATACATATTGATTCCACATTGGAATTTTATTCCAAACAAAACACACCCTTCAAAAAAATTATGATTTGTATCTTAGCTTGTGTATTAAAAAATCACATCTTCATTAACATGTGTTGTTGGTTGGTAGTACTCCATTTAAATCTATCAAAAATAAGGACTAGAAGTTACAAAATTTGGCTGAGACAAAACTCTTACCACCAAAATCAATTTAGCATATGTTTCATCTCCAAAATGTAATATGAACATATAACTTCTTGACAATCCACTGCAACATGGAAAGACGGTGGGGGATGATTATTGGCAAGCCCAACGTAATGGTCATCCTTGTTGAATTTGTCGCGAACCTCTATTACCTAGAAACCTAGCCTCTGATGTATGAACATCCACATGACTTTGTCGTCAAAAACCATGCATGAAAATAAGGGGGCTATCTTAATGAACGTTTGTCAAAGCTGAACAAACACGTGCCCAATAGCCTATCCAAGTTTCATATCAGTGGCGAAATGATCCACCAACATCCGCTACTCGCAGACGATCCCAATATTGTATGAAGCCTGATATGCCCTTTATAATATCCTCCATATTCATCATGGGTATTCGTTTATAAGGTTTGGGCTCCCTATTTGGTAACACTACCTTGCCCTCTTCATCAACATACCAAACAAGAAACCCTTCCGGTGGGCTCCAATCTTGTGTCATACACAATAGCTTGTGCTGCATGGCCAAAATATAGTCATTATGTATGTAAAACCGAAACTGTTGAGCCTTCATGTGCCCAATCAAATGGTGATTCCACTCCAAAGATATGTTTTTATAAGTGTTTTGAAGTGGGACACCTCTTCATTCATATACGGGATGACGGAAATGTTGTTTAAATCCATGTACGACTTCATCAATAGTGGGATTGTTGGGAAATCCTGCTCAATGCAACTTCATGCTCCACCACCTAAAAGATGCATCAATTGATATCATTGTGTATGTAGCCCACCAAAAGAAATGATACAAACACCTCCTTGAAAATGCCTTTCACAACCAACAAAGATCAATAGGTAGACACAAATATACTTTTATTGTCTTTGGTGCAGTTGTTCAATTGGATACACATAGTTGGGGACAATTTTTTTGCAATCACATGCTAACTAAGGGGTTTCTGGCAATGAATCCAAGCATACATCTTTTCTATCTAGCAAGCTACATATAGAGTTGTCAATCCGATGTTCTCAAATAACGATCTTAAAAAGTACGCAAACGATTTCTTCAGATCATGCAAAAGCCTTGCAAATGATCCAATGGTGTGGTTTGAATCCACCGAATATAAATCTAGAGCATAATGGGAAAACTTGATATCATTATATCCATGAGCAATCATCCCTGCAAGAAAAAACCAAAGACTCAATGTTGAGTCAAAAATCCATATCAATTTTGCCTATGCTCCTAAGTACCAAAGCAAAGAAGCAGAGTTTTGTATAGCATTGCGCAATAGTTTATAGTTTACAATGATAGTTGTAAAAGTAGTAGCTTCTTGTCATGTTGCTCCTCTAGGTTTCTTTAAATCCAAATTCCCATGGTTATGGAACCAACGGCCTTCTTTGGCATAAAGTGCTTGTATGTAAGATTTCGCTTTAGACACACCATGAATGATCATGTACCATGTTGTATAACACACATCTATGCTTTCAAATGTGATCACCTTGCGTCATATTTCATCTACATGTATTTTTTGGTGAACGTCAAGTTTTTTGAAGATCCGAGGCGGAAATCTTCAACCCACATTACTTCCTGAACAACCTTAATCTTCTCCCGTGGAAACAATTGGCAACAACAGTGCACACAATAATTATTTGTGGCCACTTCTCTAATGAACTTTTTTGTAAGCAACTTTTTGTGCTGACACTAATTTATAGTGCAAGGAACATCTGCCAATGAATCATAATTCCGCAGGCCTTAATCGCATGTTGGCTAGGAGTTCCTCTTGGATTTGCATATGACATTGGTCATTGTCACGAAACCTAGCTCCCTTAAGAATGATATTCCGGCGTAGCCACCTACGAAGCAAAATTTTTGAGTGGGATGCGCCTTGGAATAAATGAGGGACTCAAGGATGATGACCGATCTAAACTAAGCTAGAGATAGAATCAATTGACCTGAAAGGAAAAGCCCACAAATGAAACATGAAACATATTCAAACAATTATATTACCATATGTTATCATTGTTAATCAAGATTTTCTCACTATAAACTCTTATAAAATATTATGCATCTCAATTTCACCTCAAAAATTTGACACAAACTTCTTCATGACATGCAACTAATCCAAAGCCTAAGAAATAGATGAAATATTGTGTCCCAACCACACATAAAAGGCTCGTGTGGATTTGGGTCAAGCGACCCAAACCCTTGGAGAGTTACAACCCAAACCCATGTCTATCTTCAGTAGGATCTAAAGTTGAGTTTGGGTTGGTGGACCCAAAGCCTATCCCACGGAAAGGGCCCCATGTTCAAACTTACCGATATAAGGTCTGGACTTACACTGATTAGGGTTAGCATGTTTGAGTCAGTTGAGCCAAACACATGTCTATCTTCACTAGAATCTAATGTTGAGTTTGGGTCAGTTGACCCAAACCTTATCTCATGGAAAGGTCCCCCAGGTTCAAGGTCACCAATGCAAACTCTAGTATTACACTAATTAGGTTTAGCACGTTTGGGTCGACCGACTCAAACGTTCTATGAAATTTGGCGCAAAACACAGTGGACTTCATGACGTGGACACAAAGTATACACGACCTAAGTAGATGATTCTCAAGGAGAAGGCTCTTCAAGAGCCAGAGGAGAAGAAGAGCAAAAAAAAAAAGACTTTTGGCAGTAGGCAACCCTTTATAGTAGGCCATGGAATTACCGCTCCACCTAGGATTCCCAAGCTTCCTCATTGGTTGCCTCTAAATAACATTGTTGAACATACTCATGCCTAAAAATTATTTATGAGCGCATTTGAACACCAAGTGCCTTGTGGTGACACTAATGTTGAAGGTGTTCATCGTTAAATGCCCTAAATTGTGTGGTCAAAAAATGTGGATCACTTATTGAACAAAGTGCTTACACATGAACCTAGGGGATGCATTATACTAAACACATATCAGTATACATGAGTGCACAAAAGGGGTATTAATTTGAAGTTTGTTGTTCTATGTATTTCGATCCAAAATTGCAAATCATATGAGACAACTGTTAATCCTATATTTGCTTTTAATAAATGATGGGTATATGACAAGGCTTGTGCTTAAGAATGAACACCAAAAAGACATGTGCCACAATGAAATTGGACTATGTCCTCAAAATCTAGACACCATTTTAGGCTCAAAAATACTTAACACAACAGGGAGAGCCCATGTGATCACCTGAAGTGGAGGAGAATCTTCACCTTGAACTCTTATACCTTTTGCATATCTACTCCAATTTTGAAACTTGAATTGATAGTCTTTGTGATCCAGATTCCAAAGATATTGCTAATGGGATGAGACAATTCCCAAGCCAATCCAATGGTCAGAAATGCATGGAGTTGAGAGTGCCCCAATAAGACTGCAAATCTTAGACGACCCTAAGAACGGTGACACTTCTAAGTATACTTAGATACTAATTTACCAACAAATGGGGCTTTGAAAGTCCACAAGTTTATGTTATTTGAGAAGAACTATAGCAAATTGTTGGCTCCCCATGTCGCATCAACTCCAGAGTTTGCTCAAATTAACCTGAACGTCTCTTCAGCAAGATTGAGCCTTGGCCTAAGCATATTCAAACATATTCTGCCAAATCGTTTGTGGGCATAAGCACGCTACACTAGTACAAAAATGTTGTCACAAAACACATTTTCAGAGGAATGTTGCATTCAATTGGGTGTAGATTTCAAAGTAGCATCTCTTTGAGGGATAAAATGGAATAATCTGGTTGTAGATATAGATGAGCAATAATTTTTCTAGTTTCTATCAATAAACTCCTCATGGTTTGACCGTGGTGAGTATATTTATATACCAGTGGTTTCCTGTCACACAGTATATTTTTTTATGAAAAATACTTCGTTTTGTGGGTTTTAGGTTATATTTTTCTATGACTCTTTTGTGACATGTGTAATATATATTTATGAATCATATTTTGTTAAACAATTCCTACATTTGCAGTCCACTCAACGGTTAATGAAAGAAAATGGGGTTATTTTTGTAAGTGCTTAAAACATAGGAAATCAAAAAAATTTAATGCATTTTCACTTTTGCCCATACAAAACATAGAGAACACTACGTGGGCTTCTTGCATTTTTGTGCAACAAAAGCCTTTTCCTTCGAGATATCAAAGAATTGCTCCAAATTGGTGTCCAAAACATACTTTGATTTTTGCCCAAAGTGTACCAACCCTAGCGTGCTTCTACCCTTGTCGGGCATTGCAAATATCCCATCTGCAGCTTTTGAACGTAAGGTGAGCGTTTTTGCAACTTTTGAACATTCATAAGAAGAGCTTAGGATTACTCTGTAGCATTACCAATAGCATGAGAGTGAACCGTTGGTGGTCATTGAGGAAACACAATTTAGAAACAACTGAAGAGAAACTGGACGGAGAAACCAGTGGCAAAATCCAGGGAAAATGTGACAAAAAGCTCGCATGAAAAATGGAATGCATCTTCACACCTTGCAATGGACACATGGGTCATCAATATGTGAGAATAAATTGTGATTTTCTGACGAGGTTTGCAGTTGATGGGCCAAGGAAATATGACTTGAACAAGTAGACATGTTTTCCCCATGTTCACATCATTCCATTTCATTGGAAATTCTAGATTTAGTCCAAGTTTGATACTCTCAAAGGCCAAAAAATTCACTGCTAGGGAAGACTCAACTGATGTCTACATAATTTGATCAAGTGGTTTTCCATTTGAAACCCTTCGGATTTTATGTAACATTCCATGGTTTGCATTAAACCCCATTTGGTTCATGATACAACCTCTCCACAACATTCCATGAACTCTAAACTGTTACTCATCTATTCGTAACAATTTATAATTTTTGCATGCTAAACAAGACCACTCACAATTCAAGTTCAAGCAACACATCATGCAATCATAATGATTGATAGAAATATTCAAATGCAAACTTCTATCATAACTGGTTCAAATTTTAAACTACTATACACAATTCCAGGAGTCTTGAAGACCATATTATGCTGTGGAGGCATTGAAAACTAGAAGTATAACATGGGCCTTTGTGAGCCCAATTTACCCCTCTCAAGAAATCCCATGTGAGCGAAGAATTGATGCTCTTTCGTAGTTGAGCTGACGAAAATACTCCAGCGTGTTGTCGCGGTCAGATTGTGTGCGGCTCGGCCAGACGTCGGATTTGAAGCACAGCCAGCAGTCTATGGCCCAGACAATCGAGAGAGTGTTGATGCCCATCTTAATTAGCAGGCCCTCGAAAGGATCAGAATACACAAACCAGTAGCCTACCATCGCATACACAAGGCTGAAAATGAGAGGTGCCAACGGCCCTAACGGGTCAATGTTTACGAGGGCCCACTCATTGAGGAGAAACCTGCAATTAAATACAAATTTAAGGGCAGCCCAGATGCGCTTCAGAATTCCAGGTGGCCAGGAATTAGCAGCAGCAGCGGCTGCACGCGCCTTCATGCTACAAATTCGGCGGTGACGGTACTCCAAGTAGGAGGCGGACAAATTGCAGCGGAGCTGTTTAAATTTGTAGCGCAACTGGATTTTGGTCGGTGCTGGTGGTTCTGCTTGAACTTGCTACAGGGGTCCACCAATAATGAGGTTAAGTATGTGGGTCATATTCGGTGTCATTCTTTTAATGAACACCTATATTTGATTGGTGTGTGGTCCGCGTCACTGAGGCGCTGTGAACGGGCCTTGTGTGGTTGCGGGCATGGTGGATCCGGGCCGTTGATCCACCAAGGCCCATCCAAGGGCCTTAGTGGTCCTAGGTGGCGGGGGGCGGGGGGTGGTGCTTGCCACCAAGGTGGGTGGGGCGGGGGTGGTGTTTGCCACCAAGGCGGGGTGGAGCCGTGGGCCTCATGTCTTTTTTCGGGGAGGCCAGCTTTAGGGTCTTGTCGGGGCTAGGTGGCTAAGCGGGCTCGGTGGCAAGGCGGATTAGGCAGCTAGGTAGGCTTATTTTCTAAGTGGCTTGGCCTACTTACTAAATAACTACTTGGTTAGGCTTACTTAATAGGTGGCTAGGCCCACTTACTAAATAACTAGTTGCTTAGGCTTACTTACTACGTGGCTAGGCCCACTTACTAAATAACTAGTTGTTTAGGCTTACTTACTAGGTGGCTAGGCCCACTTACTAAATAACTAGTTGCTTAGGCTTACTTACTAGGTGGCTAGTAAGTAAGCCTAAGCAACTAGTTATTTAGTAAGTGGGCCTAGCCACCTAGTAAGTAAGCCTAAACAACTAGTTATTTAGTAAGTGGGCCTAGCCACGTAGTAAGTAAGCCTAAGCAACTAGTTATTTAGTAAGTGGGCCTAGCCACCTATTAAGTAAGCCTAACCAAGTAGTTATTTAGTAAGTAGGCCAAGCCACTTAGAAAATAAGCCTACCTAGCTGCCTAATCCGCCTTGCCACCGAGCCCGCTTAGCCACCTAGCCCCGACAAGACCCTAAAGCTGGCCTCCCCGAAAAAAGACATGAGGCCCACGGCCCCACCCCGCCTTGGTGGCAAACACCACCCCCGCCCCACCCACCTTGGTGGCAAGCACCACCCCCTGCCCCCCGCCACCTAGGACCACTAAGGCCCTTGGATGGGCCTTGGTGGATCAACGGCCCGGATCCACCATGCCCGCAACCACACAAGGCCCGTTCACAGCGCCTCAGTGACGCGGGTGTGTGGTTAGGTGAGGATCAAAGAACAAACGCCATAAAGACACATTTTAAAAAGAGATTGGAGTGCGTCTCCAAATTTAATTAACTCCTGCACTCTCAATAGTGATCACAATAAATGAGAGGACCTATGCATTCAGTTAAGCAATCAACAAACATGCGCTTTCGATAACTATAACCAAATCAGGGGAGGTCCGATTTTCAATCTGATTTTTGTTGATGTTATTTTATAGATTTTCTAACGCAACACAAACCTCAAGATGGAAATCTGATCAATAGAAGATCATGAAAAAGAACTAACCAAATAACGCTCTCGTACCTAATATCCTCCTCACTGGCAGCCGACTCTTGCTCACTCTGCAGATTTGGCTTCTTGGCCAAGTGACGACGAGTATTAAGCTCCACATTGACATGGCTAAGGTATGCGGGTGTTATTTGGTTACTTTTCTTAATCGGACCCTATATTTGAGTGGTGTAGGATTTAGTGAGGATCAATGAACAAACACCATAAAGACACATGATGTTTAGAAGAGATTGGACAAATGTCTTCAATACTACTCCACACTCAATAGTGAACGCAATTGGGAGGACCTCTGAATTCAGTTGAAGAAACCAACAAACATGGACTTCGGGACTTCTGATAACCATAACTAAATCAAGGGAGGTCTGATTTTCAATCCGAGTAGATTGGCGAATGCAGCACGAGCTGCGTTGTGCAAATCCAATTGGTAGAAGAAAAAACGAATCGAATAACACCCACGTACCTTATGTTGCGAAAACTCTTCCGTCAGCTCTGGGCAAAGATTGGAGCTACCCGGAATCGTGGTCCCGTCATGCTCTTGCTCATCCTGGAGAACGCGATGAAGCTTGGACGTTGCAACCACAGGCACACACATGACTATCTCCTTATAATTGGCATGGGTGCGAGCTTCTGCATGTGGTTTGGATTTTTTTCCAATGTTGTCGGTGAAAACGTCGTGCAAAAATTCCTGCAGCGGTGTGGCCACCATTGGATCATGCTGAAGCACTCAAAGAAAACAAAAAAAACACGGCAAAGCTAAGGATCATACCACATAATTCATGCATCGCCACAAGAGGGACGCCAAAATGCAACCCCAAAATCGAAAGCTGAAGTTGCACATGCAAAGAGGGCAAAATCCTTGGGTGGCGGCGGATACACCACCTGCATATAAATCACTCTACCTTATTCCACAACAAAAAATAAACAACATGAAACTACACAACGCTAATAAAATAAAATAAACGGAATGATGTTCAAATTCACGCGCACATATGGCTCTACATTGGCTACCTAGCATGATCCATGGGCGACAAGAGGGACACCAAGATGCAACCTCAAAGTCAAATGCGGAGGTTACACATATTTGCAATCAAAACGTCTTGCAGGTTCTCCTCGCGGCCGACCACTGATTGGCAAGCTTAATAATCAATTGAAGTTGCACCTGCAAGGACGGCGAAATCCTTGGGTACATTTCCCTCTACCCTTATTCCACCACAACAACAAGCAACAGGAAACCTACATGACGCTGACTTAGTAAACACAACGGTTTTCGGATCCTTGCGCACATGAGGCAACATCGGTTGTCTAGCTTAAGATTCCACCCCCACAAAATCCAAGTTGGTGGACCGAAAACTTCAAAAAGCACATCAGTGATGGAGAGAGAAACAAATGATGAGCGGGGTGGTGGAAAAAAAAATTAAGGGATTCTTGAGAGTAGTACCTGAGCTGGAGCTCCTGCGTCAATGAGGCTGTTGTTGTGAGTAGACGCCATGTTTGTGGTGGCGAAGAGCTCCAAAATCTATACCCCTCCTAGATCTTAGTCTGATCCTAGCAAGCCTCTCTGGTGACGGTGGAGAGAATGTTGGTGAACATTGCCAAAGAGGGAAGGCATGGGGCGGTGAGGGCATTGATGAAGGCTCATGAATGTACATGAGGTGTAGATTTTGGTTTTCTTTGTCTAGTACATGTGTCTTTGCCTTTACGTCGCAAAGAAGACTCCGTAGTCTTTGTCTATGTGTCGTTACTTCATGTTGCAATGAAGACATGTTTTGCCTTTCCTTGCTCTATGTGCAAGCAAATTTCAATTGTACTACCTTATCTTGAAAAAGTCTTGTTGACATTGGCTGTGTGTTCCAACTTCCTTGCCCATTCTTAGGTGTGAGCATTAAACAAGTATTGTTGGTAACTTGGTGGGTGGTGAGATAAGATGATGTCATGAACCTTAAATTAAAAAGTCCCGGTAGGTCTAGTAGTAGTGGGGTGGTCAAATTTCAATTCCATGGTGGAATAAGAAGTTTCAATTCTTGTCTAAAAAGGATCATAACCAAAACCGTTATCAAAAGTAATTTAATGGTTAGATAAGCACGATATTTTGTAAGTTTTCTCTATTAAATCATAGAGTTTTTTTACACTTAATACATGTGACTATGCCTCGATCGGTTTTGGTGATAAATGTAAATCTCCAGAAGTTGACCGTGTTTGCCTGGTGGCCAAAGAGTGCAAATGAAGGCATTCTTTTTCCTACTCCTCATTTTAACCAACACATCGCCTCATTTAAGCCTAAGACAAGGAATACATATACCACCTCATCCTGCCAAGTTAGCTTTAGTGGGAAGTTTGTTGACTTGAAGGAGGTTTTGGCCAAAAATTGCAATGTAGCTAAGGAGTTTTTCTTCCGACACCCACTTACAAGTTAAACCTTTGTGAGTCAATATGAATGGAGTTATTCCTCCCAAAGTAGAAGTCGATAAAAGAAAAAAAATTCAAAGAAAGAAAGAAAAGGTAACATGATTTTGAGGTGAAATGCAAACCTCTATATATAATATTTAGACCATTTCAAAATGCCTTGTATTGTGTTGGACTTGGGTATTAAGACTATGCTCAAGCTCATGATACAACTGAGGTCTATATGTTAATAATTGATTTTATTTTCTTAGCATTGAGAGTAATTAAAGTAGGTTACTCAAGTTGCGAGATTGATCAAGAATGTAGATCCCAATGCAGATGTCTTCTTTACATTAGTGTTCCATTGCATCATGTTCTAAGTTCGATTGTTTAAAATTTAGTCCAATTTAACACTATGCAAATATAAGTCTATATCAGGTCTAGATGAAATCAACCTATTGATGTGGTATTTGCTAATCACCTTCCATTTCAACTATGGTCCTAAACAGAATTTGATCAAAACATGTGACTCACTGTCTCTCTTCGAGGATCCAAATTCGGGCAACGCGCCTTGGAAGTTCGTACAAATCTATGCAGGCTCTAGAATTGTGCATCCATGCAGTCAAGTTAAAATTGGACCAAATCTACTGTCATGACACTGACAACGCTAGCCTGAAAATCTGTCATCTTCAATCCAAAATATGATTGGCATTATAGTTATTCGTAAAGTAAAGCAAATGAAACCATGGGTTCAGTCCCACGCCCTCATAACATTATTCAGATCCATAACAGTGTTCTGCGGGACTGACAATATTCTAGGGAATATTCCTGGAATTTTCACATTCAGGCTGAATGTGGAGAATATTCCCTAGAATATCGTCAGTCCCGCAGAACATTGTTATGGATCTGAATAATGTTATGCTGATGTGGAGGCCACACATGTTTGAAAACATTGGTTTACAAGCAATTTTTGGTAAGTCAAGGTAAAAAGGATTTCAACCTTGGCATGTGCCTAATTTCGAGGAGGTCGTTTCAAGGCAATGATCGGGAGATTTTTGGGCATAATCGGTTGAGATCCTAGTGTTTGCAAGTCCAACCGGTTACATGTTGACATCCTCCGTTTTTCCTTTATTAAATTGGGGTATATTCTCTAAATTCTTCTAAAATTATCGGTAATTTTCCTGCACTCTTGAACTTCAACCGGTTATTTCTCAAACTCATTTGGTTCATTTGTAACTAACCGCCGGTTCTCCCCAATCATTGTTTCAAGGTTAGTCCCTCTTTTATTGAGTATAAATGTTTGTTTTCAATTTTGATCCAAAATGGCGGATTTGCAAGGCTTAAAGCCTCCATTTCCAATCAGAGTTGGAAACAAACGGTTTTAATTAGAATAGGAGGGACCAACCTTGAAACCAAGCTCCTCAAAGTTAAGCACATGTCAAGGTTGGAATTCTTTTACCTTTGCTTGCCAAACTCCATTCTGAAACCGGCGTTTTCAAACATGTGTGGCCTCCCCTTGAGTTTATGAGAAACAACACAAAGTCACCCAACTTTTCTTAATGCTTAAATTACCATCTCGGGGAGATCACTCCATTGTAAAGTTGAACAACCACGTGCGATCATTTTAGATGTAAAAAATGTAAAAAATGTAAAAATCATCACCAAAACGGGTCACAATTTTATCAAATTTTTTCCATGAGTAGATATAAATGGTACATGTTACATAGTAAAAAATGGTGACTAAATTTGATGATGTGTTTTTTTAATAAAACATACCGTTTCTAACTAGAATGACGCAGAATTGAACTAAAAAATTTGCTACAAAAAATGAAGATGACTAAAAATTTCAAAAAAATATACAAAAGATACCATCAATGGTTGTGTATGTGTAGAAAAAATATCATAAAATTTAAAATTATTTATGACATGTAATATAGGGGTAGCAAACTTTGTTCGCACGTGGTGTTCAACTTGACAATGGAGTGATCTCCCCGAGATTACCATACACAAAGAGTGGTGTCGGGCTATCAAAATCCGACTTTCTAATTTTCCTACTAGAATGGGTGGGCCAAACTAGCCTGATAGGCCAAAATAGGTTGATCCAAGATTTAGGATAGCGGGTCCCATGTGCATACCCTATTTTAAATTCTAAAAATTTCTCTCAGAGTTTTTGAGATGGAAAGAGGAGGTCCCAAAAATTTCACCACTCTTTAAATAGGTTCTAATACACAACCAGATAATGAGCTCTTAATAGAAAGTTTTCTTAAAGAAGGATCAAAGCCACACTTTTATCCCTCTTTGAGGGACTTTATGGATAACTCTATTGGTTCGTACAAAGGCTACTCTGATATGTGCAATTAGGTTGCCCAACGCTACTTTAGAAACATTCCACAATATTTTGAATCTCTATTACCATGGAAACAAAATACAATTTTTTTGGAAAAAAAATAAAAATTTATAAAAGTTTTTGTGATATGGTTTTGACTCAAGATAATTTGCATAGGTAAATAGGCAACCCATTCCCAAAGGCAACCTAATTGCACATATCAGTGTAGTATACACAATGTTGACAGTTTAATACCTTACTACCTCATATAATATATACAATGTTACAATGTTGCCAGTTAATCTTGAACTTACTACCAGATAGCAGACATGATGGTGTGTACTAAGGGAATTTGAGATGACTTTCTTACTTCTACCATTAGGCTATTTATGGTACTTAGTGTCACTTGCTATTTGCACTACACAATGCAAGAACTTCTTACTATAGATAACACTATATTCGTTAAATTGAGACTTTTCGGGTATTTTGAGACTTTTACAAACATAAGAACAAGGATAAAATGGAACACATATTGGTTGCCAACACTTTCAAGCGGGTGTTCATACCAAGAATTCCATTAATAACTCATATTTGTGATGGTTTGGGTAGGGGAACCCAAACCATAGACCGTATTGCAAGTAAAATGTAATATTGCATGCAAAATATGGTAATTGATATTTGTGATAGTTTGGGTAGGGGAACCCAAACCATAGACCGTATTGCAAGTAAAATGTAATATTGCATGCAAAATATGGTAATTGATATTTGTGATAGTTTGGGTAGGGGAACCCAAACCATAGACCGTATTGAAGGGAAATCTTATAACACTCATATTATTGCAAATAGAATATACAACATATGGCATGTAAGTTGAATAGCATGCCAATGCCACAAATGCATTGGATAGTATCGTCTAAGATTATCCCGTCCACGTGCAACGCTACAAATACGATGGCTATCTAGACTTGGAGACTGCATCTTTCTCTTTTGCCGCCGCTTCTTTTGCTCGCATCGCCGCAATGTTCCGGAAAATCTCATTTCCGCGACTGTAGCCGTGCTTTGGATGCGAGTCTACCATAATACATGTAGGGTTCCGTCGACCGCCCGAACTATAGGAGGAGGAATTCGAAACCGATGAAGTAGATTGTCTGGAGTTCCTCATCATGGCGTACTCTCGCTCCAGCGCAATGGCCTCGAGCGACCGCGGAGGTTTAGGTACCTGCCACCGATTTTAGAAAACACGTGAACATGTGTTAGTTTGGGTAGAAAGACCTAAACATGTCGCACAAATCGCTTAAGGATAGAACGATTGTAACGTATGGTACACCAATGGGAAGGGGGGCCTTACCTTGGCACGACGGGCATTTGCGTCCGAATTCGCGGGTGAAGGCAAGGCGTCCCGCGAGGGAGTAGGTAGGGATGCGCTCTTCGTAGGTCGCGCGTCCATACATAGCCGCCGTTGAGGTGTAATACCCCCAGTTGGTTTAGTGGGAGACGGACGGACAGAGTCGCGATCGACGCCCTTGAGCGGTGACGGGGACGGCGATTGTCGGAAGATTTGCTTGGGCGGGGGGCTATCGACGACACCGGCATCGAGAGGCTCCTTTGAGTAGTCGATGGTAGACGCGGCGTCGTAAACGGTCTCGTAGATGAAGCTTTCCAAGTTCGACTCACTGACGACATCAATAGAGGGCTCCAAGGGCTGGCGCCAAAATGGGGACAAAACAAAACCCAAGGGAAGAGGGAGAGATAGAGCGTGTGAAAATCGAGATACATGTGAAGCATATAATTTACACAAAAGTTTGTGAACGCACGCACATACATACATACAAACATAATAGACAAGTCAAAGGAGCTTGTTATATTTCGCGTGAGTGACCAACTCATTGTACAAATGGTCTTGAGGTTCCAAGCGCCTCTCGCCGAAGGGATTATGCCTAAGATAGTCCTGTACCCCCATTCCACTACCCGTGAGCTCTAGCAGGTATTTACCAAGGTCTAACAAAAATTTGTCCCGGACTTTCTCGATCGTCCACGTAGGGCAGACTATGAAGCTGGCCGTAGGGTTCAAAACGTTTTTGGCAGCGCTGTCGTCCACCATGAGAGTGTTCTCGCGGGTGGGACGGACGTCGTAGGGGACGCCTATCAAAGACGGCCGCTGGTCCCACAAAGCTAGTCTAAGGATCTTGAGGTATTGGGGGGACGCGGGGTTGTTCGGTTTCTTTACAGTCTTGCGGTCCGGTGTGTACAATGTTTTACATGCGTCCTGTGCTAGGACTAAGCAGGGGGGCTCGATGCCCTTGAAAATGAACTCCACGACCGCATTGGTGTTCTCGGCCGTCATGGAGCTCCACACGACCACCCACCATTTTCTTTGGATGGTCTGTAGGAAGCGCCGAAGACCCGGCCGCAGGTGGACGAGCTTGCTCTTGATGTACGTGGGCGGCCCATCGTAATTCGCGTCTTCGGGCTTGCAGTAGGGGACCGTGGGGACCCTTGGACAATACACGCATTGCACCAAGACCCCGTTGAGGTCTAGTACGACGAAACGGGTCTTAGGTTGCAAAGGCCGCGCGGGTAAAGGGGGTGGGGCCATCGCGCTACCCTCCTCGCTTCTTGGAGAGGACCGGCGGGGAGCCGCGACGCTAAGCTCCGATCCCTGTGAAGACGAGCGAGATAAGGCGGGGGAAGACTATGTCATTCTATGTCCAATTAGAGAAAAATACGTATATATATTTATGTGCAAAATACAAGAACCACTATACATAGGTGGCCATACAAATCCAAAGGGGGGGAAGGGGGGCAAGAGGACACAATATGCATTTGAACACGAATACAATCATAATGGCACAAAAGATAATTTTATTGTTACAATGCTCTATGTACAAAATCCCCAGTGGGGGGGGGGGGGGGCGAAGCCGCGTTGAACGAGCCGCTCAAACTATCCTAAGACAATCTACAAAATTGTGTGCGCGCCTCCATGTTCCGAATAAAATCGCGGGGGCCGGGGCGACGGTTGCGAGCGTGGCAGAAAAGGAACGGGGGTGAAGGGATTCGACAGCGGGGTGGACCTGGGTGGGGGCAGTTCCTCCTAGCTAAGGAAGACATGACCAAGGGCAACAAGACAAAGGACCAGGAGTTTGGGTCGGGCGACCGAAATTGGGGAGGTCTCAGTGTATTACCTCGCCCTGGTCATGCCTGGACGCCATGGAAGGCTCCACCGCCACCGCCGGTCCTCCTCTCTCGCCAACGCCTTCTCCGACGTTGTCAGCACCCCTCTCCTGCAAGCGTTCAGTGTCAGGCCCTTCACCTAACCCAACCTCCGCATGTGCATCATGCATAGGTTCATCGATTGGGATAGGTGTAGAGGTATCACCAGGCCCTTGGGGACCTTCAACATCTGGCATGGGTGAGTCTTTGTCAGACCCATGCTGGTCCACTGAGGACTGAGCGGCCACGGGGTTTCGGTCGTCCGACCCAAACTCCCCCCCATCCTGAGGTGGGCCTTGTTGCATTGCGAGGGGGGCTGGGTTTGGGTCGGACGACCCAAACATGTGCGGGTCGTCCTGCTGATGAGGGGGTGGTAGGACCAGTGGCGGCCGTAGTGGTGGGGGGGTAAGGGGTCTAGAAGACCCGGCCTGGCGCCAGAGGTTGGGGTCATCTACTTGTTGGACCGGTGCATAAGGATGCACGTGGGGTCCAACCATGTGCTGGAAGCTGAATGACCCTTGCGAACCCGACGGTGGAGGTATGCTCTGAGGAGGGAAGTTGGGGGGCAAGTGTGGAAACGAGCCCGGGGGGGCCATCATCATGCCCTGCGCCCACATGCCTTGGATCACTTGCGTGATCATGTCAATGCTAGGCGGTGGTTGCGCCATCGCTCGTTGGCGTTGTTGCTCCAACAACATCGCCCTCAGCTCTGCAACTTCGTTCCGCACCGAGGGTTCTTCGGCAGCGGCCCTTTGCAAGCGGATGCGCTGCTCTTCCTCCCTCAACATCTTCTCGTTCGCCTCTTGGACGGTGAGAACCTCGGGCTTCACCCTCACCATCCCTGCGAAGGCACCGGGAGAGGGAGGGTCCGACCTGAGCCGTTTCGCGAGCTCCATGTCGTCCTCGTCCTCGCTGCTGATGGCAATTGTCTCCTCTACAGCATAGTCGCTATAGAGTTTCTTGCCCTTGATCTTCCTCCTCTCCCTGAAAACCTCAGTCGCATCCCTCGAGTACATGTCGCGCGCATCGTCCACTGTGAGGACGGGCACCAACTTACTCTGCGGAGTTGCAACCCGCATTGCCTTCTTTCGTTGAGGGGCTTTAGATTCTTGAGTGAAGCCCGTTGCCCCTTCTTCAACCTCGCCTTCCTGCCTAGGCTCTTCTCCCTCTTCCTCCTCCTCCCCCTCCTCCTCCCCCTCCTCGTCACGAGGCCCTCGAGAAGACTGACCTGGATGCACTTGGACCAGAGGCTCTGGTGCTGCATAAGGAACCATCATGGCCAACTCGGCTGGGTTGACACGCCTAGCCCTATCCTGTGGGCTCTCACCCCCTTCCACAGTCTCCTCGGCGTAGCTCCCAGGAATCCAGTCCAATATGTCCATCTTCTTGGCCAATGATCTCTGGTTCTTGTAGAATTGCAGGTCAGAGGCGTCCACATAGCTGTAGACATTCAGGCCCAGCATCTGCATAACCACACTTGATATGTTAGATGGCATACAATATTATCGAAAGCTCAAAATATCAATGCAAACAGGAAAGCATGGAGTGCTTATAGTTTGGGTCGAGCGACCGAAACTAGGAGTGCTCATAGTTTGGGTCGCTCGACCCAAACTAGCTCATCAAATAGTGCGAGAGAGCTCACCATGCCAGCGAAGATGGGTTTGGTGCCGCCGAAGATGTTGAATATAGCGTCCCCTCTCCTCGTCAGAGCCCTCATTATTCGCAGATAGAATTCCATCCGCAACTCGTCCGCAGGGTACATTGCATACTTCGCCTCGTCGTACAATGACTTGCTTGCACCCATGCCGTCCCGAACTTGGAACAGTTTCTCCATTCGGGTTAGGGGGTGGCTGGGGTCCTTCAACAGGTTTGCTTTGAAAACAAAGTACAAACACAACAAGCTCAGGACTTTAGTTTTCTTGTCCTTGAGTGTTGTGTACACCCCCTCCGCCGGTGCAGGAACGTAGTGCGACTTGGACACCGCGTAGTCAGGCTGCAACTTCTGAACAAGTTCAAACACCTGCTCTGCTCGCCTGTCCTCTACTATCCACAACCAGACATCAACCTCCCTGAGCCTGGGGCTGGCATAGTCCAAGAACTTAGGCATGAACTCCCCGTAGAAGGGTGTGCTCATTGTGCCCTCAAACTCATGGCCAGGAATATTGCGGAAGTCTATTAGGCCAAAGGGGAACCGTTCCGCAGCGTTTACTCGTATTTGCTTCCTGGATTCAACGCCCGGCCACCCCTGGATTTTGAGTGGCTTGAAGGAGACAGGGTTGAAAAACGCGTCTCCTTCGAAACTAACAATCCTCTTCTCCTTTATGAAGTTGGAGAAGGCAAGCATGGTGTGGGCGGGAAGAGGCAGGTTCTTGTTGTTCTTCACCATTTTTGACTTCAGAAAGTCTTCTCCCGCCTCCCTCATCAGAGCCGCCATTGATGCACTGGTGAAGTTGTATTCAGCCTTGAACGCTCTCCAGTTCACCTCGTTCATCTCGTCCTCCTTGAATATTAGTTTTTCGGGAACTAGCTTGTGCAGCTCCTCGACGATTGTCGTCTTCTTCTTCCTATATTCTGCCCACTCCTTCAATGTGTAGCACGAAGGAACAAAGGACTTCGGTTTGGTGAAGACGATTTTCGGATGGTCCCAAAGTCTTTTTGCAGTCTTCTTGTTGTGCAACATGTGGGTTGCCGCCTTCTCGATCTCGGACTCCATAAGACCCTGCAGACTTCTGAAGAACTCTCTCAGAAGAGGTCTCAGCGGTTTGAATTTGGGGACCTTGTTGTACTTCTCGAGCGTGTCGGGATCGATAAGATCCCCGGTCTCGTGCCTCTCGAACAGGGTCTTCCATTTCTGCCAAACCGCGTCGGCTGATGTGATCAAGTAGATCTCTCCTCTCAGCTCTTTGTACTTCTTCTGCTTGCGGCTTGAATTGTCGATCGAAGAGAACTTGTTGATCATGTGGTACTTGAATTGCTGCATAAGAGCACAGAATCTGTATTAGTTAAGAGTATGGACTGTCCACTTACAGAGGAAATATGAAGCAGAAATATGAAGAACAAATCCAGAAGTTTGGGTCGAGCGACCGAAACTATGTAGCAGTTTCGGTCGCTCGACCCAAACTATGGGGTACCTAGGAAATCTCACCTCCCACTTGGGATTCTTGGCTTTCGCATTCTCCCTTTCTCTTTGAGGTCTTCCGTAGAACTCCCACACCTCCCGCGAGGCCATGATGTTGCGAATCCACGATGCCTGGTATGGCCGCAACTTATTCGTTTTGTTGAAATAGCGGGATATGTCGCTGAGCCGCGTTTCGTCGTCAGACCAGACGACTAGCGCGTCCCATACCTTCACTTTCTCCTTTAGCCGATTGGGGTCATCCCAATTGGTCTTGGTCTGCAGTTTCTTAGCTGCCTCGACACTGTGCTGACCGTCAATCAGCCAAAAATCGCCTTTTGCTATGGTGTCCCACATATCTGGTGTGGGCATTTTCTTGTGCCCCTGAGGCATGAGAACAAGAGTCTGCTTGTCGAACTTGAACTGGTCTCCAAGCATCTTGGTGAGAAGCCATTCCACATATGCGTCTTCCTTCGCACGAACGCACATCTCCGGGGGAGCAAGGTGGCATTGGGAGATGTTCACCTTAAACATGAACTCCCTGCCCATAAAAAAATACTGTAAGCACTTTGTCTCGAAGGTCTCATTGATCTTCGTGATCTCCTCCGGCTCCACCTCTTCTCCGGCCTTAGGCATTTTCAGCTCAGGCGAAACAGGCTCCTCTGTCATGGCAGAGGACGACTCTCTTTGTCTCTTGGACGGTGTAGTCTGCCGGCTTTGGGATGGCGTTGGTGCCTCGCTATCCGCCGGGGTTGCTGTAGGAGTTGTTCTCCTGGAGTCAGCGGGTACCGGACGGGGCTTCCTCAATGTTTGAGGTCTTGACGACCCTGCGCCCTCTTCGACAGTTGATTTGCGCCTCGTCGCGACAGCAGGTTTTGACTTGCTTTGCGCCTCCTTGTTGATCGCGTTGATTGCCTGCTTCAGCTTTGTGAATCTCGTGGCAATCTTGGTGATTGAAGTGGCTCCATCCACGAAGATGGCCTCCGGTTTGATGACCTCCGGCTCCGCGCACTGCTCCCTCAAGTACGTAGGATCAAACGGCTGGGCGACGTCCTTCATGAATACATGCGCGGTTTGTTGGGATGAATTCTCCAGGATGATGTCCACATGTCCTCCTAGAGCCTGGACCGATGAAACCTCCCATCCTGTCACAAGAGCCCATGTGAAAGACTCTTCTGTGCCGACTTTGAGGGCGAGCAAAATTTTGAATTGGGCTGCCTTGACCACAGAAAAAGACCATGCGACGAGAATGTCCTCCTTTGGCACGTAGGACTCATCCGTCGGTGTCTCGTACTCCTCGACTATCTCGAATGGTGCCAGCTCCAACCATCATTCTTCAGGTCTTTTCTTGGGAGGCATCTGCAAGGAGAGGTAGATATGTTAGTTTCGGTCGGGCGACCCAAACTATTAACCCTCTTTTGAGCACATTTGTGTTTTTAGTAACAATTACTCACTCAAAGATATCGTGTAATGTGATAGAGGTTAGATATTTCGTTGTTTTTTAGATGTATGAGTTGTCTTCTGTAAGATTAAAATATTTTGTTATAGATAGCAGAAAAACACGCATAGTTTGGGTCGCTCGACCCAAACTTTGTGTCCTTATATATAAGTTATCTATGGCATCTAGTCCTTTTATATATTATCATGTAGCATGTGATTGGGACTTTGGGTCGTTCCACCCAAACTCGTCATGAGGTTTGGGTCGAGCGACCCATACTCTTCTGGAGTTTGCTTTTATGGGTCTAAAATTGTCAATAGTTTGAGTCGCTCGACCCAAACTCTGCAGCTGGTTTCGGTCGCTCGACCGAAACCTGCAGATTAGTGTGGATTGTTCAGCCCAAACAGTGCTGCTGGTTTCGGTCGATCGACCGAAACTAGCTGCAGAGTTTGGGCCGACCGACCCAAACTGCGCTGCTGGTTTTGGTCGTTCGACCGAAACCAGCTCAAGGGTTTGGGTCGTCCGACCCAAACCAGCTGCAGGTAGTTTGGGTCGGTCGAACGAAACCAGCTGCAGGGTTTGGGTCGCTCGACCCAAACCCTGCAGCTGGTTTCGGTCGACCGACCGAAACCATTAACATTGTTAATTATGCAACATATACTATATTTAGAGTGGGCTTAAGAGTTTGAGAGTGAGGTTTGAGTCGTCTCTCCAAACTGTTATGAATAATGAGTTCTCTACAATGTGTTTGCGCAGCATATACAATGCTTATGCATTGTAGATGCTGCGAAACACTAAATGAGTTGGGTTAAGAAAATACCTTTCTTTGCAACCTAATGAAGAACCTGCTGTTGGAAGCTGTTCCAACAAGCTGGTCTTACTTGCTGATTGTAGAAAGGCTTGAATCTGGAAAACTGAAAACGCTCTGAACAACTATAATTTCTCCAAAACTAAAAAGGAACTGGACAACTGATGTAGTTCTCACAAACACTCAGGAACAAACTTCTCACTCTTCACAATCAATCACAATCAAGCTTTCACAATCAAGCTTTCACAATAAAGCTTGAACAATCACTCACAAACAAGCTATGCGAATATACACTGATTGCTCACAAACAATGTAACCCTGAAACTCAAACACCTGAAACTCACACACCAGAAATAATGCACTCAATTCACAAACACAAAGACATTCTGTTGATTCAAAGCAAACGCTTTGATACAAAAACAAAACTACAAACCGCATGCTACACTCTTAATGCACACAATACACTCAATGCGCACTCAATACACTCAATGTGCACACAATACACTCAATGCTTCACTCTCAATGGACCAGAGGGAGGTATAGGAGAAGAGGAGAAGAATCAGAGAGAACAACAATGAGGAAAAGCGCCGCTTAGCGAGGGCGGCGCTACAAGGAGAGAAGGAGAGAAAGGAGAAGGGGAGAGGGAAGATGCGTCGGGGAAAGGGTGGAAGCTTGGCGCGGAGGTGAGAGAGAGAAAGAAGGAGCGGAGGGAAGGGGTTAGAGAATGTGGGAGGGGAAAAAGACACGAAAGGGTGGGACCCATTCGGGAATGGGTCCGGCCTTTCGTGTTCGATGGACGCATGGCCGCCACGTGGAGCGGCGGCGCTCCATGCCCCAAACGCATACCCAATCTGGGCCATTGGAGCGCCTCTGGCCCATCGACGGTCCATAAGCCTCGCAAGTGGGTGTCCTTTAGCCACCTATCCCAAACCATTATTGAGGACACTCAATAATGGTTATAGCCTAAGGTACTGCACAAATGTAACACCTCCGCCAACTCGAATAATGATGGTTTTTATTTTAATGGTCCCCCGTAAGATTTGCTAGAATCAAACATTGAAACTGTATTAGTTTTATAATTTTAGTAATCTACACATATGGAATGAATCGATAATGATACATACTATAATCTACCCTCTATAAATGTTAACCCTCGGGAGTGGATCAAAGTTAACAATTAACAATTATGAAATTACTTTTTGAGTAATAAAAATCTTGACATTAATAAATATAAGCAATTGTGAAGAGTCCTTGTGGGAGAATACTATTCATACAATTGCAAAACCAACAAAACTTTATTGAATATCAAGTTCACAAATCACGGGTGAAGTATGGATCAATTATGGTTCTTTGGTGAGATTCATATGCATGCCCAACTTGCAAATATTTCTCAATCTACACCATAAACCCACATATTTGGACACAAAACAAAAACGTGATTGCATGTACCTTCGAATGACACCAAAACTAGATCGCAAGTCATTATAAAATGGAATAGTATGGTTGTATTTCAATAGTTTACATTTATAGAGTCAAAGTTACAAAGACGGGAGTACCATTTTGTTAATAGTTAACACGTTTAACATTTATAGTGTGCAATATGTGGGGAGTAGAAGAGAGTTAACATTAATTTTAAAGAGGGTTAACACTTATAGGTGTAACATTTATTGAGGGTGGACTGCATACTAAGAGGAGTATTTGATAATTATATTGCAATCGTCATAGGGAAGTCCATGATGGTATAATATAATTATGGCAACCATTTACACATTGAATGGTTTAGAGTTATGTATTGCAATTATATACGATGGTTGTTGGTAGAGGACATGGCTCTAGCTTGAGATGGTGGATTGTACCATGAATTAGGATACTCAAAAAGCATTATACATAAGGTACTCCACAAAATGAACACATTTGCCAACTCTAATTAAAATGGTTTTTAATTTAATGGTCCCTCATTGGATTTGCTAATATCATAGAACGAATCCGTAATTTGTGTTATAATTGTGGTAATCTACACATATGGAATGGGTTGAGGGTGATACATACTATTCTAAGAGGAGTATTTGATAACTATATTGCAATCCTCATAGGCAATCACAAGATCGAAAATTACAAGTATGGTAACCGTTTACACAATGAATGGTTTAGAGTTATGTATTGTAATGGTTAGCGCATATGGAACTATGCAATATTAAGTCTTGACACCTTAATATCATTATTGTTTGCCCAAAGCAACAAAAATGTTGTTCAATTTATAGCATCAAACATTAACATACTTATTTAGAATAGTACATATTTATAAGATGC
Source organism: Polytrichum formosum (assembly GCA_964035585.1). NCBI lineage: Eukaryota > Viridiplantae > Streptophyta > Polytrichopsida > Polytrichales > Polytrichaceae > Polytrichum > Polytrichum formosum. The sequence goes on along the minus strand of OZ037936.1, from coordinate 10,065,516 downwards.
ACATATTTCGAAGCGGGTGTTCATATCAAACCACATTAAAAGGTCATATTATACAAAGTTGAGACAAGAGAAAGTCCAAAATGAACAAATATAGTGATAGTAAATGAGAGAAGCACCATTTACACAAATATGAAGTCATATTTGTACAAATATGTGGAGTTCGGCATTATATGAAGCCATTTAAGCAATCACTCTGTTGTTGGATGATCCCTCCACATATATTAAACAAGATATCATATTAGGAAATGAGGCACAAAGTACAGTACATGGTGTTCTATATGAAAGCAACCCTTAACAACTACGAGGGTTTAGGGTTTTAGGGTTTAGGGTTTAGGGTAGGGTTAATGAACATGACTTGTTGAACCCGAAGGCATAAATGAATGGCGCATAGGTCAAATGAGGGGGCCAAGACGCACGTGGTTTTAAGTATAAATGTATATACTAGATATCACAACAAACACTATATTATTATGAAACTGAATGTTGGTTAGTTTTCATGTTGTGTTAAATTATTGTTGGGACATACAATTCAAACTTGTATGTCTAGCTTGCAATTGAAGTGGGCATCATGATAGGTTCAGTTACCATTGAAAGATGGAAGTTGAAAGGTTCATGTGTGATGGGATTCACATTTATGCCTTCTACATAGGTTTCCAAAAGCATACACCATTTTCCTGCCGATGGTTGCCACCTTTCATGTCATCTCATATTGGAGATCTTCTAAGATCTTTGTTTTTTATTTTATTTTCTACTAACACCATATTCAAACATATTACGTTTATATTTAACATTGAGTGCTTCGGTTTACATTTAATGTTAATTACTTTCATAATGGTATTGGTATGTCGTAGATGCATTTGTATATAATGTAGCTAACACTAATATATATCTTATTTAGTGTAGTGACACTAGGACACACAACCATGATTTTGTGGACATGTTCATATCAACTTTCATTGACTAGATAGAACAATATATGATTAGGTTTTTCATCAAACACTTGTTTAAACAAAATTATAAAGTTGGCTACATTTTATTCGCAAGCCAAATCAATTAAAACTATAGATGGAATACACAACTTCAAAAAGAATGATATTTACTGTTTGATACATTAAACACAACCACATACACAAAATATCAATAACCATAAGAAAGTAAGAAGCATTAAATGCAATCTCAAACAATAAATATCAGTTCTAATAATTTGTGGAATACCGTATACATGTATGAACTGAGTGTTAGTAAGGAATGAAACGAATTGAAAATTAATGTTGACCATGGTAGGGTTGTAAGAACACTACAATTAATCAAACACTGACTTCATATTTTGTTTAGTTATTTAATAGCGGAATTAGGCGGTTAGTTCTCCAAGGTCATTTCATGCTTGGGGCCACGAAGAGGCCCTCTAAATATGGAAGATCTATTTACAACAAGAGGCGGGAATGTCCGTCAGAAGGTTTGAACAAAGGATTAGGGTTTAGGTTCGGGCGGGAAAGGGATCCAAAGGGGCAGGCCAAGGCGGAGGCAGGCAGTATAAAGTTCCAAGCCCCCTAAACTTCGGTCCTTTTTCCTCATCTCCCCATTGTGAAACGGTAGAAAGGTCTCTCAAGTACTGCTGCATTGCAAGGTTTGTCTAAACGTCCTTTGCTGAGTACCCAATTTCAACAGCCATGCACGGTGTGATTTACTACAGATAGTGTACAGGGAGGCGGATATGGATTATTTCCGCAATTGTAGGCGTAAATCACGGAGGGTTTGGGTCGCTCGACCGAAACCAGCTGAAGGGTTTGGGTCGCTCGACCCAAACCAATGGCTGTGAGGGTTTGGGTCGCTCGACCCAAACCAATGGCTGTGAGGGTTTGGGTCGCTCGACCCAAACCAGTGCCTCTAAGGGTTTGGGTCGCTCGACTCAAACCAATGGCTGTGAGGGTTTGGGTCGCTCGACCCAAACCAGTGCCTCTAAGGGTTTGGGTCGCTCGACCCAAACCAATGGCTGTGAGGGTTTGGGTCGCTCGACCCAAACCAGTGCCTCTAAGGGTTTGGGTCGCTCGACCCAAACCAGTGCCTCTAAGGGTTTGGGTCGCTCGACTCAAACCAATGGCTGTGAGGGTTTGGGTCGCTCGACCCAAACCAATGGCTGTGAGGGTTTGGGTCGCTCGACCCAAACCAGTGCCTCTAAGGGTTTGGGTCGCTCGACCCAAACCAATGCCTCTAAGGGTTTGGGTCGCTCGACCCAAACCAATGCCTCTAAAGGTTTGGGTCGCTCGACCCAAACCAATGCCTGTATTTAACCCTATTGCTTTTGTCAAATTTTTACAAGGTTTTGTGTTCATTTGTGTAGGTACAATGGATGGGTATACTGACAGAGGGTATTCATCATTTGAAGACATGGGCACTTCTCCGTCTGCATCTGAGGACGAGCTAGACATTGTTGGGGAGGCTATCATGGATGGGAGTTCCGATGAAGAACAACTGGCTATACCTACACCTTCCGTGCCGCACACTCCCATTGTGGAGTGTGCAGGGCTTTCGAGAGCTTCATGGGTGAATGAGGATGTCTTACTTCTAAATGAAAGTGGGGTTGCTGTGGCAGAGGGGATTTGTCGTAACACCCATCCACAAGATTGCATTGATGAACACCCCCTTGGCACCGAGGACGTTGGCATTGTCATATTGGAGTCACTCGTTCATTCCGAGGTGGATCCCACTCATAGGTTCTCCCTCCGCAGGTGGCCATTGAGGAATGTCACGATTGATGGAGTGAGCTTGCGTGACCATGAGCAACGTCACATGGAACTCGAAAAGGAACTACAATCCAACATGCGGCCACGCAAGGGTCTAAGAAAGTACGAGACATTGGCACGTCCTACTCCGTCGGCAACCGATTGTAAACGTCAAAGGTTGCTTGGTGAGGAGTCCATTCGTGAAGTTGCCACAAAGGATTGTTGTGTGCATCGTTGCTGCCAATTGTTTTCGAGGGATAAATTGAAAGCCATCCGCGAAGAAATGTGGCTTGGAGATTTTCGTCTAAGATCCACAAAAAAACTTGATGTCCATAGGGCTATACATGAGAATGGTACGGGGCGCAAGGTCATCACCATTGAAAGCATAGATGTGTGTTGTAAGGCATGGTACACCATTCACGGGGTGTCAAAAGCGGACTTTTATAGACAAGCGACTTATGCTAAGGAAGGCCGCCGGTCCCGACACCACGGGAACGTGGGTTTGAAGAAACCACGAGAAGCAACAAGGCAAGCAACGGCCACTCTAGCGACTATCATTGTCCCCCTTGCTGATGCAATGCCGCACAAAACACGCACACTCACAACCGGTGAGAAGGTTGTGGAGAAAGTTCTTCCCACAGGCACAAAATGGAAAGATATATTGCTCGACGTAAATGCTGTTGGCGAGAAGGTTGGGTTGGATCCAATTTCATTGTCAAAATTGAGCGCAATCAAGAAAGCAAAATTTAACGAATACATTACTAAACGACGAGGGGACAAATTTGCTCGGTGCTCAAATTGTGAGAAGTTGAAGCGCCTTCGGGATGCACACACGATGGGAACAGAATCATATGTTGCGCATCAATTGAACTATTTCAAGCATGTAAACATGCAAGAGGCACACCGGAATGATTACTACACAAATAGAGCATTGTCAATATCCAGGCCCTTGGAGGTTCTTACGGTCATCCATGACAAAATGGACCATGCCAAAACAGCCTCCCCATGTTTTGCAAATCGGATTAAGGCCTCGGATGGATTTTTCAAGCTGCATGTATCGGTTACAGGTGAAGACCGAAAATTGTCGTCAGTTACCGTAATTGTTGTATTGTTTATTTTACCATGATGTACTTGACAACATGGATTCATTTGAAATGGTTTATTTCTATTCAGATATTAATTGCATTGAGTTGCCATCGCAGGAATGATTGCGCATGGACACGGTGATGTCAAGTACGCTCATTATGCTCTTGATTTATATCCAGCGGATTCAAACCACACTATAGGGTCATTTGCAAGGCTTCTACGTGATCTGGAGAAACCGCCGGCCTATTCTTCGGGATTGTTATTTGAAGACACGGGTTCAACTCCTTTGTATGAGGCGGTGTTGGATGGAAAAGATGTGTGTTTGCATTCGTTGCCAGATCCGCCCAGTGAACCTGTGGTAGCGAAGAAGTTGCCCCCCACTTTGCGTGTGCAATTGGATAATTGTGCAAAGGACAATAAAAGTAGATATGTATTTGCATATTGGTCATTGTTGGTTGCGAAAGGCATTTTCAAGGAGGTTTTTGTGTCTTTCCTTTTGGTAGGCCACACACACGATGACATTGATGCATCGTTTGGGCGGTGGAGCATGAAATTGCGAGAGGAGGATTTTCCAACAATCCCATTGTTGATGAAGTCATACATGGATTTGGAAAACGTTCCCGTCATCCCCCATATGATCGAGGAGGTGCCAGACTTTAAAGCCTTTATATTACCTTATATTCGAAGTGGGGCTCACCGATTGATCGGGCATACCAAGGCACAACAATTCCGCTTCTACATGCGCAATGATGGTAAACCCGCTATGCAATACAAATTGTTGTGCACGTCACAAGACTGGAGTCCACCGGAGGGTCTCCTTGTATGGCGTTTGGATGCGGATGGGAAGACGATGTTACCGGCTGGAGAGCCCAAGCCTTGCAAGCCAATAGCCATGAAGAATTTGGAGGATATTTTGAAGGGAATATCTGGCTTCATACAATATTGGGAGAGTTTGAAGGTATCGGATGTTGGTGGATCAGCATGGCATCGTTACGGGAGTTGGATACATTATTGGACACGTGTTCGTGCCGCCTTAGCAGACCTCCACCAAGATAGCCCTGATACGTTGAGGCACGGGTTTTGGCCACAAACTCGTGTCGATGTACAAGCTTCGGATGCGTGCATGTTGGAAAACGGAGAGGTTCGTGAAGAATTCGATACGGACGACCATTATGTTGGGCCCGCTAGAGAACGTCCTCCACCATCTTTTCGCATTGCGGTTGATTGTGATGAAGGTTACATGCTTATTTTACGTCCTGGGGATGAGACATATGCGAAGCCGGTGTGGGTGGCAAGAGCATTGTCTAAACCAAACTTTACAACTTCCAGCGCACATTTTCGACAAATACAAGTGGAGTATTACAAACCCACAGCAAGAAATGAAGATGTGGTTTGGCATTATACAGGCTGGGATACCAACCATAACTTTCGGTGGAAGGTGGATTCTGAGCATGGTCCATCTTGGGTTGATACAGATTCCATATTCATAGCGTGGAGACCACGGAAAAATCAAAGCGGATCGGTGTCCATCCCTCAGAAGTATATAACCTTCGCAAAAGACAACCTTGCTCGGATCGCACAAGAAGAAACCCACGTTGAATGAGAAGTTCCGTAGGATTATGTTAGCATGATTATAGTTTCAAATATAATTCGTGCAATATATATTCAACATATGTGTGCTCATCAAAATTGGGGTAGAGTTTGGGTCGAATAGTTTCAGATATAATTCTAGCAATATATATTACACATATGTGTGCTCATCAAAATTGGAGTAGGGTTTGGGTTGAACGCCCCAATGTTATATTGTTTGGGTTGAACGTCCCAATGTTATATTGTTTGGGTCGAACGCCCCAATACTATATTGTTTGAAGAAATATGCATTTATTACATGCACTTTGTATGTTGGAAACCCTATATTTTATGGACCATGCTAATAATAGAAAGTAGGTTATATGTTTTTTGGGTGAATTGTGTTTGGAGTGCTCTACCCAATGTGTTTTTGTTGTTGTCAAGTGGTCTACCATATGTGCTCATGTCCTAACATTATAGGTTTGGGATGTTAGAACATATAATATTTTTGACATTGTTCACAATATAGTTTCGGACGCCTTCATGTTGTTGGATCCATATATTAATTTGAGACTAGAGAAAGTCTCAATTTAACGAATATAGTGTTAGATGTCATTTTTCATCCACAAAGATCAGATAGGTTGTATGAACATAAATACTACATAAATGACTCTACTTGGTAATAAATTACATTCTTAGCAAGAAGCTATAGCAATGCATAATTGCATAGTGTATGTGACACTAAACACCACATTAAATGATCTAGTCGGTAAGTGGTACTGGCAATTAATTGGGCCTTGCTTATGAACTAAGATATGTGAGTCTTATATGGTCACTCTCCTTAATCGGATGCCTATATATATGAGTGGTATATGGCAAGGTTTGTAGTTAAGAATGAATGCCAAAGAGATGTCATGTGTTACGACGATATTCAACTATGTGTTCAGTATACATTGGTCATTCTAGATTGAATTGTGATCAATACAATTGGGAAGACCCATGTCATCACTTGAAACTCCAAGAGAAGGGGAATCTTCATTTTGACTTCCAATGACTTTTGCATCTCAATTTGAACAAGAAACTTTAAAAGATAACTTACGTGGTGCACAATCGCTAACGAAATGTCAATCCTAGTTTGATCCGAACGGTCACTTCCCAATGTGGAGTTAGAAGCGCCTACAATAGGGCCAAGTAAACAATTAAACTCCCCTCAACGGAGCATCTTGACAAGTTTGCTTGATAAATGTCTTAATTACATCAGTTTATTAATTTTAATTAGTTTAAGTAGGGATGGTAATAGGTAATATGCTTAACTCATCTTCCACACCAACAAAAGCTTAAAAAACTGAATACTATGTTATCTTTTTGAACAAAATAGTTGGCACATGTCATATCCAAGTGTGTGGGGTGTGGCCCCATAGAAGTTCACATGGAGATTGCAACCTTCATTCATTGTGGTGAATTAAACAACACTTTATGATACCATAGACCTATTTGGTTCAACAAAAATACAATTACGTTTTGAAAGAACTTCTCCATGTGTTATCATCACATTGGTTGGTACCTTATAAAACTCTCTTGTAGAAATTACCTTTCGACATTCAAAATTTTGAACTATATAGCTCTCTAGATGGTAATAAGGCCTACAATGTCTTGTTATGTTAATGAGTTGGGTTGATGGCCTTGGTTTAACATCCTTGTAAGCTACCCACTCAAAGATAATTCGCATGCATGAATGTTGTGGTCCTATTAAAGGTTGCGTGAAGCTTTGAGAAAAGGCCGTAGATATGGACATCTAAAGGGTTGGGATGGTGATGTTTAGTGGTTGCAGAAAGGGAGTCTTGAAGAGCGTTTAAAAGCTTATACCTACTAAGGGATAAAATTGTTTCTCCGAGCTCACTTTATTAACTCTTTAAGGACCAAAGGGTTCAATGAACAACCAAATATACAATTCCTACAAGCCTTATCAAATCTACGAATAAAATAATTCTATATATATGGATTGAAGCTCAATTTCATACATTATCTTACGTCAACAAGAAAATAAAAACTTATTTTATGATGAAATTTTCTAATTATACACTTGCATCCAAGGGCATTCATCATGTTGCATACTTGAACCCAAATTTCAATATTATTAAAATTTCCTACTCATTTCAAAAGTGCACTTGAAGACTGTCAAGTTAATTTCTAGACATGATCACATTTGACACAAGTTTTGACAAAAAATGAAAGCATGAAGCTCAAATAATATATGGTGTAGTGCATGTTCAGGCTTGGATAGGGCCTCTTAGACGCTTAGGGATTAGGGTACAAGTTTGGACATGGATAGCATGTGGGTGCAAGCACGGTAAAGTGGACAGCTCTTGATCCTTGCTCGGGTTTAAGTGAAAGTGATCCAAAACTATATACTAACTTTGAATTTTATGAAATAGAAATTCATAAACATTTAGAAAACATATGAATCTACAAAGCCAAGCAATTTATGTTCACAAAAAACAATTTCAAACAACGTATATGTATTTTAGAAGACGGTGCAAGTGGTGGTGCAAGTGGGTGTCATTGAAAAGATAATTGTCAAAAACTTGTTTAAAATACAATTACATTACATTAAATTGATTAATTTTTGGGAAAAAAATTACGATGACCTCAAGTTTATAATGAATTCAAGGAATATGAAAAGAAATTCCAAGTTCAAAATATTTAAGGTCATGAAATTTACGTTCAAAACTATATTTAGTCAGTTGCTTTTACGCGTCACTTTTGATGATAGGTTTTGAAGATCTCATATTGATATTCTATATTTGAGTACCTAACTTAACAATAGAGGTCATCATGAAAAATAATCTATTTTAAACAACATTTTGCTACTACTTATAGGCGTTTGACCAAGAAAATCATGGCTTTCATATACCGGAGCACTTTTTTGGTCCACTTTACTATGCTTGTTTACATGTAAATAAAGAGTGCTTTTGGAACCTCATCAAAGAAGCTATGACTGTATGACGACCGGTCTGACATCAAGGGAGGGAATTTATGGGCTTAAAATCAATCCAGAATGCTCTACTAAACTAGACTTACAATTAAGTGCTTACTCTTTTGGATCATGTGATTAGTCACTTATTATTTCCAACATGGGGTTTGATGACCTTGCTTAGATTTTTTACCCTTCTTGATGTCGTGTGGTTCCACTAAGTGCATGCTAGAACATTTCACCAATCTCTATTTTGGGTCTCAACAGTCTTTGTATGTTTTTTTGGCAATGGAATGAAAAGTTGTTTCATGTGTCTACATGTGTGTATATTTAATCACAACTACGACGTTCTATGGTATAAAATTTGAACCTCAGAGTAAATTTCAACACCAAAAATCAAATCAAATAAAAAATTCATGCTATAAATAATAATCACATTTGATGTGTGACATTATGGATAAATAGTCCTTTTTGGCCACCACACCTTACTTAGACATTACATTTTGAGTTGCAACAAAAAATACATGTGAGATATGAAGAAACACCATGGAATCTCTTACTATCCCCAAATGCATTAGAATATCATGTACTTTTCATCTAGACTTGCCAAACTTATGTTATACCAGTTCTAAAAGGACAACTTCACAAATAAATAATGTAGGTGATGAACATGTTCAACATTGTGATGTTGAAATGCTTATATTTTGAGGTGATAAGGCATTTGTTATATTATTATTTTTTGAAGAATAGGAAAGGGACATGTGACAAGTTGCGCAAATTTTAAAATAATTTGTGATGAATCTGCATATCATGTACGGTAGTGATATGCTTTACTTTGCAAATAACTCTAATGTCTCTAATTATGACAAGGTAAGCATGGTTTCAAAGACAAGATAATTCCTTCCTATTCCTTTGCAATGATTGCTCAGCTAGGGTGTCGGATATATTGTAGGACACATGGTGAGGGCATTTAGAGCCAAGTTAGTGTGTAATTAGCTCATTAGGTGTTGGTTCCAAGACACATGATGAGTGTGTATAGATAAACTCAAAGGTAATAAATAAACAAGAGTTGATTCTACGGTAGGAGTTGTTCAATTCTAAAATGAGACCTTTTGAAATCTATCATCACACACTCTAGCATAATACTTTAAAATTAAAAAATAATAAAATAAAATAAAAATAATTATGATAGATTCCAATTCAGTTCCTCTACATAGAATAAAATTCATGCCAAATGCCGATATACATAAATATCAAAAATTCAACGCACATCAAGATTCAATACAGTTATTTTGGGTAGTGTCGGATCTTTTTAGTCAAATTCACAACTGTCAATATGAAAACCAACCGTTGTTGTACCCGTATATCCAACATAACAATTACTCATCAATGTGGACTCTTGGCATGATATAACAATCGGATTCTGGAAGCTCATTTAAAATGTGAGCCTCCCTGCACAACTTTCTAAGCATCTGACTGTTATATTCCAAGGGCCCATTGTATGAACACTAAGTGTTGAGTAATGTCATTTACTATCCTTTTCAATCTGCCACTACTCATGCAGAAGTGAGACCGTTGGATTCGCATGCTATCACGATCTTGACAGCACGAGAATTCAACATCGTGCATGGCAACAGTGACGTGAGTACGAGGCTGAGTTTGGGGATGTGAATGTAAGATGAGCTAATTCCCCCATATTTCCTCAGCAGCCTAAGTTGACAACAACACATACATCTGATAAAACTAAAATTATGACAACCTTCCAGTATGTTTGTTGGCTCTATTTCTATAAGGAACGAGACAGGCTTGTGTTCATCTGTCTTTGCTACTCTCCTGGTGCGGCAACATGTGTTTTATAATAAGAAATTAATTTTTGTTTGTGCTGCTCATTTTTCCTTCAAAAATCTTATTCTTTCAATCACGAGTGTGGTCTTGTTACAAAGAACTCAAGAAGATGGATTAAACGGCATCATATCTGACATAGTTGAGCTTTAAATTATTTCTACATGCAATGAATAATAACAAAAGAATAAATAAATGTATCTTTTCAGATCTTAATGTACCTCATCTATATATTTATTATCCTTATTAAATCACTTTTATGCTTCGTTATGAACTTCCAGTTATAAATTGTTAGAGCTTTATTTTGCTGATGAACCCTGCTTATGATACAGGTGTTGCCCCCCCCCCCTCTTTCCCCGAAGGCTATGAGAGTAGATGAAGTAAGAAGTTCATCAAAATGTCTTGGTAACGTGTGAATTGATAAAAGCCTCTAAAGCAGGTACACAAGTCTTGCTAAAATCCTAGCAACATGCATGCATTTGTTGGTCCTAATGGGTTTCACAATGGGACAATAATAAAGGCGAAGAAGACATGATTCCAAAGAGATGTGGTCCCCGATGGTGATGTTAGTGGTGGTTGTGTGTCATAATAGAAGAAGGATGTGTAGCTTTGAAGTATTCTCTCTTTTGTCTGGTGATGTCTAATATCTAGGATGGAGGTAGATGGCCATAGTGAACAATAATACATCTACCTTTTTTCTAGATATTGAGACAGAGCTTGTGAACTTCAGGAACCTTGTGATTGTAAGGGCTCAATGTGTTGAAGCAATGATCTATTATTATGATCAAGGATTTCTTCCTATATATATTAAGATATGAAACACACACTTTATGCGAGATGGTTAGAAATTCCAAATTGTGCACGTAGCCATTTTTCTCAAGATTTTGGAGCTCATATGTCATTGAATATCTTATTCATTGTCAAAGTGGAGGACTTTGGTGTGATTGGATGAACATATAGACCTCATGTAGATCCCCCCCCTTAATTATGTTGACCATTGACTTTAAAATGATCAACATATTCTGAATACAAATCTTCTTGGTGTTTGTTCTTAGATTCACATCTACTGGTGACACTCCACTCAATATAGGTGTTTGTTTAAGACGAGTAAGCAAGTTATGCTTGTTTCAAGCAAATGTGCATGGTTCGATAATATACCTTAATTGATCACTTATATTTCAGTGGTGTGTGGTTATGCATACAAACAGATACCAACAATACACATACTCAAAAGAAATTGGACTACGTGCTCAAAATTAGTTAACCACTTTGAGCTCAATAGTCCACAAAATTGGGGGAGGCTATGTGGCCATTTTTTGGTTCCAACACTTTTGACTTTGGAAAACCTCAACAAAAACATGGGAGATTAGAATCTTACATAGAACATCCCATTATCCCATAGGGTAGACATCCCTAAAACTATAATTACTTTTCTTATTAGGACACCTTTCTTTAAGTGCTATGTGGTTTGGTGTGACTCCCAAAATGGACACGCAAAAGCCGAGTGCAGTGTCGCTAATGGACACCACAGTGTCGCAAACTCCAATCAAGCTTAATGACCACCGTAAATGGCAATCAGAGCGTTAATCCACCACCTAATTATGGATTTCTAACTCTGAAGTCAGCTACTGCGATTGAAGAATTTGGTTCTTGGATTTGGAGAATTTAGATAGTTCGTTCTGCAGGGATTCCGCAAGTGTTAGCCCAGGAGATATAGTTGACACATTTCGGCCCTGATATCATTGTGATTCTGTCACATTGCTGATTGAGGACAGCCTGCAGTTGTTTGAGGATATAGAAGTTGGATTCATGCTGAAGTTAGAGGTGGGTGTGGCATTTCGCTTTCTCTCTGCCTTGTTACAGTAGGGAATGTAAACATGTATCCTCTCTGCTCCCGCAGGCGCTTGAAGCTAATAATGTTTGTGGTTACAAATGTCTTCGAAACGCATCTCATATGATGTTTTCCATATATATTCAATATCCTGGCGTGGTTCCCTTGTGTTTCTCAAAAGAGGCATCCCCAGGTTCAGTGGACGTTTACATGTATCTTCGTTTTGTGATCACTGGCTAGAGCCTGATCGTGAAAGGATATTGTAGGCATGGAGTAAATTATGACAGTTGTGCTTTTCGGTCACAAACTCTTTGTCTCGAAAGCGAACACCAACATCTATACTCTCCTTGTCTAACAACAACAACAACAACAACAACAACAACTTACCTACTCTTCCTGACTTCATGTGCACACATGTCAAGTTTTACTTCAATGGGAGACACCGATACTTCAATTTGAAGGAATAAGTATAAATATAAACATGTTTATGTTCAAGCCTGATTGCCAATGCCAAAATACTAGATCAAACAGAGTGTAGTCTTTAGTGTGTACATACAGTCCAACGAAGTGTAAACCTCACTCACGCCCAGAGCATTGAATCATTGACTACAGGTTCTTATATACTATCTCATACTATGAGAACTAGGTGAAGTCGGTTTTTCCCAGCAGTGAGAGGGATCCACTTTTAAGGCGAGTGACAAAATCGTTCTAGGCGACCCAAGAGCTGGACAATCCGATTTTGTGCACTCCATGAAGCGAAACAGATGCTAGCTGCATGTGAGACTCTGTCGATCTCTGAATTGACGAACTTAGAGGTGCTTGAATCCTGCAGGAAACACGCCGAAACAATGTGCTCATACGTAGATAACAATAATAGTACAACAAGCTTGGAAACATTGAGATTTTGATGAACAGATTAGCTTGAAGGTTGTGGCTCGGCAATGGCAAGATCATTGTGCATCTCCTTACACACATTGATTGCCATTGATTGGATCATTGGAGGCAGTTGCGACTCGAAGGTGTACTTATTCTTGCATGTTCCTGCGGAATCGACGGTGACGTCTCGCTTGGCGCCCATTCTCATATGCAGCGATCGGCTTCTCGGCCGCAAGCATGTGTAAAATGTACCCGAACAACAACCTCTGGTAATGCGCAGTGCGGCCGAAATTCTGGTGATCGAAGAATGCACCCCAGAAGACAAAGATGGCGTACTTGGGTGGGCAGCCCAAGCGGATATAAATGGTAGGCATCCAAGCTGGGGACCTCCACACCCTCCAGAGGAAGGCATTGTAGTCGTAGGCGATGAAGAACCACGGAATGAACTGAAAGGCTTCCCAAATCATTCGCCGGATGTCCACGCCGAGCTGCTTTTCGACCGCCGCCCAGAGGCCGTTTGAGGCGTCAAGAGATGGCAACAACACCTGGATATTGGGTTTGACAACTACGTCATGATATCGGTGCCCCTCGAGAATAGTTTCTCTCATAGTGGAAGTAGGGCTTCGCATTGGACTAACTGTGTCGAATTGCACCGGGTGGCTACAAAAATGTGAGGGAAAATCTACATGAGGTGGACAAATCTGCACTCTACCTAACTCGTTCTCCAACAGCTTGCGGCCAGTCTTCTGAGAATCTGGTGAAGGTTCGGGTTTGGCTGCACCCATATTGCACCGAGGGCTTGGTAAAGAATCGATGATGTTGTTGCTCGCGTCTTCCTCTTTCTGTTGCCTCAACTTGGCCTCAATTGCTCTCTTAAAATGCCCTTCCCCGGCAAGTCGCCGGAGGCACTCCACCCCCAACTCAGGTGCGATCTGGATGGTTTTGTCGGGTACGACAGCAATGACGTCCCTTCCGACCATGATCGTGTAGCCGCTAGTTGCACTAGTGAAATAGACAAAAAGTCCTCTCTTCTCATTCCAACGTCGGGGCTTCACGATGAGGCCAGGGTTAATCTCTATCATACACTGGCCAAACTCTTTCACTTCTGATTCCGACAAGCCCTTCGGCAGCGTGATGAGAAGCCCTCTCTCTTTCTCCACCGCCAATGCCTCCTCCTGAAGAACATTACAACACCATGGAAAACTAATTCACACACATGGATAAGGATAATGCACACTGCCACAAACACTATCATACATCTAACATTTCCTTTGAACATCGAGAAGAGAAATCGATGAGCTCACGAGTTCCTAACTTCGTTCCATACGACAACCAAAGTACGGCGGATACCATGCACAGCGGATGATCCAACGAAAAGGGCCCAAAAACATATCATCAAGATGCATACAAATCTGCTGAAGGTGGGGAAAGAGAGAGATTGATGAACAAAGCACCTGAGCAGCACAAAGGAGGACGAGCGTAGCCGTGGTGACAATCACAGCGTTGAGAGCAGTCGCCATGGAAAATCCACTGATCCTCCAAGTATTGAATTTGAGGTATGGTCCATAAATTCCTCCAAAACCATCAGTAATTCTCCCACAACATCATTCAGCTGAGTCTGTACGCTTGGTGGGCCCGGGAATAAGCCAGATTCTATTCGAAATTATACTCTGTTTATTCCCACAGCAGCATACTAGCATTTCACTCACGGATTTCGGCCGAAAAACTTGGACGAAACACTGTATTGATATTGTGGAATGGAGTTACGGCTGATAGCAGCAGCTGAATAATGTTATGCCTGAGGTCTTGAACGGCAACCGGTTATGTCTGAAACTGAACTGATTCGTCTGTAAGTAGCGGCCGGTTCTCGACGTGCATTGGTAAGGGGAGACAAGAAGGCATGGAGAGGAGCCTGAAATGTGCCTCAGATTATGTACAAAAGCACCTCATCTATGTGCATACATTCATGCTTGCATGGATCTTAGCATGGCATTCATGTGCATCATGACCCCATGTAGGTCAACATGTGTGAGAAGACATGCAAGGATTGGCATCATCCTAGATTCATGAGTGGATGGAGGTGGAGATTTCATCCACCGTGAAATTTTTCAAGCTCTACCCAAGGAGAAGAGAAGTCAGAAGCCAGGGTAGCATAAGAGCCTTTAGATCTCTCAGATTGCAATCGACGGCCGAGATCTTCCTAGCCTGCGACCACAAGGGAGGCGTTCACAACGCCTCAATGACGTGAATAGGATAGGTTCACAAAATCAATATTAAATTGTACATGCTCTTAGAAGCTCGTCTTGTCCAGTGTCCGGGGAGAATTTTAGGCATCACCAGTCTAATTCTAGTGTTTCCAAGTCCAATATTTTCAAGTCGATATGCCTAAAACATCCACCATTGGGATTGACAAATTAAAATGACCGACATGGTAATCCACCTATGAATGTGGATGTGACCTTTAGGCAAAGCAATGCTCTCCAAATATCATATTAGCTGCCATGAATGGTAAATTTCAAAAGCAAAGGCATTAGATCACTTCACATGGTTTCATCTAATCTAGATTTCATCTTAACAAAGTCCATTCCATCATCACTTCATTTCATTCAACATTGCAAAGCGACATGAAAAGTTTATCTTGGGAATGTTCAAAATGACCACCTTGCACGTTTTCATGATGATATCTAAGTCTTTGATACATGTATGGTAAAGTTTGTTGGAGGGCTCTTCATAGTATAAAATCCACCCATTTTGTACAATTGGATGCCAAATGCCATCATGGGATTGCACCTAAGATTTTTCCAAAGTAAGCCCTTTTTCTTTCTAGGACATTTGAGAGTGATATGGGCTTGGGCAAGTACAGTTTGATCATTCCAGTTTCAATAATGAGCATAATTGGGGGGATGTCTATGATCATTCATAGGGATAGATTATCTTCACTTTGACCTCATTCACTTTTGCATCCTTAACTCAAATTTTGAAACACAAAACTCAAAACTCTAAGATTCTCAATTGCCAATTGAGGGAAACGATTCCCAATCCAATCCAACAACCGACTCCACATGTGGAGTTGAAAGTGCCTAAAATAAGACCTCATGGCTCAGCTCCAAAAATGAAGTAAAAATCCAACCAATGTCAAGTCGTTGCCATATGTTGGCTTAGTTGATCCTATTTAGAAATCACGCCATCCTTGGGGTTGTCTAGTTTCACCATGTGTTGTCCAAAATGTTGCCCCTCTCTATGTTCTAGGTCCTGATGCCTTGAGGCTTGCTTGTTCTTTGGCAATATATAAAGCATTACATTTGTCACTATACCTTTATTATTTATTTATTATTTTAGAAGACAAAGAAAGACTCAGGAATGCAAGAAGCTAGTAGACTATCTTATAATACCCATCAACTATCACAAAAACAACCAAAACTTACACAATGGGTTAAAACTTGAGTTACTACACTAAATATGATATTTAGTGTCACCGATTCTAATTGTCTTGCTCAATACTAATTGTAAACCAATTGCGGTATAGTGTCACCAACACTAAATGTTAACCCAACATTATTTGTTATTCCTTGTAAAAAATTTGGGGGATTATAGATTTTCAATGTTGCAATTACAATCACTTACCAAGTGATGTTTCATCCGAATCGCAATCATCCATGACAACATTTCATCACAAGTTGCTGACAAGAGAAGGTAGGGTTTGGGCCAATGGATGAACTCATCCATCATCCATGACAATATTTGTTCATAAGAAGTATCATCCAAAAAGTTGCCATAGTGACATTAAATACCATATGATACTAAACATGATATTTAGTGTACTTTCTCACCTTTGAAGTATACTTGTAGAAATTCACTCATGTGTCTTCATAACATTATTCAACGGAGTCCGTACGCTAGGTGGGGTCAGGAATACGCTCGATTCTATTCAATATTATACTCTATTTATTCTCATAACAAAACACTACACTAACACATTCAGGCTAAAAAAAACTCAAGTGAAGTAGTGTATTCATATTATTAGAATGCAGCGGTTGATAGCAGTTGAATTAATTTTATGCAACGAGTCTTCAACTTGAAAACTCTATGAACACATATCACCATAATTAAGTTGGTCACGTCTTCCAACAAACATTCTGTCAATTACTGCCTCCTCAAAAGATTGGGTTTAGTGTCCAGGGAGAATAAATAAATAAAATAAAAGTAACGTCGGGGTTAAGTTTGTACACCGACGTGAATGGGAGCCCGTTCCTCTATACCGTGTTCATGTTTGACCAAGCGACACTGTAAGAGTACTTCCTTCCTCTCGGGAGGTGGGCTCCTTTAGTTTTCGAAA
This sequence comes from Polytrichum formosum, assembly GCA_964035585.1. Taxonomy (NCBI): domain Eukaryota; kingdom Viridiplantae; phylum Streptophyta; class Polytrichopsida; order Polytrichales; family Polytrichaceae; genus Polytrichum; species Polytrichum formosum. The sequence continues at coordinate 10,048,279 of OZ037936.1, read as the reverse complement.
ACGCAGTACCTAATATCTAGGGGGAGTATATGGGGGGTGTAGAGGAGGTCTATGGGGGGGGCTATGGGGGGTCTACGGGGGGTTGTTTATTATCTAATTTCCATTTGTTTAGTATTAAGTATGTGAGGTATTTGATGGCAATTTGGTGTAGATGTTTCATAAGTGTTTTGATCTCATTTTTGGGTATTTTTAGTTTTTCGAAGTCTTTGATTGCTTGTTCGTGGATGGCCCCTCTCACACCTGCTGTGATGGTGATGAGAGGATTGATTTGCCAGCCCGCTACTCTAAGTGCGTGTATGAGTGGGTCATATTTAGCTGTTTTTTCACTGTGTGCGGTATTTGGGAATATGTCATGACAGTAGGTGAATTCAATGAATTGTATGGTTTTTGATGGGGTTGGCAGCAAAGGGGGTTGGCTATCTATGGGAGCGCCAAGTATGCATAGTATGTCTGGTCTAAGTCTGGCTAGGCATGTGCATGGTGTAGTGGGGCACGTGCATTGGAGAAGCCATTGCGGGACTGTGTTGTCTTGTGGTCTAGAGTTTTGGTTACCCGCATTTATGAGTGTATAGCATCTCGTGTGTTTAGTTGATTGTAGCGTATGTACAATTTGGTGGACTGCCTTGTTATGGCGAGCTATACGCAGCCCTTTGATGTGTGGGTTTGAGCATGTGGAAAGTAAGTGTGGCACCACTGGATTGATGTCAGTTGATGGCAGTAACCATGACACCACAACCATCATCATAATCAACCATAAAGACAATCCCCTCCCCCTCGTCAATATAGAAAACCACACAATAATAACCATTCCACCAAACACCATACAATACAACCCCACATCAGAATGGCCAAAATATCTACACCAATTAGAAAACCAATACACCACCATACTAAGTATAAACAACCCAAGTCCCTTACCATGCAACTTACAAATATCCAACACAATCACGGCCAACATACTCGAACTATACAATATTAATACCAAAAGTCACCTACACCAAATTACCCCCCCTAAGAAAATAGTGAAATACTCACGCGCATGGCACAAAGCCCCACAATATCACCACATGGAAAATAACCACCCAACTCCACCCTTACCAACAGAACTATACAATACCCACCCCCTTAAATTCAAGCCCCAACAATGCATATACACCGATGGATCTTTTATACCCCCTGACGAACATGGCATAGGCAATACAGCTGGGTCAGGTGTCTACTCCCCTGCCAACAACCTTCGGGTTGCGGAGAGACTCCCAGGTCTACAAAACATACTAAGAGCCGAATTAAATGCCATCCTAATAGCAATCCAAGGTACACAACACCACACGCAAGATATCCACATCTTTACAGATAGCCTCAATAGCATATACCTAATACACAACCACATAAGACACCCATCATCCCAACATAATCATCCAGATAAATTACTTATCGCCGCCATAGTCAACCACATAACCTGGTCCACACACAAAATCACAATTCAAAAAGTCAGAGCACACACAGGCATAATAGGCAATGAAATCGCAGATCAATTAGCCAATAGTGGAGCCCTCCGAGACAAACCCGCCGGCACCCCCAAGATACATACGGCCCATACTACGCCATACTGGCTCAACGGAGTCCCAACAGGTTCACACACGGGTGCTATACGCAACCTACAAACATACATCAACAAAGAACATAGGAACCAAGAACTAAGACTAGCCCAATCCAAATTCGCATCACGGGGGGTTCACTCCATGTCAAATTGAACACCACGTGCGGCCAAAGTTTGCTACCCCTATATTACATGGAATAGATAAATTTAAAAATTATGATATTTTTTCTACATATACATAACCATTGATAATATCTTTTGTATATATTTTTGAAATTTTTGGTCATCTTCATTTTTTTAGCAATTATTTTAGTTCAATTCTGCGTCATTCTAGTTAGAAACGGTATGTTTTATTAAAAAAAACAGACCATCAAATTTGATTACCATTTTTTACTATGTAATAGATACTGTGTATATCTACCCATGAAAAAAAATTGATAAAATTTTGACCCATTTTGGTGATGCAACTTACCAAAAGTAGATTTTTTTTGGCCGCACGTGGTGTTCAACTTGACAATGGAGTGACCCCCCCGTGATTCGCATACATAGACAAATGGACATCCAATGACCAAATCAACCATAAACTCTCCAACCAATTTTGGAAAGACCCCAGGACCACAGACGCCCAAATTACACAAACTTTAAAACTCCGATACGTCCAATATATGGGTAACCACCGAAAAAATATCTTCTGGCCCAATTTATATCCAAACCCAAACTGTATAATATGCCCCAATAACACCATTGACACCATCCAGTAAGCGTAAGTTAATGGCAGTTTGTTTGGTGGTGATTTTGTCCCGGGGAAGTCACTGTCGAAAATTTAGATAACTATGAGAGAACAAATATAGGGTGGCATTTATTCATGGTTGATAAAAATTATATATTTTTTTATATACCATAGCCTTGAAGAAATGTGAGGTAGCACATTATATATAATATAGGGTCACTTGTAATACCCAATATTATGTTTATAGTATTTCTAAAATAGCATTATAGTAATTGGTAGGGAATTTTTATTATTTTTGGGTTGAGTTTAGGGTAAGAAAAATTTAAGAACTAGATGAAAAATGATCACAAATCCATCTACAAAATGGATGAACTCGTTGGATGAGGATTATTAAGTGTACTTTTGAGGAACATTTCATTGACGTTTGTGTAATTCTTTGGTTGTTCCTCCCACGCAAGACAAGAATTCTATCATCGTGCATTGACCCCTACGTGTTTAAAGAGCTCTGTGGGGCCATATTTGGTGAATCTATGGTGGATTGATGGATTTGTCCTAGGCGAGAGGTTGTGGCATCTTTTGTGATGATCGTTTCTCAATTTTCACGTAGGACTCTTAAGTAGGCATTTCAAATTGTCTTCACACTTTGCATGATAACATGTGCAATGTTAGTGCAACTGTGCTAGTGAACACATATGGACACTTTAATGATGTTGGTTTGTTTTGGAATTTGTGGACTTCTTTCAATGTTTGGATGAAACAATTAAGTACGCCATTATCAATGGGCTTAGACATGTAACCAATTATGTAAATAACATGCTTCTTGTATACACAACTTAATTTCTATTGCGTGATGAATTCCATTTCTAATGCTATTGTCCATGAAGGAAAATTCAAATAAATATAAATAATGAAGGGTCTGAAATATTATGGAGATTTTAATTTATAATTACACATAGGGTGGTAAGAAATTGAAGAAAGTAGAATTATTAAAAAATATAGGGTCCACTAAAATGCAGTAAATGAGCTACATAGCCCCCCAAAAAATATGTGTTGTACGCTCATGTGTCCCCAAAGAATACACTAAGTGACTTCCCCGAGGATTTTGTGGGCTTCTAGCTTAGCTGTACGGCCTAGGGTGGCGAGCTCTTCAATCCATTCTTGTACCCTTGTGTCATTAGTTGGGGTGGGGGGAATGGTTATATTTTTGAGCGTGTATATTTGTTGGATATCCGGGTGACTTGACCAATTTCCGCAAGGTGTGGAATGTGATGTTCGGATTGCTTTTCTAGTGCTATGGTATATCTTGAGGTGGCCTTTCCATATTTTTTATTGTTTGCGTGGGAGAAAGCCTCCTTGTTGGCGGGCTCTGTGTGACAATATAGGGGGAGTTTGTGTGTTGAGGCACGTATCTTCAATGCATGTGCTTAGTATGTTGATTATGTCTTGGAATTTTTCTTGGGTTTCTTTCCAGTCTGTATGGTGAAGGTACGGGGTGTGTAGTTTTTGAGTGAGTGATTGTGTAGCAAGGTTGGTGGTTTCGTGGAACTGAGTGAGTATTTTTTGGATTATTTCTGGTGGTATAGGGTAAGTAAGTTTTGGGGTGTGTTTTGTGGGGATATTAGTTTTTTGGATTAGGATGTTGGATCCAAGATCTAGGTTGACGGGGTAGTGATCCGAGTTTTGATTTTGGTGGAGTAGGGTTGTGCATATTATGTGTGTATGATTTGGCATGTTAGTATAGAAGCCGTCGATCAGACTAGTAGATGTGTAGTTATGTCCTCCTTGTCGGGAGAGGGTTTCAGTGTTTTGGATGGGGTGTAGGGTTAGGGTTTGCATACATTGCGCCCATTCATGATCTTCGCGAGTGGGAGCTTGAGGTGTGCCTTCGTGAGTATGTCCTTTTAGGTGGATATCTCTGTTAAAGTCTCCTGCGAGTATGGTTCTGTGTGTTGGGTGATGTTTTATTAGGATGCTTTCAACATAACCAGTCCAAACCCTAGTGATTTCCAAATCCAACCAGTTACACGGTGCTATCTTTTGGTTTTCTTTATTAGTTTGAGGCATATTCCATAGATTCCTCTCAAATGATCAGTAATTTTCCTGGAGTTCTTGAACTTCAACAGCTTATTTTTCAAACTCAACCACTTCATCTGCAACTAGCGGTCGCTTCTCCCCATTCATTGATTAGGTTAAAATTGCACATCAATACAGTTAGAACTGCGGGCCTTGTCTGTGAGATCGAGAAGGCCGACAACATTCTCCTAGATCTAATGAAGTTAGCCTCTCAAGAATTCTAACTGTCTTTGTCTCTCTCTTCATTGATCTCAGATTTATACGTGTGATGGCGGGGGGGCTTCCGATTTGTGAGCTATGTTGACAGGCGTTGTGTACGTTACTAATTGACATGGCTAGGTCTACAAGAAGATGGCCTCTAATTAAGGAACACAAAAAGGGTTGAGGTAGATGGGTCTTAAATGGTTCTAATTCTTTACTAGCCCACTTCTTATGGGATATGAAACATGTGTATTTTACAAGATGTATGATGGTTGGCAAATCCAAGTCGAGGTCACAGCCATTTTCCTAATAATTTTTGGAGATCGTATGAATATCTTATTCATTATCATAGTGAAGGTTCTCGTGCTCGTTAAATGGTCATGTAGTATAATGTTATTTGGATTCGCTGTGAAGTCCAATCTCTAAACAGAGAAGAAAGATTTCAAGCTTGGCCGAGAGGCTGAATTTGGTCAAATGGTTTATAGTTGTTGTCTTCAGGGATTACACGTCACGTCGCGTCACGTCGCGTCACGTCTTGTGACAGCGACGTGACGGCAGACCTGAAAACGTCACGTCCGTTTGGGGGGGGTAAAACAGTTTACCCTGTCGTCACACAGGGTAAACTGTCGTCAACAGTGTCGACTGCTAGTGGGCAGTCGACGAGTTACAGCGACTGCTACTAGGCAGTCGACACACTGAATCGACTGCTAAAGGGCAGTCGTATAGGTGTGTCGACTGCTGACGGCAGTCGAATTTCCATGTCGACTGCTAATAACAGTCGACTTGGCTTGTCGACGGCTCTTGGGCAGTCGACATGGAAATTCGACTGCTATTAGTAGTCGACGACAGGCGGGCGACTGCTTGTGAGCAGTCGTCTGCCCTTCAAGTCGACTGCTATTAGCAGTCGCCTTGGACTGTCGACTGCCCAACTGCAGTCGACAACCCAAGTCGACTGCTAATAGCAGTCGACAAAGTCCGGACGACTGCTGGTGGGCAGTCGCACCCCTTCGTCGACTGCTATTAGCAGTCGACGAAGGGGTGCGACTGCCCACCAGCAGTCGTCTGCCCTTCTTCGTCGACTGCCCAACTGCAGTCGACAACCCTCGTCGACTGCTAATAGCAGTCGACAAAGTGCGGACGACTGCTGGTGGGCAGTCGCACCCCTTCGTCGACTGCTATTAGCAGTCGACTTGGACAGTCGACTGCCCAACTGCAGTCGACAACCCAAGTCGACTGCTAATAGCAGTCGACAAAATGCGGACGACTGCTGGTGGGCAGTCGCACCCCTTCGTCGACTGCTATTAGCAGTCGACGAAGACAGTCGACTGCCCAACTGCAGTCGACAACCCAAGTCGACTGCTAATAGCAGTCGACAAAGTGCGGACGACTGCTGGTGAGCAGTCGCACCCTATGGTCGACTGCTATCAGCAGTCGACTTGAATGGGTTGCGACTGCTCGTGAGCAGTCGCACCACATGGTCGACTGCTAATAGCAGTCGACGAAGGGGTGCGACTGCTCACGAGCAGTCGCGTAGAGACACCCATGGGCACGTGGCGTCCATGGGTTGGTCCAGGGGGCGTCTAATCGAAAGGACGCCTCCTTGGGGTATATATGGACCCCACTTCCCTCATTCCCTCACTCCCACCTCCCTCCATTTGGGCCTAGGTTGTTAATCAGCCCTTGCCATTTGGAGATAGAGGTGAGCTGGAGGGCTACAGGTGGACATACGTACTGAAATACGTATACGGTGCATACGATATACTGTTATTGCCTAACGTGTGTATTGCAACCCACCTACATACGGTCTACATTGTACCCCATTGCGGTTAGTTTGAACCATACCGGAAATTGTTATATGTGAACACTTATTTTGAAAGTGGTTTAAATCTAATTATGTAGTTTGAACTTTGAACGGCCTTAATTTGGTTTTAGTGGATTGGGAAAAAAATTGTGGGTGGTGGCGCTTATTTTGGAAGTGCTACCATATTAGGTTTAATTTATAGTAGGCATACAAAGCTAGGGGTTAGGGGCAACGATGGCAGACGAAGATAACTTGCCGCCGGAACCTCCACGTGGCGGGGATTTGGATCCGGGGGGGACTCCGCAAGCGAGACCGGGGTCGGCAGGCGCTAGAAGACGCGGCAATGCGCCGAGGGGCAGGCCGCAACCAATCAATTTGGAGGTGGCGCGGGACCCGAACATTCTCGCCAATCCCGGCTGGCAAAATGAGAGGGGCATGTGGTTGTATAGCACGGTCCGAAGGTACGTAGAGTGGACCCATTTGACGAGGATGTTCGTTCCTAGCGCGAATGCTGAACGGATGTCTAGACAACGCTATGGCATATGGAGGGAGGTGAGCCATCAAATATTTGGAGAACGGTGCAAGGAGGTGTGGGATTTCTTGTGGGGTGCACCGAGGGAATTTGATCGCGGGCATATGCTAATGTGGTTATGCCAAATGGTCTACGCGGAGGTAATTTTGGGAGTGGATATCGACTGGTCCACCATACCCCGCACGAGCCCGGACTTGAGGCAGGCACGCCGGGTCACGGTCATACCAAGTGCCGTGCTAGGACGGAACGCTGGCCGTCCGATTCCATTGGCATGGCAAACTCCAATGAATCCTTTGAGGGTCCGATCTTATTTTGATTTCCTTGCGGGACCAGATCATCAAATTGTGGGGACTCCACCGGCCGCCGAGTCAAACATGGACGAGCACAACATTGTCATAGGGTTGCCGGTTGAACCACCTAGCCGGCGACAAAGGGTCCACGTGACACCGCCACATGGTTCCCGGTTGGTTTGTCCTCCATCTTCGCCCGTTGATGTGGAGATGGCATCGGCGGTGCCATCCCCACCACTGGTAGTTGCCGACAACGACGTTGTGGAGGCGTTGAGGGCGGAGTTGGCAAAATGCAAATCTGACCACGAACGGGAATTGGAGATGGTCCGACGTGCACACGCCGAGGAGGTCCAAGGGTTGAAGGCCGAGATTGCACGTTTGACCGACCTTGAACTTGCGAGGGCTGATGCGCCACAACTGCCGCAAGCAATGTCTGGTAGTGATGGACAAGGGCGGGAGCCGTCGCCCACAACAAACTTGGAGGCAATGAGGGTTGATTACGACCGGGTCATTAGGAGGAACCGGTTGTTGGAGGACGACTACATGGGCATGGTCACAGCCACTATCATGTTCGCCACGCGTGAGAGGGCATTGATGGACGAGCTGACACACTATAGGGACCACGGCGAACAGTGGCCCGAACGACGGCTTCTTTTTACCTCGTGGCCGCCATTGGATTTCATGTATCCTGAGAACCTCCCGGTCGATGACGACCATTACCCCAGTATTGCGTGGACCAAGAGGCCCGAGGATGAATTCCAATGGGATACCGCAGTATCATCCCGCATCGTGATACCCCCGGCCAGACCAGCCTTGTTGTGGCCATGCGTCCCCAATTGGATCAAGGACGGGAGCATGTGCCCCATTTGTTCCAATCCTTGGGGACCCGAAGGCGCATGGATCATTGGGTCGTGCGGTCACATGGTCCACCCGAATTGTTTGTTGCCACACATGTTGCAAACACGCCGTTGTCCTACGTGCCAAGCCCTTCTGCATCGAAGGTTGTACGAGCAATTCGGAGTGCAATGGGGAATGCCTCCCGATTTTGAATACACAATAATCCATGGTGTGCCGCCCGCAGAATACGGCGATCCTCCTGCTTATAGCTGGCGTGCACAGAGGTATTTGAAGGACCTGCGAGGCTACCCGACAAACTTCACGCCTGAAATGTACACAAGGGTTGCTCATGAGTTTTACCCCGGCTCCTCTCCTCAGGCCGTAGGTTTGAGGGCATTTTTGTACCGTGTTGTGGGTGGGCATGCCGGAGAGACGGGTGAATACGTCCCAGGTCCTCACCCCCACGGATACGTGTATGATTCCAACGGCAATGTGACAGTGGGGGTATTACCACGGGAACCGGTCCCGGGCGAGGAAACAACTTGGGATGTGGAACACGTGTTGGACACAACAAGTTTTGAGGCCGATCTGGAGAGGCAGGAGGCCGTTACACAAGAGGGTAGCTTCAATGAGGTGGACGTCCAAATCCGGATGAATGAGTGGAAATACGTCAACGGCCTTTTGGACATCCGTGACGGGGCCTCTAGCCCCACCATGCAAGACGTCCTGCGCCATCCGAATGCCGCGAGGGGGTTGCACATTGGAGACCGCGCGCGCGCTCGTGCACAAGCTGACCGGGAGACTGCGGCGCAAGAACTATGGGCCATCACCGAGAGCAGGCGTGAGGCGAGGCGCCGGACACTACGGCCACCAAATCTGAACGATGCAAGCTCAAGCCGTGGACCCCCCATTGCATTGGATAGTGATTCGGAGCCGGATTAGGAATGTTGGCTAGTGTTTGTGAGATAGGCGTTGGACTACGAGGCATTATTTGATACTCAATTGTACACAATGCGGGAAAAACCATGATTTTGGAAATGTTTATAAGTGAATTATTGTTCACTATCAATTTTGGGAGTAATGTACAAGTGTCGCACAATGATCATTTCTTATGTTTGCCCACACAATCGGTTGCCACAAACATCCAATTAAACCATGGACTTTGCATCTACATGCATTTGCACTTGAATCAAACACGTATCGATGCAAATAACTGTGACAATGATTCCATGTGGCATGATTATAAGTTCACACCAAGCGGAAAACATCACCGCAATATTGCTGGGAATTCATATATTGCGCATTTCCAACTTACCAACATACGTAAGTATACGTGCAAGTACAAACTTGATACTACGCTCTCACCATATTCGTGGGCAAATCTTACATTGACGACCTAAGTGTGTACTCTCTATACACCCGGTATTCCTTTTGGTGCGCGGTGCACCGGTTGAACCCCCAATGAATTGCGTCATGCACCGAGTGTTTTATGGTTTGGTAGAACCTCCACAAGGTCCCATAGTTTTTTCGAAAATACAATTGATTTTTCCCCTTCGTGAGAACGTCGCTAAGGTCCTGAAACAAGTGCCATGGGAAAAGTTTTTCCTTGTAACCGATGCGGCATGCGGGCCTTTCTTGGGCGTCCAAGTATCCGCGGTGGTGACGATCAACTTGTCTCCTAGGCAGTCGAACCCAATAGAATTCAGTGAACCCTTGAATCGGACGTAAAACACTGCGCAAATCGTCCTCATTTCGAGTGTTCTCTGCAACCACCTCGGGTGTAAATTCGTCCGGTTCGTCCGGCAAGCCCCATGCGTGTCGGGGATTGTAATACATACTTCTTGACGAACCACCCGCATCCCGTATCTTGCCACTCCCAGCCATCGCAATCCTATGGATTGCCCACACCGTAGTTGATCTTGGGCAATGTACGCGACGCATACAAGGTCCTCAAAATCACTACGAGGCAAGGTGGCCTCATGGTGGGTAGCACACTTGATTTTATAGGGATATCGCAGTGTGGGCCCTCGGGTGGCATCCAATGATTTGGCAGGTTGGGTTACGGGTGTGTCTAATTAGTTGTCTAAATTAAGCTGCAAGGCAGTCGACTGCTGTGTAGCAGTCGACCATCCACAGTCGACTGCCTTGTAGCAGTCGATTTGCATAGTCGACTGCTGCACAGCAGTCGACTATGCAAATCGACTGCTTCATAGCAGTCGACTATGTAAATCGACTGCTGGGCAGCAGTCGATTGATAAATGCCCAGCAGTCGACTGTGGCTGGTCGACTGCTACACAGCAGTCGACTGATAAAATCGACTGCTTCCTAGCAGTCGACTAAGATGGTCGACTGCTGGAAGGCAGTCATTCATCCACAGTCGACTGCCTTCCAGCAGTCGATTTTATCAGTCGACTGCTGTGTAGCAGTCGACCATCCACAGTCGACTGCTGCCCAGCAGTCGAATATGCGAATCGACTACTGCCCAGCAGTCGAATATGGCAATCGACTGCTGCCCAGCAGTCGAAATTAGGCGTTAGGGTTTGGGAAGAGCGTTAACTTAGTCAAATCATGCATTAAATGCATACAATCAGGGTTGTCTATTGTGTCGTGACGGAGGCTTATCCCGGCATAATGTCGTGCCGTCACGACACGTATCCATCACGACATTATGCCGGATTATGCCGGATGCTGTCTTTATCCTGCCGGACTTGAATTTTACCGATTTTTTTGTGTAATTACATTACCCAATTTCGGACACGTAGGATTTACATTGTCCACGTGTGACGACATGTCAGCAAAGTAAAGGGAAAGTGGGGAAAATTCTACTAGCGCCCGTCCGCCCCCCCGTCCGCCCCCGTTCCCAATCCCCGTTCCCACCCGTCCGCCCTCGTTCCCAATCCCCGTTCCACCCCGTCCGCTCCCGTTCCCAACCTCCGTCTGCCCACGTCCCCCGCCCCGCTCCCAACCCGTCCGCTCCCCCGTCCGCCCCCCCCCCGTCCGCTCCCCCCCCCTCCGTCCGCTCCCCCGTCCGCCCCCCCGTCCGCCCCCCCGTCCGCTCCCCCCACCTCCGTCCGTTCACCCGTCCGCTCCACCGTCCGCCCCCCCCCCCCCCCGTCCGCTCCCCCGTCCGCCCCCCCCCCCCCCCCGTCCGCTCCCCCGTCCGCCCCCCCCCCCCCCCCCGTCCGCTCCCCCGTCCGCTCCCCCCCCTCCGTCCGCTCCCCCTCCATCCGCTCCCCCGTCCGCCCCCCCCCCCCCCCGTCCGCTCCCCCGTCCGATTCGAACACTATAAATTGAGGGTGCAAGGTGCCATTTTTGCCTCCACTGACATAGTGTGTCTCAAGTCTTTTGATTCTCCTTTGAGGAGTGAGGATTGAATGCGTGAGACCCGAATGCAAAGTATACTTTGTCCAATCTAGTGTCTGTGAATTAGGGTTGCCCTCGTGGCACTCTTGAACAGGACCTAGTATGCGATCAAAGTGACTTGCTCTAACTTGTTTGTATTTGCAGGTTTTGTTGAAGTCATGCCACGCCGAAACGATGCATGGGATCATTGGTACGAGGATAAGGGGAGGGTTCCCGGTAAATCACAAAGGCAGGTTAAATGTAGGTTTTGCCCGTTCGTCATATCTTACCGAGGAGATAGAATGTTGGCCCACCTTGGTTATAGACCTCATGTAGGGGGTGCTTCTGATGTTTCCACATGTAGGATGGTACCCCCGCATATTAGGGCCTTGTTTGAACATTGCGGAGGCATTGTGCCCTTACATGTAGGCATTGTAAATGAGGACTCTCTGGTGGCAGATATTGTACCTTTGGAGCCTATTATAGCGGGCTCCGTAATTAGTGAAACAGAGCCTTTGCTTATGTCCCAAACCACTCAACATTCTGATGTTGTGATATATGGCACTCCTCCTCGTGAACTACGTCAACTCAACATAACAGAGGGGTTCAATGTGTCAACAAAACAACTCCTCGATAGAGCATGGGCAACGGCTTTTTATGAAGCTAACATTCCTTTCAACATTGTGAGACATCCTGCATTTGTTCATGCTGTGCGTGAAACTGCCCGTCATCGAATGCCAGCCTACACACCACCATCGTACAATGCCATCCGTACGAAGTTGTTAACTGATATAAAGGTTGACCTAGATAGGCAAGTGAAGGAGAAGCTGGGGAATTCCGTTGAAAAATACGGTGTTACAATATGTTGTGATGGATGGGACAACGTGCAAAACCGACCTCTCCTAAACGTTCTTCAATGTGGCACAAAGGGAGACGTTTTCTTGGGTACCATTGACACCACGGGAAATCACAAGGATCATGTCTACGTTGCTGCTCAAATTCAACCATTTGTGGAAAAGGTTGGTCGACATAATGTGGTCCAAGTTTGCACCGACAATGCCCCAGTTATGGCCTCCGCTGCTCGCGACTTGATTCGAGCAAATCCCGATCTATATTTTCAAGGATGTGCTGCACATTGCCTAGATCTCCTCTTAGAAGATTGGGGGAAGGAGGAATGGGTGAAAAAATTGGTAAAAAAATCCCGCCATATTTGTGTATTTGTTAAAAACCATCATGCTTCTCAAGCTATATTCCGGAGGTTGTCACCAAATCTCTCACTTCGCCTACCTGTAGAGACCCGTTTTGCTACGAACTTCATCATGATTGAACGTCTTCTCCAAGTACGCAATGCTTTGGAAAGAATGGTGGTTGATGAGGATTGGATCACTCTAATGCGTGATATGAGGAGGAGATCTGGCACCTCTTACATGAAGGGCTCTGTTGTGCGAAGCTTTATACGTTCTGATGGATTCTGGAACACGTGCGAAAATTTCTTGTATATGGTGATCCCGGTTGTTAAAGTGTGAGCCCAAAAGGGTGCCCACATTTAGTCTTAGACCCTTGAAACGTTAGTTGATGCACTTTGAAGTAGCATGTTACTTCACAAAAATATAAAAAGAGTGAAATGTTAGTCTTAGAAGTACCATGTTGTAAGAGGCTAGGATGTGAGTTGTTATTGTGTTTTTACCTTCGGAAGGATTTGAGTGAATGAGGATAGGTAAGGAGAACTTGGATTGAGTAGTTAGTGAGTAGGCTAGTACAAATGGATGGAGACAACCAAAGTGACTCAAGAGGCAAGTGCATTCGAATTGGGATGAATGGAGGATCACATGGAGCGCACAAGTGGACCACCTCATCATGGCCACTTAATGGGGAAGGTCCAAGGAAGAATGCAAGGTGGAGGATAAGCAAATTCTCAAAGCACCAATCAAATCACGAGTTAAGCATCGTGGTTTGAATTAAGTGGTGAGCAACGATTTGGGAAAGTAAGGGGAGAAAGTTATGGCGGCGGAAAGCGAAGGAGGCTAAGTTTGGGTTGAAGCATCCCAAGTTTGGTAAAGTGTGGTAGGTAGAAAGCCAAGGCTAGTTAAATGTTCGAATTAGGATCCTTGTTGATCATTTGAGGGAGGAAGGCTTAGAAGATAGGATTGGCGCCTACTAAGTAGGAGGAAATCTCAAGGGCTTATCGTAAGCCTTGAGGGTGCTCACCCCCTCAAGCTTACTATATAATCCCTCATTCTTCCCTCACTCATCCTCTCTTTCCTTTGTGCTCCAAGGCACCCCACGAGTTATAAGTGTGGGTGTGGGAAGCCATATTGGAGCACATGTGTGTGCTTAGTTTTTAGTTTGAGAGCCAAGGCTTGTTAGCCTTGAAGAGGGCTTGACCTCTTGGTAGAATTAGTGTTGACGTGAAGGATTTTAAAGTTAATTCATGATTCCAATTTGTGGTACTTAAAGTTCATGTTTTGAATACACGTGGTTGCAAGTTCCATGTTTAAGAGTTGAGCACTTGATGTTGTGATGAGTGCAAAAATATACTTGTGTGGATTAGTTAGTCTTAGTGAAGTTAGGAAATTCTCTCTCCCCCTCTCCTCTCTAGGATTTTAGGATTTTAGGATTAGAGAAGAATTGTGTGATTAGAAAGGGGTTGTTAGTAGAATTAGGAAAATTAGGTAGGAAGATTAGTTACGGGCTTGAATAATTAGTGAGGTAGTTGGGAACTACAACTACAAAGTTGTGGGTTCATGAAGGAGCTGGGTTTGTTTAGTTAGAAGCTAAGGAGTTGGGTTCATGAAGGAGTTGGGTTTATGAAGGAGCTAGGTTTATGTAATTAGAAAGTAAAGAGATGGGTTCATGAAGGAGCTTAGTAGATAGCCTACTTGATTAGCTCATAGACAAGTAGTTAGTTACATTATGCTAGTTAGTGTTATGTGTGGCTTTCACAAGTAAATGTATTTGAGATTGACTATAGAGAATAGTGTTTTTTAACACTTGCATCCTCTCTTTAAAAATAAACCACGTGCACAAATTAATGGAGAATGTGGAGCACTCTCGCGATGGCAAGACAAAGGAAGCAAAGACCAAAGGTGCGAGGGAGAGATTGACATAAGTCACATAAGTATTTCTTAATACTTAAAGGCTTATGTACGGTATGGAGACACCAATTAAATCCAAGACCTCTTGAAGGGTGAACCTTGCACTATGGACTCATCCAAGTCCAAATCCAATACCGCGGAGGAATGTGAGCCCAAACCCACTACTCGGACTACGGACGCTTAAGGGTGGGGGATTTGGCCTCACATAATTGGTGCGTCCGCCGGGAGCGAAGCGGAAGGTAGTTACAAGACTTGGAGGCGACTAGGAGACTTGGAGGCAACTAGGAAAAATTGGAGACACAAACTTGAGAGAAGGGAAGGAGCACCCGAAACTCGGTAAGTATTCTCTCTTTGGGTTACATTTGAATTCATTGTATTTCAACTATTCCTTGGAATGAATTGCATTGTCAATTACGCAAATTCATTTTTGAGGAAGGAGCGCGGCGAAGGTACGTCCTCAACCTTTTTGGGGATTTGCTAAGAACTTAAAAGGAACCTATAACCGAGTAGCTCATTAAAACATTAGAGGGTAAATTCACCTTAGGACATTGAACTTTGACACTCACCTCGGGGTGAGTCTCAAAGTTTTGGGAGTTGTCATTTCATGCTCTAGATTAAATTAATATTTCACAAAGTTTATGGTGTTGTTACATTGAGTCACGATTGAGGGGAGTGCTAACTCACAGGGGGATGCGATTGCTCAAGGTATGTTTATTTCTTCAAAGTGAACTCATTAACTAATTAAGGAATGCCTTTTGTACTCGTGATTGTTGTTATCCGTTGTAGAGGGTAATTCCCGAATTGTGGATGGTGTGAGAAGTTGAAGGGTGAAGCCTCGACTTTTAACATAATCTACTCGGAAGGTCACCCCCTCACAATCGGTATTGTGGTGAGTGTTAATTTGCGGGAAGGTGCGGAGGTGATGCTCCGACTTAACCAAAAAATTAACATGAACATGCCTATCCCCTATTGGGATTCTTTCACCTAAGTGGGCTTGCAGGTTCTTTTCCTCACCTCCTAAAAAAATTATAACCACACCAAGACAAGTGAAAATATTAAGAGGGGAATTGCTAGGATTATGTGTGGTCAAGTGAGGGTCGATCGATTCTTATGGAATGCAAGGTAGGACTCGCTCACAAAAACCAAGTTTGATAGTAGGACTAGAGAAATCTACTCGAAAGAGGCGGTCCTCTAAAATCAGTGATAGATTAGAACAAGATAATGTTAGAATAGAGAGTTGTTTGAACGTCGAACCTAGGACTAGGTCAATTCTAGACACCTTAGAACTTGGAGCTCAACTTGAAGAGGAGATCACTCCCTCCAAATTGAGTGGTGAAACTTCTTCGGAAAATTACACACTTAGAGAAGAATTCCCGGTAGAAGTTGATAGGGGATTGTTGAATAGTTCACCGGTCACCATGGCCGAGGAACGGGGGATGGATCCACCACCCATACCCCCAATTCCGCCCATACCTCCTATACCTCCAATAGACCCATTGGTTAGGCCAAGAGGCCTACCAATTGTGGTTCCACAAAATTTAGCGGCGATGGATATGCCATCTCATCTCCCTAAATTTTATGGGACCAAGGATGAGGACCCCTCTCGGCACATGGAACGGTATATCGAACGGTTGGCTAGCTTCCTCATAACCGACCCGGGTTATTGGTTAGTGTGGTTTCCTACCACTCTAGAGGGGGAAGCCTATGAATGGTATCGGGATCATGCCGAGGGACATTTTAGGGGATGGGAACAATTACAAAGGGAGTTTCTTAACGAATTTAGGCCGGAAGTGGGTCAAAGTACCGCATTAAGGGCATTGTCGTCATTGAAGCAAGGAAGGGAGGAAGAAATTTCGGCTTACATTAGGAGGTTTGATTTAGTGTGCACTAGATTTGTGGGTACCATGCTCAACGACGACACGCTAAAGCAATTTTTCATTCAAGGGTTTTTTAAGTCCGGAACTATTAGGGGTGTTCTAGAAAGGAATCCCTTGACCTTGGCGGATGCCAAGCGTGCGGCTAGAGATATTGAAAACTTGGATAAAGATCACGAAAGGCTATGGAGAAGGGAGGATGAATTGATCCCACAATTCATCCCCATACGCCCTAGGGTGGTAGCGGTAGAACCCGCTAAGTATGAGAACCAAATTCCATATGCCATTGTGGACACCGGCCCCCGACCTTTAGCGGTTAGGGAACCGGCACCTCTTTTGGCACTACCGGCCCCTAGAACGGATCCACACTTGGAGGAGGTTGAGAGAAGACTAGGTGCTAGCCAACTAGGATTCCAAGAGGCTATGATAAAACAAATGCAAAGCCTCACGGATCAAATGTCATTAATGATCCGGAGTCAACAACCGGGGCCTCCACCCCCGGTTGAGTCGGGTAGGCATTCTTCCGGATTATGGTGTGTCCAATGTGGCCAACCGGGCCACACGCGTCAATTTTGTAGAAGTGGACAAAACCGTGACCAAAGAGGAAACGGTAACCCACCTCAACAAAATCAACGAGGTCAAGCGCCACCTCACTATGGAAATGGAAGCAATAGAGGACCACAACCTAGAGGGCAAGGTGGCCAAAATTTAGAGAAGAAGGAATTTCATCCCTTTTGTGGAAGGTGGCACGCTCAAGGACAATGTTGGTCCGAAGGTCAAGAGTTTAATTGTAGCAATTGTGGAGGAAGTCATCCCTCGGATACGTGTCGCCAACCGGACAAAATAATTAATGTCCCTTACCCGGTGGCTAATCCACAACAACAAGCAAGGGATAATATGCGAGGTGCTAGGCCACAAGGAGTACCGGCCAATGAACTTAGGCCACCTAACTTATACTATGACCATAGTAATGCTAGGCAAACTTTTCATCCACCGGCGGGCTTGCAAACTACAACCGGTTACATTCCAATACAAAATAGACAAGGAGTTCCACCTAATGGTAGTAACGGGAGACAAGCGCCTCCAACGGATCCGGGACCATCTAACTCCCAAGATGTTAGGTTCATGGATGGAGTGTTGGAGGCCACATGTGATGACATGCTTCCTCTCCCAACGAGAATTGGAGAGGAGCAAAGTCAATGGCCTCCTCACACCAATGCTATTACATATGAGTTAGTGAAGGGTAAGGGTGTGGTTGAAGAAGCACCTGCACTAGCGGTAACTACTAGGGCTAGGAGAGGGGATGCCCCGTTGGAGGTAGGAATAGGAGAGCAAGGAAATTACTCTTCGGATGAAGAGATTAATCTCTCCGAGTTGGATAGGGTAGCTAGAAGAGCTACTAAAGATGTGGAGAGGGAAAATATAATTTTACAAGATAGGGAGAGGACTAATGCGGTACATGACTTGGATAATAGCGATGTGGGTGAATGGGAAGGACCGGGGGTTCCCGTAGACGAATTCGACGTAGTGGGTAATTCTAAGGTGGAAAGATCTACCGGGTACGACTTGTGGGCGGACCTTAGTACACTCAAGGCGGATATTACTTTCGGCCAACTATTGGAAATTTCACCCACGGCAAGGAAAACATTAAAGGAGGGAATGCCGGTACACAAGAGGATGAGGAAGGTGAAAGCTAAAATAGCCGCTAGGATCCAATCACAAGGTGGAAGAGACGTGAAAGCTATAGAAATAGAAGTTGTTATAGTAGATAAGGTGGTTCCTAATGTGCTAGTCGACGGAGGGAGTAGTCTAAATATACTACCGGAGGATACTATGAAAAAATTGGGACTTGGACTCACGGGGCCTTCACCTTTGGTCATAAATATGGCAAATCAAAGTTCGACTACGCCTTTGGGGATGATCAAGGATTGTAGAATGACTACGGGAGGCGAGGAGTACTTGGTCACCTTCCATGTCATTAAAATGCACTCCAACAAGGACACCTTCCCCATTTTGCTAGGTAGGCCTTGGTTGCGGATGGCGAATGCTATGGTCAATTGGGGTGGACCTAAACCATCCATCACTTATGGTCCGGAGGGTAATAGGGTCATAGTGTCCATTGGTTCATTAGAAGGATGGATGAAGAAGGAGATGTATTTGCCATTGGAGAAGGAAATTGATGACTTAAACGAGAATGAGATTGGCAAGGCATTGGTGGGAGTCGTCCATCCCGAAGGTCAAAGGGTTGTTATAGATTCGGGCTCGGGAAGTCTAGGTCCTAATTTCTACAATTATGGGGATAATGGGGATTATGCCCAATGGCTAAGGGAGTACCCCGAGTCCGAGGTTGATGTAATGGTTACATTTCACCAAGTAGGCTTAGGGAGTGAATTTCCTAGTGTTAGTTTAGGAGAGGGCTCATTGTTGGAGCCATGTGAGGTGCTCACCGAGGAAGAGTGGGTTAGCGGTGGGTTAACACCTTGGGTAGATGACGTGGAAGAGGGTGAGGTTAGTTTAATTCATGTAGATGGGACTCAAGAGGAGGATGTGATTATTGAGTCATCGAAATTGGAGGAGCCTTTACATTTCAAGACCACGTCTACGGGGATAGTTGTAGGTCAAGATGTGAAAGATTACCCCAATGTGCCTTCCGATTGGTATCGGAACAAAGAGGAACAAGCACATGTGTCGGAAGCGGATTGGCGGTACGTGGATGTGAAATTAAAGAATGGAAAAACCCGACAAATGAAGATGGGTTCCAAATTGGGGGAGAAAGAGGTTAGGGAGTATAGCAATTTGGTGGATGAGTTTAGTGATACTTTTGCATGGTCCTACGATGAGCTTAAGGGAATTCCTAGGGAAATGGTAGAGCACCGGATTCCTTTAATTCCGGGGGCGAGGCCAATTAGACAAAAGGAGAGGAGGATGAATCCTCAATTACAATTGTTGGTGAAAGCGGAATTGGAAAGGTTATTGAAGGCCGGGTTTATCAAGCCGGTGGAAATCACGGATTGGGTTTCTCCTATGGTCTTAGTAAAGAAAAAAAATGGGAAATTAAGGGTTTGTGTCGACTATAGGAAATTGAATTCGTGCACACAAAAGGATCACTTCCCCTTACCTTTTATCACCTTGTTGCTTGAGGAGGTTGGAGGTCATTCGCGATATACCTTTATGGATGGGTATGCGGGTTATAATCAAATTTCCATAGCCCTCCAAGATATCCATAAAACGGCTTTTACTACACCTTGGGGTACTTTTGTGTGGGTAGTGATGCCATTTGGGTTATGTAATGCCCCGGCTACTTTCCAACGATTAGTAATGTATATCTTCACCGACTTGTTGTTCAAATCCATGACCGTCTTTGTGGACGATTTTAGCACACAAAGTAATGTGGACGATCACCTACATTGTGTTAGGGAGGCATTGGTTAGGTGTAGGAAGATGAGGTTAGCATTGAACCCGGATAAGACATTTTTGGGAGTGAATAAGGGAGTGTTGTTGGGTTATGTTGTTAGTGAGAAAGGTAGAGAACCCGATCCGGATAAGATTGCGGCCATAAGCGACTTGGCAACTCCAACCAATTCCAAGGGGATCTCTAAGTTGTTAGGACATGTGGGATGGTACCGGGAACTTATTCCTAATTTTTCAAAGATAGCGGTGCCCATTACCCATTTGCTCAAAAAGGATGTCAAATTCGAGTGGACGGATGCTTGTCAAAAAGCCTTTGAGGAATTGCGGGATAGGTTGAGCACCTATCCGGTGTTGATACCACCCAATTGGGGTAAACCTTTTCACGTCTATTGTGATGCTAGTAATGTGGCAATAGGGAGTGCGCTTTGTCAAGCAACGGGAGAAAAAGAGAAGGATCAACCTATAGCTTATGCGAGTAAGCAATTGACCCCCGCCGAAAGAAACTACTCTACAACGGAGAGGGAGTGCCTAGCCATGGTGTTTTCCGTTAAAAAGTTTAGGCATTACCTCATGTGCAACCCGGTTGTATTTTTTGTTGACCACATGGCTATCAAGTATCTAGTTAACAAGGCGGAGTTAAGTGGTAGGTTAGCTAGGTGGGTTTTGTTATTAGAAGAATTCGACTACACGGTGGAATATAAACCGGGTCGTATGCATTTACAAGCGGACCACTTGTCTAGGTTGTCGGAGGAGATAGGAAAAAATCCGGTAAATGATATGTTAGTAGATGATAGCCTCTTTGTGGTCACTTCTACACCGGAGTGGTATGCGGGCATAGTGGAATTTCTAACAACCCACAAGTTGCCCAAAGAGTGGACAAAAGAAGAGAGAAGGAAGGTGAGGGTAAATAGTAGGCAATTTGTTGTAGTGGGCCATAGGTTGTTTAGAAGGGGGTCCGATGGTATTTTACGACGATGCGTGTCAAAAACGGAGGTTGAAGCGATTTTAATCGCTTGCCACGATAGCGCTTGCGGCGGTCACTTCTCGGGTCAACTCACCGGGCAAAAAATACTTAGAGCGGGCTACTTTTGGCCTACACTATTTAAGGACGCCCATGACTATGTAAGGAAATGCGACGCTTGCCAACGGTATGCCCGAAACGACCTTAGAATGGAGATGCCTTTACATGTATCATTACCCTTAATTCCTTTCGAAAAATGGGGCATCGACTATGTGGGTGAGGTCCATCCCCAATCTTCAAAAGGAATGAAATATATTGTGGTGGCAACCGAGTACCTCACCAAGTGGGCGGAAGCCAAAGCGGTGAAAACCGACACGGCGGAACACGCGGCAACATTTATGTACGAAAACATAATTTCGCGGTTCGGGGTGCCGAAGATCCTAGTAAGCGATAGGGGTACTCACTTTTTGAATGACTTGATTCGAGAGATGACAGAGAAATTTAAAATTGATCACCGGAAGACTACTCCCTACCACCCACAAACCAATGGACAAACGGAAAGGGTTAACGGAATTTTGGTGAGTATACTACGCAAGACGGTTATAGACTCGAAGCGGGATTGGGATACGAAACTAACGGCGGCACTTTGGGCATACCGTACAACCTATAAGGTAACTACGCGTGCTACACCATTTTCCTTAGTCTATGGTCTTGAAGCGACACTACCAATCGAATATGAAGTCGAGTCACTTAGGGTGGCCGTGAGTACGAGACTTACCGAAAGTCAATCCTTACGAAATCGACTAACCGATTTGGAAGCACTTGACGAAGGGAGGAGAATGGCGGCTCAACATATTGAGGCAATCCAAAGAAGGAGAAAGATTACTTTCGACAAACGACATAAGAGAAGGGCCCTAACACCGGGAATGATGGTCATGATTCAAGACGCACGAAAGCTTGAATTTCCGGCGAAATTCGATGCGGTATGGTTAGGACCTTACCTTGTCTATGAGGTCTTTCCTAATAATTCAATTCAATTGGAAACGTTGAATGGTGAGCTCTTTCCTACCCGTACATCGGGAAGTAGATGTAAGGAGTACCGAGCTTGACTAGGCAACTTACCCTTGGAGCAAGAGATGTTTGGATTCATCCCCCGATGGTCGCCAATTATGTGAGCCCAAAAGGGTGCCCACATTTAGTCTTAGACCCTTGAAACGTTAGTTGATGCACTTTGAAGTAGCATGTTACTTCACAAAAATATAAAAAGAGTGAAATGTTAGTCTTAGAAGTACCATGTTGTAAGAGGCTAGGATGTGAGTTGTTATTGTGTTTTTACCTTCGGAAGGATTTGAGTGAATGAGGATAGGTAAGGAGAACTTGGATTGAGTAGTTAGTGAGTAGGCTAGTACAAATGGATGGAGACAACCAAAGTGACTCAAGAGGCAAGTGCATTCGAATTGGGATGAATGGAGGATCACATGGAGCGCACAAGTGGACCACCTCATCATGACCACTTAATGGGGAAGGTCCAAGGAAGAATGCAAGGTGGAGGATAAGCAAATTCTCAAAGCACCAATCAAATCACGAGTTAAGCATCGTGGTTTGAATTAAGTGGTGAGCAACGATTTAGGAAAGTAAGGGGAGAAAGTTATGGCGGCGGAAAGCGAAGGAGGCTAAGTTTGGGTTGAAGCATCCCAAGTTTGGTAAAGTGTGGTAGGTAGAAAGCCAAGGCTAGTTAAATGTTCGAATTAGGATCCTTGTTGATCATTTGAGGGAGGAAGGCTTAGAAGATAGGATTGGCGCCTACTAAGTAGGAGGAAATCTCAAGGGCTTATCGTAAGCCTTGAGGGTGCTCACCCCCTCAAGCTTACTATATAATCCCTCATTCTTCCCTCACTCATCCTCTCTTTCCTTTGTGCTCCAAGGCACCCCACGAGTTATAAGTGTGGGTGTGGGAAGCCATATTGGAGCACATGTGTGTGCTTAGTTTTTAGTTTGAGAGCCAAGGCTTGTTAGCCTTGAAGAGGGCTTGACCTCTTGGTAGAATTAGTGTTGACGTGAAGGATTTTAAAGTTAATTCATGATTCCAATTTGTGGTACTTAAAGTTCATGTTTTGAATACACGTGGTTGCAAGTTCCATGTTTAAGAGTTGAGCACTTGATGTTGTGATGAGTGCAAAAATATACTTGTGTGGATTAGTTAGTCTTAGTGAAGTTAGGAAATTCTCTCTCCCCCTCTCCTCTCTAGGATTTTAGGATTTTAGGATTAGAGAAGAATTGTGTGATTAGAAAGGGGTTGTTAGTAGAATTAGGAAAATTAGGTAGGAAGATTAGTTACGGGCTTGAATAATTAGTGAGGTAGTTGGGAACTACAACTACAAAGTTGTGGGTTCATGAAGGAGCTGGGTTTGTTTAGTTAGAAGCTAAGGAGTTGGGTTCATGAAGGAGTTGGGTTTATGAAGGAGCTAGGTTTATGTAATTAGAAAGTAAAGAGATGGGTTCATGAAGGAGCTTAGTAGATAGCCTACTTGATTAGCTCATAGACAAGTAGTTAGTTACATTATGCTAGTTAGTGTTATGTGTGGCTTTCACAAGTAAATGTATTTGAGATTGACTATAGAGAATAGTGTTTTTTAACACTTGCATCCTCTCTTTAAAAATAAACCACGTGCACAAATTAATGGAGAATGTGGAGCACTCTCGCGATGGCAAGACAAAGGAAGCAAAGACCAAAGGTGCGAGGGAGAGATTGACATAAGTCACATAAGTATTTCTTAATACTTAAAGGCTTATGTACGGTATGGAGACACCAATTAAATCCAAGACCTCTTGAAGGGTGAACCTTGCACTATGGACTCATCCAAGTCCAAATCCAATACCGCGGAGGAATGTGAGCCCAAACCCACTACTCGGACTACGGACGCTTAAGGGTGGGGGGTTTGGCCTCACATAAAGCTCTTCGTGTATTTGACGGCAAGGCGCCTGCAATGGGAATGGCTTGGAGGGTCATGCATGATTTACAAACCCATATTCGTGGATTCAGTAAACCTCCATTTCGCTTAAGCCCTGAGCTTGCTGCAAATGCTATGGTAACGTTTCAAAATAGATGGAGGTTGATGTTGAATGATCTACACTGGGCTGGAGCGATGTTAAATCCGCTTCTACGTGGTTGGGCCCCACTCCATGAGGATGACAATTCGAGGACAATCCTAAATCGAGTTCTTCGCAGGCTTGCTCAAGATGAGGACACTTATGTCCAAATCCTCCACCAGTACCAAGATTTTCTTGAAAATCGAGGGCCTTTTGCTGATTCTACTGACCCGAGCGTGCATGCCGCACCTCTCCATGAATGGTGGGATGCAATGGGAGGTGGAGCTAAAGCCCTCCAAACAATAGCAAGACGTATCCTTGCACAAGTATGTTCCGCATCCGCATGTGAACGCAATTGGAGCATGTACTCATACGTTCACAACAAGAGTCGCAATCGCTTGAAGCATAGTCGTGCTGAGGACCTCGTCTACATATATACCAATAGTAGGCTCATTCGACATCGGAGGGGCCCAAGACCTGCTCAATGGTACGAATTGAATGAGGTCCATTCTGACGATGACCTTGACGAAGAAGATGACAACGAAGATGACGTGGATCCAACTGATAGGGCTGGAAATGATGAAGACAACAATGTTGATGACATCGACTTTGATTTGGATGACCTCGATTCCGAGAATCATGGTTCAGAAGATGAGGATGGCAATGGTAGTGATGGAAACCTTGGGGTGTTTGAGTTTGATGAACCGGATGCCCCCCAACATAACGACGGAATGCATGACGATCATGAGGGGTCTATTGGAAGACCGCATGTTGAAACTCTCCACACTGGAGAAGGGTTTCCATCTGACCATAATGTTGCTATGGGGGCAAGTGAGAATGTGGGAATTGAAGTAGATTCCTTGCAACATCGGAGCGATTCTCTTTCATTTGGTGAAGGCGACAATGTACTACCCGTAAATGAGCAAACGCACGTTCAACATGATCCACTTCCAACCCGAGTACATTCTGAATCCATGGATGCCTCCCTCATATCCAACCATCGTATAGAAGATCCAACGCCCAATGTTCCTGAAATGCCTACAACTCGATTCCGTGCTCTTCAAAGGATTGCATCCACCTCTACGGTGCAATTGCATGCACAAGGTCAACATCGTCCTCTCACTCGAAGTATTGCCAATACTTCTAGATTGGGTGTTTCACGTGCAACTGCGGTGGGTGCTACTTTGGTTGCT
The DNA here is from genome assembly GCA_964035585.1 of Polytrichum formosum. Lineage (NCBI taxonomy): Eukaryota > Viridiplantae > Streptophyta > Polytrichopsida > Polytrichales > Polytrichaceae > Polytrichum > Polytrichum formosum. The sequence continues at coordinate 10,023,249 of OZ037936.1, read as the reverse complement.
ATGCACAATGTTTCAAGAAATGTTACTATAGAGGCGCCACGTCGTCCTTCTGTACGACGACATGTTGTTGAGAACATACCAATTGCAATTCCACCCGCGTCTGTTTCACTTCCACACAGTCAATCCAATGGAAGAGGTGGTCTTGGAGTTGGAGGCGGAAGTACAACGGGGGATGCTTTTATAGATGGAAGTAGAGATGAAGTGCACTCAAGTCGTGGTACAGGTGGAGGGCGCCAGAGAACTACGAGAGGTGTCAAACGTACTAGGAAGAGGTATCAGGGACGATCGCTTCCGTTTACTGCTGAAAACTACAATGAAGATGAGGGTAGACCACATCTAGATGAAAATGGCATACAGGATGCAGATGGCTCCCGGCCGACCAAGAGGATAATTTTCTCACAACGTGACCGAGAGTTGCATCTTCGAAGCGCGACTCCCCAAACGGATGATGATTTCAGCACAGACGAGTCTGAAGAGGATCCAAGATGTGTCGAAGCAAATGATCCTACAGTACGGATTCGAACGTAATGGTTTTGCACAAATGTGTTCTTTCGGTGCTCCCACGTACTCTCATAATTTATTACTTCCGTCAAAATTGATACAAGTTACAACCTTAGGGCCTTCGGTAAGACATTTAGACCACAAAGCGAACGTTACGTTCGAAGTTGTATCATTTTATTATAGTAATAAAATTATTTATTGCATGTTTTTTAAAATTATTTATTGCATATTTATATAATTATATCTTTATGTGGTATTCAATATTGACTATGTAGTCAATAGTACTTTTGGTTAGACTATCATATGAATTACAAATATTCAAGTGAGTTTTTAAAAGTTTCGAATAACATTAAAACATGTGACATCCATATGCTATCTTTTACACGATCTTAGAAATGACAACTTGTCGGTAACTCCTCTTTATATTACATATTCTTTGAACATGAAATATGTTCAATGTGTACAAAGTCTTCCTCCGTTCCTATACAACTTTCTAAACATGCTACAAAAATGCCTAATCCGAATCTGAATCGAGGTCTATTGCAGCTGAAGTAGATCCTCGTCGTGCTCGTGATGATTCCCCGGCTTCCATCATTCGCGTGGTTTCACGGGTGAGATATGGACGACTTCCAGGAGACAGTGGAGTGGCATTACGTGGTCTAGGCCCCCCATTTAGCCATCTCAATACCGCATCATCCGTAACTCTATTCAAGAGTGCTTCAACTGCCTCCAACTGCGTTCTGTGTTTGTGATACGACTGCTCTAAGTGCGCTTCAAAATGGGAATCCCGTTCCATGGGCATCTCATGTGCATCTTCTTCCAACTCATGCTCCGATATTGATAGTTCACCACTTGCATTGTAAAAAGGAGTTTGAATGCCTCTCCGTAATTGCATGGTTGTCGCATCCCAATGCCAACCAAAAGTTTGGTACAAAAATCTTTTCATGCCATGGTTTGGGGGCTTGTTGGGAAACAACTCGTCTGCAACATACAAAATTTGACGTGGATTTTGTGTCCATTCGCCATCTTTGTTATCGTTCCAAAGTTCAACCGTTGCACGATTGAATAACCAATTCCACTCAACAGAAGTCCCATCAAACTCGCAAAGGTTGAAGGGATAGTCCGTTGGCCTTACCACCCAGTCCTTAGGCATGTAATCCCGAAGGCCAAATTGGAGGTACAAACGAGGGTGGAAGGGTGATCTGCAATGGGGACATTGCCGTCTCCTGATCATTGTCACTATCAGACATTGTGGATGGAATTGGCCCCCACACGATCCAACTTGAAAGCATCCCTCTGGGCCAAATGGACTGCCGTAAATCCCACACACGGATCCGTCGAAGACCATTGGATGTGGACCCGGCCATAACAACTCACCCCTCATGCTGCATGGATATTCATGCACTTGGGTCACATCCCAATGGTGATCGGAGTCGATCAGTTGCCGCCAATCCAAGCTCCCGTTAGGCAATTTCAAGTCATCCTCATCATCCCACCTACTAGGGTACATATGTTCTTGATCTGGCCATGACGTGAGCATCAAGTTCCGCAATCTATGATTGCGGTTCCATTCTCGCTGGATGCTCTCAAATTCAGCTTCATATTGACGAGCCTTGGCCATAGAAAGCAATGTCCCTGTCCTCATATTGGTTCGCTCCACGATCGCATCCGATAGAAATTTCCTCAACCTTGCATTCTGCTCCTCCAGTGTGCCAATCTTGGATTCGTGATCGACAACCACTTCATTGACCACTTGAAGTTGTTGTTGCATGTCCACCACCTCCTTTTGCAAAGCCTCCATCTTTCCTTGCATTACTTCATTCCTCGTACATACGTCCGCTGCTTGTGACTTTGCAATCATGGCCTCCTGTAAAGCTGTATCCCTCTCTGCTTCCAAAGACTGGATGTTAATTGGTGTACTACTTGAACTGCCAGCCTCCCCCATCGTAAGTGTTGCAAGTCGATTTTCCAGCTCGAGAATCCTTGCTTTATACTCACGAATTTCCTCGGCATGTTGCTGGCGCAATGCCTCCATTCTGCTCTCCATCATGTCCGCACCAAGTTGACGAGGGTTTACCTCGTTTAGGGCCTCGTTAACCACCTGGTTAACCAGCTCGTTAACCACATCGACATTTACCTCCATGCCCTCCTCATCCATATGCTCAAACGCCTCCTCGATGGCCATCTCCACGTCATTGGCTGGTCGTTTGCGAGTACGTGGTTTTTTTGGTTCCCGACCTTCTGGAATTGGTGCCCCAGGCTCATCCACTAGTTTAGGATTCTTCCTGAACCACTCCGGAACGGGAGTGTATGGAATATCCGGAACTGTGCATTTAGTGAATGCAATTCCAATACCCCCAAATTTTTGATCATGCAGAGCACCCAAACTTGACCAATCCACCCTAACTCGCAACACGTGCTCCGCATACATCATACACGCCACCGACTTTGGAATTGCACTCTTGGGCCATCTATCCAAATTGGAGATACTTCTAAGTATCGTTAGGAATCTCCATTTTGCCTCCACGTCTTCAAGCTGCGTATAGCTCGCATTGACGGCCTTGCAATGTCGCTCGTGACAATGTCTTGGCCACAACCGATCAAAGTGAGGGAAGCCCACGTACTGCATTGCAGTCTTCGCTGACCACGGTTGTGGTACATTCTCCCAACCTACCCTGGCTTTTTGGGAGGGATCATCGTAAACATTCCACTCCAAATCAGCGGCCTTGCGTCCATGTCCTCTGGAACACCCAGAACTAGATCCTCCACTTGCACTTGCCATGTCTCCAGTTCCTCCACTTGCCATGTCTGAAAATTGGAGTTTCTAATTCTAATCTAGAACTCTACTTTTTAAAATACTAATTGCACTTCATAATAGTGCTACAAAATATCCAAGCATACACTTCAAAATAGTGTTGCTGTGGAATTAGTTCAAAAATGTCCCTAAAAATTAAAGTTCAACTATTCGGCACACCCTTCGAGCACCCTGCTACCGGCGCTCACGCAGAGGCCAGTTGACTGGGCGCGTCACAAGGAATATGCCAAATAACGGCCACGTGGATCTGCCAAAACCTGCCACAACCTGCCAAAAGTAGTGTAAAAGGATCCCAAAAAAGGGATCCTTAACTCCTCCGAGAGCCCCGCTACCCCGCACTCTGTGTTAGAGGAGGGTTGTCTGGGCGCCCAGAAGGAGTGGAGTAAGGTATGTAAGTGGTCCCCTCCACTTATATACCCCCGTCCGCCCCTCCATCCGCTCCCGCGTCCCCACCCGTTCGCACCCGTTCGCACCCGTTCGCACCCGTTCGCATCCGTCCGCACCCGTTCCCGCCCGTCCGCCCCAGAGTCCCCCCCCGTCCGCACCCGTTCCCTCCCGTCCGCCCCCAGCGTTCCCCCCCGTCCGCACCCGTTCCCTCCCGTCCGCCCCCAGCGTTCCCCCCCGTCCGCCCCCAGCGTTCCCCCCCGTCCGCCCCCAGCGTTCCCCCCCGTCCGCACCCGTTCCCTCCCGTCCGCCCCCAGCGTTCCCCCCCGTCCGCTCCCACGCTCCCCTCCGTACGCTCCTCTCCATACGCTCCAGCGTTCCCATCCCGTCCGCTCCTCGTTCCCATCCCGTCCGCTCATCGTTCCCACCCGTCCGCTCCTCGTTCCCACACGTCCGCTCCTCGTTCCCATCCCGTCCGCTCCTCGTTCCCACCCATCCGCTCCTTGTTCCCCACCCGTCCGCCCCGCGTTCCCTCCCGTCCGCGCCACCGTTCCCCTGCCGTCCGCTCCGCGTTCCCCTGCCGTCCGCTCCGCGTTCCCCTGCCGTCAGTTCCCCCCGTCCGCCCCATGTTCCCCTCCCGTCCGCTCCATGTTCGCGGACGGGAGGGAACGCGGGGCGGACGGGTGGGGAACGCTGAGCGGACGGGTGGGAACGAGGAGCGGACGGTGGGGAACGAGGAGCGGACGGAGGGAACGCGGGGCGGACGGGTGGGGAACGCTGAGCGGACGGATGGGAACGAGGAGCGGACGGTGGGGAACGAGGAGCGGACGGAAGGAACGTGGCGCGGAAGGGAGGGGAACGGGGCGGACGGGTGGGGAACGTGGACCGGACGGGGGGGAACGGATGAAAGATGGAACGATTAGCGGACGGGTGGGGAGCGCGGAGCGGACGGGAGGGAACGGGGCGGCAGGGGAACAGCGTAGAATTGCGACCACATATGAATTGGACTTCATATGAATTTTTTAGAGCCAAAAAACGGACACTATAGTCACCATCTATAAATGTTAACCCTTGGGAGTGGATCAAAGTGCGATTGAGCGGCCCAACTTTGTTGAGAGTCCAAAGAAATGAACCCTAAATAGCCAATAAAATATAGTAAGGGTAGCCTTAGTTGGGCATAGTGTGAAGCCTCCAAAGGCCAAGCCCAAAAGTCCAAACTCAAAGGAGCATGCCACTTTATTACTTGCTCAAAATAACCCCTCCAATCTAACGGCCAAGATCTTGTCAATGATTGATTATTATAATGAAAAAAATGTAGGCATCGAAAAAAAAAGCTGGTGGGTTCGTTGGAAAGCTAGGAACCTAAACCCTCAAACCATGTATGGAAACACTTCTACATGAGTGTGAGAACAAATCAATGGCACATATGTGGTAGTAATTTGGAATGACGTAGGGTTTAGGGTTTAGGGGTTTAGGGTTTAGGGTTTATGAACCACTAAGGTTGAAGCACAAATTAATGATTTATTGAAGGAAAGTGCATTCGGATGGGTGACATCGGTTATGAAACCATATGAACCACTAAGGTTGAAGCACAAATTAATGATTTATTGAAGGAAAGTGCATTCGGATGGGTGACATCGGTTATGAAACCATATGAACCACTAAGGTTGAAGCACAAATTAATGATTTATTGAAGGAAAGTGCATTCGGATGGGTGACATCGGTTATGAAACCATATGAACCACTAAGGTTGAAGCACAAATTAATGATTTATTGAAGGAAAGTGCATTCGGATGGGTGACATCGGTTATGAAACCATATGAACCACTAAGGTTGAAGCACAAATTAATGATTTATTGAAGGAAAGTGCATTCGGATGGGTGACATCGGTTATGAAACCATATGAACCACTATGATTGAAGCACAAATTGGTGATTTGTTGAATGAGTGGATAACTAATCAAATATGGAAAGTTCAAAGAGGTATCAAAGAGGTTTCCGATGCGGATGTCGGAAGATTTTTTCAAAAGTGTACATTTTTAACCTAACCAACTTTATTTTTATTCCGATTGCGTTGACTTTATCTTACTAACGAGAATTGGATCCTCTACATATTGGATTACATCAATTATTGGTCATGGTCATCAAGTCCTTAGAGGTCAATATATAAGTAGATCATTGAGACTCATACATATAACGAAGGTAGAGTATCATGGATAGGATGGGAAAGGGGAGAGTCATGTTTGAGGGTGTAGAATGCGATGAGGAGATACACAATTTAGACGATCCCCATATTCCATTCAATGCAACACCCGAGCGTGAGAGAGATGAGAGAAGTGCTAGGGATCGATTTCGTGATGAGTATGTCATGACTCCCTTCTCACAATCTACACAAGCTTGGAGGATGAGGGCGGCGGAGGAACAACGACGATATGCAGACAACTTTGAGATCGATGCGGTGGAGAAGGACCACACACAATGCGTGGGTGGAGATCTAAATGATCTAATTGATTTGTGTGCGGATATTTTGGAGAAGCCCGGGGATGTGGATGTGGATGTGGATGTGGAGGAGACTTCAATCGACATTGAAATAGTCAAGGTAGCGAGGGAATCTTCAAAGACTATGTCTATTCGTAAGAAGAGGAGAGGATTGTCGCCTCATCGGCTACCATTGAAGGAACGGATGAAAGACCGAACGATTAGCTATTTTGATTTACTTCAGCCGAATCCTCTTCCAAAAATGGAGCCTCGCCGGAAGCCAGGAGCATCTACGAGGTTGGGATGACGGAATGAAGTGGAATATTATAGTTTGCATCGTTTGTTCATGTATATGATTAATAAAAGGCATTTATAACGTTGTCGCAATAATAAAGTTATGACTTGTATAATATGTTGTACCACTTCTATGATTTATTTATTTATTTTTAATTCACCAACCGAACAGTTTCTGTTGAGATAAACAAGCACAAAGCAATATGAAACTATGCATCCACTTCTCAGTTCCAAGAGAAATTTTTTTAACCACTTTACGTTCACCCTTAGTTGATTATTGCTATTTTAGTGTACTTTATTATGTGGATGGAGGGACTATTATGTAGAGGACTTTTATTGCATATTCTTGTAGAGGACTTCATTACCTATCCATGGATACCAAGAACTCATTTTTTGGACTTCATATGAATTTTTGAGAGCCAAAAAACCGAGACTATGTCCAAACTTCCAAAAAAAAGTGATTGTGAATTATATAAATATAAATATAAGCAATTGTGAAGTATGTGTGCAATATGTGTGGAGTACAAGAAAGAACATTTAGAGATGTTTAGGATCACGTGTACAACTGATATAACTATTGCAACATTGTGCTCAACTTTAGTTAACTAGATATAACTATAGTTGACTACATTTTGTGGCATACCAAAATTAGAATAAATATAGGTAATTGCATTTTGGCAAGACATATCACGAACAACTATAGTTAACTTGAACTTAGCACATGGATGTGATAACAACGATGTGAAAGAATGATGTGGCCTCACGAGAGGCGAGAACCTTGGTTAGTCTCCCATAGACTTCTTCTCGATTATGAAGCAAAAATCCTCATGGAGTATGAACATTGCACTAAGATCCATAAATCTCATACAATATACAAGTTGTGTATGAAAAAATGATGGCTTTATTTACATCTCCAACGGTTACAAAATTGGTATGATCCAAAATTGCTGCAAAGAAAACAAAAAAAAACTATTTTGCAGTGTCACGGAAGCACATTGTCGGGTTAACCATGTTGTATGGAGGCGACTTCAACATGTTCACTACGTGTGTGATGGTTGACCTTTCCGCTGGATTGGGCTTCGTCAATGCATCCAATGCTATCTCAAACCGCATCTTCAAGCCATTTGGATCACTGTACAGTTTAGCTGAAACAACGAGGAAGTCGAATCCCTGGCATAAATCTTCTTTGCCAAAGCACCCACTGAGAAGGACTCCGAGAGAAACGTGTGCCTATGTTTCCGAGCCATCCTCACCGGAGAGGTAGATGTTCCACGCTGCCCTCGTACATGGAATAATTCTGGACCAGCACAGTTGTATTTTATGCGGTGCTTGTTCATCTCATCCACTGATTCTTTTCCATAGTTGGAGGGTGCGTCTTCATCTCCCCATGATGCCATCCCCCAATCACACACACCAATGAAAACCGTGTTCTCACGGTCTTATGGGAAATGCAGCATGACATTGTTGGGATTAAGGTCATTGTGCAACACGTCATGCTTGTGCACTACATCCACAATGCACATTAGAGCCCATGCCAAATAAGCTCGATGCCTTCGATATACAACCAACCGTTTCCGTGCTTCAAAGTCTGCCCCAGGCATTTGAAGGATTGTGCGCTCGTGGGTTTCCGGAACTTGGTGGTCATAGACCCTCATGTTCTTCAAGGAGCCTCCATTCCACCACATCGAATAGGATTCGTATGTTTTCGGGTGGAGGTATTGTAGCTTGATTATCCCAGGATGATCTACTGGGCATGCCAATGCTTCAACCGAACGCTCCTTTCGGTTCTCCAGACTATTCGTGGCCTTCATGGTCTTCCCAGCCCACTCTATCCAGTTAGGGATGAATGATGCTCCATGAATTGTGACTCTCCGCACCACTCCGAAGGTCCCTTGGAAGATTTCCCTATCCAAGGGTTTGATCTCCACATTCCTAGGCAACCATATGACACCCTGCCGGCCCTGAGTGGCAATGTTGTCTGCCAGCTGCCTGTCAATAAAAACGGGAAGGTTGCGGGCGGATGTGCCTTTTGCTGCTATTACGCCTCTTTTCCAATTCTCTAGCTTAATGTACAGCTCGGACCTCCTCCCACCACTACTTCCCTCTCCAGGATGCATAGCCTCATATGACATCGTTGGATTGTAGATTGCTTCCACAGCTTGTTTTTCAATCCATGTGTTCCAATCGCTCATGCCCCTAGCTTCCTCAAACTCCGGTCCAGACGTGGCTTCCGTGAGAATAAGCATCAACTCGTTCCTCGCCAACTCTAAACCCTTTGTACCATCATTGAGGTATTTTTTCTCCAAATAAACCATGCTGTTACTTCTAAACCAATCCAACAACACGATCCTGCAATGATTTCGAGCCTCATCGGTCCGCGGGTCGCGTTTGCCTCTATGTTTCCTTTTCTTTGATTGCGAACCCGATGCCGCGGACCCGTCCTCCGTCCCTTCCGAAACTGCTGGGCGTTTTAATCCCCGTCTTTCAGTCTGCTCCGAACCCTGAGGTACATCACGTGCAGGGCTCTCCGGTCTTGATGTCCGCCGTGTCGGAGATTGTGGTGGCACGTTCTCCGAACGAGCCGGTGCATGTATTTCTGTGGAACTGCCTGAGCTTGGTCCCCTTCCAGTTCTCCCTCTATGTCCACTGTTTCCCCGACTCCCACGTGTTCCACGGCTTCCCCGTGTTTGGTTGCCTCCCGAATGACCAACAGCCAAGAACTCTTCGTCAAACTGAAAGGGATCTGGACGTGGTGGACTGTGAGGCCAAACCCCCCACCCTTAAGCGTCCGTAGTCCGAGTAGTGGGTTTGGGCTCACATTCCTCCGCGGTATTGGATTTGGACTTGGATGAGTCCATAGTGCAAGGTTCACCCTTCAAGTGGTCTTGGATTTAACTTTGGTCTTTGCTTCCTTTGTCTTGCCATCGCGAGAGTGCTCCACATTCTCCATTAATTTGTGCACGTGGTTTATTTTTAAAGAGAGGATGCAAGTGTTAAAAAACACTATTCTCTATAGTCAATCTCAAATACATTTACTTGTGAAAGCCACACATAACACTAACTAGCATAATGTAACTAACTACTTGTCTATGAGCTAATTAAGTAGGCTATCTACTAAGCTCCTTCATGAACCCATCTCTTTACTTTCTAATTACATAAACCTAGCTCCTTCATAAACCCAACTCCTTCATGAACCCAACTCCTTAGCTTCTAACTAAATAAACCCAGCTCCTTCGTAAACCCAGCTCCTTCATGAACCCAGCTCCTTAGCTTCTAACTAAACAAACCCAGGTCCTTCATAAACCCAGCTCTTTACTTTCTAACTAAACAAACCCAGCTCCTTCATAAACCCAGCTCCTTCATGAACCCACAACTTTGTAGTTGTAATCCCCAACTACCTCACTAATTATTCAAGCCCTTAACTAATCTTCCTACCTAATTTTCCTAATTCTACTAACAACCCCTTTCTAATCACACAATTCTTCTCTAATCCTAAGATCCTAAAATCCTAGAGAGGAGAGGGGGAGAGAGAATTTCCTAACTTCACTAAGACTAACTAATCCACACAAGTATATTTTTGCACTCATCACAACCTCAAGTGCTCAACTCTTAAACATGGAACTTGCAACCACGTGTATTCAAAACATGAACTTTAAGTACCACAAATTGGAATCATGAATTAACTTTAAAATCCTTCACGTCAACACTAATTCTACCAAGAGGTCAAGCCCTCTTCAAGGCTAACAAGCCTTGGCTCTCAAACTAAAAACTAAGCACACACATGTGCTCCAATATGGCTTCCCACACCCACACTTATAACTCGTGGGGTGCCTTGGAGCACAAAGGAAAGAGAGGATGAGTGAGGGAAGAATGAGGGATTATATAGTAAGCTTGAGGGGGTGAGCACCCTCAAGGCTCACGATAAGCCCTTGAGATTTCCTCCTACTTAGTAGGCGCCAATCCTATCTTCTAAGCCTTCCTCCCTCAAATGATCAACAAGGATCCTAATTCGAACATTTAACTAGCCTTGGCTTTCTACCTACCACACTTTACCAAACTTGGGATGCTTCAACCCAAACTTAGCCTCCTTCGCTTTCCGCCGCCATAACTTTCTCCCCTTATTTTCCCAAATCGTTGCTCACCACTTAATTCAAACCACGATGCTTAACTCGTGATTTGATTGGTGCTTTGAGAATTTGCTTATCCTCCACCTTGCATTCTTCCTTGGACCTTCCCCATTAAGTGGCCATGATGAGGTGGTCCACTTGTGCGCTCCATGTGATCCTCCATTCATCCCAATTCGAATGCACTTGCCTCTTGAGTCACTTTGGTTGTCTCCATCCATTTGTACTAGCCTACTCACTAACTACTCAATCCAAGTTCTCCTTACCTATCCTCATTCACTCAAATCCTTCCGAAGGTAAAAACACAATAACAACTCACATCCTAGCCTCTTACAACATGGTACTTCTAAGACTAACATTTCACTCTTTTTATATTTTTGTGAAGTAACATGCTACTTCAAAGTGCATCAACTAACGTTTCAAGGGTCTAAGACTAAATGTGGGCACCCTTTTGGGCTCACATAATTGGCGACCATCGGGGGATGAATCCAAACATCTCTTGCTCCAAGGGTAAGTTGCCTAGTCAAGCTCGGTACTCCTTACATCTACTTCCCGATGTACGGGTAGGAAAGAGCTCACCATTCAACGTTTCCAATTGAATTGAATTATTAGGAAAGACCTCATAGACAAGGTAAGGTCCTAACCATATTGCATCGAATTTCGCCGGAAATTCAAGCTTTCGTGCGTCTTGAATCATGACCATCATTCCCGGTGTTAGGGCCCTTCTCTTATGTCGTTTGTCGAAAGTAATCTTTCTCCTTCTTTGGTTTGCCTCAATATGTTGAGCCGCCATTCTCCTCCCTTCGTCAAGTGCTTCCAAATCGGTTAGTCGATTTCGTAAGGATTGACTTTCGGTAAGTCTCGTACTCACGGCCACCCTAAGTGACTCGACTTCATATTCGATTGGTAGTGTCGCTTCAAGACCATAGACTAAGGAAAATGGTGTAGCATGCGTAGTTACCTTATAGGTTGTACGGTATGCCCAAAGTGCCGCCGTTAGTTTCGTATCCCAATCCCGCTTCGAGTCTATAACCGTCTTGCGTAGTATACTCACCAAAATTCCGTTAACCCTTTCCGTTTGTCCATTGGTTTGTGGGTGGTAGGGAGTAGTCTTCCGGTGATCAATTTTAAATTTCTCTGTCATCTCTCGAATCAAGTCATTCAAAAAGTGAGTACCCCTATCGCTTACTAGGATCTTCGGCACCCCGAACCGCGAAATTATGTTTTCGTACATAAATGTTGCCGCGTGTTCCGCCGTGTCGGTCTTCACCGCTTTGGCTTCCGCCCACTTGGTGAGGTACTCGGTTGCCACCACAATATATTTCATTCCTTTTGAAGATTGGGGATGGACCTCACCCACATAGTCGATGCCCCATTTTTCGAAAGGAATTAAGGGTAATGATACATGTAAAGGCATCTCCATTCTAAGGTCGTTTCGGACATACCGTTGGCAAGCGTCGCATTTCCTTACATAGTCATGGGCGTCCTTAAATAGTGTAGGCCAAAAGTAGCCCGCTCTAAGTATTTTTTGCCCGGTGAGTTGACCCGAGAAGTGACCGCCGCAAGCGCTATCGTGGCAAGCGATTAAAATCGCTTCAACCTCCGTTTTTGACACGCATCGTCGTAAAATACCATCGGACCCCCTTCTAAACAACCTATGGCCCACTACAACAAATTGCCTACTATTTACCCTCACCTTCCTTCTCTCTTCTTTTGTCCACTCTTTGGGCAACTTGTGGGTTGTTAGAAATTCCACTATGCCCGCATACCACTCCGGTGTAGAAGTGACCACAAAGAGGCTATCATCTACTAACATATCATTTACCGGATTTTTTCCTATCTCCTCCGACAACCTAGACAAGTGGTCCGCTTGTAAATGCATACGACCCGGTTTATATTCCACCGTGTAGTCGAATTCTTCTAATAACAAAACCCACCTAGCTAACCTACCACTTAACTCCGCCTTGTTAACTAGATACTTGATAGCCATGTGGTCAACAAAAAATACAACCGGGTTGCACATGAGGTAATGCCTAAACTTTTTAACGGAAAACACCATGGCTAGGCACTCCCTCTCCGTTGTAGAGTAGTTTCTTTCGGCGGGGGTCAATTGCTTACTCGCATAAGCTATAGGTTGATCCTTCTCTTTTTCTCCCGTTGCTTGACAAAGCGCACTCCCTATTGCCACATTACTAGCATCACAATAGACGTGAAAAGGTTTACCCCAATTGGGTGGTATCAACACCGGATAGGTGCTCAACCTATCCCGCAATTCCTCAAAGGCTTTTTGACAAGCATCCGTCCACTCGAATTTGACATCCTTTTTGAGCAAATGGGTAATGGGCACCGCTATCTTTGAAAAATTAGGAATAAGTTCCCGGTACCATCCCACATGTCCTAACAACTTAGAGATCCCCTTGGAATTGGTTGGAGTTGCCAAGTCGCTTATGGCCGCAATCTTATCCGGATCGGGTTCTCTACCTTTCTCACTAACAACATAACCCAACAACACTCCCTTATTCACTCCCAAAAATGTCTTATCCGGGTTCAATGCTAACCTCATCTTCCTACACCTAACCAATGCCTCCCTAACACAATGTAGGTGATCGTCCACATTACTTTGTGTGCTAAAATCGTCCACAAAGACGGTCATGGATTTGAACAACAAGTCGGTGAAGATATACATTACTAATCGTTGGAAAGTAGCCGGGGCATTACATAACCCAAATGGCATCACTACCCACACAAAAGTACCCCAAGGTGTAGTAAAAGCCGTTTTATGGATATCTTGGAGGGCTATGGAAATTTGATTATAACCCGCATACCCATCCATAAAGGTATATCGCGAATGACCTCCAACCTCCTCAAGCAACAAGGTGATAAAAGGTAAGGGGAAGTGATCCTTTTGTGTGCACGAATTCAATTTCCTATAGTCGACACAAACCCTTAATTTCCCATTTTTTTTCTTTACTAAGACCATAGGAGAAACCCAATCCGTGATTTCCACCGGCTTGATAAACCCGGCCTTCAATAACCTTTCCAATTCCGCTTTCACCAACAATTGTAATTGAGGATTCATCCTCCTCTCCTTTTGTCTAATTGGCCTCGCCCCCGGAATTAAAGGAATCCGGTGCTCTACCATTTCCCTAGGAATTCCCTTAAGCTCATCGTAGGACCATGCAAAAGTATCACTAAACTCATCCACCAAATTGCTATACTCCCTAACCTCTTTCTCCCCCAATTTGGAACCCATCTTCATTTGTCGGGTTTTTCCATTCTTTAATTTCACATCCACGTACCGCCAATCCGCTTCCGACACATGTGCTTGTTCCTCTTTGTTCCGATACCAATCGGAAGGCACATTGGGGTAATCTTTCACATCTTGACCTACAACTATCCCCGTAGACGTGGTCTTGAAATGTAAAGGCTCCTCCAATTTCGATGACTCAATAATCACATCCTCCTCTTGAGTCCCATCTACATGAATTAAACTAACCTCACCCTCTTCCACGTCATCTACCCAAGGTGTTAACCCACCGCTAACCCACTCTTCCTCGGTGAGCACCTCACATGGCTCCAACAATGAGCCCTCTCCTAAACTAACACTAGGAAATTCACTCCCTAAGCCTACTTGGTGAAATGTAACCATTACATCAACCTCGGACTCGGGGTACTCCCTTAGCCATTGGGCATAATCCCCATTATCCCCATAATTGTAGAAATTAGGACCTAGACTTCCCGAGCCCGAATCTATAACAACCCTTTGACCTTCGGGATGGACGACTCCCACCAATGCCTTGCCAATCTCATTCTCGTTTAAGTCATCAACTTCCTTCTCCAATGGCAAATACATCTCCTTCTTCATCCATCCTTCTAATGAACCAATGGACACTATGACCCTATTACCCTCCGGACCATAAGTGATGGATGGTTTAGGTCCACCCCAATTGACCATAGCATTCGTCATCCGCAACCAAGGCCTACCTAGCAAAATGGGGAAGGTGTCCTTGTTGGAGTGCATTTTAATGACATGGAAGGTGACCAAGTACTCCTCGCCTCCCGTAGTCATTCTACAATCCTTGATCATCCCCAAAGGCGTAGTCGAACTTTGATTTGCCATATTTATGACCAAAGGTGAAGGCCCCGTGAGTCCAAGTCCCAATTTTTTCATAGTATCCTCCGGTAGTATATTTAGACTACTCCCTCCGTCGACTAGCACATTAGGAACCACCTTATCTACTATAACAACTTCTATTTCTATAGCTTTCACGTCTCTTCCACCTTGTGATTGGATCCTAGCGGCTATTTTAGCTTTCACCTTCCTCATCCTCTTGTGTACCGGCATTCCCTCCTTTAATGTTTTCCTTGCCGTGGGTGAAATTTCCAATAGTTGGCCGAAAGTAATATCCGCCTTGAGTGTACTAAGGTCCGCCCACAAGTCGTACCCGGTAGATCTTTCCACCTTAGAATTACCCACTACGTCGAATTCGTCTACGGGAACCCCCGGTCCTTCCCATTCACCCACATCGCTATTATCCAAGTCATGTACCGCATTAGTCCTCTCCCTATCTTGTAAAATTATATTTTCCCTCTCCACATCTTTAGTAGCTCTTCTAGCTACCCTATCCAACTCGGAGAGATTAATCTCTTCATCCGAAGAGTAATTTCCTTGCTCTCCTATTCCTACCTCCAACGGGGCATCCCCTCTCCTAGCCCTAGTAGTTACCGCTAGTGCAGGTGCTTCTTCAACCACACCCTTACCCTTCACTAACTCATATGTAATAGCATTGGTGTGAGGAGGCCATTGACTTTGCTCCTCTCCAATTCTCGTTGGGAGAGGAAGCATGTCATCACATGTGGCCTCCAACACTCCATCCATGAACCTAACATCTTGGGAGTTAGATGGTCCCGGATCCGTTGGAGGCGCTTGTCTCCCGTTACTACCATTAGGTGGAACTCCTTGTCTATTTTGTATTGGAATGTAACCGGTTGTAGTTTGCAAGCCCGCCGGTGGATGAAAAGTTTGCCTAGCATTACTATGGTCATAGTATAAGTTAGGTGGCCTAAGTTCATTGGCCGGTACTCCTTGTGGCCTAGCACCTCGCATATTATCCCTTGCTTGTTGTTGTGGATTAGCCACCGGGTAAGGGACATTAATTATTTTGTCCGGTTGGCGACACGTATCCGAGGGATGACTTCCTCCACAATTGCTACAATTAAACTCTTGACCTTCGGACCAACATTGTCCTTGAGCGTGCCACCTTCCACAAAAGGGATGAAATTCCTTCTTCTCTAAATTTTGGCCACCTTGCCCTCTAGGTTGTGGTCCTCTATTGCTTCCATTTCCATAGTGAGGTGGCGCTTGACCTCGTTGATTTTGTTGAGGTGGGTTACCGTTTCCTCTTTGGTCACGGTTTTGTCCACTTCTACAAAATTGACGCGTGTGGCCCGGTTGGCCACATTGGACACACCATAATCCGGAAGAATGCCTACCCGACTCAACCGGGGGTGGAGGCCCCGGTTGTTGACTCCGGATCATTAATGACATTTGATCCGTGAGGCTTTGCATTTGTTTTATCATAGCCTCTTGGAATCCTAGTTGGCTAGCACCTAGTCTTCTCTCAACCTCCTCCAAGTGTGGATCCGTTCTAGGGGCCGGTAGTGCCAAAAGAGGTGCCGGTTCCCTAACCGCTAAAGGTCGGGGGCCGGTGTCCACAATGGCATATGGAATTTGGTTCTCATACTTAGCGGGTTCTACCGCTACCACCCTAGGGCGTATGGGGATGAATTGTGGGATCAATTCATCCTCCCTTCTCCATAGCCTTTCGTGATCTTTATCCAAGTTTTCAATATCTCTAGCCGCACGCTTGGCATCCGCCAAGGTCAAGGGATTCCTTTCTAGAACACCCCTAATAGTTCCGGACTTAAAAAACCCTTGAATGAAAAATTGCTTTAGCGTGTCGTCGTTGAGCATGGTACCCACAAATCTAGTGCACACTAAATCAAACCTCCTAATGTAAGCCGAAATTTCTTCCTCCCTTCCTTGCTTCAATGACGACAATGCCCTTAATGCGGTACTTTGACCCACTTCCGGCCTAAATTCGTTAAGAAACTCCCTTTGTAATTGTTCCCATCCCCTAAAATGTCCCTCGGCATGATCCCGATACCATTCATAGGCTTCCCCCTCTAGAGTGGTAGGAAACCACACTAACCAATAACCCGGGTCGGTTATGAGGAAGCTAGCCAACCGTTCGATATACCGTTCCATGTGCCGAGAGGGGTCCTCATCCTTGGTCCCATAAAATTTAGGGAGATGAGATGGCATATCCATCGCCGCTAAATTTTGTGGAACCACAATTGGTAGGCCTCTTGGCCTAACCAATGGGTCTATTGGAGGTATAGGAGGTATGGGCGGAATTGGGGGTATGGGTGGTGGATCCATCCCCCGTTCCTCGGCCATGGTGACCGGTGAACTATTCAACAATCCCCTATCAACTTCTACCGGGAATTCTTCTCTAAGTGTGTAATTTTCCGAAGAAGTTTCACCACTCAATTTGGAGGGAGTGATCTCCTCTTCAAGTTGAGCTCCAAGTTCTAAGGTGTCTAGAATTGACCTAGTCCTAGGTTCGACGTTCAAACAACTCTCTATTCTAACATTATCTTGTTCTAATCTATCACTGATTTTAGAGGACCGCCTCTTTCGAGTAGATTTCTCTAGTCCTACTATCAAACTTGGTTTTTGTGAGCGAGTCCTACCTTGCATTCCATAAGAATCGATCGACCCTCACTTGACCACACATAATCCTAGCAATTCCCCTCTTAATATTTTCACTTGTCTTGGTGTGGTTATAATTTTTTTAGGAGGTGAGGAAAAGAACCTGCAAGCCCACTTAGGTGAAAGAATCCCAATAGGGGATAGGCATGTTCATGTTAATTTTTTGGTTAAGTCGGAGCATCACCTCCGCACCTTCCCGCAAATTAACACTCACCACAATACCGATTGTGAGGGGGTGACCTTCCGAGTAGATTATGTTAAAAGTCGAGGCTTCACCCTTCAACTTCTCACACCATCCACAATTCGGGAATTACCCTCTACAACGGATAACAACAATCACGAGTACAAAAGGCATTCCTTAATTAGTTAATGAGTTCACTTTGAAGAAATAAACATACCTTGAGCAATCGCATCCCCCTGTGAGTTAGCACTCCCCTCAATCGTGACTCAATGTAACAACACCATAAACTTTGTGAAATATTAATTTAATCTAGAGCATGAAATGACAACTCCCAAAACTTTGAGACTCACCCCGAGGTGAGTGTCAAAGTTCAATGTCCTAAGGTGAATTTACCCTCTAATGTTTTAATGAGCTACTCGGTTATAGGTTCCTTTTAAGTTCTTAGCAAATCCCCAAAAAGGTTGAGGACGTACCTTCGCCGCGCTCCTTCCTCAAAAATGAATTTGCGTAATTGACAATGCAATTCATTCCAAGGAATAGTTGAAATACAATGAATTCAAATGTAACCCAAAGAGAGAATACTTACCAAGTTTCGGGTGCTCCTTCCCTTCTCTCAAGTTTGTGTCTCCAATTTTTTCTAGTTGCCTCCAAGTCTCCTAGTCGCCTCCAAGTCTTATAACTACCTTCCGCTTCGCTCCCGGCGGACGCACCAATTATGTGAGGCCAAACCCCCCACCCTTAAGCGTCCGTAGTCCGAGTAGTGGGTTTGGGCTCACATTCCTCCGCGGTATTGGATTTGGACTTGGATGAGTCCATAGTGCAAGGTTCACCCTTCAAGTGGTCTTGGATTTAACTTTGGTCTTTGCTTCCTTTGTCTTGCCATCGCGAGAGTGCTCCACATTCTCCATTAATTTGTGCACGTGGTTTATTTTTAAAGAGAGGATGCAAGTGTTAAAAAACACTATTCTCTATAGTCAATCTCAAATACATTTACTTGTGAAAGCCACACATAACACTAACTAGCATAATGTAACTAACTACTTGTCTATGAGCTAATTAAGTAGGCTATCTACTAAGCTCCTTCATGAACCCATCTCTTTACTTTCTAATTACATAAACCTAGCTCCTTCATAAACCCAACTCCTTCATGAACCCAACTCCTTAGCTTCTAACTAAATAAACCCAGCTCCTTCGTAAACCCAGCTCCTTCATGAACCCAGCTCCTTAGCTTCTAACTAAACAAACCCAGGTCCTTCATAAACCCAGCTCTTTACTTTCTAACTAAACAAACCCAGCTCCTTCATAAACCCAGCTCCTTCATGAACCCACAACTTTGTAGTTGTAATCCCCAACTACCTCACTAATTATTCAAGCCCTTAACTAATCTTCCTACCTAATTTTCCTAATTCTACTAACAACCCCTTTCTAATCACACAATTCTTCTCTAATCCTAAGATCCTAAAATCCTAGAGAGGAGAGGGGGAGAGAGAATTTCCTAACTTCACTAAGACTAACTAATCCACACAAGTATATTTTTGCACTCATCACAACCTCAAGTGCTCAACTCTTAAACATGGAACTTGCAACCACGTGTATTCAAAACATGAACTTTAAGTACCACAAATTGGAATCATGAATTAACTTTAAAATCCTTCACGTCAACACTAATTCTACCAAGAGGTCAAGCCCTCTTCAAGGCTAACAAGCCTTGGCTCTCAAACTAAAAACTAAGCACACACATGTGCTCCAATATGGCTTCCCACACCCACACTTATAACTCGTGGGGTGCCTTGGAGCACAAAGGAAAGAGAGGATGAGTGAGGGAAGAATGAGGGATTATATAGTAAGCTTGAGGGGGTGAGCACCCTCAAGGCTCACGATAAGCCCTTGAGATTTCCTCCTACTTAGTAGGCGCCAATCCTATCTTCTAAGCCTTCCTCCCTCAAATGATCAACAAGGATCCTAATTCGAACATTTAACTAGCCTTGGCTTTCTACCTACCACACTTTACCAAACTTGGGATGCTTCAACCCAAACTTAGCCTCCTTCGCTTTCCGCCGCCATAACTTTCTCCCCTTATTTTCCCAAATCGTTGCTCACCACTTAATTCAAACCACGATGCTTAACTCGTGATTTGATTGGTGCTTTGAGAATTTGCTTATCCTCCACCTTGCATTCTTCCTTGGACCTTCCCCATTAAGTGGCCATGATGAGGTGGTCCACTTGTGCGCTCCATGTGATCCTCCATTCATCCCAATTCGAATGCACTTGCCTCTTGAGTCACTTTGGTTGTCTCCATCCATTTGTACTAGCCTACTCACTAACTACTCAATCCAAGTTCTCCTTACCTATCCTCATTCACTCAAATCCTTCCGAAGGTAAAAACACAATAACAACTCACATCCTAGCCTCTTACAACATGGTACTTCTAAGACTAACATTTCACTCTTTTTATATTTTTGTGAAGTAACATGCTACTTCAAAGTGCATCAACTAACGTTTCAAGGGTCTAAGACTAAATGTGGGCACCCTTTTGGGCTCACATGGACGTGCTGCAGTACTTCCACTTCCAGGATCGCTTCCCGTACCCTCGGCAGTATTCGCCGATGCATTGCCTACGAGCCAAGCACGGTGCACCCTCAAATCCTCGTTCTCGTAAGGAGCAATGCCCTCCCCCTCCATCGTGATAAAAATCACGTGAGTGAGTGAATCTGAAAATGAGTCGTGATAAAAATCACGTGAATAAGTGAGTGTGAAAATCTCTCGTGATAAAAATCACGGGAGCGAGTGAATCTAAAGAAAAAAATTGCGAGGGTTCCCCCACAATTTGCCCTGCCCTCCCAAACCCCTTGAGACCCGTGCGGTGATGCTGTCCTTTGGGACGCAACAAGGTCTCGGGTCCCTATGTGGTGGGAGGAGAGGAAAGTGGTAGGAACTAAAGCCTCACGGCTTTATATAGGCAACGAGGAGCCCAATCATTATGGGATCCCGGTCGGAATTAGGGTTTAGGGTACGAAAACGACGTATGGGGAACGTGGGAACTAGGGGCGGACGCGCGGGAACTAGGGGGCGGACGGAGGGAACGAGGAGCAGACGGGTGGGGAACGCGATAGGGAACTCGGGCGGACGGGAGGGAACGAGGCGCGGACGGGAGGGGAACGGGCGGACGGAGGGAACGTGGCGGACGGAGGGAACGTGGAGCGGACGTGAAGGGAACTCGATAGGGAACGCGGGCGGACGGAAGGGATCAGAAAGCGGACGGGAGGGAACGCGGAGCGGACGTAGGGGAACTCCGAGCGGACGGGGGGAACGCGGGGCGGACGGGGGGAACGCGGGGCGGACGGGAGGGAACGGGTGCGGACAGGATGGGAACGGGGTACGGACGACGGGGAACGTGTGGCGGACGGAGGGAACGTGGAGCGGACGTGAGGGAATGCGTGCGGACGGGAGAGGAACGTGGGGCGGACGGGAGGGAACGAGGAGCGGACGGTGGGGAACGTGTGTCGGACGGAGGGTAGCGGACGGGAGGGAACGCGGGGCGGACGGGTGGGACGGGTGGGACGCCCCACCCCCCCCCTCTCCCGTCCGCTCCACCCCCGTCCGTCCGCCCCACCCCCCCGTCCGTCCGCTCCACCCCCGTCCGTCCGCCCCACCCCCCCCCCTCTCCCGTCCGCTCCACCCCCCTCCCCCGTCCGCTCCATCCCCCTCCTCCGTCCGCCCCTCCCCTCCTCCGTCCGCCCCACCCCCCCCCCCCTCTCCCGTCCGCTCCACCCCCGTCCGTCCGCCCCACCCCCCCCCCTCCCCCGTCCGTCCGCCCCACCCCCCCCTCCCCCGTCCGCTCCACACCCCCGTCCGTCCGCTCCACCCCCATCCACCGTCCGCACCACCCCCCCGTCCGTCCGCTCCACCCCCCTTCCCCGTCCGCACCACCCCCCTTCCCCGTCCGCCCCACACCCTCCTTAGTAATATTTTATTACTTTGATTTTAACACAATGATAAACACAATGGCAAAATGGTCTACGTGGCAGGGGAAATATGCACATCCACGTCGACGTTTTCTGCCACATAGGACGCCACCTTGGCAAGAAGGTAAGTATTTTACCCACCCTAGTCGGCTCCCCCTATGTTGACCCTACGTGGACCCTATTGTGTCGTGACGGAGGGGTCCGTCACGACACGACACGTCGTGACGGCACGACACCGTCACAACGGCGGGATAGACAACCCTGCATACAATCATGACAAAGGATGCATATATATAGCAATCCAACCTCCCATTTCCCTCATTCCCAAGTTCTCCATTGGCCATAGCCTGTTTTAGCAAGCTTTGCAAACGGAGAACAAAGGGAGAAGGAGCGGAGAAGCTGCTATTTCAGGGTTGTGCCAAACATGGCACCGTCGACCATTTTACCCGGATTGACCGCGGAAATTGTGGGGGAGCACATATTGCCGAAGGTCCTAGAGCCTATTTTGGAGCCATATCACCGAGGAGAGTATGGGCGGGGGTGTGAAGTGAGGGCGAATTTTTTAACTCTCATATGTATTTTTAAATACATGGGAGTTAACAAAGCTTGGCGGGAACATTTTGGTATGGGAGAAGTCTACAATGCGTTGCGTATGTCGATTTGGGACGTAGACATACCAATGGGGCATCGATTTAGGGGCGTGAGAGGGACTTCGGAGCTCGCCGAATTGTTGCGAGCGTTCCGACTGAACCTCTTCATGTTCAGCCATACGCAACGCATTGCCATCCCAATTCGATGGCAAGTTCAGCATGCTCGGCTCAACGATATTTTCATAATGGAACTTGAATACTTGCGGGATATGCTTGTGGAGAATGGAGAATATTGGCTTCAAGTCGACAAACGTTCTGCCGAATATCGTCGATGCACCAACTTTTGGATTTGTCCTTCGGAGCGACTATTGACATTATAATTTTTCTATGTAGATGTAGCGGTTCATGTTCTATATAGTTCGCCGATTTAATCCTAGCAAACACATTGTATATGTGTTTAGGCCTAGTGGATATAATCGCACTATGTAAAAGATATGATCCGTAATGTGAAATAAAAGTGGATCGCTATTTAAACAAATGATAACTTCCTTATTAGCTACACCCGTGTGCAATATGTATGTCTAACATGTATGGGTGTACGTGCAAATTGCAATATGTATGTGTATGTGCAATATATATGTGGGTTCCCGGTATACCGTATGTTCTATATGTATGCGCTATATATATGGATGTATGTGCAATATATATATATATTTGGGGGTATTTGCAATATATATATATATGTGTGTGTGTGTGGACATTAATTTCATCCTCGCCCATGACATAGGGCCTATTGGCATTACAAATCAATTCCATATGTCCTACTCCTAACCTTAGTGCACATTGGACATTCATTTCATCCTCCCACATGACATAGGGCTAGAGGTGCATTTATTTTTACTTTATCTTAAAATACACATTTAAAATGCATTTAAAAATCCTCGACAAATTTCTACGGCATTTTTAGATTTTTTTTATTATAAGTTCACGACTATAGCCAATCCATGGCAATAGGGCAAATATAGACACGCTCAACTTTGACAATTGTTCCATATTACCATATAGCATTAGTACATTCAAACTCAATGGCAATGTTTGAGCCTTGAGCATTGCCAATTTGCCACACAAATTGGCAAATATTGGAATACATAACGCCCCACATGGCACATCGGACAAGTCGTGAATGGTGGTCTGCATTTACAATGTCATCATTCTTGGATCAATATTTGGGCGGAGCAGAGCTCGATGACCTAATCCTAGAAGAGGGGAATGTTTTCGACAATGATTTGCCATAAAGGACCTCACGGATTGATGTCTTCGATGATTTTCAATAATAAAAACATAAAAGTAGTCTTAAATATTCTTAAAATTATTTTATAATGCCGCCTCCGACCTATAGAATAAAAAATGCAACACTACATAGGGCCTATTGGCATTACAAATCATTTCCATGTGTCCTACTCCTGAGTCCTAACCTTAGTGCACATTGGACATTCATTTCCTAAACCCTACATCATACATGTAGGCTCAATTTCTAGTCAACATCCAACATACAAATTTGAAATTCACATTATTTTTTCAACAAACATACCCAAAAATAGTTATTACAAAAATTGATCACCAATACAACTAAACCCATTGAACACCATAGGACATTTGACATTACTATAAATATTCATTCATGAAGGGGCATTATCGTTGTCTTGAGGAATAGAATTCCTTGTCCTGCGTGGCCCTCCCACAGCTACCCTTGGGGGCGGTGCTTGGTAATCATTATCATCGGGAGCTTCGCCTACGCCGGATTCATCGTCCGTGCTGGCATTGTCATCTGTTCGGGCGTCGGACTCGTGGCCATCAATTGCCGGGCCGGGAATTCGACTAAGCCGTGTGCCAGCCCTTGGCATTCTAATCGATACCATTGGTCTTGAACCCGTTGCATCCATAACGCCGTCAGTTTGTGGACGTGCAAGTGGGGTGGCCCCGGTAGTCCTCCATTTTCGCACATCCCTTTGTCGTTTTCTTTTTTGACCTCTCGTGGTCCGACCAAAGTTTGTCAATGCAATATTAGGGGGTGGCCTAGCCGGTGTGGGGCATGGGGCGCGCATGCCGATGGTGGCACCAACCAACCGGGAGCCCATGCGTGGTATTGTTGGGGCCCGACGCGCAATGTGTTGCGCCAATGTATCATCCGAGTCGGATTCCGGTGCTCGCGCAACGGCCGGGCATTGCCCAATACCTCGCAATGGACTAGTGTTAAGGACAACATTGGACATGCCCTCTCCGTGGGGCTCGGGAAAGGGTGGTGTAGTTTGCATGGGTTGTGCATATGTTGTCGGCACAATAGGAGTGGGCACAACATCCGTCGGTGGATGAATGGGGGAAGCATGTGGTGGGACTTCGTCCATGTCCATCCGGTTCGGAGCCGCTTCAAGAGCTTCATCCACATGTGGTTCTGCCACTACATCTTCATCCACTACGGGTTGAATGTCTACCGGTACATCGGGTATTGTAGTTGTCGGCGTAGCGGGACGCACATGCGTAGTGGAGAGAAACTCCCGACCGGCTATGTTGGCCCACATGTGAAGATCACCATCGTCCTCGGCGTCAAGTCCATCGTATGCAAACGGATCATTGTGGTTGTCAAGGCCCAGATTCCCTCCACCATGTCCCCCATCGCTCTCGTTGTCCGAAGGCCCCGAGGAATCCCCGCCGGGTCCCGCGGGGGGGTCACCATTTATATCCTCGTCGGCCGAATAGTCGGAGTCTTCGGACATCATGTTCACTAGATACCATGCGGCCGAGTCCCGATCAACCCTCTCCCGTGCCAACCGTGAATTGGTATAAATGTACACCAAATTTTCGGCCCTCGCCGAACTCAACCGGTTTCTAGTCTTGTTGTGCACAAACGAATAACTACTCCAATTCCTTTCGCAAGACGAAGAGGAGCACACTTGGGCCAATATTCGCTTTGCCAAAGGGGCCAAGTGGGTGCCACCTTCGCCCACGAGGTCCCACCACTCGTGGGGTGGGATGTTGGCTTCCATGGCTAGGGGCATATTGGCGAACGCGCCCCTACGCTCTTTGAATGCTTGAAATTCGACCACAACCCGACCGTAATGACTGTCCTTGCCCGTGGTCAACCTCCTCATGGCGTCCAAGAATCCGGATTTAACGGCCGCGTCTTCGTGGACGACGTTGTCGTCCAATAAATAAGGATTCAAGATTGCACCGGCATGGTGTAGGTCCGTGGTCATCATACGCCACCGGCTGTAGAAATCTTCTTCGGCCAAGGTAGCGAGGTTGTGTGCTAGGTTGAAAGGAGGATTCCTTAGGCTAAGCACATGTTTCTCCAAGTTCTTCATGGTCAACCAAGCCTTGCCCATTGCCGGTTCAACGCCATCAAACACTCTCAATGCTTTCAACACCTCCTCCGACATGTGGCGGTAATTATCGCAACTTGTCCAAAAACTGTCGTCATTAACCGTTGTCTTGATTTGACGTGCCTCCATTGCACTTCTCCTTCGATCATCGCCTCCTGTGAGCCCAAAGCGGTGCCCACATTTAGTCTTAATCTTTAGAAAATATTAGTCGGTGTGCTTTGAAGTGGTATGTCACTTCACAAAAATATAAAAAGAGTGAATTGTTAGCCTTAGGAGTACAATGTTATAAGGGGCTTGAAGTGGAGAGGTTAGTGTGTTTTTACCTTAGGAAAGGATTTGAGTGAATAGGGATAGGTAAGAAGAACTTGGATTGAGTAGTTAGTGAGTAGGCTAGTACAAATGGATGGAGACAACCAAGGTGACTCAAGAGGCAAGTGTATTCGAATTGGGATGAATGGAGGATCACATTGAACGCACAAGTAGACCACCTCATCGTGGCCACTTAATGGGGAAGGTCCAAGGAAGAACGCAAGGTGGAGGATAAGCAAATTCTAAAAGCACCAATCAAATTACGATTTAAGCATCGTGGTTTGAATTAAAGTGGTGAGTGACAATTTGGGAAGGTAAGGGGAGAAAGTTATGGCGGCGGAAAGTGAAGGAGGCTAAGTTTGGGTTGAGCATCCCAAGGGGGTCCGAGGTAAGGTGGGGGATTCTCTCATTTTCTCTCTCGATCTCTCGTGTGTGGTGTTAGGAATTGGAGCTCTTAGAGCTCATGAGGAGATTGTGAATTAGTTGGTAGGAAAGACTCTTAAACTTAGCGACAATGTGTGGGAAATTAGCGGAGTTAATTAGTGTAGTTAGTTGGTCTCTCTCTCTCAAGTGCTCTCAAGGGAGCGAGCTCTTAAGAAGCTTGAAGCTATGTGTGTGGGTGTGTGTGGAGCAAGAAGGGTGCACGTGTGGTGCAAGGTTCTAGGTAGAGAACCGAGGCAAACTAGTTTTTAGATTGGTTTTGCATTGCTTAGATATAGTATTTGACTTAAGGCATTTAGTGATAGTGTTTAGTTCATAGTGTTCACCTCATAGCATTTAGTTTATAGAGCTTAGTTTGAACCATTAAATTGGCGCACTCAGTTAGTGTTAGATGATGGTACTTATTTTGAATGGTTTAATATTTGGCCAAAGGCCTGAATTGTTGAAGAAGGAGTTGGGCTTTTGGAGAAGGTGCTGGGAGTCCGAGACTGGGTAAGCTGTAAGCTGGGATTAGCTCTGCAGCTGGGCCTAGTCAGCTGCAGTTGCTGGTTAAAGCCACTTCACACATGAGCCAAGAGCCGTGACCTTGTAATGCAGAGCCGAGACTGTGAACTGGGTTAGCTGCGCCTGAATTGGGAACCGTAGCGGCCAGAGCCAAGGGAGCTGCACTAATCAAGCTGAGATTGAGGAGATTACCCGACGGCAGCTAATTAAGGGAAGGTGGCTATGATCAGGGAGAACCGACAGTTGGTTACAAGTTGTTTAAGGGACATCTAGGCCAATCATGGGCCATGCTGATTAGGAGTTAGGCTAATTGCGGGTTAGGCTAACTAGGAGCTGGCAAGTTAGAAGATGGACTATTTGCAGCTAGGCTAGTTAAGAGCTAGCTACCTAGGAGCTGGTTAATTAAGGGCCGAGCAAATAAGGAGCTAGCTAATTCAAGGCTAGCCTAACTTGAGAAGGGCTAACAAGGAGCTGATCTCTGTCTGCGGGAAACAGGTGCCTCAAGGAAGAAATTGACGGGCGGTGACGGGCGTCAATCTGCATCGAACAGCGTAGAATTTCGGAGTGAGATTTTACTTTGCTGCAAAAAGGACGAGCTAGGGTGAGACTGATTGTTGTTATGCATCGGGGAACGCATTTGATTAGTAAAGTAATGGTGTGTGGCTTGAGAAATTAGGTAGATCATTGAATTTGCAAGACCAACTTTGGTGGTGTTCAAGCCAAAGGTTGGGATTTGAACTAGTATGGGGAATGTAGTTTGGTGTGACACATTTAGAGTAGTTTGGCTCAATGAGTGCTAAGTTAATTAAATTGAGGATGGTGTGATGTGGGAAATTTGATGTGAAAAATATTTGTTAATACTTTGCATTGATAACCGCATAAATAAATTAAAAAAATGAGTTGTTCCACATTCATGGATTGGTATGTGAAGTAGTTTAGAACAAAGTCACATGAAGAGTTGATCCTTGCACTATGGACTCACCCACTAAGCCTAGTGAGGAGCTCAAGGACCCTAAGGAAGTAAAGGTGATCAATGGTAAAAGAAAGAGAGGAATATCCGCTTGGGCTTGCGCGTACAAGGCAAGGAATTGGACACTTGAGTCATCAAAGGACTCATCCAAGCCCAAGGCCAATGCCACGGAAGAATGTGAGCCCAAGGCCAATGCCACGGAAGAATGTGAGCCCAAACCCACTACTCGGACTACGAACGCTTAAGGGTGGGGGGTTTGGCCTCACACCTCCTCTATTTAATTTGTTCACGTAGGCGGTCCAATCGGGATGAATAACCGTTTGTTCCAAAGCATGTCTCACCTTTAGAAGCCGGTCAATCATAAGGAAGTTGGTGGCGAATCGTGTGGACCCGGGCATCTTTAAGCCCAAATTGGGCGAGTAGGTGAGGAAGACCGCCGTCGGACATTGGTGGGCCCGGATGTATTTGACAATGTCCTTCGCCTTGTCTACGACGTCCTTCGCCCATCGTTGTTTACTCCAATCCTTCAACAACAAGTTCAAACAATGCGCCGCACACCCTTGCCAATATATGTGTGGCCATTCCCGGCTAATATTGCTCGCCGCGGTTTTCATGGCCGCCGCATTATCGAAGCAAACTTGAACAACCTTTGTGGGGTCCACTCCAACGATATAGCGTTTGACCTCGGTAGCCACGTAGGCGGCATCCTATGTGCTACCGGTGGTGTCGATGGAACCAAGGAACACGTCGCCCGCCGGACAAATTTGCATGACGTTCATCAAAGGGCGGTGGACAACATTCTCCCATCCGTCCGAACAAATAGTGCACCCATATTTGTGGATGGATGATGTTGTCTTCAATTCCACGATTTTTTGTGTATTGAACCGTGCATCGTCAAGTAAACTCTTGCGCATTGCATGGTATGTTGGGGATTTGTACATAATTCTAGCCTCGGCGGTTGCCTTAACGGCCTGGATGAACGCGGGATGGCGGACAATACTAATGGGGATATTAGCCTCATAAAAGGCTTGCGACCATTTTGTATCCAAGTCTCGTTTTGTCGAATTTTGCATCCCTTCTTTTAGTCCCATTTGCCGTTGGGAACGTCGGTGGGGTTCGGGAGTCGTCCCGGACACCAACTCCCTTGCCACTGACGGTGCGGGCGATGGTGGAGCGGTTTGGCTTCCGTTCGCGTTCGACAATGCACCGCATGACGCTTGTTGTTGGGACCCGACCACAGCTTCTCCCCCGTCCTCAACGCACTCGTCCACAAAGTCATCCGGAATTGGCGGCCACGATCCGCCGCACCTCGAAAATAAAGACTTTACAATCGGCCCTTGACGTTGACACAATGCCACCCCCCCCCCGCATCTTGCCGTCATTTTTTTGGTATCCCAAATGGGCAACCATGCGGTCCTTCCTATAAACTAATTCCAACGCGCAAAATTTGCACTCGACCTTCTTGGACGTTGGAGTCCACTCCTTGGGCACAAACAAAGGCTTCCATTCGTTTCGCGTGCCCATCCCAATATAACCTACTACCTCTTTCCACTTGCAACGAATGCCAAAAGGCAATCAAGGCCAACTAGAGCGAGGAGGAATGATGAATGCTAATGAGCGGTGAACCCTTTATAGTCCCGACGCTTGAACGTGCACTAAATATAAAAGATGCTATGATATTAAAAGTGTTTAGAGTAATCTGCTATAGGATCCATTGCAAAAGCAATTTGTTTATGTTTGGAGGGGGGGAGGTCCAATGTCTGCCATTCGCAGCGGACTTTGGGGGTCGACTGCTGCTTGGCAGTCGACGTGGCAGTCGAATTCCAGGGTCGACTGCAAACTAGCAGTCGACATGGCGGTCGACTGCCACGTCGACTGCCATTCGCAGTCGACATAGGGGGTCGACTGCTGCTTGGCAGTCGACGTGGGGGTCGACTTCCAGGGTCGACTGCAAACTAGCAGTCGACATGGCAGTCGACCGCCACATCGACTGCCATTCGCAGTCGACATCGGGGGTCGATTGCTGCTTGGAAGTCGACGTGGCAGTCGAATTCCAGGGTCGACTGCAAACTAGCAGTCGACATGGCGGTCGACTGCAAACTAGCAGTCGACATGGCGGTCGACTGCCACGTCGACTGCCATTCGCAGTCGACATAGGGGGTCGACTGCTGCTTGGCAGTCGACGTGGGGGTCGACTTCCAGGGTCGACTGCAAACTAGCAGTCGACATGGCAGTCGACCGCCACGTCGACTACCATTCGCAGTCGACATCGGGGGTCGACTGCTGCTTGGAAGTCGACGTGGCAGTCGACTTCCGGGGTCGACTGCAAACTAGCAGTCGACATGGCGGTCGACTGCCCGTCGACTGCCATTCGAAGTCGACATAGGGGGTCGACTGCTGCTTGGCAGTCGACGTGGCAGTCGACTTCCAGGGTCGACTGCAAACTAGCAGTCGACATGGCAGTCGACCGCCACGTCGACTGCCATTCGCAGTCGACATCGGGGGTCGACTGCTGCTTGGCAGTCGACGTGGCAGTCGACTTCCGGGGTCGACTGCAAACTAGCAGTCGACATGGCGGTCGACTGCCCGTCGACTGCCATTCGCAGTCGACATGGCGGTCGACTGCCACGTCGACTGCCATTCGCAGTCGACATCGGGGGTCGACTGCTGCTTGGCAGTCGACATCGGGGGTCGACTGCTGCTTGGCAGTCGACGTGGCAGTCGACTTCCAGGGTCGACTGCAAACTAGCAGTCGGCATGGCAGTCGACCCCCGCAGTCGACTGCTAAATGCAGTCGGCCCACACGTCGACTGCTAATTGTCGACTGCCTTATCCAGAGTCGACTGCTATCTGGCAGTCGACTGGATGGTCGACTGCCGTATAGCAGTCGACCAATCGTCGCATCCATCCTGGCCGTTGGATGATGCACGGTCCAACGGTCAGGATCCAGGGGCGCGGCGTCCGGTCGTACCGTCGGTGTGAAGCCCACCCAACCTATATATATAAGTGGGGAGGCCTCATTGACATCATTTTTCAACCACCCCTCCTCAAGCGGGACATTGGGACTAAGCATGCCTAGCATCCTTTGCCTAATGTTTTGAGAGGGCCTAGGGGGCGGTTGGAAGATTGGTTTAGGGTGCAAACTCTTGCCAATTTTGGATCCGATTTTTTGCGGTGGAGCGGTGTGAATACGGCCGTGTTTGTGAACACATTTGAGTTGTGTTTGTGAACACAATAATAGCGTGTTTTTAAACACGATGGAGGATCGAAGTT
Source organism: Polytrichum formosum (assembly GCA_964035585.1). Classification (NCBI taxonomy): domain Eukaryota; kingdom Viridiplantae; phylum Streptophyta; class Polytrichopsida; order Polytrichales; family Polytrichaceae; genus Polytrichum; species Polytrichum formosum. Next base: position 9,992,266 of record OZ037936.1, on the reverse strand, counting down.
GGAGGATGCCGGAGGACGAGCCGGATGCACCCGGCAGGGTGCACAAACGGCCCCCTAAGCGGCAACGACATTCCGATGTGGGATCAGGAAGTGCTTCGGGAACGGGAGCCAATATTACCCCCCGTTCAGATACTACCGTTCCCGTCCGCCCAAATGCCGGTGCCCCTACGAGCAGCCAAGGAGGGGCTTCCGCGGCCTCAGGGTCGTCGAGTAGGAGCGGGAAACCAAGGGTAAAATTCTCGGATGCGATAACGGCAAAGGTCCACCAAGCCATAGTTGACTGGTATTTGAGGAATGGGGAGGCGGGCATCAAATTCCGTTTTTTGGAGCAGCCGAAACACAAAAGGGTTGATATAATTAAAAGGGACATGGAGGTTGCTATTCGACAGGAAGTGGATGGCCCCGAGTTTAGCGGTGATAGGAATCTTGCGGGGTTCGATTCATGGGTGAAGAATAAGGCCCAAAATGGTATTTTCAACCTCAAGCAATTGGTTGAGAACATGTTCCCGGAGGGCGAAACAGGCGAGGTGTTGAGCCCTCGAGCTGTAAGAATCCGGGAAATATTTTTGTGGTGGGATCCCGTGGCCAAAGGATTGTCCAAGACGGCCTCCAAAATAATTCCTTGGAAGGCGGAGAAATTGGAGAAGTGGCTAAGGGTGTCGGGCCCATGCCAACTATTGTGGATTCCCGATACGGCAAATGTCGTGAGTTTGAAGAGCATAAAGAAGGTGGGGGGTTACGGGGAGGTGAGGAAGGTGAGGATCGAGGGCGACGATCGTCTCCCACCGGAGATTACGTGGGCTGAAAAGACCCCAAAGACGTCGGATAGGCAAAAAGCTCGTATCCAAGTAAGTGCGGAGGCATGCGTTTTAAAGAGCACGCATCCAGGTTTCATCAAGTTTTGGTTAATCAACAGTGTGTCCAATGCGGGCTATACATTATGGTGGAACGGGGGCACTCTACGAGAGATGTTCATTCGGGATAGAGCCCACCGCCCAAATGCCAACATTTTGACAATGGACGCAACCGAATGGCAACTCTATGACCAAGTCCAAAAGTTTCGGGCGAAGAGGGTAAAGTTGGCTTGGGCATTGTTATGGATCATGGAGGCTTTGCACGCTGCAAATGTGCAACACAACGATCTATCCATTGACAACATTATGTTGCATTGGGAATCGGACTGGAGCCTCAAGATTGGGGTGTGCGATTGGGGATGTGCAACGCATTCGGGTGAGGATGTCCTATCGCTATGGCATGCGGAAACCGTAGAAGCGAAGGAAAAATTGAGGAAGGAGAAGTTTTAGGTGGCGCCGGAACTGTTTTACATCCAAAACAGGAGACACCATGATCCCGATGTATATTACACCGCGGAGGCTGAGTGTTATGCGGTCGGCATGATTGCTCGACAACTTTGCAACGATGGTGATGACCGAATTCTCTTTGCCAATGAAGGAAGGAAAATTTGGGATGTCACTTTGAGTGCATTGACATGCGAGAACGTGTCGAACCGCATTTCATTGACCATCGCCAAACTACGGATGCAGATGCCGTTTGTGGGGTGGGATGAGCCGATAGACTGCTGGAGAACTGAGGTTAAGGATAGTGTTTAGTCTGTTTAGTTCTTTAGGCAACATCGTAGGGGTTAAGGTAGTATGCGTGTATCATTGATATGGACAACCTTGTATATTTTTTATATCTTTACGATATACTTGTTTTAATACAACGCGGTTTTTTTTCCTTCTACATATCATTGTTGGCTTTAATCACATTTTTCCTAAACTACTTCCATCCATCCATATTCCACTATACCCAAACCATTAAAATTTAACCCAACAAACATATGATGTTGACTGCATTTGTCTGTTAATAGTATCAGTCGACGGCAATGGTCGACTGCTACAACTGCAGTCGACTATCTTCGTCGACGGCAACATAGCAGTCGACTATCAACCATGGTCGACTGCCAATGTAGCAATCGACTACCATGGTCGACTGCTACATTGGCAGTCGACTACCATGGTCGACTGTTATACAGGCAGTCGACGGTGGTAGTCGACTGCTACATTGGCAGTCGACCAAGGTAATCAACTGCCTATATGGCAGTCGACCATGGTAATCGACTGCCTATATAGCAGTCGATGGTGGTAGTCGACTGCTACATTGGCAGTCGACTACCATGGTCGACTGCTACATTTGCAGTCGACCATTGTAGTCGACTGCTAAGTTAGCAGTCGATTAAGTGGTCGACTGCCTATATAGTAGTCGACCACTTAGTCGACTGCTACATTAGCAGTCGACCATTGTAGTCGACTGCTAACTTAGCAGTCGATTAAGTGGTCGACTGCCTATATAGTAGTCGACCACTTAGTCGACTGCTACATTAGCAGTCGACCATTGTAGTCGACTGCTAACTTAGCAGTCGACTACAATGGTCGACTGCTAATGTAGCAGTGGATTAAGTGGTCGACTGCCTATATAGCAGTCGACCACTTAGTCGACTGCTACATTAGCAGTCGACCATTGTAGTCGACTGCTAAGTTAGCAGTCGATTAAGTGGTCGACTGCCTATATAGCAGTCGACCATGGTAGACGACTGCCTGTATTGATGTCGAAATAATTACTTATCCGAAAAAAAAATTCCATTAGTACATTTTTTTTACTACAGTAACGTCCGTTTGGCGTCACACCCTGGACGTGACGCGACGTGACGCCGTCACGTCATTCGTGACGCGACGTGACGCGTTTAGGCCGCGTCACGTCCATTTGTACATCCCTGGTTGTCTTACACCCTTAGAATATAAACTTTTGTATTCATGAGTGCTACAGTAAATATACCAATTGGTGACAATGGTACTAATTCAAGTCACACGCACAATCTAGCCAAATCTCAAAGTTATTGAGGGTTGAAATTTTTATTGAGTGACACTAGATTCATGAATACATGCTCGTTTATCATAAATTTCAAGAAGTGCATGCTTGAGATTAGTGCGTGCCACATGCTTGTCAATGAATAGTGCCAAGTGCCAATAACCCATATGATTGGGAAAACTTTTTAAATTATGAAAAAAACGGTTTGCCATTGCTTGCAATATATCCTTGAGAAACAATAGACTTGTGCAACTTCAAGATAAATTTCATTCTGTGGATTGTAAAAGTATTATTATTCTTATTATTCTTATTATTCTTATTATAATAGAAGAAATTGGAAATACAAAGCCTCAACCACGATTTAGTTGTGTGCTACCTATGCATCTAAAAAAATTACCCGTCAAATCAACCAACTCGGGGTGGCCATAAGCTTGTGAATGCAAACCAAAAATCTCATGCAAACCGACAAAGCCTAAGTTGAAAGCAAAATGTTGAGGCTGTAGATAAGGATGTGCCTTTAAGCTTGTGGCCATTGTTGAAAATTCAAGCGCGGTGTCATGTCCACCTCCTTTCCTTTGGTACTTCCATAGAACGTAGTAAAGTACTATCCCAAGGGGTTGGTGGGGTGGATTCATCACTCTACATACCAAATTTCCTACCTTTAGAAACGTAAACAATATGAGGTTTTACTTAGTTCTAGTACAAGTAACTTGCTCATGATGCCGGGGGTGGACACTTCAATGGAAACCTAAATAAAGTGCGTGGGTCACTATGAAATAAAATCTCCTATATATGAGAATTTCATAGAGAAAAGCAAATGTATACGTACTAAACGTAGGCTAGAAAAAGGACTCATGAATATATACTAAGCTTTTTAATATAATGTGATAAATGCCTCCACTACATACACAACCTGTAATTCATGAAATAAACACACCTTTGTTACATATACACGTCATTAGGGACTATTATCATATGACCATAATGAATGAAAATTTAAAGTGGATGAAACTAGCACATCTATTGTCATTTTTTTCTCTAAACCTTAGGGCCCCTTTTTGTACGTCTACCTTTACTTCAAAATTGTTGATAGCCATTTTAAATGTACACAATAGAGAGAAACAATACCTCTCCCTTATGTCTACTATGTATGCTAATGCCTCAAATTATACCCCTTTCTACACTCACATTAGTTCGTACGTGGTATGAAAAATCCACCTCACATGCTATGAAAGGAACTTGGAGCCTCCCTTGATATTTATTTTACTTTAATCTTGTCCCAAAAAAATCTTGAATATGAAGGAATGGATGTAGATCTCGGGGAGATCACTCCATTGTCAAGTTGAACACCACATGCGAACAAAGTTTGCTACCCCTATATTAATGCCATAGATAATTTTAAAATTTATGATATATATTTTTTCTACATATACATAACCATTGATAGTATCTTTTGTATATTTTTTTGAATTTTTTAGTCATCTTCATTTTTGTAGTAATTTTTTAGCTCAATTCTGCGTCATTCTAGTTAGAAACAGTATGTTTTATAAAAAAAACAAATCATCAAATTTAGTTACCATTTTTTACTATATAATAGATACCGTGTATATATACTCATGAAAAAAAATTGATAAAATTTCGACCCATTTTGCTTTATGTAAAAAGTAGGATTTTTTAGATGTAAAGTGTTCGCACGTGGTTGTTCAACTTTACAAGGGAGTGATCTCCCCGAGCTGTAGATAGAACTTAGTGTGAATTGTTGCAGATTCAAAATATTTTTGTTGAAATTGTTATGGACAATTGAGATCTCAAATCCCAAGTTTTTGCTCAACCCTTTATTGTCCCTGGTAATTAGTGTGGGCCATAATGATTGTTTTTCTAAAACATTCATGTGGGTAGTTAATTTATTTTGTGCTACTTTTGTCCTATAACAAATATTCAATGTGTTGGTCAGAAGTCTTCATGAATACTTAAAGGAAGACCCAGAGTCTTGAACCCACGTCAATTCCACCAAGTTGACTAGAACATTAGTGTTACCTAAACTAAATATTTCCACACCAATTTTCCACCCACACTAATAAGACTATTTAGTGTTCTTACTTATAATTTGTTATTAGGAAGAAGAAGGCAAAAATATTTCCTAAGAAAATTAGATTTTAAAATTATAAAACAGTTTAGATTTCAATAGTCATGGGGCCAGATTTCTATATGTGTAAAGTGCGTAGGCTAAGTGTCATTTGAGATTCAAAGGAACACAACACCTCTTACCAGACATGATTAAGTAAGATTCATATGCCTTAATTCAAGTGACATTAACATCATCCACATGTGTTCATCCATTCTACATCCACAGTCTCTAGTGATGTATGCTTCAATTCCGTATAATTGTACTACACTAATAACGGTAATTAGTGTGGGTAATTATCTATCCCCTACACAAAATGATCAAGTCTAAGTGCACCCTAAAAAATTCTTCCATCAAATTGATTGAGGAGAGGGGAACGAAGGGATGGCAATGAGCTTGTGAATACCCCATCAAATTCATGGGAACCAAAATTCATGAGCTACATGCATCGCTCAATTTACCAATTTTGCACCAAGCAACTCTTTACACTTAATCAACGGAAAACTAAACGGATATGCCACTATCTATGGACTTTCGGCTCAATTGTAGACCAAAGGTTAAATATTCGTCAATTGATACAATGTTAGATATAGAATGAAAGGAATTTCATAACATTCCATACATTAAGACAAAAATTTGGTATTGTCTTGTAGCTAATATGATTGAAAATATATCGGCCAATAGCCCATACAAATGTAAATGGAATGCTAAAGATAGAAATGATAGATGGTATCTTAAAAGTAACTAAGTTTGTTACAAAATGGCCAACATGAAGTCAATCTTTTTGTCTATGATTAGCTAAATGTTACTTAGCTTATATAAGTGAAGTGCCAAGATCAATTTCAAGGGAGAACAACATAAGATCCTACACTTCAATGTTTTGTAATTTATCTAGATGGTATTTTTTCCTTGTATTAAAATAAATTAACTTATGTATATGATGTAAATTGTAGGTTTCAGGAGGCCAAGGATTTGTGCCATGCAAGTAATTTGAAGTTGAAATTGCTAAGAATCCTTTGTAGCTCAGATTTTGTTATTGTAATTAGGTGATTTGACCATGAATTAGCATCAGAGATCCCAAATTAGTCTAGTGAAATTAAGTTGGGATTAATCAACCATAAACTTGTAGGGGGTCCATTTTTATTACATCCCCTTTCATGAGTGGCACAAATATCGGCCAATTTCAAGGTGGTGTATCAACGTGTAATATATATCCTACATTGGTGCGTTAGACATTTTGAAAATTTGCATGAGTCTCAATGCAGTTCACATATAAGAAGTCTCTCGAACTCCCAAAGTTGGGAACTACAAAGAATAGTCCTTTTAGTGCGGGCCAAAGTAATTCTCTAGAGCCCACAGTAGTTCTCAACCCACATCAAATCTCTAGGTTCAAACTAGTGTGGGCCACATTAATTAATTTTTAGGAAATTGATGTGGGTGAAATATCATGCTACTTTTTATGTAAGGTGACTATAATAATTTTATGTAAAGTGTTGGATGGAAGCTTCAAGAAAAAATGAGGGGAAGACCCGGGGTCTTGGACTCACATTATTTCCACCCCAACTAGACAATTAGAGTGACCCACGTTAATTATTTTCAAGCTAATTTTATGCCCACACTAAGAGGATTAATTTAATTGTTCATTTCACATGAAATAACAACAAATAGATTGCACATTATGTTCTATGGAACAAAGTTAACACCTCTTCCATGGATTAATCTACGGTTTCTTACATTTTGGTTTTTGGCTGCAAAAGTAAACTTGAGTAACAAAGTATCAACCCTCAATACATGATTTATTATAGTTGGGGCTGCTGAAGAATGTCACGATTCTCCAAGAAATCCGACATCTCCGTTGTCCATATGGCATGAAGGAGACAAGAAAAGAATGACAGGGTAACAAAATTTTCCTTCAATTCAACCCAAGTTTTGGTTGGGAGTTGGCACGGTCCATGTTCAGTAAGTTTTTGGTGTACGCTTGGAGTTGGTGTGGAGGTTCAAACCAAGAATATTCTATATCAGATCATTGTGGGCCAAACTCATTTTAGAGCCTCTTAATATGCCAAAATGAGAATGACCCTCAATGAACTGATATAGAAAATTCTTCATTCAACCCTCCACAATGGTTCCAAGCATGCACAAAAAACTTGCCAAACATGAATTGCTATGCAAAACAATCAACCCCCAACCAAAACTCTAGTTGAATTAAAAAAATATCTCAAATGTTAATGTATGTGATTGACCTTTTGAATTATCCCCAACTTACAGCATCTATAGGGTCGCAAGGTTCACGACACCTACCAACATGGAGGGCAAAAACATTGATTATTATATACAATTAAGGGAATACAACATTTAGTCAAACCGGCGCCTCAATCTGGGTGTCAGACCCTGAATTACATAACTGGAAGTTAGTTTATGATGAATCAACAATAAATTTTCAAGGAGCAAGATCATACCACACCCCCAATGGTAGGTGTTGGGAATGAAACCCCTCACTTCACACCCCATTGCAACATTGTCATGCAACCCCTTAAATGTATCGACTGTTATGATCCATAACATTATTCAGCTCTACGGTTGACTTCCCTTCGAGCAACTCCGCCTAAATGCAACTTCGCTACATTTAGGCACCTCGCACCATGTTAAGCAATTTACTTCAGCGAGGAGCTTCAAGCACAGAACGCTTCCTCCTGCACACCCTGAAGCCTACCTTGAAAGACGATCTGCATCCACCAAAGTACCACTGCAATTCCCGCACAACTTCTGATAGAAAATGCAATAATCTCCCATCAAAGTGTCAAAGCTTAATCCATCTGCAAAGAGGATTTGAAGAGCATGCGCAATCTCTGTCAGAGGCATTGGTAAGTTGAGGATGACCATTCAAGATACAAGCGACAATTCCCCCTTTCTAATGCTCTTGTCAATCCATCTCCAATCCTGAAAAGCACATGCATGTCGAACTCCGTCATTGTGGGGGTGCGCTTCGGTGACAACAAAAGTGTGTCATGCTACTGTACAGAGGAATCCATTGGGTGGGTGGTTGTTGCATGCGGACGAGCGTATCAAAATTGCAAGTGGTCGAAGTTTCAAGCATTTGACGGTCGTGGACCTTCTTCCAGATCATCCTCTGGCAATGGTGGTGTGTGTCGGGAGACTGGTGAAATTCTCAGACACATAACTTTGCAATCACAGAGAAATTTCCAGCAAGAAAATTCTGACATCATGAAGCTTAGACAATATAAACTTCTGTGCAGGTATAAGCAGGTATGATTCCTCGCAGCCGGTAGATATTTTTGAGCTAACATTACGAAGAATAGTGCAGCATTAGAGTTTTGAGAAGCTCATGAGATGGACAGAAGAGCAAGAGCGTCTCCACGCATTAACAAAAGGGAAACTCACACGCTGCATGAGTCCAAGAGTTGGCGTGGTCATTGGAGTGCCGCATTGCAGTGGTAGCGAGACCGGTGGGTGGTGTGGAAATGCCATGTTCACGGCAAGCTAGCACCACACGGTTTTCTACAGTTGGGTTTTTCATAGTTTTTTTAAAAAACCCAATCATCTAAGGTCCAAGATAACATTAAGTAGCAAGCCCAGATTGACCTTCTCAAAAGAGCATCAAACCAGCGTGTGCCGGTTTGATGCTCTTTCAAGAGCAAAGGTAGCACTAAGTTTGAGTTTTACTTAGGCTATTTTTAATCTATTTGGGTAGTTACTTTCAATGCTTAGAATTAATTATGTCAGTTTCTAGGACAAAACTAATTCCAAGTGGTGATGAAGGTTCTAATCTAGGCTAAATTATGATCTAAACAAATCTAAATAGCTATAAAGCAACGGGAAAGTTGGTGAGGTCAAAAAGGTAGTTGCACTTTTTGGAAAAGTCTCCCGACACCCGCATTGGAAACCTCTTTGATACCTTTTTGAAGATTCTATATTTGATTAATTATCCATTCATTCACCCTTGCTTTGCAAGCTTTTCCCTTCTTGTTGAGGCAAATTTGTGGGTACTCAAAGGGTACCCTCCTAGCATTGCTACTTAATGTTATGAGCAAAATCCGGCTTTATTCGGTTTTATTGCAGATAAGTTGAGATTATAGGGCAGAGGGCCCAATGTCCGCCAATGGCGGTGCCAAGTGCCGAGTGTTGGAATAAAACCATGGTTTTATTCGCAAAAATCAGGTTTTTTACATTAAAACCAAAAACCCAATGCATCGGCCGGAAAAAGTTGAGTTTTTTCCACCCTTGGTTCACGGACCCGACTGATGTGGGGCCGGTGCGAGCACTTTCCAAGTAGCCGATGGAGTTGCTCTCATATAAGAGGGAATATGTGCTCAGGGGGGGGAGTATGGGCGCGCAACTAATTATAGGGTATTCACACTACACTAAACATACCAATTAGTGAGGACGGTACTAATTCAAGTCACACTCACAATCTAGCCAAATCTTAAAGTTACCATGGGCTGAAGTTGCTACTGAGTGACACTAAATTCATGACTACAGTATCTATGTTCATTTACCATAGATTTCAAGAAAATTTGTGCGTGTTTGTGATTAGTGCATGTCACATGCTTGTTGGTGAATAATGTCAAGTGCCGATACTTTTAGTGATTAGTGCCAAGTGCTAGTACTTTAGTGAATAGTGCCAAGTGCCCATACTTTCATGCCAAGTGTTGATACTTTCATGCCAAGTGCCCATGCTTTCGTGCCAAGTGCCAATACTTTCATGCCAAGTGCCGGTGCTTTAAATGAATAGTGCCAAGTGCTGATACTTTCATGTGAAGTGTTGGTACTTTAAGTGAATAGTGCCAAGTTTTGAAATGAACAATGCTTCCTAGATCTTTTGGTGGCACTAATTCATAGCTTGAAGGAATTTAGTATCACCTTCACTAATGTCCCACACTCACTAATCGGTATATTTAGTGTGGTTACTTGGCCCGTGGGCCATTACTCATTACACACCAAGCCCTCAATGAATAGGTACCGTGGGGCTCTCATAGCCCATGACCTAACTCATGACCAAGGAGGTCACACCAACGAGAAAGGTTTTTGTGGGCCGGCCATTATCTAAGTTCACTTCACTTTCTGAAACAGCGGAGCAACCAATCTGGCAACATGACACCAAAGATTTTAACCTTATGATCAAGACTACGCAAGGATGGTAAATCGGATCCAAAAAATGCTTTGGTATCCTAACACCATTTTAATTTTTTTTATCAAACACCTCAAAATAATAGTAAAATGTTGTTTAAATTGGATAATTTTTCATGGTGCCCTAAATGTCGTTCCTTGACCAGTACCTACTTAAGATAAGTTAAGGGGTAAACATTGAGTCGTTCCTTGTCACTTGCCACACTCAAAAACTATGGAGTTAGAAGAAATTGGACAGAATGTTCATGTCTTTCCATGAACACAAAATCTAGATAGTCCAAAGAGCAACAAGATGCATATGAGAAGATAGATGTGAACAATAATATCAAGTCTGAAGTCTCTTATTTGTATTTGCACAAATGAAGACACCCTAATCACAAATTGTTCAAGCTCAAAGTTGGTATGTAAGGAAGGTTTGGAAAATCTCCTTGGCTATATGCACTAAACTGGACCAAGAACCAATTAATGTGCAGACATATGACATGCATATTTGAAGAGACTACAGAATCTAGATTCATTATCCAGTAAGATGGGACCATCTTAACAAACTCTCCTGTGGTTGCCAATAAATGACAAGATCTTTAAAAAGGAGTGGATGAAGAGTGTGTAGTCGTAGGCAATGAAGGGGCAATGAGAAACCACAGCATGGCCTGAAAACTTATTAAATCAAGCGCTTGGCCATGCCAAGTTGTTCTTTGACTGTCACCCAAAGGTTGCTAGAGTCATCAAAAAGTGGTAGCAACACCCAAAATATGGGATCAAAGTACAATTATTCATAATTAAAGGGTCTCAAACCCCCCCCCCCCTTCCTTGTACTTTCTTGTGCAATGGAGCTCAAAACAATAGGCTTGATGATCACTTGACACCAGCAGGATGCATCGTGCCATATTTGACAATTTAATCAAATCTTCCAAAGCGGCAGACATTAAGGATACCAAGCCCATACCTACAAGACTCGTGTTTGTTGCAACTTGAAAGTGCCTACATGGGGTATGATTGCTTAAATATTCAAGCATGCAAGTAATACTAGAGTGAGTATCACAGGATGTGCAAGATCTTAACATTGTCTCTTTTGCAACATCATTGTCTCTTTTACATGTGTAGAAGTGCTCTCGATCAAATGTAAGTGTCGCTGAGTTAGTGTCAAGACCAGGGAGGTAGTTTGGTCTTTGGGCAAAAGATTTCAATGCAATTGTGTTTCTAGTGTGCATCAGGTGTGCATCGATGTGCTTGCTTTGCCTCTGGTTTTTTAATGTTGGAGGTTTGGTGCTCAAGTCTCCGTGTGCCTTGGATTCTAATGGCTCATGTCTAAAAAGCTTTGGTCAGATGAAAATGTGACCAAAGTGTTTTGGTGCGAATTTTTCTTGATTCTCTGTTTTGTTTCACAAGCTATCAATGTTTGAGTCAATCCTTGCAACGTGGTTTTGAAAGGTAAGAGGATTCTTTTAATTGTTGTGGTTGGTCTTCTTTGCCATCTTCTCATTGACCTAGATGCCATGATTGTTCTAAAACCAAATTTGGAAATCTACAAATGAATTATGCATGCAATTCAATTATACATGATGCTATAACCTCTAATGTAGACTGGTGCAGAGGCCAACTTAGCCAATGATACACTAGCCACGTAATCCACTTGATGATACCTGATTGAATGCAAGGTAAGGGGGACTAATTTGGTTACTTATCTCAAGTGGACACCTATTTTTTAATGGTGCATGGTGAGGCGTGGATCTAATAACAGACACCAAAAGACGTGTGTTTAAACAAGGTTGGACTACATGTTCAAAATTTGTTAACCATTCTACAATCAATAATCAACATAATATGGGGGAAATCTATGTAACCAAGTCAAGGCTTCATGGCAGTCACCTTTGAAAATGTACAGTCTAACCTCGTTAGTACGACACTCGTTTATACGACACCCTCGATATTACGACACATTTTTGCACGACCAAACTTTTTAGTTCAAAACTCCCTCTTTTATACGACTACGACACTCGATAATACGACATTTAGAATCTCCGTTTTGTCATATTAAAGAGGTAATTAATGCTAAAATTCCTTTCATCTATGTTATGTATATCTAAAATACATCCATTTTCACTTGGGAACTACTTGGGAACTTCACTTATCATTGGGAAATTAATGATAATTAGGGTTACTAGTGTAGAATGGACCTGTTAGGGTTAGAGTGGCCTCCTTCCTATTCTTTTGTCAGATTATGAGCCTAAAGATGTTTACAACATGGATGAGATTGGATTGTATTTTAGAGCACATCCTAATAAAACATTAGCACAAGGGAAGGTGAAGGGTCGGAAGTTACAAAAGGAGAGTGTAACACTTGTTCTTGTTGTTAATTCAACTGGGACTGATAAGTTGAAGTTTCTTATGATTTATACGTCTAAGCAACCACGATGTTTTGGAAGGTGGTAGCCTCATGAGTATGTTTGGTGGCACTCAAATAAAACAACTTGGATGTAGGAGGATATATTTGAAGCTTAGATTTTGCAGCTCAACAATCAGTTCAAAGGCCAAAATCGAAAGGTGATTATGATTTTGGATAATGCATCTTCACATGTTGTTAGCTCTGCCAAAGTTGGTAAGTTTCGTGGTTTTTCAACCTTGGAATTGAGCAACATGACTTTGGTTTTCCTTCCTCCCAATGTTCCAATTGTAGTTCAACCTTTGGATCAAGGTATAATAGCATCTTTCATAATTCAATACAAGAAGAAACTTTATAGTGGGTTTTACACAGTATGATGATGCTATATTGAAGGACTTAAGGAAGGTGGTGCCCAACATCAAACAGGTTATCATGTGGGGTTATGAGGTATGGAATGAGTTGGATGCACATATAGTCAGGAACCGGGTGCAAGCACGGTAAAGTGGACAGCTCTTGATCCTTGCTCAGGTTTAAGTGAAAGTGATCCAAAACAATATACTAACTTTGAATTTTATGAAATAAAAATTCATAAACATTTAGAAAACATATGAACCTACAAAGCCAAGCAATTTATGTTCACAAAAAACAATTTCAAACAACGTATATGTATTTTAGAAGATGGTGCAAGTGGTGGTGCAAGTGGGTGTCATTGAAAAGATAATTGTCAAAAACTTGTTTAAAATACAATTACATTACATTAAATTGATGAATTTTTGAAAAAATAATTAAGATGACCTCAAGTTTATAATGAATTCAAGGAATATGAAAAGAAATTCCAAGTTCAAAATATTTAAGGTCATGAAATTTACGTTCAAAACTATATTTAGTCAGTTGCTTTTACGCGTCACTTTTGATGATAGGTTTTGAAGATCTCATATTGATATTCTATATTTGAGTACCTAACTTAACAATAGAGGTCATCATGAAAAATAATCTATTTTAAACAACATTTTGCTACTACTTATAGGCGTTTGACCAAGAAAATCATGGCTTTCATATACCGGAGCACTTTTTTGGTCCACTTTACTATGCTTGCACCCAACCGTTGGAGGATGGCGCGTATATTACCTGCAACATGTAATGTTGACTTTGCCCTAGTTGATGAAAGAGGGAAGAATAGAATGCAAGAAGAATCATATGAATTTGGTGCTTTGATTTCAAAGTTACGATTGGGTGATGATGAGATGTCAATCGAGACTTACATTCAGATGGAAGGGGAAGAGATTATTGAGCTAGAATTGAGTAATGAGTTGGTGGATGCTGCTTTGGGAATCAATTATGCACAAGGCTTTGATCTTAATGTTGATCTACATTCAATAGATGTGGATGATGTTGCTCCACCTACAATAAAGCTTAGTGATGCATCATTGTCGTCTAATTTCTTAATAGACAACTCTTTACATTTTGGTGTTAATGATAATATTAGTTTTCAAAAGCTAGTAGGAAATTTAGATAAGATGACCATAACATTAAGTAGCAATGCTAGGAGGGTACCCTTTGAGTACCCGCAAATTTACCTCAAAAAGAAGGGAAAAGCTTGCAAAGCAAGGGTGAATGAATGGATAATTAATCAAATATAGAAGCTTCAAAAAGGTATCAAAAAGGTTTCCAATGCATGTGTCGGGAGGCTTTTCCAAAAAGTGCAACTACCCTTTTGACCTCACCAACTTTCCCGTTGCTTTATAGCTATTTAGATTTGTTTAGATCGTAATTTAGCCTAAATTAGAACCTTTACCACCACTTGGCATTAGTTTTGTCCTAGAAACTGACATAATTAATTATAAGCATTGAAAGTGACTACCCAAATAAATTAAAAATAGCCTAAGTAAAACTCAAACCTTTGCTTTTGAAAGAGCATCAAACCGACAAGCGCCGGTTTGATGCTCTTTTGAGAAGGTCAATCCGGGCTTGCTACTTAATGTTATGACAATTGCTAACTTGGGTAGGCAACACCAGAGATCTTTGAACTCTTATTTCAAGAGTTCTTGAGAATATTTGTATTTGTTTGGAGGTATAAGTTATTATTCTATACAATCTATATTACTTAAACTCGTTGTATATATTTTTAAGCTCATATTGCTTATGTTTTTGTATTCCCTCGATAGTACGACAAATTTACGCCATTTGTCATATTAACAAGAAGACAACACCTCAATAATGCGACATTTTTTGTGTTTCCCAAACATGCATGTCATACTAAAGAGGGAGAACAGTATGTCAATTCACGCAAGGCTACAAATTCTTTGCGATTGAACCTGGGTTTGCCATCCACATTTACAGATCAACCAAAATTTAGAGTTTGCAAATCAGAGTTGTATTTCATACAAATCATGAAAAAGTAACCATTTAAGATCCTGTCTACCTTACGTGCAGACTGGCTGATGAATCGTGAGGAAGATACACATCACAACCAATCCAGTATGCCTATCAAAGGATACAATCCTTGAGGACATTGTGCAGAAGTGTTTGGGATATCTCTCTATGTTCAAAATAGGAGGGATATTTCACAGTCCACAAGTTTTGAAAGGGTTACCCAAAGACTCCAAACCTCCTCAAGCACCATGGGCATTCTTCACATGGCTTCTTGATCTACAAGATGGCATCAGCCGTTGAGCACGAGACAATGGCCTGGGAAAGTGCACCTGGAATTAAATGGCTAAGAAAAAAAGTTCACAAATCTTGGGCATCTATTTGCAACACAAGGCAGAAGTTATCAATCCTGGTCATGGAACACACCAGGATGTACCCTGATGAGACTCTAAGATTTTGAGGCAGCTGTATTCACGTACAATAAGGATCAGGAATCATTTCAAGGAATGCTCCTACTCCATGCACTACTTGATTGTTAAGTGGTTTCATCGGTTTCATGCAGCACAATTGACAGCAACAGCAACAGAAATCAGTGAGCATCCAGACAGTAGTTGTTAAGTGGCCCAGCCATAATTCCGATACACTTTCTGTACACTCATTTGCAAAAGGTCAATTTCAACCCACATGGGAGACAAGATCTAGTGGAATGTGTAGAATCTTAAAAGTTGCTTCTAGAAATCCTCACTAGATCATGTCCTGCAAAAGACCTCCTGATGCAAAAGATCTCCTAATAAGGTACTCAGGTTTTAAGCCTAGCATCTCCCCTGGCCGGTTTCAGATGCACAAAGTTGACATGCAATTGATCTGTTCTAAGCCAAATTGCTACAAAATCATTCAGCTCCATTGTGATCTTGCACTTTTGTAGTAGCAGAATCCAGGAAGCAAATCTAAGTGAATCTCTTATCACAAGATATTTGCTGATAAAGATTAATACCAGCCTTCTCCACAGGTAAGAAGTGTACCTTGATCACTACATGGCCCAACATTGTCCAAAGATTGATATGGATAGAATCGATCATCCCAAACCTTCATGCTTATCACCGCAAACTTGAGTTGAGTATCAAGCTCATTTCCACAAGTGAACCAGCTTAAAATGTCCTCATTTTATAACAATGCAGCCAGAAATGCCTACTCAAACCACCTTTTCAAGTCAACAACAGGATTCCCATCACCTTTGCCTTTACTCCCAGGAGCCGCATTGAAATACTTTGTTCGATACTCGGTGACAAGTTGATCTAGCTTGTCTACAGCTTGTGGGTGTTTCCTGTCTCTCCTGGTTGGTTCCTTGTGTGCTTTAGGCTGGGCTTTACCGGACATGGGCCTCTTATTCTGCTCCATTCTCCCTTTCTGCAGACAACAATGGCAAATAAGTAAGGATGTTTTAATTATAAGTTCCAAATTTCATCAACAGAACAAATTCCACATATAATGCTCTCTCTAAACTTGTACCCAAAGCTTGCTACAGTCCACTTCCTAACAAAAGGAATTGATTAAACTTAAATCCAAATCTAACCTCTAAACAACAATAGGGTCAAGTTCTTACTTTTGCACAATATCCTATAATTTTCACTCAGATTAACATTAGCACCTGTCATGCTGTTCATCTAGTTGTATTGATTGCTAGCAGCTGAAAAAAGTATCTGCTGACCTAACATTTTTGTTGATAATATCCACAAGACACCTAGTCCTGCTTTACATAGGTTCATACGTAACATACCTGCAACTTGGAGCCTGTTGCAGATGGTGATTTTTGTACACCATTGGTTTCACTTCCAGGGTTTTGCAGACGTTGGGGGGGACGAGCCGGTCTAGGTTGACTCTTCTTGCTCTTAGGACCACTCTTCTTTTCCAGGCCAACTTCACTTTCATTCTTACCCTCATCCATCCTCTGACGCTTGTTCGTGGGTTTCTTCTGTTTAGATGGACCCATGCTATCAGGCGCCTCATTGCTTCCCATGTTTGGCTTTGACCCTTCAACATTCTCATCACGTTTCTTTTTCCAGGTTTTCTTCTCCCTTTTCCTTTTCGCAGGCCTCTCTCCTTCCTTCACCTCAACATTCTCACTTGCACTATTACCTTCAATGGGTGTTTTCCTCTCAGATTTCTCACGAGGAGGTTTCTTTTCCCATTTCCTCTTGCCTTTCTTCTCAGATCCATCAACATCTTTCCTAACACCCTCAACTCTACCTCCAGGGCCTTGTCTTGCAAGACGCATTTTGGCTTGCTCTGCCAGAGCAGCCCTTTTCCTCAAAATCTGAGAGTTTTCAATTGCAAACTCTATGATGGGGCGGTGCTCTGCTCCAAATGTCTCTGAAAAATAGAGCATTCAAAGAGAGTTACACATAGTACACTTTTTGATACAAAACAGTCATTTTCTTCTTGGAGAACCAAAATAGTATCCACCTGAACTTGTAATTGATCATGCTTCCCTTTCATAGGCAAGTCTCCATGACTGGTTATGCAGAAATAGTCAATTCCAACCAGCAGCATATATGTCACTATAATATGTCCTATTCCACATCAAATCATTTTGTATACCTCTTTTGTACTCTTTTTCTTGCAAAACATATAACTGCACAAGATTGGTTGCACCTGGATTATTGTTAAGAACACGTAAAGCCACAAGAGCATGCTGGTGTTCGGCGAACTCCACAAATGCGGCCCCCCGTGATTTCCCGCCACTACCAGTCACTCCTTTCACCTCATCTCTCAAAATTTTCACCTGCATAACAAATATCAGGCATACAAAGCTGTTAAAAATTTAACATCTGATACATACATGAAAACGTTGTGTCCACAGAAAAGGAATACAACACAAACTACCCTGTTTTACATACTCTTCAGACTCCATACTATCATCCACATTGCTGAAGAATCTTCCAGATAGGTTCTGATCCAAAGGGTCAGGACCTGTTTGATGACAGGTTGTTGCTTTGATGCCCTAGACTTCACTGCAGTTATGAACAACTTCTTCAGGTCCTTCTCAGACATATCTTTGGGGATGTTATGCACAGCAAGTCGGGTTGTTGAGACATGGAAATTGGGGCTCCGCAGCTTTGTAGCCTTCTCATGCTCCACTCTACCAATTAGATATATGGAACAATATTAGTCCTGTAGTACATCTATTGGCAGAGATTCAACGATCAATGAATAGCATACTTGTACATTCCATTATCCTGTTTTGATCATAAGTCTGCTTCATTGAATACCAGTCGTTCATAATTACATCTCAAAGTTGCCCCAATTTCAATCTATTAAAATATTTGCCAGAATGCAAGATCAGACATCTACTTACTGCTTGCGCTTTGCCAAGTCCCCCTTTGATAAACCCTCAGCTGCTGGTGTGCCTTCTTCTATCAAACCCTCCTGTCATGCCAAATTTCTCTTTAGTGCAAGGCCACTAAAGATATAGAAGAAATCTGACAAGAACATCAACCACCCGGCATCCATAACCAACACAGTAGGAGGTGCTTGACATCCATTTTTAAAGAAGGCAGAATAGAACACCAAAAACCAGCTAACCTTCTTCATACACTTCTATGGCTTGAAGCTATAGTGTACAAATGGCAACAGCCAAAAAATCCTAATGAAGACATCATTTCGTAAACTGGATGGTGACCATGCTAACAGATGGAATTTCTCTAGACACAAAACATTTCACATAGAATTGGTGAGACATCAGAGAGAAAAACCTTTGCAAGTTTCAAGTGGCGCCGGTCGTGATCATCTTGCTCTTTTGACATCTGTTTTGCTACAGTTTTAGCTTGGTCCCGATCCATTGCCAGATTCAAAGTCAGCTTCCGCCCTCCAACCAACAATCCACCATCCTCCCCAGTGGCATTTGCGGCAGTTACAGAGGCTAGTGCCCCATCCTCAGTTGCAAATTCCAGAAATGCAGTCCCTTTGGGTCTCCTAGAAGATCAAGACACAAATAAATGAGCAAGATGAATAAACTATTGACTGCAAACCACTTCACAATGCCTTGCTTCAAACCCAATTAATCAAGGCAGATGTCCAGCAATAAGTCAGCATATGCTTGCAGCCAGAACTTACTTTGTGATAGGATGAAGGACCATACGAAATGACTTCACCTCACCAAAGGCAGAAAATTGACGGCGCATATCCGGCACTTTGGCATCTATTGGCAAATTCCGGACAAACACTGTCCTTTTCAAGCTATCCTCCTTGGAAACTGTTGGCACAACTTCTTCAACCCCTCTTTTGAGCTTCTTTGCACTCTCATTTAACACTTCTGATGGCAGTATCTCCTTCTTTCCTGCAAGTTTAGATCCTTGCTGACTGGCACTGGTTGGGTTAACGTCAGGCTGTGTCTCCACAATCTCTTGTGTCTTGCTGGAATTCACAACTTTCTGTAAAACCCGTTGCATCAAGTCTTTCTCTGTCACCTTACTAACATTCGGCACAGAAGGTTCTTCTGACATGTTCAGATCACTCTCATCATCTTCATCGCTCTCAGAAATGCCCTCTTCTTCATCACTTTCAGAAGTGTTATCTTCTTCATCTGAAGTTTCTTTCTGGTATAGAGGTTTCTCGCTGCTCATATGAGGTTTCAGTTTCTTCCCAGCCTTTTCCACAGCTACCTCAATGTCACTTTTGTCTTCATCTCCATCTTCACTTTCATCTTCACTAGCAGTATCATCATCATCGTTGGTTTCCACTGCAGACCAAATGTGAAAAAAAATAAGTAAACAACAACACCAAAATAAGACGACGAGTAGTCCGGACCACAGGAGTGCAGACCAACATGGGAGTAGTTGACTCTCATGAAGTCTTTGATCAATTCTGTGGTTGCCTTTGTTGTGGCTCTTAGTGTAACATATGAAACAAGCCATGCTAGCACTGGAAAAGAGCAATAGGAGTCCAGAAAAAAATTTACCTTGAGGAGTGCTCTTTACAGCAGTTTCAAATTCCTTCTTCGCCATTGCCCAGTCTACTGCAACGGGTCTCTTGCCAACAAGCTTCCCATTCACAGCTTTGATTGCCTACAGGATCCTCCAAAATGTTCAATAATATCCTTTGAGCACAAGAGTCAGGCTATTATTGAATCATGACTAATAAATGAGAATATGCCTCCACATGCATTTCATAGGTTCAAATTCTGATGTAGCAGGCTATTTGTACAACTGCCTAAACCTACACATATACAAAGTGCATATATACCTTTTCTGCATCAGCTTTGCAGGTGAAGCCAACAAATGCAAATCCTTTTGACCTGTAGGAAGGTGATGTTTTGTCAGCCATGAACACAAGAAAAGCCTGAAACATACATGTGGCACTTCAGTGAAAGACAAGATCTGAGATAACTGGTGAATTTTCCAGAACTCTAAATAAGAAATCTATCTTGAATGCTTGACAGTTTTTTCATTAAGCTCCATATTCAGAACCTTTGAACCCAGGAAATAGAGATAAGGTGAAATGGCACTTACGAGTTATCAGGCTTCCTTGGAATGGTTATTTCCCATACAAATCCTGATGGTGAGAAAAGTTCACGAAGAGTTTGTTCTTTGAGCTGCAATTAGCCAGGAATCAACAGAAAATGTATGAGATTTTGCAACAATACACTCCTGATGCTGCACAGAATCTTCATCTCTTGAAGCAGCAAACAGCACATCCAAAATGGACAGTTGGTCGCATCAAAAAGTAGAAAAAGTGTGCAGCACACAATTGACCCAACTTATATATTTCGAAGAGAAAAATTTACCATGAAGGGAAGGTTCCGAACAATAAGGCGCCATTTTTTCAGCTTAGCACCCTGCAGATCAAAAATAGACGAGTCTTCAACCCCCTAACCAACAGTAATTAAGGAGGAAAGACATTTTGTGCTAAAAACCTTCAGAATAACTTACTAAGTAGACATTATGAAAAACAAGGCAGGTCCTGGATAGTATGCACAGTTAGAAGATGAAAATATTTTAAATACAGCATTTATCCTTCTTCATGCACATACATTTACACTTCAGATTTGCATCTGTCAGTTTATAAATTAGGATCAGAGTTCTCAAGCACAAATTACTGATCATCAGAAGAGTCATTGGCAAAAATTACCTCTCCACCAAGTTGGCGGGCCCAAACTAGACCACCTCCTTGAATCTGTTTGTGTAGAGAAGCAACAGCAAGGTGTGCTGCCTTGACAGATGTGTACACTATTGCTGCTGCCCCTTGCTTGCATCCATCTTTAGCCAAACCTGACATTGCACATAGTAATGCAGTATCATTATAACAGGTATAAGTGTGGTGACTTCACCATACTCTGCTCAGGCAATGTCTCAATGATTTGAAATTTTTCTCCCCAACTCACTATTGATACTCTGCATATATTGTATATAATTTTTTATAATATTACATATATTTCCTTCTCTTTGCACTAACTTCGATTCCAAGCCAGTCCGCATGGGGGTGCAAGGATCTACAATAATGTAGGTATTGGAATGTAGATATACTGATGGTGATACGTAGATATTGGTCATAGACACGGGAATGCATTTCATCTCGACGACGGAGAACTTAGAGCCACAAAACTTTACTCTTCACATGTGCCACAAATGGCCACACAAGGCTCATTTTAGTAGATTTTAAAACAAAAATCAAATGCTTATGAGGATGGTACAGCATGGTGAGACAATCAAGCTTAGATTCGCATATTGTCTCCAATAGACAACAGAATGACCTAAGTTTGAGATATTACCTCTGCTGATGAGTTCTGCCTCATCAAGTGGGTGGCGTACATCTTCTACTGGACCAAGCTTCTTGGCCTTGGCAATGACAGATTGCACCATCTTTGGATTTTCCAGACCACCAACAATGACAGTACGTGCTGGTCTACAATCACACAAGTGGTGGGGTAAGAACTTATTAAGTTGCTTGCTCTCAGTGACACATTTCCAGAAGCTCGCCATCTTGAATAGAAGGTAACCCAAGCCTCTGACTAAGTGTGACTAGTTTTTTATGACTCAAAGTGGACATAGAAGATATTCCTAGAACTGCTCAAGTCATTTGGCACACAACTTTACAAGAATTTACATACAGCCTGACAAAGTAGTAGCCGTGGTGTGAGCCAAATTTTGACAACCACAGGACTAAAAAATTCCATGAACTGGCTATCTTGCAACACAACCAAGACAACCAGATATAGCCTACATCATCATAATGACCCATCAAACTGGAAGTAACCTGGATTCAAGGCTTACTTCTGACTTTCAGAGCTCTGTCCCTCCTCACGTGGTCGCTTTTTTGTCGTCAATGGCTGACCAGTTGCAGCAGATTGATTACCTGCCAAACCCAATAAATACCTCTTGAACTTCCCTCCAAATACTAGAATTGCCAATATTAAGTGTTTGATCTCAAGTACTATAAAGCATATTTCATGTGGCTTGATATCACTGAAGCATATATAAGTAGCGCACAGGAGAGAACAACAAAGTTACAAATTGTCTACTGACGTACCATGTTTCAACTTCTTGCTCTCTTCTCCTGCATGTGGAGGACCTGCAGTTTCATCTTCTGATACTTGCTTTTTTTTGGATGAATTATCTTGCAAATCACTAGCAAGCCCTCCACTCCCAGTTGCTGTGCCCTTATCAGCATCTTGACCCTCTTCAACATTACCCTCTGTGTCGGCAAAGACATTCATCAGAATCAATTCATACACTTCTGGGACTAAATCCACATACACAGCAGGTAAGGAATGCCAGAGAGGAGATATTTCTCCTAGTCCACAGAAGAAGTTGTGAGAATGTAAACTTCCAAATGATGGACTTAGATGCCCTTCTTTGTGTTTACAACTGACCTTTAGGTTTTGGAAGAGGACGCCTCTGGTCAAGAGGTGCCCGACGCTTTGCAATCTCAACCTTGATCTTGCGCCCTTGTAAAGTTGCCCCATTCTTCGCTTCCACAGTTCGATTAGCATCTTCTTTCACTGCACTGCGGATATCAGGAAAAAAATGTATACCTAAGTCAAAAAGTCATCAAAATCTGAGAATTTTGTTCACCATCACACAACTCCTCACAACAAACCTAGTGTTGTAAGCATATGAACGTGTGTAAAAACAGGGGTAATGATATGTTAGGGAGAACCTACAATTGCACAAATCCAAATCCTCGATGTTGCTGAGATCCTGTAATCACACAGACAACAATGTGAATCGTCAGAAACGAATTGGAGCTCAGGAACATGAATGTCACATGTAAAATGCATTGAAATGTGGGCACAGTCATAGTTTAACATGAAAAACGCGACAATTTACCAAAAAGATATCCGGCCTAACCTAGCCAACCTTACAACCAATTGTTCGTAGTTCAAAGGTCCATAGTTACTCAGTTCCCAAGTCGAATTGTTGCGAAAACCTAAATCAATAAAGGCCCAAGGCCTATTATAGAATTGGAGTGTTATAGTCTATTCAGGACTTACAAATTCAGGAACGAGCTTCATCATTCATCAGAAGGTGAAGCATTCCACTGTTTGAAAATCCGGGTGTCATCAAACTGTCATCCAATCTCATCCAGACTAAGCATACAGTGGATGGATGTCACTTACCCTTCTCCTTGACTGTAAAGCAATTCCTCACAGGACCTATTTCACTGAAAATGTCTTCGAGCTGCACAGAGCCCCACAAGATGTTAGGGTCTGGAATTCACGAGCACGGACCCAATGTATGAAATGCATTGAAGACACGTTGATGGCAGCAGGATGGTGAGGGTTGCAAAGGAAGACTTATTGCCAGACAATCTGCACCTGAGCATCCGTGACAGTGAAGGGCAAGTTGCGGACGAAGACGGTGCGGTCGTCAATGTCGGCCTCGTCGACCTTGGCGACCTTGTCCTCCATCACCATCGCTCGCAATGCCCTGCCACAACAAACTCCAGGCAGGGGTTTGCGTTTAGGTGGGTTTCAGCTGAGGCTTAGGGTTTAGGGTTTAAGGTTGAAGAATCTTGAAAATCCTTCTTCACCTTCTTCCAAAACCCTGGCGGTGCTGCTCCCTGGAAAACCTAAGTTATTAGAGAAGTCTGCTCTTTGCCGCGAAGTGCCGCGGTCAGTCGGCCCCTATTGCCAAGGGTAAGGGGTCTAGTCTAAGTAGTAAAAACATGACCTCTTGTAGGTTTGTGGTTAATTGAACTCTTGTAGGTCCTTCTAAACTAATCTTATGCTAATTCCGGAGTTAAATCATTTTAGAAACTAAATTTAAATGTTATAATGTATTGGACTTCGTTTCCACCTTGGAAAGTCATGGTGGGGTCTGGTTCAAAGAGGTGGGCGTCTAGCCGTGGCCGACACCCACCTCTTTGAGTTAGGGCCCCACCACCATTGCCCAAGGTGAAAATGCAGTTCATAATATTATGTTATATATTTGAGCTCAAAGTAGTGGGTGTTTAGCCTTGCCCTAGTTAGTTGAACTTAGATTGCATGTCCAAGAAAACATAATTTTTTTGTTTATTAACAGGTTTACATAAAATAAATCGGTTGCCCACCTCTTCAAGTTGGGCCCCACCATTACTAATGAGGTAAAGAGGTGTAATACTAACACAAAATGAACTATGCACAAACCTCAATATCCAACTAGTTCCATCACTAAAATGGCAAATACAAAAAGGCAACACCACAAACAAGGCAAAGACCCAAAGCAAGCTCGCAAGTAGATTAATACAACTATCCATACACATTCACACTAATCAAGCGTAATTCACTACAAATGATCCTGATCAAACCCAATCAATCTTTGAAGATTTAAGATGCCAAAGTAGACTTACTTTGAGAATTCTCATATTTTTAACTTCTCAGTCATTTACATACTTTATTGACAATTTTCACTTCAAGAAAGAAGTCCCAATCAATTACTTATTTACTAAAAGGACGTGAACATATATATATATATATATATATATATTGGATTTAAGCCTTGAAGTTGAGGTGCACTCAATATGGATTTTGTGGACAAGGTGGCCTTCAAGGACAACCTTTTTTTACTAAAATCAAGCGGGACAAACAACATTTTTCGGTCATGTTCAAAAAAGGTTTTCTCGAGCTGCCCGAGGGTTGTGGGTCGTGGGCCTTGGCCCTTATTCTATGAGTATGGTAACCTGGCCTATGACCGAGAGCTACACATTGGTGAATTTTCACAATGACCTCTTCTATGGTAATGAACGATTTAAAAATTTTCATGCAAGGTAAAATGAAATATTTGTCTATTTCAAAAATTTGGAAATTTTTAAAATTAATTTTGAATTAAATATGATTTTTTAAAGATGTTCCCTAGGGTATCTTATGATAGACCTAAAGAAGTTTGACGTCAATGCTAATACAACTTATGAGCATTCTATAATTATCCACAAGCAAGTAAGAGGTTGTAAGAAATCCAACATTACTAAGCCGTAGACTGACTTTGACCTTACTATGTCAAGAGACATCCTAAACGAACAACTAATCTCATCCAACACGTTGTGGCAAGGTCTCATGTGCCTTGAACCGAGACCTATGGACCTTGAACCGAGACCTATGTGCCTTGAACCGAGACCTATGTGCCTTGAACCGAGTCCCTCCTCCTTCCCCCTCTTCCTTCCCCCTCTCTCTCCTCCCCTCTCTCTCTCTCTCCCTCCACGTCATTAAATGCATTAATGTGAGGTTAGTTGAGCTAGGGACATGTCATCCACCTAGGGAACATTATTTCTAATTTGTTCCCTAGAGCTCGGTTTAAGGTCACATATCGGTAATAGGCCAGGTTACCATAGACCCCTCCCCAAAAAAACTTCATGGAGAGCTTTAGCATCCTGCATTTCGTCATGCTTGGCATGTGGACCTGGAATTGTAGAAATAGTTTATGCTGCTGAGAAAGCTCTCTCCCCGCCATGGCCAACCTTTTTTCATGCTGCTGCTTCTCGTTGTTGGCCATCGCTCAGCTTGCTATCACCTGAGGTCCAGCTGGTCAGGGTTTTAATGGTTATGTGAATTCTTGAGCCGACCGATTCTTCTATGGCAGTCGTGACAATACATAAGATGGCGGCATTACAAAATTTGGTCACTTTTCGGATCTTGGAGTGTATGGATCGCTGCCCTTGCTTATATCTTCATGTATAGCAAAATTCTGAAGCATCATGATCTTGAACGACTTTTTTTTTTTGAGACAAAAGACCGACAGGCCAGTGCCAAAGCACATGAGGCAGTTGACCACCTGGAAAGTTTCTGTCAAGTAGAGAGGAGATTTCACAGCCGGGAATCGAACCACCAACCTCTTCCTTGAGATTTGGGCATCTCTCCACCATTATCTAGTAGTTTAGGGTCGTCTTGGACCACTTGAACGACAACTTCACTTTCCATGATTTTAGTCTCACAACTAAAATCTCTTGATCAATTACATGCATGAATGTTGAACATAGTTAAGTGGCAAGCTCTCATTAGTCCCACACCTCATTGTCGCATGTATCCGGATACAAAGCCTTCTCCCATCCACCAAGACTTGATTGAAGAGGTGTGTCCCAAATGGGATCATTGCGAGGTTATCTGATAACCTAAGAATGATGCCATTTGCTCCAAAATCTACATAGGCTAGTTAAGATTTTAACTCATGAAAACATAGCTCAAATAATAATGCTAAGCTCCTCCTACCCCTTATCTTAAGTAGGAGAATAATTCAACCAAAGGCCATGAATAAAGACGTTGTGATTCTCACAAAACAATGGTCTAAGTCTCATTTATAATGCCGGCAAAGTTCTTGTGGACTATGGCATTTTTTTGTTTAATTATTAGCATAGTTGAGAGAACATTAGGCTTGGTTATGTTATGTACTAAATATTGCACACGAGGACTCTTGTTATAACCTGTAGTAGGGCAACACGTGTACGATACTGAACACAATGTTCATCATGTCGCGAGGGTCCCTTGATATAGACCACGTTCTATATTCATCATGCTCATGTCCAATGAAGACATGATTTGTCATTGAGATATGAGATGGCGAACACTACGTATTAGATAACGTGCAGAAGGATATTGGCTAAAGGTAGAGGAGTGCGGAAACGATGAGCTACCTACTATTTGGTAGCTACTATCCTCAGCACACTATCAAGTGTAGCAATCAAGACAAGTGGCGAGTCATGGTAGATATGATGGTATGTACCATATTCTTGATAGGTAAGACAGGGTAGGAGCAAGGGTGCATACACTCACATATACTCATATGTGTTATGAAATGTGCATCTCCGGGGGATGTTCTACTAGACCAAACAGAGGACAACATGTTGCGATTTTGATGTTACCAATCAAATATTGACAAATTGTAAGACTAGTGAATTTGAACCTTTTATTTCAAAGTACCCGCAATGCTCGTATATTAGATTTTTCATTGAAGTCATTTGTAAAAAAAAAGAAAAAAAGAAACTTGTGTGTTCATGCACCGACATGAATAGAGATTCCGTTTACTTTATACTAATTGTGATGTTTAATGAGTCATTTGCAATTAAATTTAAATTTTATGCATCATTTGGTATCATAGTAGGGCTTAGGAGTTGATGTTCCACAATTAACCTTGGCTAGAGTGTTGTAGAAAGGACCCCATCCGGTGTGTGCATGCAAGCCTACGGAGTGGAGCATGTAGGGTTTGCAAAGTCATGCTATGCTGAGCATGTTGTCTTTTTAAAAGGTTATTGCAAGAAATCTTAAGGGTTGACCTTGTTTGGGTTTTGTATAGCAAAAAGTCAAAAGGTACATACAAGGTGAGCGATATGGAGGTAGTGAGAATAGAAGGTTGCAAGAGGCGACAACAACCCAAGGAAACGGTATGCCAAGAGGGATGAGCCTAGTCCTCTCTACAAGACCGATATTGAATATAGTTGTGATAATTCTACAAACATGACCCAATATAATCACTAGAAGTAAATGATTGAACATATAACATTTGTTAGCAATGTGTAAAATATTATTGACAAAAACAAACCTATACCATGAGGATTTGCTACAATCAACCGTACCATTCATTAGCTTTTGAAAACCAAAATGTTTTTGCAAGTGGCACATACACAATTACCAATTATGTGGAGTGGGCAATGACAAAGATCATATGGAACCAAAGGTGATGGCAAAAATGCCAACGAAACTTGATCACATGGTGGGCAGGTCTCAGAGAAGTGGAAGAGGCCAACATCCCTAACCTCGAGTATTTTACAAGCCGCCGTCAAGGAAGCCTTACGGCTTTATCCAGCGAGTCCGTTATTGCTTCCTCACATGAACAAAAAAGAACATGCAAGGTGTTTAGGTATGATGTATACATGCAAGGACCATCATTTTAGTGAATGTCAGTGCCATAGCTTGAGACCCGAAATTGTGGGAGGATCCGCTGGATTTCAAACCTGAAAGGTTTTTGGAAGGGATGCCACATGCCGATACCAACATGAGAGGAAAGCATTTCGAATTGGTTTGGGTCCATGCGACAGGCATGTCCCGGT
The DNA here is from genome assembly GCA_964035585.1 of Polytrichum formosum. NCBI lineage: Eukaryota > Viridiplantae > Streptophyta > Polytrichopsida > Polytrichales > Polytrichaceae > Polytrichum > Polytrichum formosum. Next base: position 9,963,860 of record OZ037936.1, on the reverse strand, counting down.
GTTTCACTGGCCCCGTGTTGATGCACATTCTTGTTGCGACTTTGTTGTAATCCTTCGATTGGTCGCTCCCAAACATCTTGCAACCCATCAACTTGGATATTTTAGAAGTTGTTGGGGGCTTCCCTGCATGCCCTCAAACTTTTGTTGCAATTCCAAAGGCTCGCATGTCTATTGTTTCATAATAATTTGGAAGTCTAGAGGAGTTTATATGACACAAAGCACCCAACCATGAGTACATTATATACACTTAATGCTATGAGATAAAAGTTAACAACGATGGGTAGAAAATGTCGTGGCCCAATTACATTGTATGTGTAGGTTGAAAATCAGGGTGGTTTGTAATTTAATAAATAACTTATAGTCAAATATATAATGATAACATGTTTTGTGCGTACTAACATTCAATATACACCTAAATAAAATTACGGAAGTGCCACACCATACATTGTAATTGCAAAGTGAAGTATGCAAGTAACTTAAATTTGTTCTTATTACATTTGATCAATCACTTGAACATGTGCCAATTAGTGGAGTAAAAATTTATTGGGTTGACCGAGAATGTTATCGCCTCAAGACATTGACAAAACACTAGTTCACAAATGTTCCAAAAGTTTTGTGGGTGTGTGGTTTTTACAAAACGAATGTGCAATTTCTACAAGTAGTTGAAGGACACAAAAATTATGTGTAGATTTTTTTGAGTCACTCATGTCACAAAACTTTGATCCAGAGTATCATTGTGTTGTAAACGTTGTCATAATCATGTGACAACATATAGTGTACATGTTTGAACGATAGTAACAATTCATGAACAATAGGTATATCCCAAACAAGCATATGCTTGAAAACATGCTTTTTTGATTTATTGAAGTAACTTTTATACACACTATATTGGGGTGCAAGCACGGTCAAATACACAACTCCATTACCTTGCATAGGTTTAAATGAAAATGATTCCAAACTATATACTAACTTTGAATTATGTGAAGGAAATAATCATAAACATTTGAAAAACACATTGATCTACATAGCCAAGCAATTTATGTTGACAAATTGTTTCAAGAAAAGTCTACATATTGTAGAAGACAATGCAAGTAGTGTATAAGTAGGTATACTGAACACGTAATTTTCTAAAAATTATTTAAAATATGATAAAATTACATTAAATTGATTTTTTTTACAAAATTGTAATGTTGCCCTCAAGTTTGCAATAAATTCAATGAATATGAAAAAAATCCAACCTCAAAATATTTAAGGTTATGAAATCTACATCCAGAACCACATTTAGCCATTACCTTTTGAGTAATATTTTTAATGATAAGTTTTGAAGATCTCATATTGATATTCTATATTTGAGCTCGGGGAGATCACTCCATTGTCAAGTTGAACACCACGTGCGAACAAAGTTTGCTACCCTATATTACATGCCATAGATAATTTAAAAATTTATGATATTTTTTCTGCATATACATAACCATTGATAGTATCTTTTGTATATTTTTTTGAAATTTTTAGTCATCTTCATTTTTGTAGTAATTCTTTTAGCTCAATTCTGCGACATTCTAGTTAGAAACGGCGTGTTTTATAAAAAAAACAAATCATCAAATTTAGTTACCAATTTTTACTATATAATAGATACCATGTATATCTACTCATGAAAAAAATTGATAAATTTTTGACCCATTTTGGTGGTGCTTTATGTAAAAAGTAGGATGTTTTAGATGTAAAGTGTTCGCACGTGGTTGTTCAACTTTACAAGGGAGTGATCTCCCCGAGTATTTGAGTATCTAACACAACAATAGAGGGCAACATGAAAAGAAATCCAATTTAAACAACATTTTGCTACTACTTTTAGGCGTTTGACCAAAAAAATGATGGTTTTAGAATACCAAAGCATTTTTCCATATACTTGACCATGCTTGCTCCCACTTAACTAAACATGTTTGCAATCTGGTTCAAAGTTTTAGCACATTGGAATCTAAAGGATACAAACCAACGAGATAAAAAACATGGAATAAAATTATAGCTTCACATCAAAAACAATATGCAACTTTGGTTTAGGAAAATATGTTATAACAAACGTCCTTTGTCTTCCCAAAAAATCAAAAAGTAAGAAGCATCATAACCATCTACCAAATCACAAACCATTAATATATATATATATATATATATATATATATAATTCATTTTATACAACAATAACCACTTGTGGAGGAATAAAGAGCGTAGAAACTTAACAAAACAATAAGTAGCTCCTATCCAACCAAATTGATTGTCAACAAGTACAAATGCAAGTGGATTCCAAAGCATGAATTGGATTTTATTGGACTTATCAATCCTCCAAGTTGTCATGGAAAATTTCAATATATTCTAGTAGCCACAAACTATGTCACTAAATGGGTAGAAGTTGAAGCTACTCGAAAAGACGATAAGCATGTGGTAGCTAAATTCTTGAGAGAAAAAATTCTATCACATTATGGATGTCCAAAAGAATTGGTGAGTGATCGACGAACTCACTTTGCGAATGATGTTATTAGATAACTAACAATAAAATATAAAATTAAACATTGTCTCACTTCACTATATCACCCACAAGCAAATGGTCAAACTGAAAAGAATAATGGCATTTTGTATAAGATCATCATCAAGGATGTTCGAAATTCCATGACTAATTGGGATAGTAAATTGTTAGAAACACTATAGGCTTATCGCATTGCTCATAAAGTGATAACAAAATTCACACATTTCCAATTAGTTTATGGTCAAGAAACCATTCTACCTATAGAATTAGAATTACCATCACTAAGAATTGCTATTGAGGAACGTTTAAGTGACGAAGAATCCCTCAAGAAATACCGTACTTGGACGTCAGGGTCAACATCTCATGCCGAATAATTAATTAAAGTGGAGAAAGTGGGTTAGGCATGGTAAAAATAAATTAATACAAATTTCAACAATTTCAAAAAATATTTGTAAAAGATTCAACGCTTTAATACAAGGCTAGTTCACAACAATGAAAGATTTTTTTTTCACCCTTTTGTGGCGGCCTTGGTGTGTTTAACCTAATTGAATGCCCTAATCTCAATTAGTGGTCCTTTGTATGTGTTACTTTTGGATCCTAAAACGCCACTGCAACCTTTAGGTTTGCCATGATTTTGGCCACAAGCTCTTTAGGGGTTAATTCAATTTGCTTTGCAAACAACAAAAAATTCGGGCTCATAATGTTTGGTTTTAAAAAAAAAAAAAAATTGCACAAACTAGTTATGATGCTACAATATGCAATATTTTGGGATTTTACTACATGAAGTTGGCTCAATTTTGTAATATTGGGCATGCTCTTGAATGAATAACTTTTCTTTTCAACTCTCTTCTCCAATAATTTCCGATTTTTTTCAACTTCTATTTTTTTATTTAATTTTTGCCGACCCTGACGGCCGAGTACGGTAATTGCAATGTTAGAACGTCTTGATGAAGTAAGAAACCAAGCCCACTTAAACATGGCAGCAATTCAAAAATGGCCTAAGACTTATTACGGCAACAAAATGAAATCCAAACCACTCATTGTTGACGATTTAGTCTTACTCTACGATGGTTGTTCTCAAAAACTTCCAAGTAAATTGAAATTACATTGGATGGGCCTTTATAAAGTTAAAATTGCTCGTGACAATGGGTCGTTTGATTTAGTAAATCGTGATGGCACATTTCTTCTCACATGCATAAACGGTTGTCGTCTAATGAAGCATCATACATAACTGAGGATAATTCCTTATGTAAAGTAAGGCGGGGCCTCATATTTTACAAAATTAATTATTATACAAAATTTAATTTAATTTATATAACATAAAAATTTACGTAAAACAATTTTGAGTTTTTTTTAAATGACCAAAAGCAAAATATGAAATATTATGAGTAACTAAAATATGATTAATTAAATCATATTGGAATCAAATTTTAGATTTTTCTTACTTAAATTCATGTAAGTTTTGAGAAAAATAATTGAAATTGCCTAAACTAAGGCCAAGTTATATTGAAAAGTTATTGGCATAGGCAATAGGCTTGAGTGGAAATCGTTATAAGCCGTCAAAAGAACAGAGAACCAATGAAGGCTCAATAGTCAGGCTATAGACTAGGGTTCATTCATTTGACCTCAGTCGCCATTAGATCCCAAACGGCATAAGGCTAAGTGGGGTTTAGTTTGGTATATGACAAGGAAATGGTGCAAAGAAGTGCAACAAACTAACATATTGCGGAGAACGTGTAGAGCCAAGAGAGCAGTTTTTTGTGGAGAATCAGCAGATAAGCATCTTCGTTTATGTTATTTTATGCTTTCAACTACAGTAAGTGAATGCTTTGGTTACGGCCATATGCCAAGTAATTTCAATATACTCATGCTATGGACTAAAAGAACTATGCAAAGATTTGGGAATAACTCATAATGTGGCCCTATTGACTACACTATGAGCAAAATTGAGTGAGAAAATTTAGAAAATGAGAGCTTAGTGTGCCAAAGGAAAGAAAATTGTTTGAAATTATGAGTAAAATCCTTAAGAGTATTGTAAAAGACTTCAGGAAAATGAGTAGCCATAGTAGTGGAGAGCAAAGACAACATTGTTGAGAGCAAAGTGAGTGAAAATCGGTGAGAATAATCGTGTTCCTAGATCTTGTTGAAATTAGGAATAATTGCTATTTCAAGAAATATTGTTTGCCATAACTTAAGCCATGTTCTGTTTTTTCAAAGAGTGAAAACAAGAGATATTCGTTCTTAAATATTTTGAGAAGGAGGACAAATGCAGTAAATTGGAGCAATTCATAATGATGAAAATTCCCTTGGGAGGAGAAGGGTGAGATTGAAGTCTTTAGTTATGAGTGATACCGAAAGATTCAAGTCTATAGGCTAGAAAAACAAAAGTTAGAAATAGTGAAGAAAGAGAGGCAATAGTTTGAGCATTAGAAGTCATGCAAACTCTTGCTGAGTGAATTACTTAGATATCAAGCAATTTTGTCTATAATTAGGGCTATATGCTATCAAGTAGATGTTCATTTAATGTTTCACATGCCTTTCATCTCTGACAAGGAAAACCTCAAATAATTGAAACACCAACCAGACCATAGCCTAAGAATATATATATAAAAAAAAAGGGAGCAAAAGCTGAGTGAAAAATGTAAGAGAAAAAGTTTGAGTGATGGTCTGAATGGAAATTAACTTGGAGAAAACAAAACCATTTGCGGCTATAAGCAATAGTCAATTAGTCAATTCTATTGCAAAATGTTTGAATACTATGAAAGGAATTCCACAGACACATTAATATTTTGGACACATGAAGTATTTTGGAAAAACTTAGTGTAGTAGTAAAATTTTGTTTTTTGATTCAATTATGAAAATTGTGGAAATAGAGACTTTAGTAAACCAAATATTGCCTAAAAGGACTAGTGGAAACGGACAATAGTCTTGTGAGATCAGGAAAATTATTAGTAAGGACAATAGTCTGTTTGCAGCTGACGTAGTTACAAAAACTCGGACAGCTCTCAGGGGATATTAAGGAGTTGGGAATTCAGATTTAGCTCTCTAAGAAATGAGCAAGGTTGGGAGAGCCGAGAGGGAGATAGAAATACTTTGACATTATAACTTTATGCAATTACTCACAGTCAATGTCGTATGAATTTTTTGTTTTTTGTAGCCTAAACGGAGTTTAAGTGAGAACATACACTTAATTGAACTAGAAAAGATAAAACTACTTAGTGTGAAATGGCTATTGTCTTGAGATAGGAGGAAGTAGGCCATGTGAAGACTATGGCCTGGTTTGAAGGGACAAAATTGTGATAACTACCTTGCGGAGGTTGAGGAAGGAAGGAGGCCATTCATTATTGTAGGCGAGAGGCCGAAAATTTGTGTATGGTGGTTGAACCTTCTGACATTGTAAATCTTTGTGCGAACTTATTTTGAAATAGCAAATTTATATTATAGCATATGGTGTGTTGCGCATATGCTAAGTCTATTGCATGTTGTGTGTTTATGTGGTTAATTTACCTCCAGGGGGGTTGTACTGGAGGGGGAACCATCTGTTTGTTTGCAAAGTCGTAACTTAATTCCGAGTAAATCTACAAGCCAGTCAGGAGATTCTTGAATTTTCATTATTTGTGTAACCTGTCAGCAGTTCAGCGTCACTGATTGTCTGAAATATATAATGTCTATATTAATTTGAGAATAGTCTTTGCCTCTGACAGACTTAGCCTTATATTGTGGTGAACTCTGAGTTGAGCAAATAAGTCGATAGTCTAAGGATGTGCATAATTGAGTGAGTCCAGGGTGATGGAATTAATATTTAACTTGAGAGATTTATGAGCACTGGTTGAACTGCATGCAGCAAATTAGTTTAATTAAAACTCAGAACCGGCTATTTGAAATTAAAGGTCTCAATTCAGGCTATGGTCTCAAGAGCGTAGTTTAAGAGCCTAATCAAATATATCATTGACGTAATTTCAGACTGCATGGCTTATTTGTTTGCGAGTGTATTTAATCGAGGCTATGGTCTGGCTTGCATCTACGAGTAACTAATGTTGCATTTTATATATTTTGAGGTTGTGTGAGTTCTGTATCAGTGAGCATAGCTAATGTTATTAAGTCGATAATCTCCGCATAGATATTTACTGAATGTGATTCACTGGGTGAGAGTTCGTTGTTGGATTACATGCAAATCTGTAATTGAATTGAACGGCAACCTGAATGTATTTAAACATATTACAATTTTATTTGAGCCCATGATATAATTAAGAGGCTATAGTCTTTTCATTGATACATCTACATATTTCTAAATTGCCTCTAAAACTAATTGCACAACAAATCAATTGTCATAAATGTGATTCAATTCTCTAAAGCTATTTGAGAGAAGAAAGCAAAGTCGTTGTAATATGTGAAAGTGTTGGAGAGTTGTGGCACCGGAGTCCCGGGCACAATCAAATCGAGCAAAGAATAAGATTATTGTTTTCATAGTGTAAATGGAGAAATTGTTTCCTTCTAGTCTTTGATGGAAGTTGAAGCGGCAACATGTTGAGACCATTGTCTACGAAAGGTTAACAGGTGGCGGAGAAGACAAAAGGACGTGCCGATTATGATACCGGTAAGTCTTGATTGTGAATTAAAATCTTAAGGGAATTAAGGCTAACTTGGAATTTCACCCTCTTTAATAATTGAATTGCTTAAACATTATTTGCAATAATGGAATGAATGGATGAATTAAATATTTGGAGATTTAAGAATATGGAATTGGGACACTAAATAAACTAGATGAGTTTATGAGTGATGTGAGAATATGTTAACACGCATAAGTGGTTTGGACTTATTGCCTTGAGGAAAAAGATTATGATTGCCTTGGCCAAGATTAGGTAAAAGACAATTGTCGGACCGCATAATTAAGATTGAATTTAATCAAAGAAGACTGACTATCCTAAAAGGATTACCGCACTGTCTTTTCAAGTTACATTAAATGGGATTAATGAATGAAAGACTATGGACTACGCTGAAGTGCCCTTGACTTCGGTAAAGAGATAAAAATGGGTTACTTACGCAAGACCATTGACTATGGTTGTGCCTATGCTTGTGCACCGCACTTGGTCCAATTAAAATGAACTCACTCTCAGACTATTGCCTGGGAAATTAGAGTGAGGTGTGAGACTATCACATTTGCATGTACTCACACGGAGCGGTTTTTAGAGTTTTTATCCCTTACCCGTAAACCAATTGTCAGTCATAATCCAAAATAAAGTGAAATAACCTTATGTTTTCCCTAATAAACTTTATCTAAGACACCTAGATGTTGTACAAATCACCTTTTAAGTATTCCATGAGTGTTTCCTTGGGTTTGTTTGTTAACCAAATTTCCACTACAGTCAGTTTTTTCTTTGAATGTCTTTATTGGAATTGAGACGCAATCTGAAGTGATTCCAAGGTGAATGGATTGGATTACATTGGAACTGAAGTTAATTTTGTGCCTCGCTTTTTGTATCGAAATAGTTGCATGGGGCAACGTAGTTGAAAGGTGGAATTTTCTGTAATAAAAAGATAAATCCGGAGTTGCATTTCAAGTCTATTGTCTGGGGTCCATGAGTCGTTGTAGTAATCCAGTCTGCTAATCTTCTTGTAGGAGGAGAGGCTGAGAGAGCGAGGGGTTGTTGTTGTTAAACCTCTTCTGAAATTGTGACTTTTTGTGGAATTACTTTTGAATTGCAAAGTTATATTGTTGCATAGGCGTGTGATTCGCATATGCTGGGTCAATTGTCTGTTGTTTATTATTGTTAATTTACCTCCAGGGAGATTGTACTAGAGGGGGAAATATCTGTTTGTTTGCAAAGCAACAATTTAATTGCGAGTGAATTCGCAAGTCAGTCAGGAGAGATTCATATATTTTAATTATATGTGTAACTTGTAAGCAGTTATTTTGTTGTCGATTGCCTGACATACTTAATTCATGTATCAATCCTTACCTCGGACGATCGCAGTATTCTATTGCAGTAAAGGCTTTAATTACCGAGGAAGTCGATAGTCTGACGTGGGGAGGGACTAAGTAAATCCTGGGTAATGGTATTAGCACTGAAACGGATATTTTACTGACACTGATTGTCTTTGAGTAAAGTACATTCATTTAATTAAGCCTCGGGAATGTCTGTTTGAAAACGAGGATTTAATCGAGGCTATGGTCTGGCTCATATTAGTTTACTATTGACATTGCAATTTATCTAACTCGAGATTGTGTAATTTCTTCATCAGTGAGTGTAGCCAGCAATATTAAGTTGATAATTTTAGCATAGATATTTTATGAATATGATTCCTCGAGTGAGAGGTTGTTGTGGGTTACATGCAATCTTGTAGTTAAGTTGAATGACAATATAGAACTGCTTTAATGTATTACCAACCTGTTCGATTGCACGACAAAATTAAGAGGATATAGTCTGCCCATTGATACACTTGCATATTTCCTAAATTTCCTCTAAAGCTAATTGCACCAGCAAATCAAATGTCATAAATGTGATTCAATTCTCTAAATCAATTTGAGAGGAGAAAGTAGTGTCGTTGTAATATGTGAAAGTGATGGAGAGTTGTGGCACCGGATACCAAAGTATAATTAAGTCGATCAAAGATCAAGACTATGGTCTTTGTAGTGTAAATGGAGAAATTGTTTCTTTCTAACCTTTGATGGAAGGTGAAGCGTCAACGGGTCGAGGCTATTGACCGTGAAGGGTTGACCGGACATGTAGAAGACAAAAGGATGTGCCACTTATGTGATCGGTAAATATTGATTACTAATTGAAATCTTAAGTGAATTGTGAATCACTTAGAACTTCGTCACCTTTAAGAATTGAATTGCTTAAGCATTATTTGTAAGAATGATAAATGAAATGAATTGGTGAATTAAATGTTCTAAGAACTAAAAGTGTGACATTATGACATTAAAGAATTAAGATGAGTTTATGGATTGGGTGAGAATATGTTAACACGCATAAGTGGTTTTGACTTATGGACATGAGGAAAGAACTTAGGATTACCTTGGCCAAGACCAAGTAAGAGACTGTTGTCGGACCGTATAATTAAGATTGAACTTAATCAAAGAAGACCGACTATCCTGAAAGGATTACCGCACTGCATTTTCAAGTTACATTAAATGGAATTAATTAAGGAAAGACTATTGACTAAACCGAAGTGCCTTTGGCTTAGGTAAAGAGACAAAAATGGGTTACTTCTGCAAGACAATTGACTATGGCTGTGCCTATGCTTGCGCACCGCACTTGGTCCAATTAAAATGAACTCACTGCCATACTATTGCCTGGGAAATTAGAGTGAGGTGAGTAACTGTCACAATTGCATGTACTAAAATGGAGAGATCTTTTAGAGTTTTTATCCCTTACCCATAAACCAATTGTCAGTCTAAACCTGAAATAAAGTGAAATAACCCCGTGTTTTTCTTAATAAATCTTATCTAAAACACCTAGATGACATACAAGTCACCTTTTAAGTCTTCCTTGAGTGTTCCTTGGGTTTGTTTGTAACCAAAATCTAAACTACACTTAGTAGCAAACAAATGAAGAAGTAACAAAGGGCATTTAAAAGTGATTTTTTTTACCTACAATCTGTCAATTGGAATATGTGTAGGATAGAGTTCTATAGCTAGAAACCTTTAGAAGATTGTTTCTTCATGTAGAAGGCCTCTTCAATTTTAGATAGGATAGCTTATTCGTTCTTTAATTTCTTATCATTGTCTAAATATCTTTTTTGGTGTTAGGTCAACAACTTTAGAGATAATTTTCTAAGAGACATGGAGCAAGATAAAACGGAAGAGGTGGTATCACAATGGACAGTGAAACCAACAATTTTATTTGACTTGATCTTGAATGGAAGTGGGAACAAGGACCAAACTCGAGAATGGAAGAGGCATGCCACCTCTGTATTTATAGGGCATGTGACCAATTAAGCAATGGATGGATGAGTTTCAAATGAAAATCCAACCATTAGATACCAAAGGGTATGTAGTTAGGTGAAACATTTCAAGTAATATAGATTTGGGAAAATAGAATTAAGACTCTCAATTAAAGCTATAAATAGATATAATCCTATTTTTATCCACAACTAACATTTATGTAATTTTGAAAATACCTAGATGTCAAAAACTATTTAAGAAGGCCAAGTTGAGGGCCCTAATACACTTCATTTGCCACGAAAATTTACATGAGTGTCCAAGTCTCCTAGCCTTCTAAAGCTAGCATTGGCACCCACGGTGCATTAGGGCTCTAACATTAGCATTGGCACTTGCGGTGCATTAGGGCTCTAACACTAGCATTGGCACCCAAGGTGCATTAGGATTTTAACATGAGTGTTAGGCACCCGTGGTGCATTAGAGCTCATTTCACATCGACCATCTCACGTGAGCGCCGCGAAGACTATCGGGAACGCAAGGCTTGAAGACTTGAAGACGCTTAAAGACTTTAAGGCACTTGAAGGCTTGGAGATCCTTGGAGACCTTTGGAGGCAAAAAAACATAGACAAATCCGACAAGGCTCGGAGACCCTTGGAGGTAAAAAAAACTTAGACAAACCCAACGAGGCTCGGAGACCTTTGAAGGTAAAAAGACTTAGATAAACCCGATGAGGCTTGGAGACCTTTGGAGGCAAAAAGACTTAGACAAACTCGATGAGGCTTGGAGACCATAGAAGGTAAGAAGACTTAGAAATTTTCATCAAGTCGGAAGGTTTGGGAAGGCAAAAAGACTTAGAAAAATCCATCAAAGTTTGAAGACCCTTGGAGACTAAAGGAAATCCATCAAAGGGATTTAAAGGAGTTGTACAAGGCTTGAGGACCCTCGGAGACTAAGGAACTTAAAGAAAATTGACAAGGTTGAAGACCTAAAGGACTTAAAAAAACTTACCAAAGCGTGAAGACTCCAAGACTTAGAGAGAATTCATTGGATTTACATAAGAGAGAAGACTTGAAGAAAATCATGAAATTGAGCCTCAAAGGAAATTATCGGGTGGATCATTAAAAAATGTAGTAAAATACTAAAGCTTGAGTGTTGAAGAGAAGTGAAATTACCTAGCAATGTATTCAAGTAATGTCGGAGTTGAAGTTTTGAATTAGCACCGAAACGATGTGTGAAATCTAATCCGACGGATACAGAGCCATCAAGTGAAAGGAGGGCAAGGAGAAGGAGGACAAAAGGGAAGCCGCCAAGTAGGCTAAATCACCCGCCATCTTGCAATCAGACACAAACTAAGATTCCACATCATAATACACCTCACATCAATCTAAAGAAATTTGAACTAATTAGAGAAGATGCTTAGGAATATATGTGAACATTGATCAAGTACCTTTGAGATTAAGATTGCCTAGAATCAGGTTGATATGCTCTTTATGAATGATGGAATGAATAAGAATTTTACGTCATCAAGTACTTCACCACAAACCTAAGTAGATTTGGATTAAATAAAGGAAAGAATAACTTTGAATGAGAATAATTAGACGTGATATTAGTTGTTGGAAGTAAAGTGGAAAAATATGAACTTGTACTCTAAGACACTTAACCTTGACATTAGGATTTTAGGGGAACATGAACTTGTAAGACTTGTGCACCTACCCCGTGGTGATTCCTGAGAGATTATACAAGGAACTTTTTGAAACTAATAAGATATATATGAGTACAAGATTTTCAAAGGATCAAGTTCTATAGGATTATCCTTGGTGGATGCACTTATATAAGTTTAGAACTTGAGAAGTTTAAAGTATGCCTTCAAAAGGATACACCACATCAATATTATTAAGATGAATCTAAATACCAATATTGACATGTATATGTCCACCTTCAAAGAGTTGGAATTTATAAGTAGTCTAATTTTGATAGGAGTAATGTTCATGTAACCGGTTAGCAACCGGTTACACTGTCTAAGGTTGAGGGTTGAAGGTGACCTCAACAGAGATCTCAAAGCTCGAATCCTTCTTTATTATGCCTCTTTAGAACAGTAATGAGTGCTGAAGGAACAATTCCCTATGAATGGCAAGAGAAGAAAGGTGTCTTTGCAGGAATATAGCCCTCAAATTATTTTGCAGTTCTATAGCCAACCCGCAAGTAATCAACAAGCATGGCAAGAAATTTTGCATGTATTATTAACTCAATTGCAACATCCAAACTTCATGTCCGATGTCTTGTCAACTAACATTCAACACCTTTCATTTATGCCAAGTGTGGAATTTTCAGGGTCCCATTATCTCTTTGAGTTTGACAAGACAACCAATAGGTTAGACAAATATTTGAGAGAGCTAGCACTTGAGAAAAAACCTATACTCAATCTACATGGTCAAGTTCAAATGGACTCACGTCCTGTCAATTTTATCCTTACTTACCTGACTATAGATTTACCAGTGGTAGGGCGTCCCCTTACTCTTCGTTACCTTCGGCAATATGCTCATATGTTTGACCTACCTAGTGACGAGCCAATCCAAACTTGGATAGCCATTTTCTTGGTTACTCCAATACTATGGTCTCTCAAGAATAGAAGACATCCATGCATACATCCACTACAAAAAAATCTCAATACGATGGCCTTTGACTCCTCTGGTGGTTGTAGCTAGTCATCCTCATTACTGCCCATGTCCCAGAAGGTGCAAATGGAATCCAACGGCCATTTTGTTGAGTGTTGAATACATTGGCCGATAATACCAAGACCAAAGACTACTCATGATGAATGTAAAGCTATGTATAAACAAAATTTCTAGGATCATGTGCAACATTAAGACCCAGTTTGTTACATGGTTGCGGTTTTTGCCAACATCCTCGCAAATTGGTGTGGGCAATGGAATATGACCATTGCCGTAAACCATTTACATGAAAATTATCATGAATTTTTGCTTTTACTCAAGTTACAATATCGACCTACGAGATGGACCAAGACGGTCAAGGCAATGACTATCACCCATTTTATTGCAGGTGTACACAAGTGCTTGATTAACGAGTTTCCATGCACAAGGGTAGGTTCATATGGACGTTTTTGGAAGTGGCAGAGGACGAATGCACCAAATATGGTAGCAAAAGATAAAGATTTGCAGAACGCCATTGAGAAGATGGACGACATAGATCTCAAAAATGATGTAGAAGAAGTTTTTTTACAACACCAACTTGCACCAAAGCTTATCCAAAATTAGGTTGTTGAGGGACCAACAAATAGATTAACGAGGGGCTATGTCTTTTTTGTTTTTTTATCGTCTGAATAGGATATAGATGTGGATAAGAATGTTTTTTGAGCCAGAAAAATTCAAGTAAATTAATATGAATGAGGCTATTAACTTAAGATATCAGGAAGTGAGCATGGAAGGACTATAGCTTGATTCTAGGAGGCATGAGAGGAGACCATAGGTGGAAAACAAAAAGAGATGAAAGAGAGGCGGAGGAGAACTTTGTGTGTAATACTTTAATTATTAACTTTGTGAGAGAGTTTTTTTATATAAAAGGAGAGATTCCTCTATCGTGAGACAATTTTCTATTGTGTGAAACAATAGTATTACATCCAGTCTGATAGGGCTGGATTGCAATGTTTTAGTATTTAGAATTTGGTATTGAAGACGTTTTTGCAAAGGAATTTGTAAATTTGTCGTCCGATTTTTTGGCCTCGAGACCCCAAAAACCCTAAATTAGGGCTTTCTAGGGCCTAGCCTAGCTACGGCAATTGAATTAGTTAGATAAGTAGTGACTAAAATCACTAAAAAGCTAAAAGTAGCTAGCCTAGGTAAAAAAGACCAAAAGTTAGGTCAATTGGTAAATTAGTAAGTAAATTGGGTTTTAGTAACTTCTCAAAGGACTTTTTGATTAGGTCCGGAGCAACCAAACCTATTGGGAAGAGGTTTGGAAGCCCCCGAACCTCCCCGGAAAAGGGTAAGGGGGAGGAAGATGAAGTTAGAGCGACCGCATTTCTTCGTGTTCGCAATCGTGTTTTTTGTGCAAAATTTGTAATTTCCTCTCGTGAAGAGAGTTTGCGAGTGAAAGATCGAATAAAGTTCTTAATTCATTACGCAATTGGGTGTGAAACCCATTGCACATTGCTTGTGTGTGATTCTTATTTGGAAAAATTGATTGTGTGGAAAGTTGCTTGCGAAAAACCTAATTTGAATGCCGATCAGTTTCTAAAAATAGTAGATTACAGGCTGCAGTTGAGTTTTCATGCCCTGTTGTGAGAAGTTAATGTGCAATAAGTGTGTGCTCCAATTGGATTCAGGGAGTTAGATAATACGAGCTTGAGGTCAACAAATTAGAATAATTTGCAATCAGAGTGTTAAGTTTGATGTGAGATTCTTATTTTGCAAATCCCGAAGTCACACAAATCTGATTGCACGAGGGTTTGAAGAAATCGCAGCCGGGAGTCTCTCGGAGCTGAGAAGGCCAATTTCAGGTGTTGATGCGAGAGCGTTACTGATTGATCTCGAGAAGTTTAGAGAATATACCTCAAATACCTAAAGGAAAATTGAAAGATGGCAACATGTAACTAGTTGAACTTGGAAATATCCGTAAATTCAAGCGACATCTCAAAGTGATTGTGCTTTCAGAGAGATTGATTCGGCCAAAGAATCAGGGAGCGAGAGGACTTCACGGCGGGGAATCAAACCCTCCCCAGCCACACAGAGAAGTGGAGATTTCGTGACTAGGAGTCGAAGCGCCTGGACGCCCGACGCTGCATGAACAGTGCCGAAGTCTGGGGCCAGGATCGCCAACGCTTAGCGCCGAATCAACAAGGTTGGAGAGAAGATTCCAAAGCCAGGTATTGAACCATATACTACCGAAATCGGAGCTAGGGGACGGAACAGGAGCGTCGGAACTTGCTGAATCAAGGAGCCGAATTCGAATGTAGGGGTTTTAATCAATTTGTGGGAAGAATGCAAGTCCGAGGATCGAAGCGCTGAGGAATCAGGTTGTGTTTGCAAATTTGAAATGGCCAAAAACAACTAAGAATCATCAAATTTGATTGAAGCAATCCCCTGTTGCGGAGGAGAGAGAAGCAGGGGAGAGGAAGAAGAAGAAGAAGAAGAAGGAGAAGGGGCCACGTGGCGCAAGGAGGAGCATCCTCCCAAACCAAAGTTCACACTGGGAAAGAGGTTGGGAAATAACTAGTTGCGAAATACCCCTGTTCACACTGCAGCAGGCAACAGACTGTAAATCCTTGGATTTACAGAGGCTGAACTTACTTTTACTGCAGGTAAAAACTACTTTGAGATTTAAATATCTAAAATTAAGGCATTAAAGCCTATTTCAACATCATTTAATTATCTAAATGGGCATTTTACACAATCCAACATACAAATAAATCAACTACCATTGGAAAATCAATGAAATAGTGTATTTAAACACTTTTGCAAAGCGGCAAGGAGTAAATTAAGGTACGTTTTAACACATTAAATAAATTGAATAATCTAAAAAAATTTAGAAGTGATTTCTAAATTAAAGGAATTAAATTATTAAAAAAATTCCTAAGGTATTTATTGCCTAAGAATTAAATTAGGATTAAATTGGTATTAAAGAACCCGTTATTGCGAGATAAATATACTAAAAAGAAAATAAAAATGGGTTAAAGGTTATTAATGAATCATGGTATTTGATCCGCCAACGAGGTTGGGGTGAGGACCATGTATTATTAAACTGATATCATTAAATTGAAGATTAATTAAGGAAAGGCCGTGAATAGATTTCTTGATACACTAAATTGGCGGTAATTAAGAAGGGACAATGAAATTCACCAGAGTGCCCTTGGCTCTAGTGAAGGAGTGGTTACTGGATACTTGAAAAAAACAATTGTTGAGCCGTGACTCCCTGCAAGAAACTTCGAAAGTCAAAATTGGTCACTACATGACAATGGATGTGAGGGAGTGATTGAACAAAATGCATGTACGGATTTGAGAGCCCCGAGCAGCAAAATCCCATAAAAGAACATTAAAAGCATTTCTAAAGACAGGTTTTTCCCTGGGTTTTGCATATCAATCTCACACATAAACCAATATGAACTATCAATGAACTTAAGAGTGACATCTAGATTACACACCTGACACTCATTTAGTCTTCCCTGGGGTATTTTATATAAAATTGAACCCAAGCAAAAATCCTATCTACAAAATTCAACAAGGAGCGAATCCTTGTTGCGCGTCTGATATAGTGTATTGAAAGTTTTATTTTTTGTTGTCGTCTTGTAAATGAAAAATGTTTGGTTTAATTATAATGTGTCGAGGCTATAGTTTGATGATGAATCCAAATGATTAAGAATATTGTCCGAGAAAGAGAAAAAAACTTGAGAGATTACATGATTGAAGAAATTTGGTATTAGTCTATGAGTGGGAAGACCTAAGTATGATATCTCAGTAAATGATGAAGTAACTCATCTTGGGGAGAAGGCTGAAACTCCAATGTTGTTGAATTGTCGTGTTGATTTCATTTTAAAAGGATTGAGACTATAGTCTGTAATTTGATTAATAAAGGAGAAAATATCTTTTGTAATGGTTATCATAGAGTATGTGTTGCTATGCTTTACTAAGTCTTCTTGAACTTGAGTGATTTTTTCACTTTGTAATGGACTATTGTTTGGATGTCGAGAATGGAATCTACAATCAGTACGTGTGAATCATTAAACATTTGTTGTGTAGGTTTTTGTGAGATTGTGAACGAACACAAAATTAACATATTGATCAATTAGACTTTGAATTTTGAGTATGAATCAGGGCAAAAGAGTTTCCATAAGGCTATGGTTTGTGTACAACAAAGGAGTTGAAAATGATAGAATTGAATTCATGAGATGAATTTTTTTCCACTTGAGAAAATAAAGAGAAAGTCATGCAGTCTAGTTGAGAACCATCTTAATTGACAGGGAATCAATGTTGATAGATTGTGCGACAATATGATGTCGTTGTAATATGTTTTGGGTTCATTTGTATATGATTGTAATGGATTCAAAGGAAATTTGATTGAAGAAATAGAGAAGGCTATAGTCTCAACAAACGTGAACCATTCAACTTCCGTCATCCTAACTTTGAACAAGAGATGAAAGGACAACCTAGCAAGGCAATGGTCTTACTAAAGTTTGTGAGAAGGTTGCAGAACCCGAGAAGACTTGATGGTTGGAAGGCTAGTAAGTGAGATTTACTTGTAGAAATAACTAAAGCAATTACCTTTCAAGAGATTAAAATGGTAATTTGAAAGTAATGCAGATATGATAAGTGGTTTGTCTTAACCAATAGTCTTGTGATATTAAAATTGGCACGAGCTTTGTAAAAGAATAAAGTCTAAGACCGTCAGAGAATGAATCAAGCCTCAAATTAAATATATTCAAAAAATGCATCATGCAATGATATGCTAACCCGCATACGTGGTTTGGCCTATAGTCACAATTGATGGATATCATGGTTACTTTGACCAAGATGAGGTAAAAAAACAATTGCCCAACAATAAAATTAAAATTTCATAAATAATCAAGGAATATTGAAGAAAATCATGTAAGGATGATTGCACTGCAAATTCAAAGTTACATTAAAATGATTAATTAACACAAAAGTGTTAATTAACTATTGACCATACCAAAGTGCCCTTGGCTTTGGTAAGAGAGACTCAAATAGGATACTTATGCAAGACTATTGCCGATGGTTGTGCCTATACTTGTGCACCGCACTCGGTCTAAATAAAAAATGAACTTACTGCCAAACTATTGCCTGAATAATTAGTGTGAGGTGAGTGACTGTCATAATTGCATGTACCGGTACTGAGTGATTTTATATTTTTTGTGCTAAAATGAACCAATGATGTTTATTAAACCTCAAATAACCTCAAATAACCATGTGATTGTCCTAATAAAACTTATCTTAGACACCTAGATGGTACATGAATCACCTTTTAAGTCTTCCTCAATTGTTTCCCTAGTTTTGTCATATCCAAAATCCTAACTACAATCCCCTAGGATGTCTAGAGCTTGTATTCATTTAGGTGTGCATGGCCTCCCTAATGGTACATGTAGTGAGTCATTGGACATGGCTTACTAGTGTTTTGCAAATGAGATTATGAAAGCAGCCACTGCCAAAAATTCCCCTATAGTGATGGCAACAAACAAACAATTATTGGTAAATTATTTGCTAAAATCTCCATCAAACATTGAAGTCCATCACCTAGTAGGTTTGTCATTAAAGGTTGTTATGGATAAGTTCAAGACCCTTACCTCCCCAAATTGTCGTAACTTTGTATATGAATAAAAAATGTGTTGTCTATAGTGGAATGGGTAGGTTGGATAGTATTATGGTACTCAAAACCATTGGGGCTTCAAGTACGTCCATGGTAGTAGGTTCCCAAAGTAGTCCAAAGATAGAGTGTTTTGTCTTCAAAATGTTTGTGGCCCTCTCATGGAGTGGTTTAGATCTTGTGAAGTGTATGCTAGTCGTAGAGACATGAAGAACTTGTGGAAATGTTTATTTGAAATATTGGACCACCTTGGCATGCCATGTGTATGATAGCAAATATTGTAAGGTGTCGATGATTGCTTGTTGTAGCATGCAATCTAAAGATGGCGTTGCACAAACTCTATTATGAAAATTTTGTATTATGTCATGGCTAAGAACAAAGTGCCAAGTGTAAACTTCAAGGGCCTCATGATGGACAATGTTCATGTTAATGCGTCCAAGAAGATCTATGGGGATGGTGACCTAGTTTGTCAATGATTAATTATTAGCGCACCTATCTTTTCCATTGGTCTGCTAACTTGGCTAAGGTGATGCAAAAGCATATCAAAGCATCATTGCAATTTTACCACAAACAACTATGCAATGATTACAAGGATGCAAAAATAATGAACGAAGCCGAAAGTAAATATCATGCGATCGGTCATAATGGTTGTCATCTGGAGGTATTACATAAGAAAACATTCACGATCTCTCAAAGTGGCTAGGGTTTTGACACTTCTGTTACAAACAATGGGAAGGTCATGTGATAATTGTAATGCATCACCAAAGTGTATTATGCAATGTTATGTTATTTTGAATATCTAAGAAATATAAGCAACTTATTTCAATTTGTACGGTGTTCACAAGGTATGACAATAGATAAATACATAGAAATACCAACAAATAATCTTGCCAAGACAATGCGCAACAAGTGGCTCCAACAGTCTAACAACAAAATGACATGCATGTACAAAACAACGAT
This sequence comes from Polytrichum formosum, assembly GCA_964035585.1. Taxonomy (NCBI): domain Eukaryota; kingdom Viridiplantae; phylum Streptophyta; class Polytrichopsida; order Polytrichales; family Polytrichaceae; genus Polytrichum; species Polytrichum formosum. Next base: position 9,944,166 of record OZ037936.1, on the reverse strand, counting down.
GGATGATTTGATTCGTGCATTCATGCAAAGTGCAAATACACATGGCTAGTGAAGCTAGGTATGATTCTCTCAAGGGAGGAGTTGTTGGCGCTCGAAGACGCTAGGTTCCAATTGCCACAAAGGAAGGCACTTTCTGCTTGCTTTCTGCAATTGCCACACTCTCAATCCCTTGATTGCATTACCACTTGCCACCAAATCCATACATCCATCCAACTTCCACGTTCAGGAAGAAAATGCATCGCAACCTAGTAGCACCGGTAGCAAATTACAAAAACAAATGGGAGAATGTCAGACTCATGAACGGTTAATATGTGGTTGGAGCACTATCAGCCACAAACCCCCACCCTTGTGCGTCAGTAATCCGGGTGGAGGTTCATCGCTAACATGTAGTTGTGACTAGTGGAATTTGGAAGAACCATGCTCATGCTCCAGGGGATTTAGCACCAATGCATGTTTTCTTTTTCCTTTCAATTCACGGGATGTGAGCATTAAAAAATGCTAATGCGCCAGTGGTGATTGTCACACACGACCACCTCTTACATCAACAAATTTGTCAAAAGAATTCAATTCTAGCTAACCCATCATTACTTAAGTCTAATTAGCCTAAGCCTCTTCAAGCTTAAGCCCTTGAATCTAATCTAACTGGCCTAAGCCTCTTCAAGTTTAAACCCTTGAATCTAATCTAACTGGCCGAGGCCCTTGTGCTGCTCCCCTTTTGAACTGAATTGTTGGTGCCGAGGCCCTTGAGTATAGATCCAACTGGCCTAAGCCTATGGAGCTTAAACCTCTGAATCTAATCTAACTGGCCTAGGCCCTTGTGCTGCTCCCCTTTTGAACTGAATTGTTGGTGCCGAGGCCCTTGAGTATAGGTCCAACTGGCCTAAGCCTATGAAGCTTAACCTTTGAACCTAATTTTGTTGGCCGAAGCCCTTGTGCTGCTCCCCTTCTGAACTGAAGTGCTGATGCTGAGGCTCTTGAGTATAGATCCAACTGGCCTAAGCCTATGAAGCTTAACCCCTTGAATCTAATCTAACTGGCCTAAGCCCCTTCAACTTAAACCTCTGAATCAAATCTCATTGGCCGAAGCCCCTTCAAACTTAAACATCTGAATCTAATCTAATTGGCCTAAGTCTCTTTGTCACCCAAAGTCCTTCACCCTTGATTGCGTCCTAGTCCGAGTGTGGAATGTTGGACTGACACATAATAACTCCCTCCTCGGTAGTTCAATGTATAATTATTTCAATCAAAAGCGGGCGAGTGTTTAAAAACACTTACCTCAATGGTCAATCACCAATACATTCAAAAGTTACACACACCCCTTCCTACCTAATGAATCCCACACTTTAAGTCTAAACATCATAAGTCAAAAACTATAAGAGTGTGTCACTGTTTTTTTTGGAAGTTTGGACATAGTCTCGGTTTTTTGGTTCTCAAAAATTCATATGAAGTCCAAAAAATGAGTTCTTGGTATCCATGGATAGGTAATGAAGTCCTCTACATGAATATGCAATAATATTTCTACTGCCAAAAAGTATATGGTCGCAATTCTATGCTGTTCCCTTTGAATCTGCACTTTTTCACTATTTTTTGGAAGTTTTGGACATAGTCTCGGTTTTTTGGCTCTCAGAAATTCATATGAAGTCCAAAAAATGAGTTCTTGGTATCCATAGATAGGTAATGAAGTCCTCTACATGATTATGCAATAATATTTTTACTGCAAAAAGTATCTGGTCGCAATTCCACGCTGTTCCCTTTGAATCTGCATTTTTTTACTGTTTTTTGGAGTTCAACAACCATGTCATTCAACATTCATAGGGTTCATAAACCCTTTTATCTAACCTTCCTCTTGCTATACTTCTACATACTCCTTGCATCTACCTACCTAAAAAGAGAGGAAACAGAGATGGATTGTCCTAACCACAAGAAGGAAGAAGTAACAAGTAACTTCATAAGAGTCTTGAACTAGTGAGAGAGAGATCCTAGTAGAAGAGGTCCTAATGTGAGAGATCCTAGTGTGTGAGAGAGAGGTTCAAGAGTGAGAGGAGAATGAGAGAGGAGAGAATGAGCCTCCGTGCTCTCCTCCATGGGACTATCCCCTCCAACCACCAAGCATTCACCACCGTAGATCAAGCCATACCTACATCTAATGGTTGGTATCCACGGCCTCCACCATCCTAACCCTTGATCAAACTCCAAGATCCAACGGTTGGCATCCGCGGCCGTCATCCGCCCTAATCTCCTCCGCTTGATGTCATCCTCCATTCGTCTCCGTTCGTCCCGTTCGCCCGTTGTTATTCGTTGTCTTCCTTCATACTAACAACTTGCCCAAAGATAATTACTACTCACTGACTTCCTCTAACACCAAACCCACACAACAACCGCTCATCACTTCAAACTAAATCCTAAATTAAAACACCAAAACTTCACTCTTTTTATGATTTTGAGTACTTTAACAATTGTCAAAGTCAAGTTTTACGGAACTTAAGGGTTAACACCACATGTGAGCATCATATTTGGCTCACACTCTTCAACCTTAAACATCTGAATCTCATCTAATTGGCCTAAGCCTCTAAAGCTTAAACCTCTGAATCTAATCTCATTGGCCGAGGCCCTTATGCTGCTCCTCTTTTGAACTGAAATGCTGATGCTGAGGCTCTTGAGTATAGATCCAACTGGCCTAAGCCTCTTCAACCTTAAACATCTGAATCAAATCTAATTGGCCGAAGCCCCTTCAAGCCTAAACCTCTGAATCTCATCTAACTGGCCTAAGCCTCTAAAGCCTAACCTCTGAATCAAATCTAATTGGCCGAAGCCCCTTCAAGCCTAAAGCTCTGAATCTAATCCAATTGGCCTAAGCCTCTTCAAGCTTAAACCTCTGAATCTAATCTGATTGACCGAAACCTCTTGTGCTGCTCCTAACCCAGAATCTCCATCTCCTCCCTTTCTTCCGAGCTCTACCCTCACTGGAGAAGAGAGCCTTCGGGGAGGAGAGCTGCTCCCCTTCTCTCCCACTAGGGATTCAAAATCCCAGCTCCGTCCCCATTGGTTGCACTACCCCACCCCTTAAATGAACATCTCCCTTACCAAAACCCACCCAAAACAATGCCTAAGCCGCACTTGGAATTAACAACACACAACAAAAAAGACACCCCACACCATCTTCAACCATCCCAACCACTTAGTCCACATCCCACAGTTCATTCTTCCCTTAATCCAAACAGTCACGTCCCCGCAACCCTTAATCTTAACTTAATCCCAACAAAAAAACCTCACACTCTTTTATGTTTTTGAGTAGTTGAGTTAATGTCACAGCAAAGTTTTAAGGAACTTTTGCGACAAAAACATATGTGGGCACCATACTGGGCTCACAAGCACTGCCATTTCATATCCTGGATTTGGAATTTCCTACATATACTTAGAATTCAAAATGGTTGGCTTCTTGAACCCAAGGCCTTAACATGAACCCTATGGAAACAATGACGGTAAGCCACTTAAGGCCCCAATCATAGTAGGGGCATTAGGGGGAGCCGGATAACCTACTTTATGGGAACCCAAGGGTTTGCCCTTGAGGGAGTTGGATGCATGTTGTTTTGTCCACACCCATTCAAGGTCTTTGGGCCCCTTCAAATATTGTAACCCAAACTTGCATTTAGTTCACAAGTGGCATGTTGTGTACCAATGGCGGCCACCTAGTGGACCTCAACGGATTTGTGGTTTCACCAACCTTGTGTAATCAACAAACATTAGCCCAACTCCTATTATATTCTAAGGATGACATGCAAGGCATACATAGACCCCTTTGTGAACGGAGTTTAGGTTTGGGAGCTAGCCAACCCCTAGGGACATGCCCCAACTCCCCACAACTTACCATTACCACTCATGACTCCCAACTCTTAAGACACTTCGTTTGGGAGATTGGGACACGCCCTTATTGTTGCGCATAGCAAAGGAGGCTAAATACCTCCACTGAAACTAGTTACCCTAGCTCCGAGCGTGGGGGGAAGTCCCGGACACCACCCCAAACTTCACTACTATTCCTCCTCTCTTACTAACCGTTGGTCATGCGTGCAAGGCCCCTACCTAATTGTCAAAGAACGGAATATCCACCGAGTGTACAGTCTAACCTCGTTAGTACGACACTCGTTTATACGACACCCTCGATATTACGACACATTTTTGCGCGACCAAACTTTTTAGTTCAAAACTCCCTCTTTTATACGACTATGACACTCGATAATACGACATTTAGAAACTCCATTTTGTCATATTAAAGAGGGAATAAATGCTAAAATTCCTTTCATCCATGTTATGTACATCTAGAATACATCCATTTTCACTTGGGAACTACTTGAGAACTTCACTTACATTTGGGAACTTAATGATAATTAGGGTTACTAGTGTAGAATGGACATGGTTAGGGTTAGAGTGGCCTCCTGCCTAGTATGTTGCCTTGTACATGGGTGAGATAGTATCTTTGTGCACTCTCTTGCATTCTTGCAATCTCCAATTCAATCTTCTACAATCTCCAATACAATCTTACAATCTCCAATACAATCTTACAATCTCCAATTCAATCTTGCAGTACTCCAGACTAGTCTCCAATCTCGCTTCTCAATCCATGTGGTGAATGTTCCATCTCCTAAGCATAACCTGAAGTTTTTTTTGTTTTTTGTTTGGTGGAATTGTATTCATTTCAAGTAATTTTGATCTTTTTAATTTTGTAAAAGGTGAGAAGTAAAGATGGGGCACTGACTGATGAGATGCTCATGCGAAAGGCCGTAATTCTTCGGGAATCTTTTGTGGCAAAACTTGCAAATGATCCAATCAAGGTTGAAGAGTACAAAAACTTCAAGATTTCAAATGGTTGGTTGGAAAATTTCAAGAAAAGGAACATTATTGCAAGGTAAACATTGAATATGTTTCATTTTTATTATTTGATCATGCAAGTCCTCATTTTATCTCTAGAAAGCCACACTAAGTATTCATCATGTCTTGATTACATTGTATTGAATTATCCTCACACTATTGTACAAAGTGTATCTACATGTTGAAAGTGGTGATGCTGATGCTGATGGAGTTGCCCAAGCAATAAGCCAACTTCCTATTCTTTTGTCAGATTATGAGCCCGAAGATGTTTACAACATGGATGAGATTAGATTGTATTTTAGAGCACATCCTATTAAAACATTAGCACAAGGGAAGGTGAAGGGTCGGAAGTTACAGAAGGAGCATGTAACACTTGCTCTTGCTGTTAATTCAACTGGGACTGATAAGTTGTAGTTGCTTGTGATTTATAAGTCTAAGCAACCACGATGTTTTGGAAGGTGGCAGCCTCATGAGTATGTTCGGTGGCACTAAAATAAAATAGCTTGGATGAAGGGGGATATATTTGAAGCTTGGATTTTGCATCTCAACAATCAATTCAAAGGCCAAAATCGAAAGGTGATTATGATTTTGGATAATGCATCTTCACATGTTGTTAGCTCTGCCAAAGTTGGTAAGTCTCGTGGTTTTCAACCTTGGAATTGAGCAACATGACTTTGGTATTCCTTCCTCCCAATATTACAAGCGTAGTTCAACCTTTAGATCAAGGTATAATAGCATCTTTCAAAATTCAATACAAGAAGAAACTTTTGCGGTGGGTTTTGTCATAGTATGATGATGTTATGAAGTATGGAGTGAGTTGGATGCACAAATAGTCAGGAATTGTTGGAGGATGGTGCGTATATTACATGCAACATGGAATGTTGATTTTGCCCTAGTTGATGAAAGGGAGAAGAATAGAATGCGAGAAGAATCAGATGAACTTGGTGCTCTAATTTCAAAGTTGCGATTGGATGATGATGAGATGTCAATCGAGTCTTACATTCAGATGGTAGGAGAAGAGATTACTGAGCTAGAATTGAGTATTGATTCCTTGGTGGATGTTGCTTTGGGAATCAATTATGCAAAGGCTTTGATCTTAATGTTGATCTGCATTCAGTAGATGTGGATGATGTTGCTCCACCTACAATAAAGCTTAGTGATGTTAAACGTCATGCATCATTGTTGTCTAATTTCTTATTAGACAACTCTTTACATTTTGGTGTTAATGAAATTATTAGTTTTCAAAAGCTAGTAGGGAATTTAGATAAGATGACAGTTGCTAACTTAGGTAGGCAACACCAGAGATCTTTGAACTCTTATTTCAAGAGTTCTTGAGAGTATTTGTATTTGTTTGGAGTTATAAGTTATTATTCCATACAATCTATATTGCTTAAACTCGTTGTATATGTTTTTAAGCTCATATTGCTTATGTTTTTGTATTCCCTCGATAGTACGACAATTTTACACCATTTGTCATATTAACGAGAAGACGACACCTCGATAATACAACATTTTTTGCGTTTTCCAAACGTGTCATACTAAAGAGGGAGAACAGTACCCAACAAACTTTTGTGGGCTTGCACATGCATCCCGGCCGGGGCGAACCAACTACAACACTCGTACCCCGGTTGATGAACGTCTCATGGATGAGTGTCAAACTATCATCCTACATCATGTGCAAGGAGGCTCCTCAAATAAGCCACGAGTAGGTATAGGAGGAAAAAAGGGCCCACACGAGTTGGCATCACAATGACTTTAGTATTATGTACATTGAATGCATGAATCTATAACTAAGGTAGAAATACCATAAACCGTTAAAATAAGGTGATTCGCATTGAAGATCTGGTCTGACAATCATGAGATAATTTTCCAAGATAGACGAGAAGGATTCATGAAGAATGCAAGTTGTTTCGTATTTTTCTGTCTTGAACAAAAAGTTCCACAATTTTTCAAAGTGGAAAGTTTGTCCAACCCACTTCCGGTTCACTAGGCTCTCCGCATTTCGATACAGATTATCACCTAAACCCGTTAATCATGAGTACGTTAGATCTTGCCTCCCATTGGCTACACTGCATTGAAGTTGCCGCACCATTTAAGACATGACATTTACCATTATGAGGCGGTCTAGTACACCGCTATTGGGTGGTTAACGCTTTATGGTATTTCTACCTTAATGGTATCCTCCTCAATTTAGATAAAGACGGAGCATGTGTAAAAGAACTTACTCCAATTAAAGAACAATTCTAGAACATAAAACGTTTGGTAGGTATGCATTTTGGCAAAAGCAAGGTGTAATCCGGACGTATTTAGCGTGCATCTCTTCAAATCCAACGGCCATGAATCATGACACAAATGTACACTATCTATACATCGCTCTCAATTAGGGTTTGAGAGTTAGGGCGGCAAACATATATAAGAACTAAGCATTCATTCTTATGTTCGTCAAGGTCGACTTCCACACGAGGTATGAGTTCAACATTTTCCTTATGCTATCTATTATTTTGTCTTCATTTAGGGTAAGCAATCATATAATATTATTTTCTAAATTCATTGACATTAATATTATCCCAACATTTACGTGTTTTGCCATATTTATAAAATATTTTATCATGTATATCATATAGACTTTGAGTGTTCAAATGTAAACTGTCAGTTTAGGGCTCCATTTTGTCAGGTATAGCATCTAAAATTAGAATAGCACATGAATTTGTAATAGGGTTCATTAGAGACTTTTACATTTGAGACAATACATATGTACTATTTTCTTGTGGATATTAATGTTTCTTATTGGATTTGTAATTAGGTTTTCCAAATTCTAAATATGGGGAGGAAACAAACGAATTTGAATGTCCAAACTCCAACATCAACCCCTATAAAATTTGAAGATCTGCAGTGGACCACAAAAACAAAGCAAAGATCCGCCTATTCGTGTTCCGTGGTATTTGCATATATTTTGTGGGAACGTGTTTCAAATTTTATAGATGGTCAACGTTTAGGAGATAATGGAATAGTGCAATGGAATATTGAGAGGACAATTGTGGGGGAGACAAACCTTAAACGTCCCCAAATCGATTCTTTCATTACACATACGTATTATGAATGTGCGTATGGGCCGGAAGATCATAAAAATAATCCTACACACAAACGATCTACCAAAAGAGGTTGTCTTGCACGAATCTCAATTAAATAATTATATAAATATCCACATATTGCTGAGATTACGTATTATGTCGTTGATCATAAGAGAAAAGATGGGTCTATAGCACATGGTCCACATGATCCATCTTCGATGTCTAGAAAATCTCAATATGAACCTCGTATAAGTAAAACACTAATTGGTTGGGTGAAAGATCAATTAGATAAAGGTCATATCTCTAAATATATTTATGAAATTCACAAAAAAAATTGGATGGACCGAGTGCAAGATAGGCAACAAATGTCAAAAGATGATTTTCTTTCTTTGCGAGATATAAGATATTATGAATATAGACAACGTATGGATGTTTGGCACCGAAATAAAAATAATGCCTTGAGTGTTCAAATGTGGGCACTTGAAAATAAAGAGTCCATTTTTTTCTCCAAAAAAAAAGACGATATCATTGGATATCCATTCATTTTAGGTATCCAAATACCATGGCAATTTAACGCTATGTTGAAATGGGGCAATGATGGGGCAATATCAATGGATGCGACATTCGGCACCAACCATATGAAGTATCATCTCTTCACATTAATTGTGTTCGATGATTTTCATTATGGAGTGCCTATTGCATGGATTATCACATCAAGACAAAAGGAGGATGATTTGATTCAATGGTTGACGGCTTTGCGTACAAAAACTATCAACTCTTTTCAAGAATGGCATCCAAGTTGTTTTTTTGTCGATAATGCGGTTCATGAACGCAATGCTATCAAGTATGTATGTTTTATTTTTTTAATTATTATATAAAATTTTAATTAATTAATTATTTATTTTGTTGCCGTCATTAAATTATTTTCTTCCGTGTAGGTGTGTTTGGCATGATGATAATATTCCTATATCTATGCGCGTTGCATATCCTCAAAAATTGGAAAAACCACAATATCAAAGATTAAAGAGATTTCTCTACGAAATCCGGTTTTCAACGTTTGCCGTATTTTTATGTACGCTCAATTGGAACACGGAGAGGATGTCCAATCTTTATTCAATCGCATCATTGTTTGTGCTCAACAAGCGTAGGAGCGTGGTGGTGTTGCCCTTGAAAGATATGCCGAGTATTTTTCTACACATTATATCCCGATCATAGGTAATTTTTTTTACTTGAAATTGTATTTTTCTATACAATTGTTGTATGTATTTAGGATATATACAATGTCAATATTCATATTTATATCATTTCTAAATTGAATCATATTATTATGTTTGTAGATCTTTGGACAATAGCCACTCGAAGTGTACCACACTCCAATATGGATACTCAATCTAGTATAGAGTCATATCATGGAGCATTGAAAAGATGGTTGAATACAGATGTACGGGGCCTACAAGGTCGAAGAGTAGATTGGTTGGTGTGACACCTATCAAGCCCCATTTCGAATCATTACATGTATTTGATGGAGCGGAAGTTGAACGGCTTTGTTGTGAACAAAGTTGTAGAAAACATACTTCAAAAGAGTATTGTTAAATCAAGGAAAATTCCAAGTGTGAAAATAATGTCACCAACCTATCCCGGAGGTGGTTGGAAGGTTCAATCTCTACATTCCGCATATTGGTACGATCTTTCCCGACCGTTTCTTAAATATGCTTGTTGTTCGTGTCCATGGGGATTACGAGGCAATTTTTGTAAACATCAATGTGCCATTATATTGAAGAATACCAACATTACAGAAACATTATTGTTAGAGTTTTGTGGTACCTATTACGGTACAAAAAGAGGGGGATTGTCGGCTATGTTTGATGCATCCGTACTCGATGAATTTTTCGATGGAGAAGAAGAAGAAAACCAGGAAACGACAATTCCGAATATGCCTATTGAGGATGAAGAAGAAAATAGTGCCGATGTTGAAGTTTCTCAACCACTTACACAAGAAAGTACATTGCAACGACTATCGGATGTGCTAAATGGAATAAAAAGCGAGTGCGAAGAGGGAGGCCAACAACTTGCTTTACACGCGTATGCCATATTTTCACGAGTTTTTTTTTATGTACATAAAATACGAATTCAAGGTGATATGGGTGATTTGCATCCCAATATCGTTTTTGAGCGTATTGATGAGGACACAACAAATTCGGTGAAGATATTGAAATACTTTCACGAGCATTGTATATTGGCTTCTCGAAAGCGCAAGAACCGATGACTAATTAATGTTTAGTTGAAATATGAAAGAAACAATAAATTTGTATTTAGATTGCATATTAGATCAATTCATTATATATATATGTATATCAATAAAACATGTGAAATTAATCACAATATAGTGGTTCATATTTTATCGCATGTTGATCAAGTACAAAATTTATCTCCTCGTGTGTCAATACTTTGGCCATACTTTAATTTGACATTGGGTTTGGATTTACAATATGTTCTTACCATCTACACTTAAAAAAACTCGCTCATATAACCCAAAGTTAATAAAAAATCATTCTGATTATATATGCTATACGTGACACTAAATCCAAAAAAACGACGAAACAAATGAAAGAGCTTTTTGTTCACATTGTCAACTTCATTTGTCAGGTATAGTACAATGACACAGTAACTATTCTATATATTTGTTAACTTTAGGGGTCTGTTTTGTATATACATTTCTGTTGGAATGATTAGAAGATGATAATAAATTATTTATAGAGAATACAAGATTTTTCAAAATGATACGTGACGTCCTAAATAAAGTACATATACATAAATATATGGAGTGTATCCTCTTTATCAATAGTTTGAGAGTTGCAATGTAATGTGTACCATTATATTATATGCCTTGTAGTTTATACAAGCTAAAATATTATTTTCCCCACAAATGTTCTATTCAATTGTTTTCATTGTATGTGTAGATCTTCTCCATTATATCCTTATATCATGTCATATAGCTAGCACATGCATCCGCTATACGACGCGAGCGTTGTGGCGCCATTGCTTCATACCGGGTTCGGTTCGCATCAACTATGGACTTCACTTACTCCTCTCGTCCTACTTCCAACCTAACAAACAAATACATATATCATAAGCAATAAATATAACTTACATTAAATAAATATAAAATAATAATAAAACATAAATGACTAATACTTACAATCTTGTGTGTTTGATTTTCTTGTTCCATCGAAGAACCTCCATAACAAAATCCTTGCGGGAAGATTCACAATCATTTCATGATGATTTTGCCCAAGCATGCTTCAAAGTAGAAACTCCGATAATACCTTTAGTTGACCTCAAATAATCTCTAAAATTGGTATCCGTGATGAGTTTGTTAAATATGGAAGGGGAAATGTGATCACCCCACCTTTGAATACCCAAAAATTTGTGAATGACATTATCTAAAATAGTGGCCAACAAAGGCTTCTCTTTATTATTGTGAGGAACATCCATAGAAGACAAACTTTTCCAAGCTTTGTTAACCTCTCTCAACCATTTTTTTTCTTGTTGTTTGAGTTCTTTTGCTTTCTTGCCATCTTATCGCTCAAAACGAATGCATTATACCTGCGATAATTATGAACCCGGGGTTTGGAAATCTCTCCTTCAGGACTTCCTGGTGTGTCCCAAGGAACATGGAGGCCGTGCAAGAGCATGTGCTTGCGAAAATGGTTATTCGCGGCATACCCTTTAGACTTGCAATCCTCAACCAAACAGTTGAATTTGTCTTCATTTTTTGACCACGTCCAATGCTCATTCTTCACCGCAAGTGGAAGATTAGTATTATTTTCCACAAGGTTGGCTGGGGTTGTTGGAGCCATCTACAGACGAGCAGAAAACAACATTACATTTTGATTGCTAGAGTTTTTAATTCATGAACGCAATACATGAACAATATTTGGAATCAATTGATTACACAACCGAATGACAAAAAGAGAGTACAACTCTGCGAGAACATGCTATACAAGACCCTAAAGGCTTCCAATTGAGTGCCCCTAAACATCACATGTACTATACATGACGCACATCAGTGAAGTTGTTGAACTGTGAACCCTAAGGAGTCTGATTTGAGGCACTATACCTGACGACAACGGCCCTAAATCGACATAAAAAGATTGCAAGAAAATATATGTCGTGTGACCCAGAGAACCCTAAACCTTATGCGATCGAAAACATGTCCCGACACCAAAAGTGAGCCCTAGTCACGTTACCCTAAACCTTGTCCAGGAGCGGGAACTTACAGCAGCGGGGATGTAGGGTAAGGGGTTATAGGGTAAGATGTTATACATGCTATATATGACAATACTTGACAAATTGTGACATCAATGTTAACATTATATTCTGATATCTAATGCTATACGTGACAGTATACAGAAAAACTTGACATCAATATTTCCATCTTATTCTGATATTTAATGTTATACGTGACAGTAATCGGGAAAACTTGACATCAATTTATAACCTGCGAATTCTGCAAAGGGAAAAAACAAAAATCTCTAACACAAAAAACCAACTTGATTCCCATGTCAACAAGTGTGGCAGTGTCAACCATAAATCCCCACCTTTAAGCGTCTGTGGTCTAGATGGAAGTCTATGGCTCACATGTCCTTGTCTACTCTTTAGTGTTGGAAACTTCTTGTTAGTACCTCGATAACCCAAAGACTAAACCCACCCTTTTTGTTCAACTTCACAGAGCGTTAGTATTGACAAAATACTCCCAACTGCGTTTTGGTGTTGCCCACGGGTGAACACCCGTGGGGTCTCCCAACTGCGTTTCGGGGTTGCCCACGGGTGAACACCCGTGGGGTCTCCCAAGACAGCAGACACCCCGTCACCTAAACGACCACAACTTTCACTCACGATGTCCGATTGAGATAATTTTTGGTAATCTAGAAAGCTAACAACAAGACCTGTGACTTGTCCAATTATCTAAATAACTAAAAATTCCCTCTTCTAAATATGAGCTTTCAAAATCATCTCCTCATAATTTAGGGGGCAGCTAAGTTACCTTCCTTCAAACACTTATAACTTTTGTTTACTAACTCCGATTCCAACAAGTTTAGGCTTTTTGGAAAGCTGATAATGAGGACTATACTCACTCCAAATCTTCTCCCACGGGTGAACACCCGTGGGGGTTCTCCCAAGGCAGCAGACACTCCCCTATTTAAACTTCCACAACTTTCTCCCACAAATTCCGATTGGAATAATTTTTAATAATTTAGAAAGTTGGCCACAAGACCTATGAATCATTCAAATCTCAAAATAATTTCATGTATTGCAATTTTGATACGCTCTTGCAAAGTCAACGTTTGAAATTTTAAGGACAGTTTGAGACACTTTCACTCAAACTCTCATAACTTTTGCTTACTAATTCCGATTCTAACAAGCTTAGGCTTTTTGGAAAGCTAATAAAGAGGGCTACATTCCCTCAAAATTTGAAGTCTAAATTGTACTTTTAGAGCCTACTACGCTTGATTGAACGTGACACAACACTTAGGGTTGTGTTCAAAAATACACTACCTTCTCTCAAGAGTTCTAACTCTAAGAATTCTAAGATATATCTACATAAATGTTTACTGATCTTCCTAACAAAGTGAAGAGAGGGAGAGAGAGAGCTTCCTAACTAGAATTCGCAAGGGCTTCGCCGTGCTAACTGAAAATACGGGGGCAATGAAAGGAGAAGAGGGGGCTTTTATCACCTTTCAATGAAGGGTTGGACCCCTTATCCCTTCTTTCAACCGAGGGGCCCGTCCCTTGATTGGTGGCAATTATGCCCTCGGTGGTGAATGGGGGGAGGCAACCGTCACCTCATACCCACTTGTCTCAAGCCCTTATTGGCAAGATTCCTTACGCTCGTGGTTGTCACTTCTTTTTCTTTTCTTGGCCGCTTCCGGAATTTGTCTTTTCTCCGCCGCCGCTTGACTTTTGCTTGCTTGATTGATTGATCCTAACTTAACCCACCTACATACTAACCTACAACCTTAACATTTCCGATGCGGTTAAAGGGCATTTCCCTTTTATCCCTTCGGTTCTAATTTCTATTTTGTCCAAGGTTCTTACCTAAAGGGTAACACACCCCTAGCTTTTGCAACCCGAACTATCCTAATCCCAAAACAACACTGAATCTAATTTCTAACTTCCTTCTGTAAACCTCAATTCAACCCCTTAAATCTACTTAAATCTAAACTCGAAATTCACTCCCAACAAAGCATTCAACTAACTCAGTCATCACTATTTTTTATGTTTTTAATATTTTAAAAATGTTAATCGAATTGTGAGCACGAATTTGGGCTCACATGCAGCTACTAAGGTATTATGTGAGCCTAATTATGTGGTTATTATTCTTAATCAGAGACCCTTTATGTAAATGGTACGTGGGAAGGCTTGTCTTTAAAAAACGGACACCCAAAAAGACATGTGTTTCATATTAGATTGTGTGCTCAAACTATAGACACCATCATTCTAGGTTCAATTGGGAGGGCCTATGTGATCACTTAAAAGATAGAAAAATCTTCGCTTTGACCTCTCTTAATGTTTGTATCTTGTGGAACTCTGATTGTAACACTATAAATGAAAATCATTGTGACTCATCACAACTTGCTAACCACATCAGACAACAATTCCTGATCCAATCCAATGGCCAAAATGAAATGTGTACTTACATCAATTGTATGGCGGCCAACGTTACCAAACCTTTGCACGATGAAGGTTTTGCCTTCAATTCTAGGAGTCAAGCCCAATTTTGATACCAAATTCTGCAATAAGAAATAGGGATAGCTAGATATCAAGACATAAGAATATTGATTTCCAGTTCACAGGCCTTTGAATGTGATCCACTGGAGCTCTTATAACCTACTCATAAAGTCTTGAAGTTCGTGATTACAGTCAAAGAGAACAGAAAAACAATTTTAATAGAGTTTTTTCTTTACCTCGTCATTCAAAAACTCTCACAGACAAAAGACACCAAGCCCAGTTGCCTCTTGCCTTCTATCGATACCTCCCTGCCAGCTCAGAATATCCAAACATGAACAATGCAATTCAATTAACATAATGACATGGTTAAATGGCTGTAACAATCTTGGTTTATTGATGCTGATTAGACTCCTCATATAAGATGTGTCGAAACTTTCTCACCTTCTCCAAGGGTTTTTCTGTCACGCATGCGGAACTATTAATATCAGTCGATTGCAATTGCTCAAAATGTGAAAATGATCTCACTTAACTTACAATGGACGGACCAATAAAATTCTTCTTCACAAGCTCACTTGTGTACCGCCTGATGATTGCCTCCTTCTCATTGGCAGAATATTTTGTGGGATCTGCAACAAAAGTATATAGATCAATGAAGAAATTCCAAGAGAGAAACTAAGTATCATAAACCTAATCAAAACCTGCAAGAGAGTGATCAACAGAAAAGTAGAAACAAGCTAAAATCATCTCTAGTTCCACATCGACTTCACATACCCTGAGTCACAAACTCCGAATTTCTGAGGAAATCTCTGGTTGGAGAGGAAATTTCTAACAACCCCACAACCCTAAACCAAGAATTCTGCAAAGTGACAAACATAAATCTCAAGCACAGAAAACCAACATGAATTTTTGTCGACTTCACATACCTTCACCCCGAGTCACAAACTCCGAATTTATGAGGAAATCTATGGTTGGAGATGAAATTTCTAACAGCCCTAGCCCCACAACCCTAAACCAGGAATCCTGCAAAGTGACAAAGAAATCTCAAGTACAACCAACCAGCATGATTTTTCTGATTCGTGGAGAACAACCTCTGCACAGAGTCGCGGTTGGAGGCAAGTCTTGTCTCATATATATGTTGGGCTCAGTTCTATCTCTTCGCTCCGACCATACTCATTGTCGCAATGAATGCAAGCAGTAATGATTGAGAAGCTCTCCAAGATTTCACTGTGACTGGCGCTGCCTTTCATTTGCATCAGTATGTGCCCAATATGGAAAGAAACAGATAAATATGTGAACATAACCGTTCCCATTTCTGTGCATAAGTTACAAGATTGAGATGGAATTATTACCTGATCAATATGAAATTTCTCAATTTTCTCACGAATGGTATCCTCTTTCAAAGGTGAACTTTGCTTTGCATCCTGCTTATCCTCCTTGGCAAGCGCCTTGGCAGCTGCCTTGTTTCCAGCTGGAGGTGCTTCGAGGTACTCCTTCGGGGGTTTTGTTGAAATGATAATCCTTCTTTTCAAAGATTCCGGTGAAGGGAACTCTTTGCAAGGATCATCTGTGGGTGGATAAAACAAAGCCTCGCCCAGGACTCGCCACAAAATCTACAATGTACAACCATGCAAGAAAAAGATTACCATCAACTCCATAATCCTTCAAGAAACCCTGAAAATATAGACTACAATAGAACCGAACACATCCGCACTAAGGTAATTTTTTTCTGAATTACTTTCTTGAAACTTTCCAGACAGTGCAGCGGGAGTGATATATTTTAGGTCTTTGCAAAGTTGGTGAAGCAATGCAGACTATGTGAAAACTCTTACGCTTGCAGCTTGAGCCTGTAATTCGCTCAAAAGATGATCCTCAAGAGTGATACACACAGGATACTGCGATGCAACAAAAGCATTCTCTTTGATGGAAGTAATGCGCCTCTCAAAGTCCACTGGCACACTCTCATTGGAAGACTGGACGTGGCAATCGGTTGTCGGGCAAATAATGGTACTGGTTTTGATCACCCCGAGTCACAAACTCCTAATTTATGAGGAAATCTCTGATTGGAGAGGAAATTTCTAAGAGCCCCATATACTTGCACCAGGAATTCTGCAAAGATTGACAACCCACAATCACAATTGTACTCCCGAAATTGATGCAAGTAGGCTTGCCAGTGTGAAGTTAGTGCGGAAGAAGAACCCTAAAACTTAATTATTGATTCATGCATTGCTTGTAGATAATCTATTATGGGCTTTGGATGCCAACTCGTGTAGGTCCTTTCCCATAAAGTAGGATGAACTTTTGAGAGTCATCTGTGAGGCCTTCATCAACCGGGGGTATGAGTGTAGTAGTTGGTTCACCCTAGCCATGCATCCCTTGTCCAATTGGAACGTTCTTAATACCGTTGGAGAGTTATTTAGAGTAACTTCCCAAATGAAGTTTTATTCGTCACAATCAAATAAGATCTCAAAATTTTGTGACCAAAAGAGTGATGTGGTTCCATTCAGGACAACACATTTAGCCTCTTGTGAAGCTTCGTGTGGTTCCTTGGCGCCACTCACACACCTAACCACCCTTCCATTCAAATGGCCATCACCACCACCAAGGGACACTCCCCTTGGATGGCCTTCACCTGTTGCTTGGCAGGACTTGGGTGTCGCCCCAAGGTACACTTCCTAAGCGTCATGTCAGGCCATTCCAAGAAGGGGCATTACATTAATTCTCGTGATGCTCTATTTGGCTATACAATATATAGACTTAAACCAACTTAAAGATGAAGCAACACCATAAGTCACATCGGTGGCAACATTGAAGTCATCTTTCTTTCTTTGTTTCTTTCTTCTAGATTCCAAACATTATTCAATGAGTTAATTTTGTTAATTTTATAGATACTTGTTTATTTCCAAATAATAATCCAAGATTAGCAAGCTTAGTTTGCAATTTCTAAGAAAATTAACTATTAAAGTAAATAAATATTTGAAGCCTAATGTGACATGCTCGTACGGTATGATGAAACGAAGCTAACAATCGGATTCACTACATTGATTATCCCAATTAGTGCATGTTATTATTTGGAGGTACGCAATGCTATAACTCTTTATTGAGAATGTAACATTTTACCAAACAAATCCATTTATGTTCTATAATGTCCGAACAACATATTGAACTTTCATTAGTAAAAAATTAAACTCCCGAAGAAGACATTATTGCATTGCGTAACTCCGAATAATAACACACACTAATCGGGATAATCGGTGTAGTAAAAAGCTCACAACATTGACATGGGGTAAACGTTCACAACACGTACAAGGGAAAGGGTGAAAACGTCGACCAATTATGACATTACCACACACATACCGAGGTTCAATTAGGATGAATCAGCAACAAAGCTAAGGGGCGCTTCACACTATGGCCGAAGGTCGAGAGGCCGTCGATTTCCACCAATCAAATTGCAAGAAACCAAGAGTTCGGCCTCTCGACCCTTCACACTATGGCCAAAGTCCAAAGGCCGTCGCAATTTAAAATGATTACTTTTTGGAGTAGGCGACGGACTCTCGAAGGAAGTTTGGGTCGGACGGGAATAGAAACCCAAACTATGGTCGAGAGGCCGTCGGTTTGTTTGCATTAAAAAATCAATCATTGACAAGATCTTGGCCGTTAGATTGGTGGGGTTATTTTGAGCAAGGAATAAAGTGGAATGCTCCTTTGGGTTTGGACTTTGGGCTTGGCCTTTGGAGGCTTCACACTATGGCCGTCCAAGTTGAGAGGCCGTGGGAGTTCATGGCCAACGGTTTGGACTTTGGGTTTGGCCTTTGGAGGCTTCACACTATGCCCGGCCGAAGGCTCCACATACTATATTTTATTGGCTATTTTCAGCCCATTTCTTTGGACTCTCAACAAAGTTTGGCCACTCAATCCCACGGCCTCTCGACTTGGACGGCCATAGTGTGAAGCGGCCCTAAAGCTGTAGGGGCATGGTTTTTAGCGCCTTCCTTGGCAAGGGCAGGGTCTGGGTTAGTAGTACGAAAGCTTTTGGACGAAAGGTGACGGAAAGAGGGAACGAGAACTTGGAAGGGCAGGGCGGACTTGGGAGGCGTCGCAGAGGAGACGAAGACAAGCAAGGAAGGAAGCAACAAGGGTTTGCTCGCAAGCTCATTCCATGGCTATGCACACCGGAGCGCTCTTCACCGGCAGCAGCTAGGGTTTGGTTTGTGTTTTGTGAGCATCAATCAATCGGGCCCAACGTAGCATCACCATCACCATCACCATCATCATCGTTAGGGTTGCGTAACAAGGTGCAGTGAATAGCTGAGCAGCAGCCATGGCGGCATTGAGGTACTTGGAGAGTCAGAGGGTGGCGCACCCCGAGCTCGCCGACTGGTATAGCAGCATGGCAGATTTGTACGAGCGCAAGCTATGGCACCAGCTCACGCAGAAGCTTGATCAGTTTGTGGCTCTCGCCGTCTTCCAGGTATGCCATATTCCTTTTCCATGCTTGCCGTGCCGCGGTTTTAATTTGTGTGGAGTTCGTAATCATCATCATCATCGACGGTAGCGTGGATTTAGGGTTAACTCTATTGAATCCTCTCTGGAAGCATCATGGTTGGAGTAGTCTTGTGATGACGATGAGCAATAATCATATTAGGTGTGCGGGGGAGCTACTTGGTGCGAGAATCGGAGTTTAGATTTTTGGTGCAAATTGATTGCCATTTGTGTACCTAGGGTTAGTGTTCGGGGTTTGAAAAGAAGTATGTCACTTTCCCGTTTCCCATCCTTGCCGTGGCACGGTTTCATGTGGAGTTCGTAATCAGCAGCATCATCAACAGTAGCTTGGATTTATAGTTAATTATATTGAGCCCTCTCTGGAACCATCATGGTTGGAGTAGTCTTACGATGATGAAGAATCATACTGGGGAGCTACTTGGCGGAGAATTGGAGTTTAGGTTTTGGTGCAAATTGATCGCCATTTCTGTGCTTAGGGTTAATGTTTGGGCTTTGAGAAGAAGTATGTCATATTCCATTCTGCATGTTGCGTTCTGTTATTTCATGTAGAGTTGGTAATCAGCATTATGAACAGTAGCGTGGCCGGATTAATCTTACAATGATGAAGAATCATACTGGATGTGCGGGTGAGCCACTTGGCGGAGAATCGGAGTTTAGGTTTTTGGTGCAAATTGATTGCTATTTGTGTACGGGGTTTGAGAAGAAGTTTGCGGAATTGATTTGGCATATGCGATTGTTTGTTTGTAGGCTGGAGATGCTCTTGTACAGCTATACCACAACTTCATTCGAGACTTCGAGACCAAGATCAATCTTTTGAAGCTGGCGCACTTTGCTGTCATAATATCAAAGCAGTATCCTGAGAAGGATGCTGCCATTAAGTATCTGGAGGATGTCATTGACAAGCTTCGGAGCTCAGGGGAGAGACGGGTGGAAGAGCCTATAGTTTATGTGAAAATGCAGATTGCTGCATTGAAGCTGCAGTGTGGGGAGCAACAGGAATGCAAAAAGTTGTTAGAAGAAGGGAGAACCACATTGGATAACATGACTGATGTTGATCCATCAGTTCATGGGAGTGTGCATTGGGTCTCCTCACAGTACCACAAGTCCCGACAAGAATTCGCCGAGTTCTACAAGAGTGCATTGCTATATTTAGCTTATACCTCTGTGGAGACTTTGTCAGAAGACTTCAAACTGGTCATTCTCTCCTGTCACTCTTCCCCTATTTTGGACTAATCTATTTCCTCATGATTATTTTTCTTCTGACATACTCTGACCTCCATTTTCTCTTTGTTTGATCACTTCACCTTAGAGATTAGATTGGACTGGATTTATTATGACCTCATTCATGCCTGGTGGAGAGGAAGGATCAACTGAAAACCTAAATTCTATTAAGGAAGTCGTTCATGCCCTTGATTGAGCCTGGTCATGAGGCTTCACAAGTGAATATTTCATACAAAAGAGTAGGTAGTGTATGCACTATAACTGAACGGGTCAGGACATGTTCTTAACAATGCTGGATGATCAGGAATATCTAAATATTGCATCGTGTGAGGAGTTTCTCAGGCCTAAATTTTGTATTTTATATAGGAAGTAGCTTGTAGAATTTTTTTTGCGTGTTATATACTAATATGTGATCTGTCTTGTTTCAGGATATTGCATTTGATCTTTCATTGGCAGCTTTGTTGGGGGAGAACATCTACAACTTTGGAGAGCTTCTTGCTCACCCTATTGTAATACATCTTGCCTCATCTGCACACTGTATTGCTGATATTCTGCATGTCATTTGTCACCCACCTCTCCATTGGAGCTTCTGTTTAACGTGGTCATTATTATCATCAACACACCTGGTCTTTGTTATAAGTGGTTATGTGCGTGGGAACAAAAAATTCCTATATTTTAGGTTGATTTGCTCCTCTATGGGCCATCTGGTACAGCTTCCTGGTTTGTGTTCTGTGTATTTAGTTCAAGGATTCAGGAATGGTCTATGGTAGGAGGCATGGGATAGTAGTGTTTTGATTTAGGTTGATCTTTAATGGCTCTAAGAGCATGTTCTTCCCCTCTTCCGAATGTTGTTGGCTATTACAGCAAGGATGTATTTAAATACTATCAATATTGAATTGTGTTATTTTTTAGATGATGCATTGCTTTTGTTTGGTTGCTTACATGTGGTTCTATTACTGTGTGATGTGCAGGTTAAGAGTTTGATGGGGACAAATGTTGAATGGTTGTACTTCATCTTGCAAGCTTTCAATGCTGGAGATCTAGCCAAGTATAAAGAGCTCTGTAGTAAATATCAAGCTCAACTGACAGCTCAACCTGCACTTATTGAGAATGAGAAGAAACTCTGGGAGAAGATCAACATTCTGTGTCTTATGGAATTGATTTTCAGGTAAAGTTCCACAAACATCTAAAATGATCAGCGAGCAATTTATTTTATGAGGAGATGTTCTTCAAACGATGGCCTTTTAAGGTCTGCAAGATATGTAACTTATTTGGATTTGCATTAGGTAGTTTATTTATTTAGATGTTCTGAAACTTTCCCCAACAACTTCTCAATACCCTTTTTGCCTTCTCAATATATCTAAATACATCTTTCTGTTATTTTATCAGTTCACCTTGCTCACTATCACTGATTTACTGATTGTGTTGCAGCCGCCCATCTGAGGAGAGAACTATTTCTCTCAGTTTGATCGCTGAAAAGACACAGCTCTCTATGGACGAAGTGGAGCATCTGCTCATCAAAAGTCTATCTGTATGATTCTACTCGCAGCATGTTTCCTTTTGTATTGCAAAGTCTATCATTGATCTTCAAGTTCATGTCTTAATAGACATTCATTTTTTTAATAGAGGATGCTTTGGTATTGCAGGTACATCTCATCGAGGGGGTGATTGATCAAGTTGATGGAACTGTCCGTGTGTCATGGGTACAGCCACGAGTTTTGGGGATTCCTCAGATTACTGCGTTGAAAGACAGGCTAGACAATTGGCTGCAGAAGGTGCATACAACATTGTTAGCTGTTGAAGCAGAAACACCAGATCTCATAGCTGCTTAGAATTCAGGTAGAGTGACTCAAGAACACCATTCTTGAGTTTGCAATTCCTTCTATAAATAGACAGTCAAATGAGAGAACATAAGAATGTACAAATTTTGTCCATCTTGGGGCACAGCATTGAAGCGATTTGGGTTTGCAGTGGAGTTTGCCCCTTCAACTGAAATTTTATTTCAGAGATGTGATGTCAATTAGTAGTCTCTTCAGGTGATCTGATGTGTGTGCTTGGTATGGGATTTCCTGTGATGCCACAGATGGCTCATGCCTTTGAAGCAATAAAAACATGCAAATAGTTGTTGAATCATTAAATAAAATGCCTCCAGGGTTTACACTGCCCTACTTCATCTCTTCAAAGGTCTGATGCATTGAAACCCGATGCCCCTTTACAGTAGAGCTCAAAGAAAGGAGCTTCTCATGGGTTGGGAGTCTCATACTCATGCTTGTTTGCTCAAATCTACTATACATATGAGCTCTCAACGTGAGTTCTTGAACTTTTTACCGGGCTTCCAATGCTGAGATGGTGCGTTGATGGATTGCATGTAGAATGACTATGCCTAGCGCTTGGTCAAAACCCTCATGGAGGTACTTTAGGAATTGTTGAGAGCTCGTGCTCTCCTTTTCTGGGCCTTAAGCCAATGGACATTGCAGCAATCTTTGGCTTGTCACAAATGTTCCTTAAATCGCATATCATGCCCCCCTTGATATCTCACTTTGAGCAAGGCCACTTTACACTTGCTCAAACTATTTTCGATAGTTCAAGCTTTGGATGAAAGCTTAGCAACTCCAAGCATAGAACTCCTGAAAGTTGCGAGTTTAAGATGTTAATTGAGTTCAAGATTAACATATAAATAACTTTGTATTCTTGCTTTGATTGATTCATGTCACATACCATTTCCAATTTCTGGCAGATCCTATATTTTCTGTAAAATGTGGAGTGGGCCTCATGGATGGATGACTCAAACATGCATATCTTTAAATCATTCCATTCATCTGTAGCATATATTATCAGCTTTGCAATTGACAGGGTAAGAAGAGAATATAATATTTTTCATTTTCTCGCTTTGTACATTTATGTCAGAGTTGCCACATATGTTGCGTTTCAATCCCGTTCTGGAAGATGATGTGCTTTAAGTTAGATGCAACCAGAGTAGGGACACTACATTTTGTTGGATTTTGAATTGATCTAAAGGCTGTCTTGCACTACTCATCTTGTGTCATAGCAGAACACAAAATTTTGGAGTAGTGCACCATGCACTTGCAAGCTTTTAGCCACAATCTCATCTCTTTTGACACTCATCTATTCTGACACTTCTAGAACCATTGTCAAAACCATTTATGTTGGTACAATGATATTTACCAGAGATGGGATTGGAAACTATGGTTGTACCAAGCACGGAGCTTAACTCACTAATGTGTTGTGACTATATCACGATATAAAAGCAAAGACCAGAAAACATATGCAAAATGACTCTCAAGTATATGTTTTCTGGTCTTTGCTTTTATATCGTGATATAGTCACAACACGTTATCGGCACGATAGATTTTAGGTC
Source organism: Polytrichum formosum (assembly GCA_964035585.1). NCBI lineage: Eukaryota > Viridiplantae > Streptophyta > Polytrichopsida > Polytrichales > Polytrichaceae > Polytrichum > Polytrichum formosum. Next base: position 9,920,397 of record OZ037936.1, on the reverse strand, counting down.
CGAGAGAATGGCCACAGCAGTACCACAAAGAGCGCCAGAGGGTCCTAGGATACATCCTTTGTTGTTTGAAGCATTAGAAGCAGATGGAAGCAATTTCATGGAATGGAGGGAATATGCAAGATTACATTTGAGTGCTGAGGGACTAGATGTTGTCTTGAATGATGAGGTCCCAAAAAAACTTCCCTGTCATATTCAAATGGAGAGCATTGCTTCTACTCAAGAAATACTTAGATGCTTCGTTGAGACAACAACATGTGCAAATGGATAACCCTTGTGAGTTATGGACATTGTTGGAGGCACGATTTCACCATGAGAAGACCATATTCCTGCCCCAGGCTAGGAATGATTGGGTTAACTTAAGAGTCTTAGATTTCACTACCTTGGCATTGTACAATTCTGAGTTATATAGAATTGCGGCACAACTTAGGTTGTGTGGGGAAAATATTACAGAGAAGGAATTGATAGACAAAACACTTTCCACATTTCCCCATGCCTCAACCCTCTTATCACAGCAGTATAGGAACATGAAGTTCAATACTCACTCAGAACTCATGTCATACTTATTGATTGCGGAAAAGCAACAGCTACTTTTATTAAAAAACGCGGAGTCCAAACCAGCAGAAGCTCACACAGTGGAGGTAGCTACAAGGAAGCCGAAAGACAAGAAAAAACAGCATCGAGCCGAGGGCAGCCGCCAAAAAGATAAGTTTCATAGTAAACCATACTTCAAGAGAGATGACAAGAGGGACAAATCTAAGCAATTCAAAGAGACTCGTTCATGTCATAAGTGTGGGAGACTTGGACATCTAACAAAAGATTACAGAACTGCAGAGCATTTTGTTCAAATGTACAAATGATTGCAACAGTTAGAGGCCGCCCAAAAAGAAACTCACACTTTAGATGCTCCATCAATAAATGGAGTAGAAATAGAAAATTTTATGGTGAGCATGGTTAAGTCCAGGGCGCATCGTGATATGGCTCTGTTGGACAATGCCACCACCCATACGATCTTGCGAGATCCAGGGTACTTTTCATTTTCCAGCAAAGCTGAAGCCTGACAGACTTGTGATATAGTCACTATTGCCGGAAGACGAAACTTTAAGTTTCGTGAGGGCCAGGCAACGATAGTATTGCCTGAAGGTACCACCCTCAGATGTACAAATGCAATGTACGCTCCCGATGCTCCCCGGAGTCTGATCAGCTACCGGGACATTCGAGCTAATGTGATCCACCTCCACACTGCAGTGAGGAATAGTGAAGAAGTGCTAGAGCTCAGACAAGGAGAGCGTTTCCTTGTCACTGCTCATGCAGGAGTCAATGGCCTTTATAACCTGGACATTTCAGGTAGAGTACAGAATACCACCAAACCAAAGCAGAGCCACGAAGAAGTGGGCTGTGAGTCACAAAGCGCTTATAGCGCAGAGAAGAAGACATTCTCAGTGACAACACCGGTGAAGACGGAGCTATGGCACAATCGCATGGGACATCCAGGGACCACTATGCTAAGAAGGATGTTGCCTTTGTTGGTTGGCTATGAGGTGTGCCCCAATGATGCTAATAAAGTTGGAGATTGCAGTGCATGCTCCAAGGGGAAACTTATCATGCGACCATCTCGATGGAAGTTACCCACTGAGTTGCCACCGAAGCTCCAGAGGCTACAAGGAGATGTTTGTGGACCTATCAGCCCAGAATCAGGACCTTTTAGGTATTTCTTGGTGTTGGTGGACGCCTCAAGAAAGACTTCGTTCTGCTTGGGAATGTAGATAACTCATGTACCGGGAGGAGGAATCCTGCTACACCAAACCACTTATACCAAGAATCTTTTGAAGAAATTCAAGATGGATCAAGCCAACCCCTTGTCAACACCCATGATGGGCCGGAGCAAAACGTTTGATGATCCGTACCGACCATGCGAGGAGGAGGAGGAAGTATTTCAAGATAAAACAAAATACCTCGCAGCGGTAGGGGAATTTTTGTATTTGGCCACCATCACTCGGCCAGATATATCATTTGCCACTAGCATTTTGGCTAGGCACAGTCAGAAGCCAGCATTGAGACACTGGAGGGGAGTGACTGATTTATTCAGATACTTGAGGGGGACTGAAGATCTGGGACTATACTATACTCAAGGAGGAGTTTCCAACATCACAGGGTATGCAGACGCTGGATTCAAATCTGATGAAGAGTTCGGTAAATCACAAACCGGCTACATTTTTGTGAAGAATAATGCCCCAATTTCATGGAAGTCAGTCAAGCAGACTATCACCGCGACATCAGTAAATCATTCAGAGCTGATAGCTTTCCATGAAGCTACCCGAGAAGCTATTTGGCTTCGGAACATGGAGCAGATCATATCAAAACAATGTGGGATTGACCAAGCCGCCAAGCCAACAATAATCTATGAAGACAATGCAGCCTGCGTGAGTCAAGTTGGAGCGGGCTTCATCAAAACTGATAGAGTGAAGCACATTTGTCCTCAGATATTTGGGTTCACCCAAGATCTAATTAAATCTGGGCAAATAGAAGTGAAGAAGGTAGAATTAGCACACAACATTGCAGACATGTTGACCAAAGCTCTTCCCGCCTATATTCATAGAAGATTAGTTCAGGCGTCTGGCATGAAGCCTCTTTATGAGCTTATCCCAAACTAGGTTACACTCTTTTTCTATACTCTGAAATTTTTCCTTGAGAAAAGGTTTTTGTAATCAGAGATAGTTTTTTAACGAGGTAACCCGGGATCGAGGAGGAGTGTTGAGATAACGATCCCAGTTAACTTAGGTTAAGTGAGACTTAGGCTAAAGTAAACAAAGGTGAAGTGTTGATATTACCGAGGCTAGTAATGATATTACCGAGGCTACAACTCTCTTACAAATAGGTGATCTGTATCCCTCTTTAAACATATACTTGAGAGTCATTTTGCATATGTTTTCTGGTCTTTGCTTTTATATCGTGATATAGTCACAACATAATGCCCCCTTCCCACCTGACTTTAGCTAAGACCCAAAGTATTTCCTAAAAACCGGGTAAAGCTCCCTCGGTTATAGTGGAGGCATCCGGCTATCCCAATGCACCTACAAGAACTTGCTTTGGAGATTTTCAAGTAGGTTTTAGTTAAGTAGCTTTCACACATGTTCATTGTTTTATCTACCAAGCAATAAATGTTGGGTAGCTTTTGTCCCATCCCCAAATGCCTTACTACTCACCTATCTTACCATCGGTTTTTGTTAATGAAGCTCCTCGTGCCCTCATAGCTAAGACTAAAAAGCAACCAATCACAAGGGCAGGAGACCACACTTTTAAAGGTCCTATATTCTTGCCTCATGTTTAGGTACCGATGGGAGGGTCGTGCTTGAGGCTTAAAACCTCCACTTTTAAGCCATGCCACATCATTTGCCAACTAGGCTCGGCACTAGATAATGTCGATGGTGTGAAGGCCGGGTTGTTAGAACCAACTTTTAGTCTTAGCTAAAGTCAGGTGGGAAGGGGGCATAAGGGTGAGTTCTATGCATGCTACTCGTCCATGAGGCTATGGTGGTAATAAGGACAAATGTAGATGAAAATCTTGCGGGGTACATAATATTATTCAGCGATCACTGCAGGCTGGGTGGGGTCAGGAATAAGTTGGATAATATTTTGAACTATACCCCGCTTATTCTCTCTTACCAGCATATTCACCCTAATAAACTCGGGTGAAGCATTCTCCTTGGTATTACCCTAGAGGGCTCTCTATTTTGTTAGTAAATAATTCAAATTGCGAGGGAGTGAAGATTAAAAACTTTCAAGGAATGTGACACGAAAGTGTTGGTAAATACAGAGGGATATGTTGAATTTTAGATAGTGATATTATGCAAAGCCGAAATCAAGGAAAATAAGAAATGAGTACACAACTCACTTGTGTCCATATAAAAATAAACATGAGAGAGAACATGTCTTGGGCAAGTCTTGTGGCATGTTAGTTTGCAACTAAGCACATGCACTTGTCTTGATCCAAAAACAGAAGAAATAGATAAACAAAAAATTCTATTAGTTCCTAAACTCATGTTGACCCAAACTCCATCAACAGACATGTGAGTCGAGCACAAAACCCCACGTGTGCCTTGCCACCAATTTTGTTGTTGTTAACCAACGGACATTGATCATTTTTCATCACTTAAAGCACCTACAACACCATAAAATCCACAATGAGACATTGCATAAATCTTTTCCAATCAATGTCGTTGCATTGACAATTCATGTTATTCTACTATAGTTTGTGACACAAATTGTACTTAAATCGACACTTGGGTTTTAATCCTAAAGACATGGGTTTTTGTGTTAGTTGCTTCATCTTGATAGTCTTGAGTGTTTGGGCAATGCTAGATTCGTCAACTCATTGGAGCCTTGGGGTGCAGAAAGAATATTACTTGGTCAAACTAAGTTGGATAGCTAGCCATAAGCAAGCCTAATGCTCTACCAACTAAGCTATACACCCAAACTAATGTTGGATTCAGATGGATCTACTTCGTTTTGGTATGTGATATTGTTTTTTTCTTCAATAGTGGCATTTGTCTCTAGAATAGATTTGAATAATGATAGAGCAATAGTTGGCTCCATAGCTACAATCTGGAAGTTTGTGTTGAAGGCCTTGTCTTAACTTGTCTAGCAACAACATCTTTGTATGATCATGTCCATTTTTCTAATGTAACTCCATGCACTAAAAAGCCACGAGGGAATAATTACATCAATGTATTTGAATGGTCTTTGAATGATTACATGAGTATTTATGGTGTTTCAATCCTAGTGTTGTTATTTAGAGTTTAGTGATTTTGGGGTGATTTTGACTAATTATGGGAAATCAATGTTTAGTGTTCTTTGAATCCTAGTGTTTCCAAGTCCAACCAAATACATATTGTGAACTATCTATTTTTTTAAGGAAATTGTTAAATTGATCACGTAACTTGTTAAAATGTCCATAGAGCAGTGTTGTGCAGTCACATGCTTGCCAAAATTTGATTTTTCATCGCACATATGAAGAGGAGCAAGGTATCAACTTTGTGTTAGTATTAACAAACTTGGCCAATTTGGATGACAAGTCAAAGCCTAGTCGACACCTTCCATATTGATTGTGGTTGTTTTAACCATTGTGTGGTCAATTTAACAATCCTTTTTCTTTATTATCTAATTTGAGATATATTCCATTGTTTTAGCTAGAATTTTCTCAAACTCAAATGGTTCATATATAACTAGCAATCATTTCTCCCCTTTCATTGAACCACATTTGTTGGTTGTAGTATGCTAGTGCAATTGGCAGAGATGTACAACAATCTGATCCAAGGGTAAGAACTCTTGATTTAACTCACAAAATATGCACTTGTATGAATAGACCAACAACCAATCAACCATATCATTCTTTGACCTAAAGGAAGATTGGGCTCTTTGCACCTTAATTCGTAGTAGGGCAATAGAATCTTTGTGAACTGCAGACTAATCAGAACTGCAAGACTGAACATCAACAACTGTCACCCGCTCAAACATTGTTGCCTATACCATCTATTTTGGAGCCATATATTGCCCCTACCACAATTCAATCATATTTAGAATCTTGCACATATAAACAACTAAAAGTTAGAAAGTTTGCAAATGTACTAAAGTAAAGCTCCTACATGTTGGAAATTGAAGCTTCTATATGCATTTTGGTAATCTAAACTCAAACACAAAATTGTTGGTCTTATGAAGTAAAGTGATTCAAATACAAGTTCAAGTAGTGGATTTACTAGAATGAAAGCTTCAAAGTATTAGACTATAAACCTCAAATTTGCAACACTAAGACGATGAAGATGCTACCTATTCCCTCGATGACTTGTATGTTGTAATCATATCATTAATGTTCATAGCTCTCATAAGCTAATAACCATATTGCCCAAAAAAGGCCTTTTTAGGCTACCCCACAAGGGGAAGGCGGAGCGCAACCGGGGCGGGGTGTACCAACCACCCGTGGCGGGCCCAGCTAGGCCAGGGCGAGGGAGCAAACTGGTGAGCTAGAAAGCCCCATAATGGGGCCCAACCAACCCACCTCCCGCCATTGAAGGTGTTGGTTAGCTAGTACTGGCTATGGCCTTTGCGCCGGCCTCTCCCACCCCCGACTTCAACACCAACCTCTCCCGCCTCCAACTTCAACACCAGCAAGCCTTGGATGGCGCTTTACCAACGAACTTCGCAATTTTGCACACCCAAAAAAATTGATCACTACATTGAATTGGCAGTGCAAAATGGCATGAAATCATCACCCCAAACTTGTGAAATCTACATTCACTGCCATGAGTCAACAAAATTCATAACATTTCCCTAAACTTTGGGATTTTGGCACCCAATGGACGGCTCATGGGAGCACCCCCAAATCAAGCACTTCAAAACCCTCAAAAAATCCTTCACACTTGGAGTATGGGGTTTTATATGTTATTTTGGCCTATATGGTAGTGGGCACCACCCTACACCAATAGATACCTTCCATCCACATAGATTGCCACCTAGTAGGTCGCAAACCCTAGAATATTAGGTGATCACCCATTTTCAGTTGCATGAGCATTTAAGGGTTAAGTGTTTATTGGGCGTATGGAAATCTAGTGGCCCATGGTCATGGCCCTCCACATTCAAATACACAACCAAAATGTGATTGGTTGGTTGGTTTTGCTATCTTCATGAACACATCCAACCCACTATTATCTAGAATCTAATGGGTCAACGATGGACATGGAAACCCACCCTAAAAGAAATTATTCACCAACGAGGCAAGATAAGATCACCCGCCTACTACATATATGACTTATGTATAGGTGATATGTATATCAACAACTTGGCAGGATATGAATATCACATGTATATAATGACCAACAAGGCAAGATTAAAAAAAAAAAAACACACTTGATATTTATACTATTAGACCGCCCAGTGCATGACCTTTCATGGTTGCGTATGTGGGCGTTAAATAGGGCTGGGGATTCGTGGCACTCACTAAGGAACATCCATCCAAGATATTGTGGATGAAGTGGCTCCAATAAAAAAAGCCCCCCTATGGGGTTGAGGGCCGATTCATTCGAATGTGACGTCACTAGACTAATTCGGGGCCTTTGACTCTATTTCCGGAATCAAATTACCTAAAAATAGTCATTTAGATGATTTTTTCATTTTTTTCATCCGCATGGATGATTTTACTTGAGTGCCACGAATCCCCGGCCGTTAAATAGGGGACTTGGAAGGTCACTATATACAGTTACGGGTCTTGGTATTTCCATGAAAGATTGTTTGAGTGGAGAAACGTCCTCAAGTGCATAACGATATTGGTAGCAACTTACTAGTGCTATCAATTGGAATTCTACATACTAAAGATTGTTTTCAGTGTCATATGGTATTTTATGTCAATGTGGTAACTTTTCTAATGACACTTTCTTCTGAATATTGTCATCCCAACTTTACAAGTATGGTGTATTTTGTCCCGTAACGTTTTTGTAGCAAAATATTGTCATAGAGGATTGAAGTTTGGATTAAAAAATCACTTAGTAAGTGATAGTAATTGTAGTTGCTAATCTATAATGTCCAATTTCTTTTTTACAAGGAATGAAAAATAATGTTAGGTTTAGATTTAGTGTTAGTGACACTACATGGGTGATTTACAATTAGTATTGAGCAAGAGAAATAGAATTGGTGCCACTACATACAATATTTGGTATAGTGCTAGTGACTTGAGTGACTGGCCCTAGCTTCGCTCAGATGTCAAGGATAATCTTGGCAAGTCAAATCTTCATGGTCAAAGTTCCGTGGGTTCCAATCCACCAAGACATACTTATAGGAGCATTAGAAATAACTTTCAGATTGAAAACCAAACTCCTGAAATCTGTACAAATGCAGTGGCCAAACTCCTGAAAGGGCCTTTGCTGTTGGAGAAGAAAGGCAGAGAAAAAAACGTAATTTCTCCTTTGAGCTTTCCTGGGCAAGGAAGAAAACGAAAATAAGAGGCCGAAAAAAAGAAAAGAAAAACTCTTCGGCCAAGCGTTTTCTTCTCTTTGACTATTAGCTTAGAAAATGCAAAGCAGAAACAAAGAGAGCACACGAGCATTGAGGATTACGTAGTTGTGTAGCAGGTGCTTTTGGTCATTTTCTTGGTTTACGAGGAACTGTAGGAGCTTCAATTCAAACAGTCTCCAACGGTGATAGTGAGGTTAAGTTTCTCTCCACATACGAATATAGTCTTGATTTTGGGGGTCCCTCAGTTGTATGTGCAGGCACTTGCCGTTTGCAATGATTTACTGTCCATTGCTCTTAAAATGAATGATACTCGCCTCTGGACATAATTTTCATGAAAAGTAGGTGGATGTCAAGTTACTTTATCTGGAGATATTCGTCTAATGGCTTCTGTTATCAGAGTGTAAACCATGAGTTCCACTTGCAATTTCAGCAGAATGGTGAGATCAATACTGATTCTTCAAGACAGTTTACCCCCATCATAATAAACTTTGGTTGTGGTAGCAAACTTAACTCTTGACAAGGTCCCCAGGGAGGTACAGACCAGTGTTGGACTGATATCGTTTTTGTTTTGTTTTGTTTTTTGTTTTTTAAAAGAATTTTTAATTAATTAAAAAAAAATTCTGTTCAAGATCTATGAAGAGGATTTTACATTTCTTTGAAACCATTTTTTGATGGGTACTTGAAGGCATTTTTGTTTCCAATACCAGTAAGGTATATATAACATCCAAGGACCTTCATACATAGGTAAAATTGTCCTAGCATGCATATGGTCAAAAGAATGGTATCAACCCAAACAATATCTCAGGCATATAAAGATTCTCTCGCCTTGACATACCCACCAAATATCAATATTTTGAGGGGTATTATTACAATTTTGATACCCACAGGTAGGTTACTTTAATACCATTTATTGATGATTCATGATTATTGATACCATGGTATATATGCAATTGCACCTATAATCATGATATCAGACAAACCCTCAGCTGCGTATTTCTTTGTGAGCACATCCTTCCCCAATAAACACAGAATGGTGCCCACAAAGGTACATCAGAAGTGCAAGAATTGTTCCTCCAATTCTTTTACAAATTGGTTGGGGTGATGGATAACAGAAGTAAAGAGTTCATCTCTACAACAAGTGGGCTAGTCTATGAGCAGCAGCTAACCCACTAAGTATTGCACCCTCCACGCGCGGTGACACACAGAAATCACCGCACACAGCAATCCGCCTCTCATCATCCACAATACACTTCTCCGTAGGTGCAATTGCAGTTGTTGGAAAAGCTCCACCCCTGCAAAAAAAGCAGATTTCAGGTGTTTTACAAGTTGGATGCGGGGCCATTCTACATGTGAAGCTTTTCCCTTCTTATTCACCAACAATATCCTCCTTGGGGGCTTTATATCAAAGACTCTGCGATCAAGGGCTCAGGATAGAGGTGCAGGTTAATAATGTAGCTAGACATTTCCTATGAGAAAACCAATGATCCGTAATACTTAACACATCCAAAAAGACCTGACAGGGTTTTGGAGACAAAGAGATTGAGGTTTTGTAGGGTTGGTGACTTTATTTTTTGTCACTTCTTAGAAAGATAACCCTTATAGAAATAGAATGAAATTTCTGATGAGATTTTGTAGGTTGATGACTTCATTTTTGGTCACTTCTTAAAGAAATAACCCTTATTGAAACAGCATGACATTTGTGCTGAGATTTCCCTTGCAAATAAATAAGTTAAAGTTAGGATGCAAATACAATCAAGTCTTTGTAGAAATGCCACTGTATAATTCTACACAATCCCTAGTATTTTTAGCTGCCATTTCTACAATGATTGTGTTTTGTTCTTGCTTTCAAAGCATATTGTGCAGAAATTAGTTTCGAGTATGGGGACACAATTGCATTAAATAACACATTGCTGTGAATTTTTATTACGGATGTTTACAATTAAAATATCATACATGGATAATATGGCATGTCAATATGTTCAATCTAGCTTCCAACTGTATGGATGTAAACATTAAGTGATTTGTAGTCACTTCCCTTTTGATGTCAACAACATCTGAGCATTCAAATCTTTAATTCTAAATCATCTCAGTTTTCAAAGATCATTTGACCTTTAAAGGGTTAAAGCAGAAAATAAATGATAGAAGATTGGTTGAGTACCAGCGGTGAGCTTTCATGTAGCTGGGTGAAGGGAGATTTGGGACCACAGTATGAAAGCCCGTCAACAAATCATTAGCCACTGCAGTGAGCAACTCGCTTGAAGGCTTTCCAAAGCCTGCTTGATTGATAATTCCATTCGCGTACTCTTCAGTCGAGTGCACCACCCAACACTCCCTGTTTCACACAAAAAACCAAAAAATTGCTACCGGATTAGATACACAAAGTAATGAGGTAGATGGGCCTTACCTGGGTACTTTTTCCAACTAGTATGAGATGATTAGCAAATCAAAATTGAGGCCATAGCCACTTTCCATAGCTCATATGAATATCTTATTGATTATCAAAGTGAAGATTCTTGTGCTTGTTAGATGGTCATATAGATCCCACCAATAATGTTCACTATTGAGCCTAGAATGGATATCGTATTGTGAACAAGCAGTCCAATCTCTTTTAAACACGTGTTTTGTTGGTATCTGTTCTTGGAATCACACCAAACCACTTATCACAGAATTATAGGTGTCCAATCAAGATAAGTAACCAAATTAGGCACATCTACCTTAACGGACTTGGACAGGAGGGCTTGCCAATTCAACATGGAGACCAACACGTGATTAATGTTTGTGTCTTCTTGCTTTTGGCCCATGGTAACCATTTCGAGTTGGGCACCATGGAATAAGCTTCTTTGAATTTGAAGGTGACCAAATTGAGATGGTCACCCATGGTCCAAAAACAAGAACATTAATTATGTGTAGCTCGCCATTTCAAATTGGAAAGCATTCCTGTGAGAGCGGTATACAAGTAGGCATCAATTCAACCACATGCACCCTAAATTGCAAGTCCTGAGCTCAAGGAGAAAGAACAAACTTTGTGGATAAGTGATCACCTGGAACCGGTTTTGCGACCTGGCTTACTGCTGTCACGAGCTGCCCATGACACTATCTTTGATCCCTCTACAAGGACTCCATCAAATGGTATCTGCGACAAAACCAATTTAAACATCAACTCCACTGAAAGAACATCCAACACTTCTTTTGGTACAATCATCCCGGGAGGTCACTCTTTGTAAGGTATTAATATAGGGTGAAGTAAAATCCGAAGGTGTAGAATATATTCTAAAACAATGAGCATAAATATAGGGTACTAGAAATTTATTTTGATAATGTATTAGGTGCATTCCAAGAAAATTCATCAAATATATGAGATGTTCCATAAACATGTGACATGACTTTTGGTAATGCCACATCACCCACCTCGTGCACAAGATGGACATAACAAGATGTTGCCGTGTAAAAGCTACTAGAGTTATGCTGATGAACTCTATGGGACTTTTTGTCAGGAGTTGGTCCCCTATGATTTCCCATTGATTTTTTTTGCATATGAAATCGATCATTTCTTTCCACTTGTGGTGCATGCTTGAAATTGAACAAAGGACAACCTATTTCGTGAAGTTCATTGAGCGCCAAACTCATTTTAGCACCTCTTGGCATTCCAAAATGAGTTTGACCCTCAATGAACTGATACTAGAATGTTCTTTGTTCAAACCTCCAACCATGCACTGAGAAGTTACCCGACATGGAAAGTATTAGAGTTATCCTTTAGAAGGCTCTCAAAAGATTATGCGTTGGTAGGGAATGTTGGTCCACTTTTAAAATTTTATGATGTTTAAGGAGTGTTCCAAGTGGAGTCGGAGCCCTCAATTTTAGTAAGATGAAGGACAGGCATTTGACTTTGGCGAAAAGACGGCCATATAAAAACAAACTCCTGACCAAACTTTCGAGAACATCATTTGAGGTGCCTTCGAAAGTTTGTCATGAGATTTCATTTTTATGTTAACCATCTTTTGACCAAAGTCAAATGCCTCCCCTTCATTTCACTAAACTTGAGGGTTCCGACATCACTCGAATACTCCTTGAAGATCATAAAATGTCAAATGTGGGCCAAAACTTCCTACCAAACCACGAGTATTTGAAAGACCTCAAGGATAACTCTAATGTGTGCAAACCAACCACCTCCTGACCAAAATCATGTTGAGTTAAAGGATACCTCTATTATGTCTAACTAGTGACATTTGTTGTTTTCATGAGTCCATGCAACACAGATGCACCATACAACAATCGTCACTTGGAATCCGCCACCTGCCTAGAGAACCCTCACCAAAGTGAGAGGCGAAGAGAACGCCAGCATGACTGCAAAGCAAGGAGCTGTAGTCACAGCTGCTACTCTCTTACTTAGCTCTGGAAGTCCAGCTCCTTCTGCACTCAACGCACACATCCAATGCTTTAATATTTCATATTCCCCATGTAGATTCTTGACCCTAAAAGGACACTAGAATTAGAAATATGTTTCTGAAACTAGCATAGCTCTAGGCTAACTTAGAAAGTCAAATAAAGATATGCATAAAGGGACAGTTGGTTTGAGAAAAATTTCTGTTAAGAGTTCATTAGCTTGTCGTGTGTTGGAGCCTAATTTTGAAAGTCGGTTGAGGACTCCTTGGACCTCTTCATGCCATACCAAAAATTTTGAGAGAAATTTAAGATCTAAAATAGGGTCTGCCCATGGGACCCATCACCCTAAATCCCCATCGTACCTATGCAAGGCTAGCTTCGCCCACCCATCGCAGTATGACAAACTAGAAAGCCGGTTTTTAATAGCCTGACACCACTCTTTTGAGCATGTTATTTTAAACCTTGAGAAAACTTGGGTGACTTTGCACTCTTAAAGTCACATTTTAGCCAGCTCAACGGCAGTTGATCCCAAGACTTTACAATTAACTCTAATATTAGTCAAAAACTTCTGTAGCAGCAGCATTGCAAGAGCAAGACAATCGGGAAAACAACCAGGAGTACCAGTAAACTTAAGCATGCCTTGCTGAAGGCCCAACCACCATCTTGATGCAAATACAAAAGAAAATTAAAAAATTGTGAGGCAGTTCATTTCTTAGAAGGCTATCCAATCACTACAATTGTCGTAGGAATTGTGCTCGTGTCTGGATATTGGTACCTAACGGAGGGGGAAGACCAGTCTGTGCTGAAAATCGAGATGATGCGAGGCCTTTGTCAGCCACAACCACAGCATTGAATATTCCCAAGCTCTCTCCATTCTTGTCCTTCAATTGCCATTTGCCTGAACCGTCCGATTCTGTCCATTCAAGGCCCACAACCTGGACACCGTACTTTGCGGACACTCCTGCAATTCAGATGAGGAGTTCAACAATAATGGAGTGAATACAGGGGTAAAAACTCCTAAACAAGAATGAAAAAAAAAAAAAAAACGGATAACGCCAATGTCTGCCAACACTTAGCATGAATCATAGAGTCTCAATTAAGAGGTGGACTCATTTCTAAAGCCTGTAACAGGGGCAACTTGATCTCTCATTGTTTCTGTATTAGGACACCTATATTTGAGTGGTATGTGGTTCGGTCGTGGCTCCGAGAACAGATACCAGAAAGCCATGTGTTTAAAAGAGATTGGACTGTGTGCTCAAAATATAATTTCCATTCTAGGCTCAATAGCCAGCATAATTGGGGGGACCTATATGACTATTTAATGTGCACAAGAATCTTCACTTTCATGAGAAATAAGATATTCATATGAGCTCCAAAGATTAGGAGGAAAGTGGCTACAGCCTCAATTTGGATTTGCTAATATCTTGTACTAATTGCTTGTTTCATATCCTAGGAGAAGTGGACTAGTCAAAAAACCAACCATTTAAGACCCCTCTACCTTAGACTCACCGAGCCCCTCCATACCCACAACTTTGTAAGATGACCGGTTGACACGGTGTCCCCACAATGATTGGGTTTCACACGAAAAATGATCAAGATAACATGAAAAGCATTTGACACAACAAAAAGGTCCCTGAATGTAAACACATAAAACTGATCAGACCTTCAAACACATAATCATTAATAATTAATCATTATTAATTCATTATTAATTATTAATTGCTCTGGGTATAATCACTAAGTAAAGTCTACGATGCCCGTTCATCATCTGAATACATACATTGCAATTGTTCACTGCTGCGACCAGGTGGCAAATAAAAGAAGTAATACCAGGCGAGGATGCAAGGGCCTTGCAAATAGAGTTCATGCCTGGAACACCTACATATCTCTTTTTAGATGCCTGTTCACCACACATTCCCAGATATTTTGAGCAATCCAGCCATGGAATCCTTGTTGGTGTAATCTTAGAGAGCGTAATTCTTTTGAAGTCGTGTTTTTAGTATTATGTCTTGGTCCAATGGCATAAAAACACATCAACCTATATCACCACTATCCTGCTGTCAGCTACAAGGCAAGGAAACAAACACATACACCTAACTTCTCTCTTGTGATGCAGGTAGCCAGAGATAACACACACCAACTTTAAAGATTAAATGTTGATGCCAAAAATGCAGAGACAAAACTGACCTTATCTTCTACAAGAGTTCCAGTTGCAACGTTCACAGTGCCAAATTTACCCTTCCATTCAGACACAAGTCCTGATGCCTCCCACTGGTCGACAAGTTGTTGCACTTCCGGAGATTTGATTGTGAAGTATTGAGCTCCATGGTCGAACATAAGCTCTGATCCATCCTCAATTGTTTCCCTGTCCAAAAAATAATAGTATAACTGTCAAATATATTGTCTCTTCATCAGAGATATACATTCTCGTCAAATGACTTGTCAAATGCTGGAATTTGTAAACATGTGATATAATAAATGCATTCAATTATGACCAGTCTGCAATTCCGCGTCAAGGAAAGTTCAACAAAATCAAGAATGACTCAGAGGAACTCCTTTCTGTGGGTAATTGAACTACAAAAGAGCCAAAAATACGCAAAATACCTTCGTTGGGACATGCGGCCGCCTGGGCCCCGCCCTGTATCGAAAATATTTACAGCCAAACCCTTCAAGGCCAAAGTTGATGCGCAAACTGCACCCGCCACTGTAAACCAAAAACAACAGACCTTACCTTCAGAGAGACAAATAACACAAGATTCCAGCAAGACTTGAAATTTTCGTATTTTCCAGAGCAAGTTAGCTCAAATTCCTTTGAAGCCCGTCATCAGATTGAAGCTTTCATGCCATTTCAAAATAGTGCTCTCATTCTGAAAAAAACTCCACATTATGCAACCCAAATCTGAGTCCAGTAAGAGTTCGCACTCTAGTCCTCAATCCACACGCACATAAGAACTCCCAAAGCAGAAACATGGTGTTTATATTCGCCCAATTTGAAGACAGTATGACTCCCCTGCTGTACTTGAAGGTGTGGAATTCTTCAATTTCCATCTTCTTGTTTTCTTGTATCCAACGATCCCTATGAAGTTTGCCCTAAATTAGGGTAATCCAGCAATCCCCAATTTGCGATTCACAATCCAAACACCAGTTGCCAGCTCCGGATTGCATAACTTATGCCAACATTAACCGATGACATCCCATTGAGATTGAAAATGCCATACAACAATGTGACCATACGAAACAGGCAAGAAGGGTAAATGGGTACTCCACACTCTCTGTCTTCACATTGGGACGGGGAATTTTCGAAACTTAAGTTGCCAGCCTAGCCTAGCTTTATGCATCCCTGAGTGCGAATTATTCAGTTCGACTAAAGAGGGAACCGCTTCGATGTTCGAATTGGGTGAAGGTTTTGAATTGGAAAATAAGGGTATGTATGTAGGTACCTCCCGCTCCGATGACAGCCACTCTGCCTTTGGTGGAGTCATCCATAGCTGATGCTGTTGTTGCAAAGCCCTGTGCTGTTGTTGTTGTTGTTCTTCCTCCTGTTCGTAGCTCAGGTTGCGATACAGATTGACATAAGGGAGGGAGGCGTAACTTGCGGAATCTGTTCGAGCAGGATCGTTGCAGGAGCAGCGGCGAGCAGGAGAGGTGGAGGGAGCGATGCAGCATGGCAACTAAACGGCTCACTGGAACAATCAACAATCAATCAAGACCCACTTACTTATTTACTTAATACCCTTGCATTCTTTCTCTACACCCACTCATACAACCCACACATACATAAACGTTCAATGAATGCCCGAAGCAGTGCCGGAGATTCAGAAATGATGAAGAAGAGGAACAACAACAAGGGCACTTCCACTTCACACCCCGGACTCCGGAGGCCCAAAAGTGCCACTTTTGAGTGACGTCGATGGGTGGCGGGGGGGCAAGTTTTCAGACCTTTTATAGGCACTAACAACTTGTAGTTTTTGACTAGGCAAAACGCCTGCCTAGTCGACTGTCAACAGTTGATCTTGTGAGAAATAAGTGACTAGGCAGACTGTCTACAATTGCCATATGAGAAATAAGTGCCTAGTTTGCCTAGTCAACGCCTAGGCAAAGTGCCTATCTAGGCTAGTAGACAACACATCAGACCTTTTAGAGGCACTAACAACTTGTAATTTTTGACTAGGCAAAACACATGCCTAGTCGACTGTCGACAGTTGATCTTGTGAGAAATAAGTGACTAGGCAGACTGTCTACAGTTGCCATCTGAGAAATAAAGTGACTAAGCAGACTGTCTGTAGTTGCTATATGAGAAATAAGTGCCTAGTTTGACTAGGCGGGCGTCTATAAAAGGTCTGCAAGTTTTCACTCCCATTTTAAGAAAGAAGCGGGGATGGATGAAGAGCGGCGGATGAGTTTCTGATCCCCGTGTTCATCCCACCTCTTGCTTTCGTAACCGATCGCTCGTCACTCGTCCCAATGTTTCATCCATGTAGGTGCGATGTCATCCATAATTCCAAGATTTTGTCCACGAGTTGATTGCTTATATCTGAAAACTACATTAAATATTGTATTCCGTGTCACCAATTCTATTTGTCTTGCTCAATAGTTATTGTAAACCGCCCGTGCAGTGTCACCAACATTATTTGTCATTCCTTGTGACAAATTTTGGGCACTATAGATTTACAGTGTCGCAATTACTGTCACTTACTAAGTGGTTTTTCATCCAAATGTCAATCATCCATGACAACATTTCATCACATTTGTTAGGATGCAAAGTTTGTTTCAATAATTGGCATTTGGATGAACTGAAAGTAGGTTGGGATGATAGTATTTGTAAACTTATTCATAGAAAGTGTCACTAAAAAAGTTACCGCAATCACATGAAATACCATATGACACTAAATGCAATATTTAGTGTAGTTGGAGGAGGTGAGTGGCATGCTCCTTCTGCGGCTCGTCATATGCTCTTCTTGTTTATACAATTGATTGCACATCCAAGAGCAAGAGAGTTATCATGTCTCTTCATAATGTTTCATCTTTATAGGCATGATATCATTCATGATCCTAAATTTTGTCCATGAGTTGATTAGTTATGACTAAAAACCAGCCCAAGTAGATGGATGACTCGCCGCTCTTGTGGCACATCTGAATCCACTCTCCTCTTATTGGTTCTCTAGTCCATCAATATTTGGGTGGTTTTTGAGGTTGGTTAGAGCTTGAGTTGAGGTGTCTAAGGTAAGTGGGTCTTCAGCATGCACTTGTAGCTCTGCATCCCACTTCTTGTAGAATGTGAAACACAAAATTAATGCAAGATGATAAGGAACTCCAAATCGTGCAAGTAACCACATGCCTCATATAGTTGGATCTCATATGAATATCTTGTTCATTATCAAAGCGAAGATTATTTTCCTCATTAAATGCCCATATAGGTCCTCCCAATTATGTTGACATGTGAACTTACAATGGTCAACAAACTTTGAGCATGTCATACCTTAACATCTTATGAACACTTGTCATTTTGATGTTTGTTCTTAGACCCACATATAACCACACATCACTCAAATATAGGTGTCCGTTTAAGATGAGTACCCAAATTAGGCTCACAAGTCTTAGGTGAAATTATTCATTGGGAAGGTGGTCATTCTCTTTGTCTCAATTTCTCCCAAATTGATGTAAGGCACCTAACACACATAATCCTAAACAAAAGGAAATTAGAAAAGAAACACCTGACTAAACACACGTACTAACACTAAAACCCAATACTAACATAGAACACAAAGC
This sequence comes from Polytrichum formosum, assembly GCA_964035585.1. Classification (NCBI taxonomy): domain Eukaryota; kingdom Viridiplantae; phylum Streptophyta; class Polytrichopsida; order Polytrichales; family Polytrichaceae; genus Polytrichum; species Polytrichum formosum. The sequence goes on along the minus strand of OZ037936.1, from coordinate 9,902,244 downwards.
CCTAACACTAACCACACAGTCCACCTATGAAAATAGGCACCAAGCCGCCCCCACTTTCATGACTCACGTGGACATGAGAGGGAAGCAGTGAACAAACATCGCATGTCAAGGTAAAAGACTATGACGTTCCCTTTTCTTTTCTTTTCATTCTTTCTTCTCGATTTCTCTCTCAACTCATTTGACTCCAAAAACTACACCAAAGACATTGAATTGGTCTAGGCCCTAGTAAAGGTTTATGTGGAGTGAAATTAGCCCTCAACTTATGGGTGCTTGTTTTTTTTGGTTATTTAAGCCCTTTCATCGCAATAGATGAATTTACATGGATTCCACTAAACTTGAGCTTTGTAGGTTGTAGGTGTACCAACCATGTTTTTTTCTTCTAAAAATAGGATATGTGGAATTTCGGTATGTTATGAAACAATATAATTTCCATCAGAGTCACCCAGCAGTGTGTATCTTTGACAAAGTTTTTGCAAGTTTTTGACATTTGACACGCAAAAACTTGCACAAAAATAAACTGCATGTCAATTGACACGTACAATTTAGGTTTTGACATGTAATGTGACTTGTGAAGAAAAAAATCACACATCAATTGACAGAAATTGAAATGACACCTACTACTAGGCATGTGACATTGAGGCGACATTTTAAGAAGAAAATGTAGATGTCAATTGACATCCATTTTGTGTTTTTGAAAACTTCACATGACACTTTGGATTTGAAGTTGAATGTCAAATGAAATTTGTCAAACATGCACATTGCCACCTAGGTAGGATGGTAGATATGGTATCATTTTAATATTGGGCATCAGTGGGGTCTTGGGGGTTTAGGATAAACTAAATATAGTCCTATTAGTGTGGAAATAATTAGCGTAGGCCACTCTAGTTGGGGTGGAAATAACTTAGGTTTGAGACCTTGAGTCTTTCCTTCCATCTATCTTGACAACTTTGACTAACAACTTACATGAAATAGTTGTCCTACTCCCAATAGAGTTCGAAAGATCTTCAACTTATGTTGCTTGGGTTTTGGAGAAACACTCACTAGACAAAAGGCCCACAAATCTCAAATTGACAACCAAAAAAATCTCCTATAAATGGATCGTTGGTTCATTTAGCCATGTGAACCATGGGGCGGAAACACCACTCCATGGTTGAAGTGAACGTAACATGTGGATAGTTGCTTGTAGTGAGTTGGGAAAATGACACACAAGTAAGTTATAGCATGCCGACACTTACGGGTCTGGATGACCAACAAACGACTCCTATTTGTAGGATCCATTGTTAGAGTTGGTTTAGCTAGTGAGAGCCACTAGATGTAACAAGTGCGGGTAGAGACTGTTTGTTGATGGCCTGCACCAGTAAGTGTGGGTGGGTTATTAGTCACCACAATATGAAGATGCTTGAGGATGGAAGAGGACAAACTATTTGGTCAGTCCTTGGTTAGTCACTGCAACACCTTGATGCTTGAGAAATGGAGGACAATCATATTCACATATACATCAAAGCATTGTTCTTCAAGAGGACTTCTCCTTCGCAACTTTTGCAGTTGCCAATTTTCATTTGTCAAGCCATGTGCTTAGGAAATACTATGTTTTTCGGCATGATGATAATGCCCTTGTTTATCTTATTTTTGCTATGTTAACTATACCTATCATTGGCATTTGAAACATTTGAGCAAAAATAGTATGAGTTTGTTTCCCTTTTCTTCGGGGGGGGGGAGGATCTTGTTGGTAATTGAAAGAGGATTCCAACACATCTCAGCATGTAGATTTTAAACACCTCGTGAATAATGTATATAGAGTTTCAAAATGTTGATCAATAGGTATATACAAAACCAACCCTAGCTTCTCATGTTTAAACTATTTCAAACCATTTTCAATTTCGGCAAGAATCTATATGGGTCAAAATTAAATACACTTAATTTCCCTATGACCATGGAGTGAAAAAAGGAATGTGGGCCACTCTAAGCTTCTAGTTAGATTTTCCTTATAATCTTCATGGAGACTTCCAACCAAAAGGATAAAGTTCCACGACAACATAGTTCAAGGACAAAAATAGCATAAAACAAAATGATCGTCCTCATCAATTCCCTACATTATCAATTAATGTGGTCCACACCAATTTTAAACTATACGATTACTACAACCCATACTAAGGGCCACTTCACACACAAGGTTGAAGGCCCTTGACCATGGCAATGTAAGAGCTCTCATTGGTCGAAAAGGCGGAGACCGTCCAAGTTCACTTCACACTAGGAGGTGAAGGCCTAAAGGCCCAAAGAAAAGTTCATGGATGAAAAGTCTACATGGAGTCCTACATGGCAAGTTGTGGATAAGGGTGCATGGTCTACCGGAATTTGCGTTAGGCCCACGTCCAAGAGGTGGGCCTGACGAAAATTCCGGGAGACCACGACTTTTTTAATAAATTTTCTTCAGCATGACAAATTTCAAGACAGATTTCAAGGAAGATTCCAGAATAGATTCTAGGACAGATTCCGAGACAGACAAACACCACCAAGTAATTCTCTTAAATTGATAAAGTTTGAGACATATTATATTAAACCAAATCCTCCCCTCTTTTTCCGCCAACAAAATATGCAATGGTCCCCGCAACATGGTCCATTCTCACTTCACACTATGCTTGAGGGCCTGTGACTACATAAAACGGCTTTCCCAACACCCATGGTACGGCCTTTGGATGAGAGTCAAGGGTCCTCACCATTACAAGGTCACGGCTCTTGGCTCATGTGCGAAGTGGCCCTAATAGGACAGTCTAGTGTAGTGACCATAAATGTTTTTGGCATGATAGAGAGCGGCACTACTAAAGCTAGTAAATGAAGTTTGGAAAATAGGAACCTCCCCCCATGCTACAGAAGAAGAAGACAAGTTAGGTTTGAAATTCGAATCTCATACACAGGCTGGCTTAGGTGTAAGTAAGGGCCACTTCATGCATTTGACATGTCACCCTTTTAACATGGCACGCATTTGACATGTCACCACTGACATGTCACCCATTTGTTGGTGTGGGCGGTCTTAAATTGCGCTTTATAGAAGCACGTTGCAGGGGTTACATGGACATTTGACCAATAATAATAATTACTTGGTTGGAAAGAAAATTAAGGGCCACTTCACACACGAGACTGAGAGCCCGTGACCATTACACTTCAAGCACTCTCATTGGTGGAAAAGGCGGAGCCGGTCCACGTTCGCTTCACACTATGCTTGAGGGACCAACGGAGCATATGAATGCAAGATGGATGTAAAGTCTACATGGATTCCTACATGGCATCGAATGGATCATGTTTCATGGTCACTTGGACTATTTTCAAAAACCGCCTCTTGGAGGTAGGCCTAACACAAAACCGGGAGACCATGGCACTCTGAAATTACACGGGTTCGCTATCTCAGTTACTATCCCTGTTCGATTCCCAAAATTCTATCTGACTAAACTAGGAAAACCTTGAAATTACTATTATACATCTTCCATCAGATTTCACAGCGATGAACCACAGTAGTTCGCTTCACAGTCAAAATAAAGTTGCTCCCTCACGACATAGTTGATCACTAAGCTTTTCATATAAATATGTAATTGCTGAAACCGCATTTGGTCTGGATTCTGAAAACGTCAACTGTAATACAAATTGTAAGTTTTGATGATTGAGATCATTGTGACTTTACATCATTGAGGTTAAACTGGTTGAAAGAATACATGCAATCTACTGTATTCCTACAGTAATGAACCATGAGAGATAACTTTATCCACAGGCACGATAAGAGAACTAGCACGCTCTCAAGATAACCGTGACCAACATCAAAGGACCAACAACTACATACATTCGGCTCTACTTGATTGAACAGGTTACAGAACAAAATAAAACTCATAGTTTCAGAATCGAAAACCCATTCTCTTGATGGCTTATAATGATTACACCCAAGAAAGGAGTAACTGGAATCCATTCCACTTTGAGCCCAACTGCCACAGAAATAGATTCACTGGTTTGAACTTTGGTTGAAAAATAGGTCTGAGCACACGCATAACCGAGATTCGACAGGCTGGAGGAAAGCTTGGCGACGGTCCGCAATTGCAAGAATATAATTTTATGTATGCCTTCCCTCAACACCCTCTTGATCTTCTCTAGTCTCTCGCATCCTCATGCCCTTCGCAATTGTCGAGGTCACAACTTTTTCCTTCCTAACTTCCCACACCACTAAGCTATAAGCACCTGATCTCTGCAGAGTTAACATCTCGTTAGCCTTCGTCCCTGCACTGTTGCCCTGCAAGTGTGACTGTTGGATCACGCTATGTTAAGTAGAGCTGTTTGCATTGTTGCACTAAGTGCGAGTTTAGTGATCGACTTGCAGGGAAAACATTCGGAGCGGCTACTTTGCATACAAGTGCCCTGCACCTCAGCCCAGACAGATAATCTTGTTGCAGTGTGGTGCAAATCCTTCTCGTTCTTACGTGATGGTGACTTTTGGTTTTGAGAGCGTTTGTTAGGCCAGAGCGGAATATGACGTTCTTGTTAACCTTCATTGTTCCACTCCCTGCCAGTTTCGGTGTTGCATCGTAGCTTAGGATAGCGCTATCAGCATTGTTATAGTACTGAAAGCTTAGTGATCGGCTTCGAAAAGCATCCGGAGACGGTGGTTAGTCTGTGTGATGGTGGATTTTGACCTTGAGAGCGTTCGTTAGGTTGTGGAGCAGTGATCGGAGTTGAATATGATCTCCTTCTTGTTTGAGGTCCATGCTGCGAGAGAGGAATTATTATTTTGAGGCAGCGATGCACCGGGGATGCAGTTTGCTTAGTGAGGTTGTATATTAAGAAAACTTTGAGCGTAATAGCTTGGCGAGGTCGAAGGAAGGGAAGCAGTGTTGATGAAGGTGGCCATGGCAGAGTTGCAACATAACATCCCGCAAAGCTTGCAGCGAAGCACATCAGCTACACATCCTCGACTAAATGGAAGACGTCGCGTGTTCTCACATAAGCTGGCAACCTTGCAGAAGATGAAGGATCGATGTCCGCACCCTGCGTCATCGAGCTTCCTTCCAGGTTTCCATGTTCGAGTGGCGCGAGTCCGGGTGACTTGCACCTATCTTCTTAGCGGTTACGACAGGTTGGAGTCACCCGAACTATGCGACGCTCAATTGGCAGATCAGAGTCGCCACGAGATCGCCCAGAAGAAGATCGCCGCAAAACTGAGGCAGGCCGATCGACCGGCGCAACGTCGAAAGCTGTTCAACCGAGCTTCTCGTCGAAGTGGTCGGTTCCGGTGGCAAGGGCTTAAAGACACAGTGAACTTGTCACCGATCATTTCTTGTTTCAAGTCGTGGTTGCAACAGCCATTTGTGCATTTGGCTCGCATGGCCTCCCTGTCTGCTGCGAAAGTTGATATGCACAGGGATTACTTGAGGAGCTCATGGAGGGACGATGATCATGAGTACCGAGAGATTGGCTATCTCTCCGAAGGCACCGGCACCGCATCTCTCCTCACTTCATACCGAGGATGAATCTTTCTTCGAATCAAGAAATGTTTACACATTTTTCCACTTACAATAACACATGACGTGATGGTTAAGATTTCTATCAATCATTGCATCAAATAGCCGATACGGCCATTTTCGTGCTTGCACTGATCATGTAAATGTAGAGAACATTACATAGCCCTGGCCTGGCCTACAAGGATGATTATCTCTTGATAAACTGCCCCCTGATACTCGCAAATGCAAATAATAAAGCTGTGGTGCAAATGGAACTCATCAATGCTTCTATCCTGTCAAGATTATGCAACTGACCATGACGTATACGCTGGTGTGTTACCATCTGGCCTTCGATCATTTTGTTCTGTCTTGTTGGAGGTTCTGATAATTCACAGTGCTCATGTCCTCACCAGGTCTGATTGATTGATAGTAGTATTAGATGAATGGGTGACCTTCAAATGTAGCTGCAGGGAAGATCTTGACGTCAGTCTGGCTCGCTCCTGATGCCCAACATAAATTTCCTGTTTCAAGCATTCCATTGTACCGAGTTTTTCCTCCAGGATCAGGAATTGGAAGTTGCTACTGTGTAAACAGTCGGCAGAGTGAGATTCTTATAACCGAAACCAGATACCTGTTGGGCATCTTTGATGTAGTTTGAATTTTTTTGAATGAATCTCTGCTGTTCGTGATACCACATACAATATGAAATACCGTGTCGGACTGAGCCCTACTACAAAAATATCCGAGATTGAAGTTGCGAAACCGTAACTTGTAACAAAATTCAAATTAACACAATTCAAGCTGCCATAATTAGCACATTCAAGCTGCCTGCCTGCAGCACATGGCAGAATATAAAATGTTTCGCGTGCCCCGACGGATCCGATGGATGTGTGACCATATATAGAGTACAGCAAATCGCTGCCATTACATGGCCAGAGCTACACCAATTATGGTATTTAGTGTCACGTCCACTATTTGCGAAGGGCCTGAACTAGATGCCTAGACGTCTCAAAGTGTCATGGCAATATGATTCTATTTGCCAACACAAGTAACTTCTTGAAGTGAAAAAAATATATACTTTATGATATTTAGAATATCACATTAGGATATTTTAGATGATGGTCTTTTATTTTTGTATGCAAGGGAAAAATGTTTTTGAGCATACTAATGGCAAGTGGCATGTGTTTACATTTTAGTATGCAAGAGGAAGGTATTCTTGAGCATACTAATGGCAAGTGTCATTTGTGTACACTTTAATCAACTGGTAGACCATTGTGTAACATAAGGGTGCACCTCATAACACTATTGAACATATTCATGCCAAGATATTAGTAAGCGCACTTGAATGCCAAGTGTCATGAGGTGACACTTAAGGTGAAGTTGTTAATCATCGGTGTAACTTAGCATATGCCTCAAAATAGGGTAAGTGACACTATTATGCATGTGACACTAAACACCATAAATAATGTGCCACTATTACTATTGTACCAATCACTACCACAATTACCTGAGGTGAAAACACATGTAGTTCTATTATAGTATTTAGATTTTAAAATTTTAAATCTTTTTGTTGGGGGAGATGGGGTAATTTGACCTGTTATGGAGGTTAAACAATCCATTAGTCAACCTCACCGGCTCGTTAAGTATTAATGAGACCCATGTGGGAATCTAGCTAAATCCGGTTAGGCTTCACCGGCATTTATACTAGTCACATGGGTTAGACTTAACCGTAGTCGCCGGTATAAAGTAAAGGATAACCACCACATTAAGGTCCATGGTATCTTCTATTAAGAGCATATTCCGAGATAATGAACTTATCTCAAGTGAGTAAGCTAGTCTACTATAGGTTGGATTAGACACGTGTCCCTACTAAGGGCCGACTTGGAAATGTATATAAGGGCACATCCAAAGAAGTAAACTTCACTTGAAGAACTTGTATTTCGAACCTCTGATTCCACTTAGAACCAACCTATTTTCATCTCTTTAACATGACCCATCATGAATCCCACATGTGTGGGAAATGGACCATCTCCTGATTATGATGGGAGTTGTAGGAAGGAATCGGTCTCATGTTTCATGTGCAGCTAGCTAGCTAAGTATGTAAATAACTTAGCTGAGATTAAGATAGAAGAGGGAGAGATGTTAATTTAATCTTATGGGGGACCGGGGATTAGTGACACTCAAGTAAAGTCATCCGGTAACAAATACCGGATGAATCCATCAAGAGGTTGTTACCGGACGAATCCATCAAGAGGTTTGGATGGAGCTTAGTTTAGGTAAACGTTTTTGAGTTCGGAGACCATGTCATTCCAGGTTCTTTGGGTCATTCCTTTTCAGTGGTCCAATTCACTGTTTGTATTGAAGCACCATGGTTACTGGTCATTTGACAAACAGTCTTACTACCTCAGCATGAAACTTTTTGGCAACGCCTTTTGATATTTTCACAATCTGGGTCACGAAAAACTTGTTTCAGGAGTTGGAAGTTCTTCACATCCAGATTCGTGCCATAGATGTCGCATCCATTAGATTACATGAAGATAGATTTTCCGAATTTGACATGATTTCAAATGGTTTTATACATGTACCATTACCATAGCCGATGATGTTACCATTGCAAAACATCTAAAAACTTCTGAGTGCATGCAAAACCCACACAGGCATCCACTAACATGAAATCTAAGGACAGTGAAGCACATCCAAAGAGTATCCACCGGAGCAAACCAACCACCAAACCAAGAGTAAGTAAACGAAATAAAACAATCTGTCACGCCTTCCACCTATCAACAATGCAGATATACAACCTTACTCATTCTAGTCCGCATTGCTCCTAATTCAATGGTTTCGAAACGTTTAGAACAGTTTTATTAACAAATGGCCAGAACATGAAAATATCTCTCCGGTTGCCAAATACCAAAATTGTGGGTTCATATCATGATTTACAACTTACCAGGAGGTCCAAGACCATTTTCCCATTGAGACACTACTTGCATACTGTCTCAAGGTTACATATTATGTTTCTCCGAATGTGAAAGCGTTACAAAGTACTTTGGCATGAGTGATAAATTGTAAAATCCAATAATGGTCAAGTGGCGAGTAAGTTGCCAAATGATAAAGTGTTGAATCTATCATTGTCGGGAACCGAATTCATCTTCTCAGCACTTAAATCAACTGAGAAGTCAAACTTTTAGGTCCCTTTTCAGGTGTAATGAGGGATCAGAAGGCAAAACTCGCTGGTGTGACTTCATTCGGCTCGAAAGCACATTCAGAAACACGGACCAATTGCGATCATCATCTCCAGCAAGAGCCAGAAACCCTAAATGTGCTCATATTCTATGGGTGTATAGTAGTCTGTCATGCCTTCGGCATTCAGTACGAGGAATTTTTTCAAATCATTGCACAGATGTTTACTTCAACGTGAAACGTCAAGGGGACCAGTATCATCAGAGACTTAAATATTAGTAATCCAAAGCCGTAGCTTCATTTTGTTGCAGTATTTTCGTCATCATATGATACCCCAACCCCTTTCTTACCATCCAAGAACAACAACCCTACAAGTATGAAACTTACAACTATAGCAGGTCAGTTTAGAATGGATTATGCCTCAATGGGTTAAAATCAGCGATGGTGAACCATCTCGTACATCTAATTGAAGTCATCACCCCTGCCGTGATCTAAAAACACAAACCGCAAACCCTATTCATTCAAGAACACAACAAAACAAACAGGAACAACGCGCAGTGGACTCGAGATCCACCACTAGAGACTACCCAACCCGGACACAACACAGCTGAAAACACATTGCACTAATTTACCTAGACAACGTTGTTTGACCAATATATGGCGAACAAACAAGAGCTCCAAATCCTAAACCCTAAAGACCCTAAACCCTAATCGGCGATGGCTATGCGGCGCCGCTGGAAGCACGGATGCTTCGCGACTTCGAGGGTGGATGAATGTTGTCCGTGTATAGATGGAACAAGTTTAACTTTAGGGGGTTATTAAATCGACCACACATTGGTTAAAACGACCACAGTCAATATGTAAGGTGTCCATTACGATGTCTGGGAGAACCGGTTGAAGTTGGAGAATTACCGATCATTTTAGAAGAATCTATAGGATATACCTCACATGAATAAAGCAAAACCGGAAGATGTTAACATGTAACCGGTTGGATTTAGAATCACTAGGATCTTGATTGACTATGCCCAAAAACTTCCCAGGCACTGGTTCATTAGGTTATGATTTTGTCATCCACGTTGGCCATGTTTATTCATTCAAACACATAGTTAATATCTTGCTCCTTTTCATGTGTGGCATGAGAAATCAAATTTTGACAGGTCATGTGACCGAGTGACGCGTCTCTATGGTTGTTTTAACAAAACTACGTGGTCGATTTAACAATTCCATGACCTTATTGCAATAAGTGTCCCTCAGAAAACTTCCTAACGCTCGTACTAAGTGACGTGTGGTAGAAAACAAATACCAACTTATAAGAATAACATAGTTTGATTGAAGTAGATAGTAGTTTTGTATTAAGTTGAGCCTATTGTTGAACCTCCTAGCACACTTGAACCTCCTATCACGCTTGTGGCAACCAAAGTGCACATGATATTAAGGGGTTTTGTAGTGTTAACATGGATGCGTGGTAAACAAGAATTGGTGTAGCATGTGACATTAAGGAATAACTACAATGATGACAGTGTGATGCGTGCAAGCATGTGGTTTGAATTCTTTGGTGGTTCATTTTAATGTCAAAAACCATGATATATGGGAGGGAAACGTGGCAACAAGGAGCGAGATTGAAACTGAGAACATCCGTTCCCTAAGGCTTGAAGATATAAGAGAAGGAGTGACATTAAGGAGGTGGATATTATGAAGTTTAGAGTGTGTACTTACAAGGAAAAGACATCGATAGCATAATTTATGCTCGACATGGAATTGAAGTTGGCACTATTTTATTTATTAGTTTTAGAAATACAAAAATTTTAAAATTTTAAAAATAAATCTTCAAGGCATATGCTTAGTCTTAGCTCTTTGATGTATTCACAAAGACAATCCAACTGTATCAATGTTTACAAGTTAAAGGTGACTACTCACAGTACGACTTTTAAACGTTGAAGTTTTGTTATGTAGGAGATTATGATAGGAATGTCAATAGTGGTCTTGAGAGGTGCCATAATTGCGCACCTTCCACATGGATTTACACCCACCAACACATGTCCAACGGTTGATGTTTAGGATATGTTGCATTTGAGTGTCATGCAAATTTTCAGATCGATTGGGAAACATATTGCACAGAAGGATCAACCAAAAACCTGTTTAGGATATGGTGCCCCAAAACGCCAAGCAAGCGTTCATGGACTAGTTCCACTAAAACTAACTGAGAGCACACTCTCATATTTGAATTATTCCAAAAATAGCTACCTCTGTTGAATCAAAATTATCCATGTGGTAGGACATAACAGACCCACACATGAACTGGAATAGTTGAAACAATCCAAAAATCACCCGAATTGATGTCAAAGGGGTCAGAGCGAATTGCTCATGACCAAATTATGGTTGCATAGGACATTAGGGGTTAAATGGCTCTATTCGGGAATAGTTAGTCCATCATATAATGACATTGGCATTTCCAAGAGGGTTGTCTGTAAGCGTATACAAATGCTCGAATGTAATGTCGGCTAGATCAGTGTCTCTGTGATCTTGAGCATCATTGATTTATATCCATCTTGTCTACCTCATCGGATGCGTCGATGTTGGGTCCCAAATAACGGGTTGTTGCATGTTGTCGGCAATCCTCATTTGTTGAAAAATACGGTTGTTGTCTACACTAAATATTGTATTTAGTGTCATATGGTATTTTATGTCCACGTGGTAACTGTTATGGTGGCACTTCTTATGAATAAGTTTACAAGCATTGTGTTCAACTTACTTCTAATTATTGACACAAAAAGTTTGGCATATTGCGCATCCTACCATTTTTGTAATGAAATATTGTTATGGATGATTGAAATTTGGATGAAAAATCACTTAGTAAGTGACAATAATCGTAACACTAAAAATCTATAATGCCCATAATTCTTTTACAAGGAATGACAAATAGTGTTTAGAGGGTTTAGAATCAGTATCGACCAAGCATAACATTATTCAATCCATAACAATGTTCTGTGGGACTGACAGTATTCTGAAGAATATTCCTCACATTCAGACTGAATATGAGGAATATTTCACAAAATACTCTTAGTCTCACAGAACATTGTTATGGATTTGAATAATGTTCTGGTAGAATTGGTGACACTAAATACAATATTTTAGTGTAGTTCTTGCATTTCAGTATCAATTCGGGACAATTGGCTTGTCGATCACGTTGTTCAGAAATCCCAACTGTGGGAATATGGTGTATCATAAGGGCCACTTCACACACAAGACTGGGACAATTGCACTTCAAGCATTCTCATTGGTGGAAAAGGCAGAGCCAGTCCAAGTTTGCTTCACACTACTATGCTTGAGGGACCAACAGAGTAAGTGAATGCAAGATGGATGTAAAGCGTACATGGGTTCCTACATGGCATCAAATGGATCATGTTTCATGGTCACTTGGACTCTTTTCTTATTAAACCACCTCTTGGAGGTAGACATGGACCAGGTAGACACAAAACCAGGAGACCATGGCACTCCAAACGCTCACAACTGTTGATTTATTTTATTTTATCATGTGTGAGGACCCGCATGAATAGAAATTCATTGAAATAGTATTTGGTTGAGGGCCCGGTCACATATGACTTCACACTACACTTGAGGGTCCGTGACCATACTACATGATTTTGGAGGTGTCTTGGGACAGCCTTTGGACACATTCATTTGGGCTCTCACAATTTCATGGTCATGGCTCTTGGCTCATGTGTGAAGTGGCCCTAATATTACACTTGCATAAGTATCGCATCATAGTATCCGTAAAAGAGCAGTGCTTGAATGAAAAATTGCATGGACAATGAGGTGGACATCATCGGGATGGTGTTGTGATCTCCAAAAACATGTTGTTGTACAACGAGTTTCTTGAACAAGATTTTGCAAAACACTCGAGACCAAAAATGAACAAACAAAACTTATGAAACGTATAAGACTATGATAATAACACCCAAGTGTGAACGACAAAAAACTTACGAAATGCATAAGACCCAAGTGTGGGTTGTGATCCTTGTATTTATATATGCGTACGATAACTTTGAGTCTCCTAAAATTGAAATCAAAGGAACTTCTAATCGACTCAGGCATGTTGGACGTTTTGTGCCAAAAAGAAGCCAGACCTAGCAACTAGGATTTAAGTATATTTGGATGTATATATGAATTTTGGACATTTTCAATTGTCAATATGATGTACACTAGATAGTAAAAGTATACAAATTAGTACAAAATGGTTAGCAAATCCAAGTTGAGACTGCAACCACTTTCTTTTTTATTTTTGAAGCTCATATGAACAACATAATCATTATGAAAGTGAAGATTCTCGTGCTCATTTAATGGCATACATGTCCCCCCAATATAATGTTGACTATTGAGTCTAGTATCATATTTTGAGCATGCAATCCAATCGCTTCTAAACATGAGTCTTTTTGGTGTCCAATATTGGAATTGCACCTAGCTACATGCCACTTAAAGATAGGTGCATGACAAAGATAAGTAACCAAATTAGGCACTTCTACCTTAGGGTATGAAGTTTTAAATAAGAGCAAGTGAGAATGTGCATAGAAAAGCACTCATGTTCTAATGATGTGGTGGCTTCTCCGGATAAAATTCATAACATATGGGAGAAGCCATTAAAATTCTTATACTTCATAGGTCTGGGAACCAATACATCCAATCAATTTTTTTGGCAAAGTTGACGGGTTTTTGCTAGGGTTGAGTGGAGGCCTGGGGTGGGCTCTTCACTGGGAAACCTAAATGATGTGCGTGTGTCACTATGAAATTAAACCCCCTATATATGAGAAGTTTATAAACAAAAACAAATATAAACATACTAACTACAGACTAGAAAAGATAAACTCATGTATTTATACTCATCTTTTCAATTTAATGTAATAAAGGCCTCCACTACATATACAAGAAATAATGGTTTTAAATTATGCCTTAATTACATATTATTTTTTCACCCTTTTTTCATCCATAGCATGTAATTGAACGGTTGCATCAAACAAAGAAAGACACAATAACTTAGCCACTGGACAAAGAGCAAAACTAAAGGGAACCCATGAGCACTCCAAGTGCCTCCAATTTGTAGACACCTAGAAGCCAAAATGCAACTGCAACAAGAATGGACATAGTAGCCATGGAGGACTATTACACATATGACAAAGAATGGATGAAAATGTGAATTGGATAAAACTAACACATTGATTGCTATGTTGTCCTGAACACCTGAGGGCCCTCTTTTGTACATCTACCGTTACTTCAACTTTCTTAATAGCTTTTTTGTGCACACTAGAGAAAAGTAATGCCTCTTCCTTATGTATTCTATGTACACTAGTGCCTCAAATCATACCCCTTCTTACACTCATGTTAGTTCGAATGTGGTATTAAGAGTCCATCCCCTAGGAGTGGAGGGAGGCCCTAACCTCAATAGGCAACATTATCAGGAGACCTATATGACCATTTCATGAGTACGGGAATCTCCATTTTAATAATATATATATATATATATATGAGCTCCAAAATTAGAAGGAAAGATGATACAACCTTAATTTGGGCTTGTTAACCATCTCATCCTAATCGTATGTTTCATATCCTAGGAGAAGTGGGCTAGTCATAATATATCCCATTTCAGACCTCTCTACCTTATTCAACATTTCATTATTGTTATTATGAAAATGATTCCTTAAAGCGAACATGTAGGTTACAAATTTTAGTGCCCCTCCCATGGTACATATCAATATTCATATGAAAACTTGTAAATAGTCTTGCTATCCAAATATAACATAATAACAACACAAATCATAAATTCTAAAATATACCAATATTATTTGGTTTTTATTTTGTGCTACCTAAATCATCTATAGTCATCAATGGTTGGGTGGAGCATGGCCCCAGGGGGTGGACTCTTCATTGGAAACATAAATGACATGTGTGGGTCATCATGAAATTAAACCCTCTGTATACGAGAAGTTTAAAGAGAAAAACAAATGTATACATACTAACAACATGCTAGAAAATGGGCTCATGTATTTATACTAATATTTTTAATTTAATGCGACAAATGCCTCTACTACATATACAAAATATAAATCTTGAAACTAAATAGGTGTTTATTACATATAATATCCACTTTCACTATTTGATGAGAAAGTCATTGAACAATTTTTCATCCATAGCATGTAACTCAACATTTGCACCCACAAACAAAGACAAGAGCACAATAATTAGCCACAATCCCGAGAGCAAACTCCAGGGAGCCCATGAGCACTCCAAGAGCCTCTAGTTTGTAAGAACCTAGAACCCAAATGCAAACCCTAACAATAATGGACATGATAGTCATTGAGGACTCTTACCATATGACAACAGTGAATGAAAACATGAACATGATGAAACTACTAAACCTTAGGGGCCCATTTTGTACATCTACATTTTCATCATATTTCTTTTTTTAAAAATTTAAAAATGTACACAATAGAGTAAATAATACCTCTCCCTTATGTATAATTTGTATGTTAATGCCTCAAATAATTTGCCCCTTCTTACACTCATGTTAGTTCATATGTGGCATGAAGCGTCCACACCCCAGGGTGTTGCCAAGCTTGATGGTCGCATTTGTTGTCTTCTTTTTAAGTCAAAATTCTGCCTTCAAAATATTTGCGTGTGAACTAAGCCCATGTACAAATTTTATATCATTTTTAATCATTTTTTATATTTTTTTAATGATTTTATAGGCTTGTTTTGGGCACATGTCAAATAATGGTTGGTTTGAGGAGTTTATTCTATATATAAAACACATTTCCCAAGTATTTGAATCAGGATGGTAGATACAATGCCAAAAACATTTCAATTTTGATCAAATCTATTCATATTTACTTTCCTCGATGCCAAAAAGCATCCCCGTGTCCAATAACATGTCCAAAGACACAAATGCCATCATATTTTGGATAGGCCAAAAAGGTAAAACCTAACAAGATCAACTTCTCAAGTTTGTAAATCATTGTTTGGATTGAGCACAAAGTTTGTGGACCTCATAAAAAGAAAAAGGTGCAAAATGCCTTATATGGTGTCCTAGTCCTTTAGGGTTTGAATTTCATTAAAGAGTCTTCAAAATAGGTTGATGAAACATTTGACCGTTTACCTTGTTTCTTTATCATTGACAATATAAGAAAGCTTTAAGCTTTTATTTATATGAAAAGAAAATTAAAAAATCAATCAATTGCTTTGCAGTGCTACGCACTATCATTGGCGGATATTGGCTGATCTATTGCATAAGTGCATTTACAAAGGGTGTTGGCAAGAGGTGTTTGGAGCAATTGCTTATGTTGAATGTTTAAGTTTGAGACTTGATGCTTGAGGACTATGCAATTGCATGTGGAGGGTGATGCCTATTCACTGACAATTTTTTGAAGAGGAGCTGGTGATTTTATGAATGCTCTCATCTTTGATGAGCATTCAAGAAGCAGATATGAGGTGTAAAGGATACCAAGGTCTTCTGACCGCCTCCACAAGCGCCTTGCGGTAGTGTTCCCTGGCAGAACGGTCATGACAACAAACTGTAGGCCTAGCTCAAATGAATTTTTCTCTACCACCATTGCCAGTCTAGAAATAGGCCGTGAATGGAACAAGAACATTTCTTTTCAATCAAAAGTTGTTATAACATGTTCAAAGGATATGATAAAACCATATGTGGGCAAACATTAATGATGTACCTAATATCATAATCAACAGTAAAAAAATGCACATAAACTGTATCTATATCAACTCTCACATGTGCAAGATGGGGAAGGAAGGTTGTCTCCATGAGAACACCTTGGGTGAAGATTGGTGGGAACGGAGGTGTGCCATTTGGAGGATGATCATGCCAATGGCTTTTACGTTGTGGATGACCTTCAATGCAAATGTATAGCATTTGGGCCCAAATTGATAAAAGACTGATGGATTACAAAGGCAGTGTCTTACAATTCGTTACGAAATGAAGCGCGCAACTTGTGTGAGGTTGACGCCATCTCTTGTGCTTCGGAATAACCATAACTAGATTTATTTGCAGACTCAAAGTCAGCTGCCAGCCATGTTAAACAAATTTTGCATGAGATGACTTTTCATTTCAAGTGGCCTTTATATCTACCACAGAGCAGGCCCTTTGGTTAATCGCCTAGGTTTTTGGATTCCATAAAGAAATTTGCTAGCAAAGACCTTGCCAAATTGTGGCATTCTGGAATGGAAGCACCCCATAACTTTTGGCAGCTATTTAGAGTTATCCTTTAATCCAACCAGACTTTTGGTCAGGAGTTGGTTGTTTTGCATACAAAACTTTCCATGTTTGCTAAGTTTTCATGCATGCTTGGAGTTGGTGTGCAGGTTTGAGCAGAGAATATTCTATATCGGTTCATTTTAGTACCTCTTGACATGCCAAAATGGGTTTGGCCCTGATGAGCTGATATAGAAAGTTCTTTGTTCAAACATTCCCACCGACTCCAAGCATTCACCAAAAACTTAAACATAGAAAGTTTCGTATGCAAAAACAACGAACTCCCAACCAAAACTTCGGTTGAATTAAAGGATAACTCTATTGTACAACCTACTTGCATTAGACAACAGCTTCTAAGAGATCTTGCTTAAAATGGAGCAGATTGCTAGCCAACATTAGTTTCTCATGCTAGAAAGGAGTATGCCCGTGGTTTTCGAGATGAAAACCCTGTGGACAACCTTAGCTAAAATCATAGCAATACATAAGAAACTACGATATATAATATGGCTGGAAGAGGAGCAGCCTGAACTGCGAAAAGCTTCGACAGCCTTAGGGTCTCATACTAGAACATTGGTATGGCCGTGGTTTTCGAGATGAAAACCAAAGTGGGCATCCTTATTCTGATTTTATTGACGCTCAATAAACAGTTGAGCTCACCCTATACTTTGGAAGTGGCAATCAGACCAATCCATAGTTCCAAGACAAGTAAAGTGATAGGAGACCGGAACTATTCCTGATGTCATTCCCTCAGGAACCACAAGCAAATTTGTGACCATTGACCAAGCATTAGCTCAGAATAAATACATAACGTGGTAAGCGATTTACTCTACGTCTTGAATCTGACCAGCAACAATTCAAGCAAGGATTAATAGCTGAACCGGATCCAATAAACCACTTACCAAGCTTGGCTGAAAGGGATTTGTTCTCCTTCACATTCAGCCAACTTGGAGTAAGCTCCCTGGAGGTGCTTCGTGACAGGGCCCACCTCACCATCTCCAATCTCACGTCCATCAATCTCCTTGACCTGGTGAGTCCAATCATCCCTACAGTAAGGTAATGCTACTGACCTAGTCTCCGATACAATTGAAGCAAATTAAGTATTCAACACTGAAAACAGAACACTGGAAGCCAAAATATGCTGCTGTGGTTCATTACTCCTTGATTTCAAGGCAAGAATTTGTATAGAGATATTACAGACAGATGCCCCACTCACCGGTGTAAGTTCTCCCATTGTTCCAGTTGTCCACACCTGTTAGTGTTCAATAAGTTGAGATGTCAATCCATTCTGAAGGGCTAGATATCATTCTTGTTTTCATGCTTTTGAATTCTTGGACACCAGTTGTCACCATGGTAACTAAAACAAAGTATAGGAAATGTACATTCCTGATTATAGACGTATCACAAGGAAGTCAAATAGGCAGATGAGCGCAAGTTGGTTTGCAGACCTCATCAGCTGTGTGGAACTCGGTAAGACTAATCCGCCGCTCCTCCATGGGAAAGCCTTCTTTCCGCACAAGACTAATCACCTGTAGTTCATTCAATAGAAAAATTAAACGTCTGGTGACCTTTGGTGCAAAAGTTCCAGCTAACAATAGTAAAACATTTGCATACAGCTCAAATAGCCAAGACAGGTGTGGAAGCTAAAAGGTAAAACACCTACATAGCACCTTGAGGACTCCACAAATTCCCAATAGTATACTAATATTCATGTGACATGAACATGTCTTCCATGCATCTGTAATGAGGAGAGAACATACTGTTGCACGTGTGATGCCAGGCAAACAATAGTCTGCATGAGGTGTCAAAACACGCCCCTTCTTCACCATAAACTGCCATGTATACATGCCATGGTCTCAGAAATTCAGTAAGACTCTCTTCAGGTGAATAATTATGCACCTCTTATGCACATATTTCTTGTTCAGTTCTTGGACAACCTGAATAGAAGTTTTATCACCATGTGGCTACTTGTATTCTCATCCAACGAAGCCCTGTAAATTGGAGAATAAAGCCAAAAACAAAACACAAAAGAAACAGTTTCTGATGAGTACTGTAAAAGATATACACTTGGGACCAACTCACAAGATTGGTTGCATTGGTCTCTGCGACAAATCCTTCAGTGTCAAGCATTATTGCATCTGCAGCACCAGCCAAATTTCCCTCCACCTGGACCACAAACATTACAATATTCAGATGATCAAGAATTAAAGTCATCAGTCACACAGAAAGAACTCACATGTGGGTGCAAGACTACGCAAATCTGAATCGTTTGCCAGACTAGAAATATCCACAGAACCCTAAACAAAACAAATCAAAATTATTAAAGCAAAAAGAAAAAAGAAAATAAAAGTAATGATGTGTTCCAGAACTTCTACATCTCAATATATAGCCTGTAAAATAAGCATTCATATAACAATTAGACTGTCTACAAACAACCCAACTTGTACAAATTTGCAGATACGAAGGAATTTGTCAGTATTGGAAAAACCTTGGCCAAGATGTTATTGATGAGGTTGTTGTGATGAATCTTGGAGTCCAGGCACTGTATGCAAAAACGTCCACAAGACTACTTAGATCTTTCTATCATACTCCACTTCACAAGGATTGAAAATTCTGTATAGTAAAGGACGTGCTCAAAACCTCACAAATACAAAGCATAACCCATACAGCTGGGTAAATTTGATAGGACAACTGGGCAGATCGGTCATCCTGGTAGAGAGAAATCGGGATGATTCACTACATTGGGGGAGTTGCGACGAGTTGATGCTGTAATGAGACGAATGCCCTCTGTGTTGTTGTAGACAGGTGGCTTCCACTCTGCTAAAACTGAAATTTGACACCAGAGTATTAGAGCCTAACCTTCCATTGGAGTAGAACTAAATGACAATCCTCTATACTAAGCCAACTTGAAAATTTTAAGAGATGGCAATGAACTCATAAGTGAGCCGACTCACCAATTAATGTGCATCCATAGACGTTAAAAGCTGGGCTCATTCCTGATGATGTCTGCAAATCAAACAAAGGGCACTATTATCATCCTTATGTCCACAATGTGCTACACAGAACTTGTGCAGAAGTTTTTAAGTGAACTCAACATAAACATTCTCTTGAGTCCACATTTCCCTGCTATTTGTGATTTTCAGCCTACATAGTATTTCATACTCCAGTTCAATGATCTAATGTTCAGCTAGCTTTCAGGGGCCAGACCAAAGAACTACACCACTGGATATAATTATGACTCAGCCAAAGGTCAATAAAACAACTTTTGAAGTTAATATCAGAAATTTCTACCCAGACTCATATCAAAGGAACCATAGACTATACATAAGTTACTGTGTACATCACCATTCAATGGTGGCCTTTATTACTATTTTCCTACAAAGAACACTTCACATTGGCACTTCAAACAGGACATATTCAGTTCTTGGAATCTACTATAGAAATAATGCTGATGTTGAAGAAAGAGTACATCTCCATCAACACACACTGGGCGCAGAATTATTGCATCCATACCTTCTCTCCACGTGTAAGTGTAAGACGCACATGAGCATTGTCGTGCATATTATTTGCTATGAGGGTAGCAAAAAGTGCACGCTTCACCTGAATACATACAAGAATAAAGGGCACGTTATCAGTCAGTTAGGCTTCAAGTTCTCCAAACAGATCCAAGTCAAGAGAAAATGTTGAAACACAGATAAGTGTAGACTAAGGTGGTTACTGACATGCATCTCATAGGTGACAAATAACTCACCCAATCAACTTCTTCACAAGAATAAACAACTACCTACTATGAAATTCAGAAAATATAGCTTGAAAATAACAAATGATGGTCTAAATTTTTGTATCAATAAGAATGACCTCAAAATGAGATGAATCAGCTTCGTACCTCACTGCGACTGGGAACATTTACAAAAGCCATTGCTTTAGCTGAGTCGAAGAGTCTGCACTTACAACATATAAACAATTGAGATGGTTCATTCAAAACTTAAAGAAGCACATGTAGCCTGCTTATTATATACCAAACATAAGAAGTACCTGTCTAGGTGCTCGTCAAGCTTGAACACTTTATCCTTATAAATTCGAAGTCCCTCCCACACACCATCTCCACCTTGTGTGATTGAATCAAAAACAGAAACCTGCAATATAGATTTAGATGAACTGCTCCTGAGTTCTCAAATTGAGAATGAATGAACTCCCCTATCCACATGAGTATTTAGCCATCACTGCCCATCTTTGAAAGATTGTTAAATGCAGTTCTGCAAGTCACAATCTCTAATGAACTAACCTTGGCAGAAGTTCGTGGATGAAGCTGTCCATTCACCCAAACAAGTAGCTCGTTATTGTCTGGACATGGTAGCGAGGGTGGGACAGCGAGAGTTGAAGGTTGCAGTGCTTCCCGCTTCAGGAATTCATAGAATGGTTGGTTTTGCTCCAGTAGTTTGTAGAGATTCTTCGGAAAGGGCTGCTTACAGGAAAGAATCTCAATCAGCAAGCTATGAAAATTCAGTTCATGATGACTTTGATACTCGAATGGATACCTTGGTTGGGTGTTGAAATGAAAAGCAGGAACCTTTGGCCCCTTATCTTCAGATGCTTATGGTTGGTTCCCTTCACTGAGCAACTTGCATACACACCTTGTGCAGAAAGTCCAATGAAGAATCTACTTGCAAATGATGTTTGCCAAATTTTCTACAGCAGATGTTTTTCAGACCTTGCTAGAGAAAGGTGGGGGTGGAGTGAATTCGGTTGACTTGTGGACTGTGGAGTACCACCAGGGCGCCCATACACCATCTTCTGGTCTTGGACCTGCCTTCCACCTGGCATATCTCCAATTGATTCAGTAAAACACTGTCCTATTTGGTTCTATTGAGAACTGACAGGAGACCTATCTGGCTCCCCTCCATACCAGCTAGATGTGACAAAGCTGGTCTACCATCTCAATTAGAGCAATAAGGGTCAACGAATTATTGCTCCAACATAGACAGCATTGCCTTCACCTCAACTGGATTATCATCAACACACTAGAATCCATCACTAATGTGAGCCACTCTGATTCTGTACTCTTCCATCCCCTTCCATCTATGCATAGAATCTTGAGCCACTAAAATGAGAAACAAGAGCTATATCGGTTAACTTGCCCTGCATGATAAACACACAAGTGCTAATTATTTACCTATCTATGCTATTGATATTTATTGATGTAGTCATATTTTCCAGGTTAAGATTGTTGCAAAAGATTATTGCCTAGGTCTCAATAAGTGCCCTTCATAAACAAAGTGGTCGCAAATGTATTACACATTATTGATCTTGGGTTTCAAATAAGTGCTTCCAGCTTATCAAGTGTTTGTTGACCCATATATGTATGTGTATATATACATAAATATATATAGTGCAAATCAATAAGGATAGTTGCATATGAGTTTAATATTTCATGCCCCATGTGCAATTCCTTTAAGCATATAAACGAGTCACTACTAGTAGTATATCAAAAGTCATCAAGAATTGTTTAATCAAATCTAGGTTGCCCAGCAAACAAGTCATAATTAATTAGTAAGTGTCAGTGTGTAGAGTCAACATTTGGTGGTAGTAACAAAATAGATAATGAAACTTGCTCCCAAGAAAGAGTTTGAGCAGGTAATGTAGCATACCGCAACATTGCTGGTTGAAATGGAATGTCAATTGCAGAACATAGACTTCGAAGCATTCCCTGGCTCATTAACAAAGAAACAGCTGTCAGTTTTATGAGCTTGGTCCCTAGAATTTCACTTCTATGACATACTTGACAATCCTAGGAAAGGAGGAGAATCCAGTAAGGAGAACTCACGACAAAGAATAGATCACAAAATGACATGAATGAAGAAGTATGCACCCACACCATGAGAAGTAGAGCAACAATGCTTAAAATGCCTAATATCAAGGGACCTCATCAGTCATGGTGGATGATAAGGAATAAAGTTTCAGAGAAGAAAAAACAAAGAGCATGCCTCTGGGTTCTGCCGTATATCTGTTGCATCAACAATCGGTGGTGTGTGACCTGTTGCACGAAGTTCCATGTAGAGTGCTGCTAGATGGACCATTTCAAGCTCAGGAATCTCTTCTTGTAGCACCTTGTTAAATGAGGGCTGCAGAACATGTGGGTATTAATGTAAGCAACTTTTGATCGTTCATTCTTACCAGTACTAAATAATTCAATAAGACCTTTAGTTAAATAAATAGGTTAAAGTATGTGAAAGAGAAATATTATACATACCAAGTACTCAAGAGGGCTTCGAATCAGCAGAACATGTCGTCCGAGGAGTACTTCCCTTGTTAGGCAGGGCGTAAGTTGCTTTGCCATGTGCTATGATGGTCAACAGACACATGATAAGAGACAACATTCATGTAGACATCTTACGTGGGAAACACGGGTCATAAGACAATATTCACTAAAGATCGACATTGTCCGAGTAATGAAAACGATTGTCTTCTGGAAGTCGCTATGAATACTGAATAAATAATATGAAGCCAAATTTTAAACACAAGCCTGAGGTATTACGCTGCTTACCAATCATTCAGCATTTTGAATGACATTGAGAATGACTAGAAGTTCAAGCAAAAGAGGAGATTATCTGCCAATACAAGTGAAACACAGATCACCTTGCAATAGCGGTACTTCTTCTTGCAAGGCCCATGGATAATGTCTGTTACCACCTTATTTCCATCATTTTCCTGCAAGACAGTCAACCTGTGCTGATGTGAACTAATAAAAGAGTGAATGATTATCTTGGATGTGCCTCTCATGTAGAGAACAGAAAGCATGGGCGAGTTTGCTATTACTAAAAGTCCCATCATATAAGTTAGTGAAAGTAGCGTAAAGTAAGACTTGCCATGGCGGTTAGACAGTCATAGTGATAAATAATCACCAGCATCAAGACGCACAGCTAAAAGACTTGACGCATTATCATTCAGTACATGCCCCATTCCTATAAAGTATATTCAACAAACTTGAAACCATTTCACAAATCTACCAGTGAGTTCATTATCAGCGATATCTTCTCTGCATTGCAAATCCATTCTCACCCTCATCGAGCAAACTGCAACTTACCACTTGAACTAACTTGTTTCTTTGCTACAAGTATCATATACGGCACGTCTAAGTGTGTTCATCAATATCAAGAGCATACCATTTGCTGCAGCACTTCGTCTTGTGATGGATGACACACATTTGGTTTGAGACGCAAATAATGTGCATACAGAGGTTCATCTAAAACCTCCATATCGTCCCGCTGCAAAACATTGATTTCAACCAATCAGTCTCCACCAACATCGGGTTTGAATGATGACAAACATGCACCTACGCATAGTATAGCCAGCAGCACCATGACGAAGGGAAGCATCAAAAGGGAAGGAAGCTATACTAAACTTGGTAATAAGAGTAGGTTGTTATTCACAGTAACGCATTGTTGTAACCTTTTATTAAGTATGCAATTTCTTACAGAGTGATGTCTCTAGTGTTCTATTATGTGCATAACACATAATTAAGTTATATTTGTAGAACGCGAAGTGACCCACAAAAACATTTGCAGCACTATGTAACTCCGAACATTAACCCTAATTAATTGCCATTACTAGGTGCCGCACTTGCTGAACGACTTGAGAATGTATATAATAACACGGTAGAAAGTCTAGAAAGAGGTACGCAGCAATACCTTCGTCGAATTTAAAGAACCGCACTACACATAGCACACCTGTGGATCGAACTTAATACGATATGCAGTCTTCTCACATGACAGTAAGCAATAAAATTTTGCAGGAATTTGATTGGCTGTAATCCCGCCTGATGCATTATGCATATATGGATGGCATCAATGTCTTACGACAACAATCTCTATGATGAAGTAACCAAATTACACAGTGCGAAAATTGTGTGCCACAAACTGCTAAATGTGATTGTTCGCTAAAAACTCGATAATGAATGAATTTGCATACCGTAGAGGATGTCCGACCAGCCACTATGCATCGAAGCTAATAGATAAATTAAAGGGACACGAATAATTGCGCACTGGTTGAAGAAGATTGGCATGCTACAGTGACTAAAATCTAACTGTACAGCTGATACCACGCGTGATGCCTGAAAGAATCGCATTGACAGTTAAGAAAAAGATAACCAGGACTCTGGAGCACTTGTAAATCGTGATGATTGAACTGGCGATCGAAATTCATTCGTCGCACAAGTAAGGAGTAGTGATTCGTCACATTCTAGATTCCTTTAGGGCCATGTCAATTTACCTATCATCAATTTGATTAAGCCAAATTTGATATGGAAGACTGGAAACAATCAATGAAGAGGGGCACTATGATCAGCCCGGCGAGTTGGAAGCCAATTTCGCAGTTAATTCTGTAGGATGACTTGAAATATCGATAATACGACAAGCCAAAGGGCAATCGAGAAGGCAGGCACCTGAGCGAAAGAGTACATAAGGCTGGTGCTCAGCGACCTAGGCCCCGACCAGACATTGATAACCTCCACCTCCGACACGCCATTTCCTTCCTTGTCGAGCTTCATGATTCCTCAAACAACTCCACTCTTAATAACTCCAACGACAACAAGAACCCCCGCTCTAAGGTTAAGCACTATTTCCGATCACTTCTGATGCTCGAATGATTTGAAGATTGCATAAAAAATTACGCAGAGATTCTTCTTTCTGTGATGATGCGATCGCGTAAAGAACACATCATCTAAGCAACCAACCTCCAAGTCGGGCCGAGCGTGGCACTGTTGAGTTAAGTAGTACCATATTGGATGCTCTTGTTCCCGAGGTTGTATAGTGACACACGCCAATTAGGTAGCACGTCGATGATGTGGGTAAACAATGTGTCAGGCCGCAGCATCTTTTCCAGCTAAAGAAAGATGGAAATGGAAGCAAAATATCATCATCTTGATTCTTGATGATGAGATCAAGAGCTCAAAACAGGGGAGCCGCGGCCCCACCGGCGACAGAGAGTGAGGCTTGAGCCCGGCCTTTCGAGCCAAGACCCCACTAAAATAAAACGTGGGGGTCTTGGTGGGGGTCTTCACGGGTCTTCGTGATTCCGGACACGTGGCGTCATCGTCACCCTCGATGGGAGGTCCGTTCCCAAAGGAAATAAGGTAGAGGGTGCTTAAACTAACACTTTAAGCTATTGCACATACATATGGCTATGTGGTTGATATGAAAATATATATGTTCATATTAACCTTTGGGCTAAACATAGGTATAAAGAAAATAAATAACCTCAATTGAATATTTGATGAGTATTCAAAGTCAAAACCACTACATTAGCTTCTTTAAACAAATCCCTAGGCCCCATGTATGTGGATCTTGCATATGATGAGGACCACCATCTTCATTGCCTAGAACCAACACAACATAGTTGGGTACTAGATCCAAGCTAGATTAAAGCCCGACTAGTAATGATGTGCAAAGCCACACGGCCACCTCCATGATCCCACCCAGTTTGATTGTAAAACCATCACCTTCCATCCCATGTACCAACCCCCTTCATGCCTAGAATTGACCCCCTCTATGCCTATGCACAACCCCCTTTCGCCCTCATTACCAACTCCTTTTGTGCTCATAGCCAATCCCTACTTTGTGGGCCTATGTCGCGGACCTCTCCATGCGGAGTGCCCGGAACACCATGGGCACAAGGGGGACCCCGGAGTGACACCCGGGACTTGTGGCGCCGTTGGTGAGAGGGCCCAAGTGATCCTAGTGTGGGTGAGGGCCCCGGGCGTTGGGAACGCCTCCCACCCATGGAGACTAGGAGGCACGAGGGTGAGGCCATAAGCTATGCGTAGCTTATGGCGTGCCAATTCTAAAATGCTCAAGAACACCTCAATCGGAGGTGTGAGCTAGGAGATATGACAATTTGAGTGGGGCGTTGTCCCGGGATAGCGCCCTGGTACAGCAGTGACCTAGGAGTGGCATAATTGGGCCAATGTGAGGGCATAATTACCTAGTATGGTTTGGGTTGTTGTAGTGTTGCTCCGGCAACGCGATGATCAACATAAGATTGGACTTCCATGGGTGGAAGTCCACATCTTAGCAATGGTTACCGATTAAAGGGTGAGTCCCGAGTGAAAGAGTAGGAGGGTTGGTCCCCTTCCTATGGACTAAGAAGGTCCGCAGTATGGGGAGCTAATCATTCGCATGGCGGAATGCGAAGGGTTAGTGCTTGTGATTCTTGCTAGAATTGAAAAATGACCAAGTTACTTAAGGGAAGCTAACAAAAGTTGCGACAGCCTATCTCCTCGGATTTGGACTTCGTTGATCTCTCTTGTACTTTATCGCAGTTTGGGCTAGGTTTAAGAGAGTTCTTGGGAGAATTAAAGCTCTACTCCGCAATTACCTATGGTTTGGATAATAAGGCCAAAGCACATGTAAGTTGGGACGACTACATGATGCCTACGAAAGTAGGAGGCCTTGGTCTTATCTCACCAGAGGATGCTATGAAAGCCCTCACGAGCAAATGGATTATTCAAGCTTTACTTCATGGCAAGTTGAACCTTCAAATTATCTCGAGGTACCGCATTATGCAATTGCAACCTTCTTACCACATAACATAACATTTCTCAACGTGGGCATGGCATTCAACACAAGTGAGAGGGTGGAATCATGGGTCATGCTTGTTGGGCCCACTTTGGTAACCGGTTCGATTTGGAAACACTAGGATCTTGACTGATTATGCCCAAAAAAATCCCCGAACAGTAGTTTGCACAAACTTCTTTGAGTGCATATGCATGGAGATCCTTGAATTAAGCCCCACATGTGGAGTTGAAATTGCCACTAAACTAAATCCTCTTGTTTATGGCCCCGGGCTAGATCACATCTTCATTCGGCTGGGGCCCGCCCCTCCCACGCCTCCTTCACT
The DNA here is from genome assembly GCA_964035585.1 of Polytrichum formosum. Taxonomy (NCBI): domain Eukaryota; kingdom Viridiplantae; phylum Streptophyta; class Polytrichopsida; order Polytrichales; family Polytrichaceae; genus Polytrichum; species Polytrichum formosum. The sequence goes on along the minus strand of OZ037936.1, from coordinate 9,874,440 downwards.
ACCCAATCTTCCTACCTGCACCTGCATGGGAACTCTTCCCCGTTGGGAACCAATGTGACAATACCCGGTCACTTAAGTCATTAAGTTCCTTTGGCATGTGAAGGAACTCCATCAATTAACTTGAGAATAATGAAAGTGATGTCAAGTTGGATATTTGTAATTTTGACCGGTTATTGTCACATTGGTTCCCAACGAGGAAGAGTTCTCACGCAAGTGCGGGCAGGAAAACCGGGCAGTGAAGAAGGCGTGGGAGGGACGGGGCCCAGCCGAATGAAGATGTGATCTAGCCCGGGGCTTGTTTATGAAGCTAACTTAAGCTAATTGTTAGTATGATGCCCCCTCCCCACCTGACTTTAGCTAAGCCTGAAAGTTGGTTCTAAAAACACGGCCTTCACACCATCGACATTATCTAGTCCTAAGCCTAGTTGGCAAATGATGTGGCATGATTTAAAAGTGGAGGTTTTAAGCCTCAAGCACCGACCCTCCCATCGGTACCTAGACATGAGGCAAGAATGTATGACCTTTAAAAGTGTCACCTCCCGCCCTTGTGATTGGTTGCTTTTTAGTTTTAGCTATGAGGGCATGAGGAACTCCATTAACAAAAACCAATGGCAAGATAAATGAGCAGTAAGGCATTTGGGGATGGGACAAAAACTATCCAACATTCATTATTTGGTAGATAAAACAACGAACATGTGTGAAAACTACTTAACTAAAACCTACTCAAAAATCTCCGGAGCAAGTTCTTGTAGGTGCATTCGGATAGTCGGGTGCCTCCCCTATAACCGAGGGAGCTTTACCCAGTTTTTAGGAAAGACTTTGGTTTATTTGGTAAAGTCAGGCGGGGAGGGGGCATGAGTCATGGATCTCGTGCCACTTTGCAACAACCTAGCAACCTATCTAGTCGGAATCACTGGCAGTTGCCAAATTTACTCAAGCACGGGTGCTTGGGCCAGTCGCCATTCAGGTTGATTCGGCTAAAACACCTTGTGAATGTACTCCATTGGTTCCAAATCTCTCCTCCGGGTCCCATAACATGGGAACAACCTATTGTAAAATACTAAGTAGAACATTTCAAAAACTCAAGTTAGTTAAGAAATCGTTAAAATGCGCGGGGGAATATGCTAATTATTGATTCACAATCTTGGCACAATGAATTCCTTCGAGGATCTCATATATATCTTGAGTAAAGTCTTCATGCGGATTTTGGGTTATTTAGATCCAAAGTAGATCAATGATTAGCCCAAAGATATTCATAAAGTCTCACCGTGATTCGGGGCATGCAATTCCGCTAAATACAGTAAGGCGTCCGCCTCTTACCAAATAAGTAAACTAAATAACGAATAAATAAATTGGCATGACGGCTTCACAATGAGATCAAGAGCTCAAAAAGGAAGGGGTGGGTCCCACCATTGCCAGAGTGTGAAAATTGCCACAAGTATATTATAGGACATTATTATTTCAGGTCAATTTAGTTTTGGGTTCTTAAAAAAGTAATCATACATTGTGGTTGGTTTCCTTCATTGGTTGGCATCTTGTTATAAATGAATGTGTCCATATGAGCGAGCAAAAACGTCATAAGTGGATGAGTTTTGTCTCCACAAGTTATTTCATAGTTGGAATGTTGTATTTTCTTTTCTTTTCTTTTCTTTGTGTTGAGACAGAACACCAACAAGCCAACGCCAAAGCACAAGAAGCAGTTGACCACCTGGCAAGTTTTTGTCAAGTAGAGAGGGAATTTCACAGTCGGGAATCGAACCGTCAAACTCTTCCTTGAGATTTGGGTATCTCTCCACTGTCATCCAATAGTTTAGGGTTGTCTTGGACCAAAACATTGTCATTGTCAAGTTTTCAAACCTTGGACAATTGCCAAAATAACTATAGTTAACTAGATTTTTTTCAATGCGTTTTAGGGAACAACTATACACTCTAAACTCCGTAGCATCACACCTGTGGCAACCAAAGCGCATGGGATATTACGGAGTTTTGTAGTGTTAGCATGGATGCATGATACTAGTGAATTAGTGTAGCATGTGACACTATGGAATAACACAAAGTGCAACATATGAAATGGTGTGGTGTGGTCCACTCCACTTGGCCTTCCTGGGCGATGTGGCATATGCATGCACCAACATTCAACAAGTGGTATAAGAAGAAGAAAAATAAGAATAAGAATAAGAAGGTGACACTCCACATATTGACACATGGCACAATGCAAGGGTGTGTATTGACTTCTTTGGTGGTTTGCATTAATGACACAATTCGTGATATAAGGGAGAGAAAGGCGACAATTAGGAGTGAGATTTGAACTACGCACATCCGTTCCCTAGGGTTTTGGGATATTAGAGAGCGAGTGACATTGTGGAGGTTGATATTACGGAGTTTAGGGTGTATTTAACTATAAATTTTTCAAACCAATTTGAAGAACGACTACAATTAACTAGAAAAATTTTAGACAACTATAACTTGAGAGTCCCAAAATCTATAAAGAGCCAACCGGCGAGTTCTTTTATTTATCTCAAAAAATGAAATGAAATATATTACAATAATTTTTTTAAAGAGAACTTATGTTAGAATCAATGCTTGCCACCCATGCTGGCCCATCCCAAGAAGGAATAGAACCCACCGTTCCTTACAACAGTTGAACCCATTGTACTTTAAGTTACTTATATATAATGAGGTCGTGCTCATTGGGTGTTGATGTCCAAGTCACAAATGGAATTAGGTTCCAAATTTAAAATTATGAATAAAAGAAAAAGGAAAGATATAGATGCTTTGATCTATCCTAGTACTACACTGTAGGCTGCGCTCAACTTTAGTCAACTAGATATAACTATAGTTAATTAGATTTTTAAGTAGACTGAAATTAAAACAATTGTAGTTAACTTCATTCTTTGGCAGGTCAAATCACGAACAACTATAGTTACGAAAGGCAACTACACTATTGTGTCTAATTAGTGTGGGTGGGAAATGCACGTGGGTTGGAAATTAGTGTGGCCCACACTAAATTTCAAGTGTTTGGGTCACTTTGGATGAAAAATGTAATGTCATCCATCAGTGTGTGTTAGGGTTCTCCGCAAACAGCCTCCGTTAGGTCAATGTGGGGAAAGTCTTCAAACACAATTGGATGGAATTATGAAGTTTCATCCAATTGTGGAAACGACAAAACCCACACAAATTTTTCACCTTTGAAATTAGTGTGGGCCACTCTAAATTATAATTTGAAATTAGCGTGTTTTATTAGGAATTAGTGTGGCCCACACTAATTAGACACAATAGTGTAGTTAACTAATAGTTGAATTAGTTGGTTAGTTGTCCAAGGTCTAAATTTTCTCTTCTCAATCTATGTGGAAGCTTCTCATAATATATTAAAATGTTTCATATTTTCTCTTTTTGAAATTACACCACACTTGTTTCATAACCCTACTCATGTAAACCCATCTCAAGTTTGCAAATGAGCTTGTGGCTATGATCCATGTGAAGCATCACCTCATTCACACCAACACTACTCTCTCTCTCTCTCTCTCTTTCTTTCTCTCTACATTGCCAACATTGTATTGCACTCAAATTACATACTATTACCAATAAACTATGTTGTACTATATGTTATTAATACTGAATCACTATCAAACTCTTACCAACCCAATGAAAGCATTTTGATTAGCTAAGGATAAAAAATGCAACAAGAATCCCCATAGTTTGAATGAATCAATTGAAAGTCACCGAAAGTCCTTTAGTGGTCAAATGTACTTGCATGAAAGTACAACACAATAATTGGTACTTCAAACAAATAATAGAAGGTAATACCACAATGGTTTCAACATGTTGATGCTCTTTGCATACTTATGATCAAGATCAAAGTAGTTAGAGTACTACAAGATGTGAAAATTTAAGCTTGTATGCATGCATGCATGGGTTTCAAAGAAAGAAGGGGCGGTGGTGCACAATGTACACACGGTGTCGGGTAGAGAGGGCTCCGCCTTGGGAAAGCACTAGGCTTTTGGCTGCAACTAGATTTGTTTGTTGGACCATCGAATCTTCTGGTCTTCAAGAGTCTCGGTCTTCAGTTTCTTCAAATCTTCAAACTCTTTCCCGTTGGCCTATCATGTTGTGGCTCTAAATGGGTTAAGGGTAAGGGTAGGGTGATAAGAAACCACAAGCCTCGGACGGGAAAACGGGACGTCAGATCACGAGCTGATGTCCGAAAGATTGGCTTCTAAACTTTCAAACCCACGGTGACCAGCAATCGCGCCTCACCAATGGGAACAACAGAAAACAGCCTTGTGGGTCATCAATCCCATTTCGTTGTCACAAACATGAAGTGAAACTTTTATGGATTCCCACAAAGCCCGCAACAAGTTTTACGATGCAAAAAAATCAAATGCGACTAGCCTCCAATCCGGCTGGGAATCACAAAAAGAACAACGAACCACAAGCCACAACACACTTGAATCTTGAGAAGTCTTCAAGTCTTCAAATCTTCATATGAACGCCAAATCGAGCGAATGAGATCTTTACATAAAGCTAACAATAAGTACTACACTTCCTCAAAGTTTCGTTGCAAACAAAAGACCTGTCCGTCTTCTATGGTCAGTCGAAGTCAACAGACCTCCCTCCACTCAAACTAGCACAACTTTTAATTACTAACTTCAAATCAAGCAAGTGAGATCACTCTAGAGAAACAACACCATGAAACACAACTCCTCCTTATTTTATCTCAAAATTCCCATAAAAAATCCACTCACACACCATGAGCTTCCAAAAAAAAACCTCATTTCTCCACAACAACCTCTACCTCCAACTTCTCTCCTTCCCCTCTATATGAGAGAGACAAAGTCCCCCCTCTTATCCTCATCACATGGGCTTCTAATCACCCATTGGTCCAAAAGAAAGCTAAGAATAAAACTAGAATTAAGACTAAAGAGGTAAACAAAGAGTAACTATGAGTAAAACAAAAGGTAATCTATTTCTATTCCCTTTACTTATCTATTTCTATTTCCCTTACTTATCTATTTCTATTCCCTTTACTTTCCTCCAAATCAAAGAATCACAATGCAATACTAAATAAGTACACATCTATGTAGTGTACGTATTTACATTACGACAACAAGTCCTTGATTTTCTACCTCGATGTCGGTACTTTTTCCTTGAGGAGATTGTGATGTTACAAATGCGATCGCTTTGTGTGAAGGACTTGCAAAAGGTATTGGTGTAGTTCAAGTAGACATGCACCTTGATGCATTCGGAAGATTTTGACACTTTGGTGTATTGAAAGGAGAAATAGGTCAAACATGTTTAACATAAGAGGTAGCATAAAGCGCAAAAGGCACCATTGATACACTTTCTAACTCATCATGTACAAGGAATTGCTAAACCATCACAAACTTTTGAAGTACCTAATTGCTTAATCTATATAATATTTGGGGGGGGGGGGTTAATTATACGAGTTTCATTATTTTCACACACATTTGCATAATGTGTGGATTAGGAAACTTGAACTTGAGGTGTACAATTGTTAAATATGTTCAATTTTGCATCTCAATGAAGACAATTGTATTTCCACGTCTTCGTTACAGAATTGGCTTCCACACACAAGTGACAAGAGTGAGGAGAGTGCTGGTGATAGTGGACTCGACTACTTTCGACATCAAGGATAGTATATTAAATCCAAGTTTGTTGGAATGCATCGTGAGACAATTGGGGGTTAAGTACATTTTGTCAGTCACATTCAATTCGTTAATATACATTACAATTCCACCATTGATATGAGGTTAACTCCACCACATTCAACCAAACCCTAAATCGTATACAAAGATTTGCCGCCTAGAAATATGCCTCAAAGTTCCATGAGCCCGCCACCTTAACAACAAAATTGGAAAGTAGATACGAGGCTAGCCATGGCCATACTTGGATAGGCGAAGCGAGTATTTGGGCCAATGATGGTGGTGTTGGCGCTTTGGAAACACCTTGTCAAATGGGACATAAGTCTCGAAAAGAAAGCCGGAGGGAACAAATACATTCCATGGATTCTCCACCATATTGGGGTGGTCTTCGAGCTCCTTCAATTTTGCTTCCTTGCATAACATCTCCCGTATATGATAGTGGGCCCCTCTCCGGAACGTGGGCCCCATGTTGTGCCACCAAGGCCCATCCCGTGGGGCAATGTTTGAGAAATCTTTCTCGTGAGGGACAAGATAATATAACTTGGCCTCTTCTTTCCTCCGGTGTTGATATCTAGCCAAGGATTCATGGGTAAGTATCCATACAACTTGAAGGCGGAAATGTTCAAAAGAACCAATTAGAGTTTAGATGTTTGTTTAGTATTTGTTGAAGTTGCATAATATTGCTCAGTTATAGGTTGTTGCATTGTAGGGCCGGATTTATTATTATTATTATTATTGGCCTCCCTTACAAAATGAGCAATGCTCAACCTCAGTGTTATTCATTTCACGACATTACACTGACAATTGTCCAAACCCGGGTTCGGCAGCCATATAAGTTATTCGCAACTTCATTCGTTTAATCCTTAAAATATGCGACCCATGCCAACCTTGGACCGTGCATGGCGGCCAACAATTGAGGCACAAACAACCAAGAATCATGGCCTACAATTGCCTACAATGGCCTACAATTTACCTGCCATGAATCATGGCTTGCAAATCCGGCACTGTGCTAACCTCTCACTATGTTGTCCGCATTTAGAGGGGACTAAGAGTGAGAGGTTGAGTAATGTTATGATCTGATTGATAAGTTGGGATGAACCAATGATGAACCATTAGGTGGCATGTTTGGATTGGAACATGGGTGTCACAAATCCTAGGCCTTGGTATGTGGCTTGGGGTTTGTAGCGTCTATGTAAACCCATCCATTATGGATAAACAGGGGTATAATAAAAAGAATAACAAAAAAATCCATGTAATTTTGAGGACAATTCATTTCAATTGGACTCCACTATGTTTATTTGGGGAGCTTTGATGTCATCTTCAGCTCAATCAAATAATAACAATAAGTAGAGCACCACAAATTTAAGCACCACAATTCCATAGCCTTGGTACATAGTCTCATACGGCCCTTGCCACGTGATATAGCATCTATGTAAACTCGTCCAACGTGGATGTAAAGGGCTCAAGTAAATCGATGTCCCTTACAAGATTAAGGACCGATTCGTTCCAATTAGACACCACCATACCCATTTGAGGATCTTTGATGCCATTTCCGACCCAACCTATCGATCTTAAACCAACAACTCTAGACACCATGAATCCCTAGCTATAGCCCTTCGTACCTCGTCTCGTACGGCCCTTGCCGCGTGATGTAGGTGCCGGAGTTGGTCTTGAGCATCGCCGCCTCTTGCACCCGCCGCCTCGTGTCCAAGCTCATGCGGCTATGCAACAATTTGCTCGAGGTGACGAAGAACTTGTTGTGGAGTTGTTTCACGGGGATGCCGTCCTCGTTGAAGCCGTCGAGCTTCTCGAGCTCCATGCCCGTCACCTCCTTGCGCCGGGCGGAGCGGATGTGCTCCTCCAAGTAGCTCCGCCCGCCCCCAAAAATGGCCACGTACGGGGAATAGAAGGCGCCTTTCCGAGACTCCGTGCTACACTGCGCTCACCTTAGCAACACAATAGAGGTAGATAAAAACTCCGGACCTTTTGTAAAGGCCGGCGTGAATAAAGTGTTTGTTCATAGTGTGAATGGCTCGGTGCCCACCGGACAAAGGACCATTGGAACAATACTACTCTCCTCTGTCGAGAATAAACACTTTAGTGACCGGTGATAAGTAAAGTAGTTGTTGGTGTTAATGTTTTGTGTGCATGTGTATTTATTTTTTTATTTTTTGTATTTGCTTTACGCTATGAAATGAGTGTCACCAAAAGATATGAGTTCTGGAGTCCAAAGTGTCAAAGTGCCGGAAACTCTCAATGCAAGCACTCTTTAGTTTCTTCGTATTAGGAGATGCCTCAGGATCGAGTGGCACCAAAACAAATTAAGCACTCTACAAACACCTTTAGAGCACACATTACTTTTTTTGAAATGTATCGTAAATGAGCATGTATTCATAACTTTAGTACCACTAAACCCTCGATTCTCCTGGGATATGAAATACGTGATTGGTACAAGATGGTTAGTAAATCCAAATCAAGGTCGTAGTCAATTTCATCATAGAGTTTGGGGCTTTTATAAATATCTTATTCATTATCAAAGTGGATATTGTCATGGTCATTAAATGGTGACATCCAATTGTGTGTTCAAAATACGATAACCTTTCTAGGGCAACTTTTATTTTCAAGTCGGGCAAGATGGGCAACCTTTCTCAATCATGTTCTATAAAATTTATGAGATTTTCCTCAGGGGCTACCCATGGCGGCCCTTGGCCCTTATCCAAGTAGAGACCCCTCCCTCTAAATGTTCGTAGGGGTAGGTTAAGCGTCCGCCAAATCATAGCTAACTAATCATGGTATTCTAAGGGTGAGTTCCCATATAGGTCGCTTGCCCACCATATTCTAGATAATAGTGGGTTGGAGGTGTTCTCCTGGAAATAAGCACAAGGGGCCAACCAACCACTTTATGGCGGCCTACTAGAATGTGGAGGGCCATGGCCGTGGACCGCTAGACTTCCATGCACCCACTAAAGCACTTTTTAATTTACAAGTGTTGGTCATTGAAGGATTAAAGATTGGTTTTAGGAGGAGGAGGAAGTTAGTAGGTGGGCTAGATCTAAGAAGATGAGAGTAGCTACACTGAATATGATATTTAGTATCACCGATTCTAATTGTCTTGTTCAATACTAATTGTAAACCGCGGTGTAGTGTCACCAACACTAAATATGCACCCAACTTTATTTGTCATTCCTTGTAAATTTTTCGGGGGATTATAGATTTATAGTGTTGCAATTACTGTCGCTTACCAAGTGATTTTTCATCCAATTTTCAATCATCCATGACAATATTTCATCACAAGTTGCTGACAAGAAAAGGTAGGGTTTTGGCCGTGGATGAACTCATCCATCATCCATGACAATATTTGTTCATTTATTCATAAGAAGTGTCATCCAAAAAGTTACCATAGTGACATAAAATACCGTATGACACTAAATATCATGTTTAGTGTAGTTGGCACATACAAACCTTGCCCCACCATATTCCATCTACATTTGAGCGTGTTTGGCCTTATTCTCACAAGAATCTGGTGGGCGAGCATCCTACATAGAAATTGACACTCAGCCAAAGAGATTATTCTTACCTTGGATACCTTGAGGGAATGTTTTTGGTTTATTTTTGCGCATAGTTCTCACTTGTTCACTAAACCCAAAATATGTGAAAATATTGAGTTTCAGCTCTCAAACCCTAATTGAGATATGGTGGATCTAGATTTGTTGTAAATATCACAAAAACATGTGTTAGAAGGAACAAAACAAAAAACCAAAAAACAATTGTAAAATAGTAGGTTCATTGTGTGGTATACAAAACAATCCAATTAGTGTGGGTTACCACTTGGAGGGCTAGGGTGAAACAACCCGTACACTGGTTCCTTGGAGGCAAGGGTTTAGGCATCCAACAAGGAACGAGTGTATGGGTTGGTTCGCCCAAATCCCACTTGGAGTTACAAGTTGCTAAAACTTCTTACTAAGATCATCATTGTTTACTATGGTGGGACAAGGAAGTGCACTATATATATAGTCCTATCAGTGTGGGTGGAAAATTAGCGTGGGCCGCATTAATTTTTCTAGTCAAGAGATGGAATTAAAGTGGGTCCAAGACCCCAGGTCTTCCCCTAAGCCTTCAAAAAGACTTCGATCACGCTTTGCATATTAGTTGTAGGACATAAGTAGCACAAAATGTAAAATAATCACCCATGGAAAATTTCTAGGAAATTTATTATGGCCCCACAATAATATTTAGTGTAGTATGCACGTCAAGGAACATGAAATGACATAGTTGATAAAAAGGAAGATATTCTTTATTTGGTTACTATAATATAATAGCAAAGTGTATCTTCAAATGGTAACACATACTAATGGGACTAATATGTGTAGTTGGCAGTTAGAACCCCAAGTGGAGGAAAAGAAACAACCCAAGAACATCAAGAAACTATTCTACTCTCCTAGGGAAGTTAAAGACCGGTAAGTTAATTGCTAAACCAATATTTGCATGAGCTCGGGGAGATCACTCCATTGTCAAGTTGAACACTATGTGCGAACAAAGTTTGCTACCCCTATATTACATGCCATAGATCATTTTTAAAATTATAATATTTTTCTACATATACATAACGATTAATGATTTAAAAAAATTTAGTCATCTTCATTTTTGTAGTAATTTTTTAGTTCAATTCTGCATCATTCTAGTTAGAAACGGTGTGTTTTATAAAAAAACAAATCATCAAATTTAGTTATCATTTTTTACTATGTAATAGGTACCGTGTATATCTACTCATGAAAAAAAATTGATAAAATTTTGACCCATTTTGGTGGTGCATTTTTTACATGTAAAATGAGCCCACGTGGTTGTTCAACTTTACAATGGAGTGATCTCCCTGTGTGCATGAGCCATGATGGCACAATGTGTTCACTTAGAACACATGTACGAAAATTGGAGTAAAACCCATGATTTTGAGCAACACACAAAATTATTGGGTTCAAACAGTGGAACCCAATAACATATGGACAAGAGGAAAGTATTGTGTGCGAGCATACGTCGTTCATCCAACATAAAAGCCCTTAAATAATTTCCCCGTCCATTTTTTACGTTTTTTTTAGTTGATTTGGCACTTGGAATTGACTTCAAAGACCCCAAAGTGGTTTGGTTGATGTTTTTTTGAAGTATTTCAACCACAACCCTATATGGGTGGGGGTGGGGTTTGGGTTTTTATTGTTCGATGGATGGGAGATACACTTATATGCAATGAACGGGGAGAACTGACCGCTAGTTAAAGATGAACTGGTTGAGTTTGAGAAATAACCGGATGACGTTCAAGACTTCATGAAAAATAACCATCATTTTAGAGGAATATATTGAGGGCCACTTCACACTATGGCCGAAGGTCAAGAGGCCGTCGATTTCCACCAATTAGATTGCAAGAAACCAAGAATTCGGCCTCTTGACCCTTCACACTAGAGGCCAAAGTCCAAAGGCCGTCGCTCTCGCAAATGCCTACATGGCAATACTTTTTGGCCAAGGTGACGGACTCTCGAAGGAAGTTTGGGTCAGACATGAATGAAACCCAAACTATGGTCGAGAGACCGTCAATTTTTTCATTAAAAAATAAAAAACTGACAAGATCTTGGCCATTAGGTTGGAGGGGTTGTTTTGGGCAGGAAATAAAGTGAGATGCTCCTTCTTCCTTTGGACTTCGGGCTCGACCTTTGGAGGCGTCACACTATGGCCGTCCAGGTCAAAAGGCCGTGGGAGTTCATGGCCAAAGGTTTGGACTTTGGGAGGCTTCACACTATGCCGGGCCGAAGGCTCCAATTCCTATATTTTATTGACTATGTTCAGCCCATTTCTTTGGACTCTCAACAAAGTTTGGCCATTCAATCCCACGGCCTCTCGACTTGGATGGCCATAGTGTGAAGCGGCCCTTAGTATACCTCAGTTTACTAAAGAAAACCCGAAAGATCATACAACACGTGGCCGGTTAGACTTGGAAACACTAGGGTTTTGACCGATTATGCCCAAAAATCTCCCCAAACACCACTTGTATGCGACGATTCCCTCTTGCCCAATTGTATGTTTAAAAGTTTTTTAAGACACACATGTCTACCTTGAGATGTAAGTAGCTAGGGCATGCTTTGGAATCTTTTGAGAACTCCACATTAAAGTACCTTCCCAAAACTTTAGTTGTGGAAGTTGGTAAAACGTACCCGATGGTGATTGCTCGCAAAGAACTTATCGATTTCTTTGTGCACAATGTCTTGCGCCTCCTTTTGCTCGTTGTTGATTTGCAACTTATAGTTCATCGTCAATAGCGTTTTCATTCGTTGTCCGGCAAGTAGAGAGGCCACAATGAACGCCTTCCGTGCGTAGAAGTCCATAATATACTTCCGGCTCCAATAGCCCCGAAATATACGTTGTATGTAGATGGCATGTGCATTGAAGTACTCCATACGAAGCTCGTAGTCTCGCTTCCGCCGACACTCGTGAAAGTATTCGCGGCCCAAGTGCCCACGGTAGACCCGTTGGATGAGCAATGCCATCCGGTGCCATAGCCTCACGAGTTGCCTTGCACGGTGTCTACGAAACGCGGTCTAGAATTTAAGCCACATGTCACACAATGGTTGGTTGGAGCATGTGGAAAATGTTTATATTACCCCCCCCCCAAAAAAAACCTAAATTCATTTTTGGAAAAATGCCTAAATCCATAAGGTATTATAGTAACATGTTCCCAAAACGTGGATTAGTAAGGGAGTAAATCTAAATTCCTTTGGGAGTTGATTCCTTTTGCAAACCTACAACTATTAATAGGGTTTTGCTTCATGACACGAGCGAGAGAGAGAGAGATTGCCTCTCCCAAGTTTGTTGTTGATCCAATTCAAATGGGTCCCAATAGACTTGTTAGGGACGCTAACTATGATATACGAGTCAAATCGATCAAAATTAGAAATCTCTAGGCTATGTAATGTTTCAATGTGTTTTGTCCTCCCCATGGTAGATGTCACGGAACTTTACCCGTTTGATAGATGTAGGCACTACGTTGTTGCAATGAGTTACTTTGTCTCTTTGACAAACACATATAACTTTTTGAAAACACGAGACTTTGCATTTATGGAGGACATTTAGAACCTGAATCTTCACGGTTGCCTCGTATTCTTTGGTTCTATTGATCTTTGCGTCCCTAAAATCAATCAAACAAACAAGAACACAATTATGTCATGTATAGACACTTTACAAAGTTTTGCTAGTCACCGAAAAGGAGTAACTACATTCAAAATTAGGGTTAAACAAAAATATCGAACATTGATTGTTCACGAATTCATGTAGAAGTTCTTTCCACTCGTATTCTTGTTCTTCGAGAGCATGTTGAAGAAATATGTATACATCTCTGTTTAAAATGAAATGTAGTATCAACTTGACTTCCAATTATGATGAATAAATTGTGTGCATGTTTTGTTGATTGTCTTTGATTTGCTATTTCAAATTTTGGTTGAATCAATGCAAAGTATGATTACATGATACAAACTACACCTACTCGCATACTATGTCCTTGAATTTTTTGGGTTATAATAGTACACGACGGAGAGCAAACAATACGAAGTGAGAGGCACAATTATATTTTAGAGTTGTAGCAAGGAGTGTCAAGGCATACAAATTGCTTTCCATGTATTGTTTGAGCACTTCTTGAGCTCGCATACCGACCCAATTCATCGCCATTGTGCACGTTTGAGATACGTCCGATAAAAAATTCACATGAAATTTCGCACTTGATATCAATCCATGGCTCACGTTGTAACTATTTAGCTATTTCCAAATTTTGAGCCAACCCCTCTTTATGTCCATGACGTGTGTTGAAATAGAGTGACTTTGCACTCGACATATAATGATCATGAATCGGGTGCAAAATAAACACCATATCAAGTGTGTTTGTGAAATTTTTATGTGTGAAGTTTGTTAGCATTTGTGGATTGGATTCGAGGTGGATGTAGGTGAGAGCAATTTATACTTCGTGCATTTGGAGAAGTTGAAGCAATCATGGAGATCAATGTAGGTACATAAAATCATACTAGATGCTTTTGATGACGGCTCGCTAGATCTTTCATTGTCCTAGATGTGTGAGATAAAGTGAAAAAAGGGGTTACACTTTTGGGTGCATAAGTTGTGTATATCAATCTATGTGGGTTCCTTGTTATTCCCCATGTTTATGAGCAACACCTCCTTGTTGTTGTTGTTGTTGTTGTTGTTGTTGTTGTTGTTGTTGTTGTTGTTGTTGTTGTTTGTTTTTTTTTTGAGGGGGGGGGGTCAAATAGGAGGGATTATAAGGGTCGCTTTTACACAAAGTCCTAAGTCCTAAGTTTCAAGTCACTTGAGGTAAATATGTGCAATCTCATTTGTTGAGAGCATGGAAGTTGGGACTTACCATCTCACACAAAATCCCAAATCATAAGTCCCAAGTATAACATGAATGTATGCATGGCAACGTTTTTTGGAGTTGAGGCATGAGACTTGTGTTGAGAGTTGGGTCAAGCAAAAAGTTAGACCCAACACTCAAACTCGATTTTTTTTGCATAAAATAATCAAGATCCAACTTTAATGATAATTCACCATATTTTAATGGTTTATTGAGGCTCAAAAGTTGGGACTTTGCCTCCACGTTGGGACTTGGTAACACGAGTGGGACTTGGACCCCCCATGTGATGGGATTGTATTTTGCCTAAACCTTAGTTTTTAGGTTTTTAGGTTTTTTCATTTTTATTATGTTTATTTTATTTTAATAATAATAATTTATCAATACGACATTGAGGATAATAATGTCAAATTGAGGAATCTAGAAAACAAGTTTATGTTTTTGTAAAGCATGCATGCTTTCAGTGAAGGTGATAGGGGATGGATGGCTTATGTCGACTACAATGCATAACAAGCAATACCATCCTAGAGAACTTGGCTTCGGATGACAATACTTTCTAAGGAACTATAACTTTATGTCTTTTACTTTCAGGGTTCTCGTAATTACATGTCATCAAATTAAAGGCTTTGCGCGATGCTCCACTCAACCATTGACGATGATAATTAATTTAGGTAGCGGAATACATATACCAGATAATATTGGTATATTTATATAAAATCTATGATTTGTGTTGTTAAACATGTGTTAGTTTAAATTTGGACATTGAGATTGTTCATAAGTTATTTATTTGAATATTGACATGTATCATAAGGGACAATTAAAATCGTCCATTACATGTTCGACTTGAAAAATCGTTCTCATACTAAAGATTATATTATGAAGATGTCTCCACTTATGAAAGTTGCAAAGATATCTTTAACATAGTTCTTTTGAAGTCATTTAAGGCCCAAATGTCCCACCATTAAGTTCTTGTATGTTTTCAAAAATATCATTATCCATCGTTCTCACAAACGGCTATACTTTGTCTTCCCCTTTTCAAGTATGCCGAGCCTTACCCAATTACTTTTCATAATCATACACTTGAATTTGAGTGGTGTGTGGCTAGGTGTGAATCTAAGAAGGGACACTCATAAGATATGTGTTCTGATATGTGTAGAGATTGGACTATGTGCTCAGAAGTTGTTGTCTATTCTAGGTTCAATACTCAACATAATTGGTGGGGACCTATATGACCATTGAACGAGCTAAAAATGGAATCTTCACTTTGATAATGAATAAGTTAAACATATGAACTCCAAAAATTATAAGGAAAGTGGTTATGGCCACGATTTGTTAATCATCGCACACTAATTGCGTGTATCATTTCATGTAAGAAGTGGGTGCGTAGTAGAAAGTGTCCTTTCAAGGCCCGTTTACCTTGGTAAGTTGTGCTAAGCATGGATGGGGGTATGGATTTAATTTCAAGACCAAATAAACTTTTATCTCTATCATTCTTTAGTAGATGTGCAATGTTTGGGTTTTCATTCCGGGCATGACCCACTGCCAAGATTTAAGAAAAACAATTAGTTAGCTTGCCACCCAATCAATCAATGACATGTAAGGGATGTTGTCCTATTACCAAAGGAGTGCCTTTTTGTTGAGCTCTAGGGAACAAATTCAAAAACAGGGTCATAGGGTTCCAAAGCTTTCAATGCAATGAACTAATGAGGGAAGGGAGGTGTCTAAGTCAGGTAGAGCCGATCACCATGAAGACGATTTAGAAGCACTTACATGTGAGAGGCGAGTACCAAAAACAAGAATATAGTCTTTAATTATGACAAGGTAAGCACGATTTCAAAGACAATCTAATTTCTTCCTATTCCTTTGCTAGGAATGATTGGTTGGCTAGGGTGACGGATATAGGACATTTGGTGAGGGTATTTAGAGCCAAGTTAGTGTTCAATTAGCTCATTAGGTGTCGGTTCTAGGATGCATGATGAGTGTGAAAAGATATGTTATAAGGTAATAAATAAACATAATTTACGTCTATGATAGGAGTTGTTCAAGTATGAAATGAAACCTTTTGAATTCTATCATAGCACACTAGCTAAATATTTCCAAAATCCATAATTAATTCGGGAATGATAAATGAAATTCAAAATAACCAAGAGAAAATTTTA
This sequence comes from Polytrichum formosum, assembly GCA_964035585.1. Lineage (NCBI taxonomy): Eukaryota > Viridiplantae > Streptophyta > Polytrichopsida > Polytrichales > Polytrichaceae > Polytrichum > Polytrichum formosum. The sequence continues at coordinate 9,858,223 of OZ037936.1, read as the reverse complement.
TACAGTTCCTTTACATAGAAAGAACTTCGGTTCTAAAACCACTTTGTGTGCACGGTGAATGAAGGCAGACATTAAGTTCCCCCCTACGAACTATGGGGGCTGTCAGTTTCGGGCCGGGGCAGCCCTCCAACGGAATTTCTTAACCCGACCGAAAACTGCTGCCCGCCCCGCCCAACTTCGAAAAAACATTGCCCTTGCATTCTTGAAGGGCCACTTGACTACAAATCCCATATTGAGTGCACTTCACCTTCAAGGCCCAAAATCCAATATATATGTTCACTTCCATTGAGTAAATAAGCAATTGACTGGGATTTCATTATCAAAGTGAAACCGTCAATAAAACATGTAATTAACTTGGAAGTCAAAAATACTACAAAACCCTCACTTGCACTGAGGTTATAATTTTTGTGACTTACAATTTGAAATTGTCTTTGTCATTCTAAAATGACACTTAAATTTAGTGTGCTGATTTAGTATGTACATTTTATAATATTTTAGGTAATGCCGTCTACTTTCACAAGTATTCTAACGCATAGAATTAATTCACTGGAATTAAATTCCAGAAATTGATTATTAGAATTAATTCACTGGAATTAAATTCCAGAAATTGATTATTAGAATTAATTCACTGGAATTAAATTCCAGAAATTGATTATTAGAATTAATTCACTGGAATTAAATTCCAGAAATTGATTATTAGAATTAATTCACTGGAATTAAATTCCAGAAATTGATTATTAGAATTAATTCACTGGAATTAAATTCCAGAAATTGATTATTAGAATTAATTCACTGGAATTAAATTCCAGAAATTGATTATTAGAATTAATTCACTGGAATTAAATTCCAGAAATTGATTATTAGAATTAATTCACTGGAATTAAATTCCAGAAATTGATTATTAGAATTAATTCACTGAAATTAAATTCCAGAAATTCATTATTATAATTTACTCACTGGAATTAATTACAGTAAGTACATTTTATAATCGATTAGGTTTACTTAATTTGGTAAGCATACTTTCTGATTTATTTGGGATTAATCAAGATTAATTAGACTTAATTATATTTAATCACACTTAATTAGTTTGAATGCGTATGAATACTTGTGAAAGTAGACGGCATTACCTAAAATATTATAAAATGTACATACTAAATCAGCACACTAAATTTAAGTGTCATTTTAGAATGACAAAGACAATTTCAAATTGTAAGTCACAAAAATTATAACCTCAGTGCAAGTGAGGGTTTTGTAGTATTTTTGACTTCCAAGTTAATTACATGTTTTATTGACGGTTTCACTTTGATAATGAAATCCAAGTCAATTGCTTATTTACTCAATGGAAGTGAACATATATATTGGATTTTGGGCCTTGAAGGTGAAGTGCACTCAATATGGGATTTGTAGTCAAGCGGCCCTTCAAGAATGCAAGGGCAATGTTTTTTTCGAAGTTGGGCGGGGTGGGCAGCAGTTTTCGGTCGGGTTAAGAAATTCCGTTGGAGGGCTGCCCCGGCCCGAAACTGACAGCCCCCATAGTTCGTAGGGGGGAACTTAATGTCTGCCGTGAATGAAGACCAAAGATCCCTTTTGGAGTAGCCATGTTGCTGCTACACGGTTGGTAGCGTAAAACCACGCAGAAACATTTGATGAGTGGACAACAACCGAAGGCCACATGTGGGAAAACATATCATGCCAAATGCCAATGTACATAAATAGCATAAACTACTCAAGATGTAGTCCTCTATAATAGGGAAACACACCTTACACATAGTAAATTATGTTGCCTAACACACGATGCCATCTCGATGATACTAAACTTGTATGCTTTACTTCTCAAACCGATGTCCATCGCCCTTACAATTGCAAATTTAGATTGACATATGTTCCACGACGCAAACCTTGGGTCTTTGATATCATAACGATTATCCCCTTGTCATGGTCCCATTGAACACGGTGTAGGTGCTGAAGCATGTCATGTCTCAATACTTGTTAAGGGTCGTACAAATTGTCACTTATCATGTACAAACACACTTTCAACGAAATACGAAATCCTTCGAACTCTTGAATTTTGGAGAAATTATTTCTAGACTTGGTGAAGCTCGTAGAAATTATGTGTGTATGGCGTACATTGGCCCCTACATCCATTAAGCTTTAGAAAATTACCTGATCGTCCAATGGTAGAGGTATGTTTGCAGATGCGTGAGTGGAATATGGGGCCCTTTGGAGTGCCTTGAGTTGGTGATATTGTAGAGTGTTGTCTAGCTCAACACTTTGCATACCAAAAGCTAATTTCCACGTTGGATTAGCACATATCTTGACCAATGTGGATACGACACCTGGCAACATTCTTCCAAAAAATCAATTATTATGTGTCGAACCAAACAACACCATCCGGAGTAAACTGATAATTAAGTCCATTTGGACAAATCACTTGTCCAAAACTAAGGGATGTGGACTTGTGGGTACAAAAACATCAAAAGGTGGGGGTGGTCCGGCTCTAGGGATAGATGGCCCCTACTCATATCCATTTTCCACGCCATCAATGGTCTTGGGATTGTTCAAGTGGACTGTTGAGTTAATTGTGGAGTTGCTCTGAATGTTCATATCGAACCCTTCAATTTTGTTGAATATTGAACTTGGAATGGTTATCATATTTTGAGCACGCAATCCAATTCATTTTAAACACATGTCCTTTTGGAATCCAATGTTGGAGCCACACCAAACCATATATATACCACTCAAATGCAAGTTAGGTGTCACAATAAGAAAGTAACCAAATAAGGAAGGGTTGTCTACCTTATTTGATGCCCTAGTAAGTGAAGGACATGTTTACTCGAAAGTCATTAGGCAATGGCTCTTGAGAATCCTTGAATTCTCATTGGTTGATAGTACCATGGGCCACTGCTTTAGGTTTACACAAGAATAGTTTTGGACCACAACCCATAACAATCTAGTGCATGACAAATCTACATGGAATCCCACATGGCAAGTATGGATAATGACTTTGGTGTACACATAGTTAAGCGAGGGAAAGAGGAGCCGCTTGATTCAAATGGAAAAATCAAGAAGTTAAGTTAGCTTAGGGATAGTTTCCATGGAGGTCGCTCGCCCAGCAGATTCTAGTGGAAATGTAGATTTTATCTGGTGGAATCTACATTTCCACTATAATCTGGTGCCCTACATGGAAACTAACCCTTAGGCCGCAGCTCGTCGACGATATGCGTTCAGTTGAAGGCCGGCCGTTGAAGCGGCCACCTGCATGCCCCTTCCCTTCTCCCCAAATTTCCACCTTCATCACTCCTGCTCACTCTTCTCTCACCATTTGCTTCCTCTAAGTTAAGTAAGATACATGTCTTGACCCAAAATTCTGAAAGACGTCAGGAGAGTTACACGCTAACCTAAATGTGTTTTCTCATGTGTTTGTGGCCAGATTTGGTCTCACGAGAGCTCCCTGATGTTCAGGAGTAGCCTAGCCATCCACGCTCTCCCACTTCACCATTTGATCCGAGGAGCTAGGCAATTCGTGTTATTGAACCGAGTCCTGGTGATCCTTTTGTGATGTGTTTGAAAAGACCTTATGGTTCCCCCTTTCAAGCTCATCGTGAGCGTCACCTCAGGAGCAGCCATCACTCATCTCTCACCGTTTGCTTCCTCTACATGTCGAGAGAACCAGGAGTTGCCTAAATGTTAGCCTTAATGTCGAAAAAGTTGAGAATTTTTGTGGTTAACCTGAGTTTGATTTCTAATGTGTTCGTGGCCACAGCCCAGAATTGGTCTCTTGAGAGCCACCTGATGTTAAGGAGCGACCGTCGCGCTGCTTACTTCATTATTTGCTTCTCCACATGACATCAACTTACATAGACATGCGATTGTATCGAGATTTGGTGTTTGAAGATCCAGGTTGGCCTTCTCAAGCTTATGATGAGAATCACCTTTCGCTGAGGAGCAGCCAACACTCTTTTCTCACCCTCTGCTTCCACTTTGTCGAAAAGAGCAGGAAAAGTCGACCTTGTTAAACTAGTTGACCTGTCTTTCCTTATGGGAGTTGTGGTAAGATTTTTGGTCTCTTGAATGCACGTGATGCTAAGGAGCAGCCAAGAATAGCATGCTAACCTAAACATGTGATTGCAGTAAGATTTCTTCGTTCAAAGGTCCCCGAGTGGTGAAGCCTCATGGACAAGCGCAGAATCTGTTTCAGGTCGGTTTTGAATGGCTCATGTGGTTTCTATGATATCTCCCACGATGACTATGCAATGTGCATAGAGAATTGTGGAGTATAAATTTGTGCTCCGTGTTTCCTGAGGAGGATAAGGGAAGTGATAGCGTGGAATCAGCTTCTTGCATTGTTGTTGCGGAGAAAGTCTACGACTGACCAACAATAATGGCAAGTTTTTTCATCCAGACACTTACGTCGGTGTTAAGTTGTCCGCGTGGTCGACATTACGTTGAGATCGGCATAGTTGCAGACGTGTGTGGACTGTGAGCCTATTGGAATTGGAAAAGTGAGGAGCGTGGGATTGTAGCTTCTTGCATTGTTGTTGTCGAGCGAATATAGGATTGCTCGCTGGTGAATGTCGATATATTAAGGGCAGTTACTATTTTAGTTGCTCTTGACCAGGTGCGAAAAGAGTTGAGTGCGTGACGGAACAACCGCGGAATGAAATTGGATGGGATGATAAGCAAATGAAGATGATGACTTGAGTGATCTATTTGAAGAATTCCAGTTTCAAAGAAACCCTCAAAGTCGCAGCCATGGCGTGTCCATACATGGTGCAGACATCTCTTTCGTTCATGGCCATTACAGCGCTGGCGGAGATTCACCGCGTCTTCAACCGAGCGGAGCTGGCTAACCCGACGGTCCCGATAGTTAAGGAGATCATGAAAGCTCGGAACAAGCACATAGTGCTACATGGGTTAGGCAGGGAGGGCCTCATGATGAAGGGTTTTGCAATGCGGTTGTTCCACTTGGGCTTGGGGAAAGTGCATGTGTTTGGTGAGGTGTGTACTCCGCAGCTGAAGGAGGGGGACCTTTTGATTGTGAGCTCGGGGCCGGGATGGTTCAGCAGCGCGGATAGCATAATTGTTGAAGCTACTGCTTCGGGTGCAAGAGCATTGGTAATTACTTCGAAGCCTGAAGGAGAAGCCGCCAAGCTTGCATCAGTGGTGGCAATTGTGCCAGCACAAACCATAGCTGAGCCAGATTTCCCCCCCGGGGAGGAACCTCCGGAGCAACCAGCCGATGGTGTGGAGATGGTTGATGGCAAGATGCCATGGCAACTCGACCATGCGAATCAAAAAGCCGGGAAAGTACCCGCTGGTGATCCTATGGCTGCTGCACCAAAAGGGAAGTCAAAGCTCAGTGTGAAGCTTGATGACATGATTGCCAAATCTGAAGCTGCCAAGAAAGGCTCCATCAAAGAGGGAGGAGAAGAAGTCCGAGGTTCCAAAGCTGGCAGCATGTTGATGGTTGGCGACCAAGCGGAGGGTAGTGGCCTGAAAGCGGGATTGACATTGTATCCTCCTGAGAAGGCTAGGTTTGTAGTCACGGATAACAAGATCCTGCCCATGGGTAGCTGCTACGAAGGGGCACTCTTCATCCTCTTCGAAATCGTCGTGTACACGTTGCGAGAGAAGCTCCAGGAAACATTACCTATCATGCGCGGCCGCAACACCAACTTGGATCATTTCCCTCCCACTCACGCTTGCGGCCCTCCACCCCCCTCTCCTCCCCCAACTCCTCCTGGCGAATGTGGCCGTCGTCACAGCTTCCATAATCCCTCTGATGGCCTTGGCACTGGCGTTGAGCACTGGCCGTCCCCTAAACCAAGCTTGACAGCAAGTCCAAAAACAAGCCTGAAGCCTGACGCTAAACCAAGCCTGAAGCCCTCCTGACGGAATAATGTCTCAACTTCTCCATTTCAATACCATCGGATGTCCGTCTGGCAACAGTATCGATTGGCTGTGAATTGTCCGCAGGTATGTACTCTTTCCTTGGGAACGTATCACCATAATTTCAGACTTGACTCTTTGATACTTGCCAGATTGACAGAAGAGAGAAACTTAGGTTTATTTCTGTTTGTATCGGCCTTTCTTTCTCTCACAAGCGGACACCGTGTTTGTGCAGTTCCTTTGCACAGTTCTAAGAGTCTTGTGACTCTTATGTACCAGCTTATTGCACCATATTGATCATGAAAACTTTTGTTGCACCAAACTTCTAATGTACTCATTCCTTAGAAATGTGTCGACATTATCGGCACCCTCAAGTCGCCGTAGTTCCAGACTTGACTTTGTGATACTTGCCGGATGGACAGACGTGAGAAACTTAGGTTCATCTCTGTTTGTTTGTCTCTGCCTTTCTTTCTCACAAGCGGACATCTTGTTTTTGCAGTTCGTATGCACAGTGCTAAGAGTCTTGTGACCATCTTATGTATCATCTTATTGCAACCTATTGATCATGGAAACTTCTGACACTTGCACCCAACTTCTAATCGCCAGTTGCAGAGTTTTGTCACTTCCATTTTCCACAAAACCTGCACCATCTGATCACTTTTCCCAACTTCCTCTACAAATGCATGACACTCTACACCTGTCTGTGTATGAGCGCCTGTTACCATGGAAGATCATCCCAAACCATCTACATCTGAGCTCTTCACCATCAGATAAGCTTCTCACCAAAACTACATCCTGAATGCAAATTCAATCACTTCATGCAAATTCAATCACTTCGTGCTACATCATCTGCTCTTTGCTCTTCACTCTTTGCTCCTTCAGTCACCAGCTAGTAGGATTCCTTCTTGTATGCCAGTGTTTCCATTACTGAATCTGTTTCACTCTTTCCTTTGTTGTAGTATGAAGCTCACCCTAGTTAGCATGCCAAATGCAAATCCAGTGATTTTTGACTTCCTGTCATTTCCAACCCTCCGCTATTTTGCATACCCACCAGCCTTTGCACCTTCTATTGTAAATTTCCACTCTTGGGTGTGTAGTTTCAATTCATGGTTCCTTCGCCCCTATTTAGTGTTTCAGGTCTTCCATGTCAGCACAACGGGCCTGGTTCTGACTCATTGCGTCAGGACTTGGCCGTTGGGGATGTAGCTCAGATGGTAGAGCGCTCGCTTAGCATGCGAGAGGTACGGGGATCGATACCCCGCATCTCCACTTTCCGCTTCTATAGCTCAGTTGGCTAGAGCACCCGTTTAGTAAGCGGGAGGTCCTGAGTTCAACTCTCAGTGGAAGCAGTCTTTTTGCAAGCTCGGGTTTTCAATGAATTACTGTAGCTCAATTGTGATGGGATTTCTCCTATACATTGCACATCTCGGGATTCAAGGTGTACCTGGTAGTCCGCCGGGGATGTAGCTCAGATGGTAGAGCGCTCGCTTAGCATGCGAGAGGTACGGGGATCGATACCCCGCATCTCCATCCCGCTTCTATAGCTCAGTTGGCTAGAGCACCCGTTTAGTAAGCGGGAGGTCCTGAGTTCAACTCTCAGTGGAAGCACCTTTTGGGTGAATTGCAACACTTGTGCCCATGGTCTGGGTGTGGTTGCGTCATTTTGTTGAGTTGCAGCACTTCGCATTTTCCTTGATAGAATCATCAAAAGTAAGTTCTTGTGTCATTCTTTCACATCTTGCATTGGTAGGGAGACGGTTTGTGTTTTCTTCACTCTTTTTTCTACTTGATTGCTATAGTTTTTCATTCTTTGACGGTCTCGAGTGTTTCGACCTCAATATCTGCTAGGCATTAATCTGTCATGTCGACACTACCAAAAAGCATCTATGATAATAGCTGCATGAAAATTCAGGAAAACATTTCGAAGAGGCATAGTGCTGCAATGCTTGAGTAGGATCCTTGAAATTGGAGATATTGATTGGATCATCCAAAGTACAAGTCAATAAATGGATGTAGGCATACATCAATCCCACGAGCAATTAGATGACCCTGCATCAGTTCTTCAATTTACTTGTCTAATCGCAAACTATTACCCTCAGAAAGGTACTCTGTTTATAGACAATTTATACATTATGAGTAGGAGGAGAAATAAGCAGCAAGGAGCTAAGATGTCATTCTGACACGATGACCATTCTGCTACTTGAAACATCAAGTCCAAATTCTTTAGACCAAAAACATCCACCCACCACTCCTTGTCGAACTGTTTGACTCTATGCAAGCTGCTCCAGACCACAGTATTGTAGAGAAGTATTGGATCAGATGCAATCTTTTCCACACAAACAAATGAGATGAACTCCGCTACATTTTTCTGTGGAGTCTGAGAGTTTTGTGGGCGGTTGCAAATTCTAATTCTTAGGCAGAGATTGACACAGCGAGGTAATTGAGGGGTACATTAGGAGTTTAAATAAAATTGATTAGAGAGAGTGGGGAGTTTGTAGAAGGATTTCCGAAATGCTGTGGAGCACGAGAAACTGCCCTCTAATGCAGATATAATTGCACACCATTTGAAAGAAATTAGGGAGAGCACACTAATGAATGCACATTGTTTTAGGCGAGTATACCTTTCACTGGCTCCTACTGAGGATTGATAAACTCAACTTGATTATGTGGATACCACATGGCAGCAGAATGTGCATAAATTAGTTGATCCTTCTCATGCATTTTAGTACTGAATTCTCAAGCATCTTGTTTTGCTTCATGAGAATAGTACTGTGGTGAACATACTGCTGAATTAGCCATATAAGCTAAATATGTGGACATTCGGTGCATCCAAAATTCCTGCAATGTGTGCAAGCCTGACATCCAATTTTATTATCCATATTCACAATATGAACCGGTATAATTACAGCCACTGATGCACTGGGGAGGTCATGCATAAAATACTTCTACATAATTTCCGCCCATCCTACCTATATAGCATTTGTGGCCTCAACCGTGAGCAGGCACGATATTTTCGGAAATTGCTGTATCATGTTGAGTTGATAGTGTCTCTATACTAAGCTTCAGGAAAATACACCACATGAATACAAACAGTAGCTTGATCAATCCCCATGATCATGCATCGAAAATTGCCACTAAATGTGGAGATTCCACTAGCAAGAGAGTTTCCACCTTCAGATTCCATTTAGACCCTCAGAAGCGCGGCAAGCAGGTAGGGTAGCACTTGATTGCAATTGTCACATTCCATACTTTATGGCCATACCAGAGCTCGATAATGCCCTCAGAAATAGCTGCATTAGGTAGAGTCTCGCACACAATTGATGAGTCGGAAAGGAGAAAGCTACGAGGTACAGAATCACTACGTTTCGAATGTTGGACCAATTGTGGTGAGTGTAAATCACAGAGCTTAAAAAGGATGGTTGTGTGACAAGTAGGCTTGTCCTGATTATCGAACTCTGTAGGTTGGTATGGGGGGCCACAGCCAGTCATTGAAGATACATTGAGGGACAAATGTATTTAGCTGCTGTGGCCTCAATGTATCCTGCATTGCCAAATATCCAATCCAAGGAAAAAAACCATTGAATGTATCAGTTCAGAATAATCGCACAGTTTCATCAAATTTTCTGTCAAGATTGCTTGGTACCTATATTGCAGACATAGGCAATTCCATAACAATGCGGAATAAAATGTAAGTGTAGTCTGTTGCACAGTCACATTGTTTCTACATAGTTGAACATTCAGCCATCTCCTACGGTAGAGCCTTAGCCTGCAACCTCCGAGCTAACTGGAAATGAGTCCATCGCTTGTCTCTCAACTTACTCCGAGAGAGAGAAAGACAGAGAGATGCGGGGACAATATTAAATCCAATAATCAACAAACTTATTCCAGAACTTATTGTCAATCTACCTGGAACTAACTAGTCTACGTGGACCATTGGAAGTCTTTGGGTGTCATTCGAGTAAGCATTCTACTACTATTGACTCTATGATGTATCTTTGCATAATGCAGGTTGTTGCATTCCTCACATTCGGCGGCGGGTTGATGAAGAGCCTGCCCTTTTAAGTTGCAAGCTCCCGCCTAGGTCGACCATCTCCCCCAGTTCCTTATCTGTACACAATGCTCATAGTATCTCCATACTACAAAAAATACAAGATGAGTACAACCAGTAACTTGATCAATACCCGGAATCATGCATCAAAAAATTGCTACCGGGGAAATTCTACTACCAAAGAGCTATCTCTGTTCTGGACTTTCTAGATGCAAAACTTGGTCCAGATGAAAGGGAAGTAAAGTCTCGACAATTTCGGAACTCTCAAAACAGAGATGTGTGCGAACAAGCCATACAAATCTCTACCATTCACGAGACATTGAACTGCAAGGGGATAGTCTACATCAACTGAGAAGACCCGCATGGCTTCTTCATCGTGCACCACCAATGACAGAGTGCAATCTTCCGCCCTCTGCAGTCGTAGTATCAGACCCCAACCACGGCAGTACGGATGCTGAAATAGGCGCACAAGGCTACTGCGGCACCAGCGGGGTGCAATCGTTGTGCGACTATTTCAGCATCAGCACTCTCGTGGTTGGCGTCAATTTCCAAGGCGGACCGTTGCGGGTGCAATCTGCCGCCCTCTGCAGTCGTAGTATCGGACCCCAACCACGGCAGTACGGATGCTGAAATAGGCGCAAAAGGCTACTCCGGCACCAGCGGGGTGCAATCGTTGTGCGACTATTTCAGCATCAGCACTGTCGTGGTTGGCGTCAATTTCCAAGGCGGACCGTTGCGGGGGTTAAGGTGATCGTCCTCTGCTCGGTGGAGTAGCTCGGTCTGCTCGCCGACTACGTTGCTGCCAATCCAAACATTTGCCAACGAGGGCATCGCCAAAGTAGAGTCCAGACTAAGCAGCGTCTCCGAACACACCAATTTGCTACGAAATCCTCTGGCAAACCATCTATGAGCCGCCGAACTACACTAAGCGAGCAAGCGATCGAGCGAGCGAGAGCCGCATCACAGGCGCCGGCTGCTCACTAACTTCGGAACGCAATGGAGTGAGGAATGAACCCCAGAGAATTATATAGGTAGTGGAGCACACAGTACCCACTAACTTAGGGCCTCTAGTGTACACTACACTAAGTGTTGTATTTAGTTAGTGGCACCAATTCTATTTGTCATGCTCGATACAAATTTTGGAAACCGCCTGTGTAGTCTCACCAACACTAATTGTAAACGTAACATTCTTTGTCATTCCTTGTAAATTGTTCTTGGGAATCATAGATTTGCAATGTTGCAATTATTGGCACTTACTAAGCGTTTTTTCATCCAACTTTCGATCGTCCATGGCAATCTTTCATCATAGAAATGTTAGGACGCAGATTATACCAATAGTGGATGAACTAAAAGCAAGTTAGGGTGACATTGTTTGTGAACTTATTCATAAGAAGTGTGTCAATAGCAAAGATACCACAGTGACATAAAATACCATATTATGACACTTAATACAACATTTAGTGTAGTGACTACACTAAATACACTACAATATTTGTTGGTAAAATATGAGATATAAAGTAAATAGATATAGCATTGCATAATTCCAAATAGTAAGTGACACTAAATACAATATTTAGTGTAGTGACCATGACCACCGTGTTTTAAAATCTCTCAATGGTTGGGAACATTGGTTGGGAAATGAGTGGTGGTCCCACTTTGTTTTACACAAGGCAACTGAAAATAAGGTGACCATGGGTGAGCATGTTAGAAAATAAAATTTGAATGTCTAATTTTAACACCGCAATGTTCAACAGATTTTCCTTTTTAGTGTTATTATATGTTTTATTTTCATTAAAAACACTACGTCCCAATCTAACTTGTCCGCTTCACACCATGTTCCTGACCAAGGCTTTCAAAAAGGTGATGTGGATTTCTCTTGCTCATGGTCTTCGGACCGCCGACCAAGTCCAAGAGAAATCCTGCATGATTTTTTCTCACAGACCTTGGGCATGTGTGTAAAAACGGCCCTTACCAAACCGGGTTCTCAATTAGGCTTGCAGAGAAATTTATTGGTGCCACAACATCACTGACATGTCACCCATTGGTTGGTGCGGCCGGCTTTAAATTGCGCTTTATAGAAACTGCAAATCTTTATAGAAGCACGTTGCAGGGGTTACATGGACATTAATTTTGACCAATAATAATAATAATAATAATTGAGACAGAAGGTTGACAGGCCAACACCAAAGCACAGGAGGCAGTTAACCACCTGGCAAGTTTTTGTCAAGTAGAGGAGATTTCACAGCCGGGTATCGAACCGCCAACCTCTTCCTTAAGATTTGGGTATCTCTCCACCATCATCCAGTAGTTTAGATAATAATAATTACTTGGTTGGAAAGAAAATTCAGGGCCACTTCACACACGAGACTGAGAGCCCGTGACCAGTACACTTCAAGCACTCTCATTGGTGGAAAAAGGCGGAGTCGGTCCAAGTTCACTTCACACTACGCTTGAGGGACCAACGGAGTATGTGAATGCAAGATGGATGTAAAGTCTACATGGATTCCTATGTGGCATCAAATGGATCATGTTTCATGGTCACTTGGACTATTTTCAAAAATCACCTCTTGGAGGTAGGCCTAACACAAAACTGGTAGACCATGGCACTCCGAACGCTCACAACCATTGATTTATTCTATTTTATCATGCTTGAGGACTCCGCATGAATTGAAATTCATTGAAATAGCATTTGGTTGAGGGCCTGGTCACATATGACTTCACACTACACTTGAGGGTCTGTGACCACACTACATGATTTTGGAGGTGTGTTGGGACAGCCTTTGGACACTTTCTTTTGGGCTCTCACAATTTCATGGACACGGCTCTTGGCTCGTGTGTGAAGTGGCCCTAAGCTTCCGATTTTGGAATAGCATCTTGGGCATCTTTCTTCAAACTTTGATCGGATGAGTATAATGGGTCAGTATGGATCCATCTTCACAAGGATAGACATGACCAATGATGTTGTAAAAACCAAAAGAAGTCGCAAATGGAACAACTTAATGAAAGGTTTTGTGCATGTACTTCTGAGAAATAGCCAACTTTGGGGGGGGGGTCTAGTTTAGAGAACCAAAAGCACGTGAATGTGAAAATATGGTAATACCTCCATATGCACATTTATCATGATAATTTTTAGGGTCCAATTTTTGTTGGATATTATCTCATAATTCACTCACACTTGTTTCATTTGATGAGAAAAAACATCCATATAAAATGTGGTCTTCAAAACTTGGGTGAAAATAAACAACTTACATACTTGCACATGCTAGTCATGAACAAGGCAATTTGGATAAAGTGTAATAATTTTTTTTTGGAATTACCAATGTGCATTTTAACTCTCAGATTCATTGCACCAAGCAAGGAATAACCGGTGGGTACTTGGATTAGATTTTAAGCACGAAGAGGAATCAAGATTACATAGCATATTGAAATTTTATAAGTTAAAATGCACGGAAACATGTGCAATAAGTTATGTGGTATTCAAAAGATTGTGTATAATCTAGTGGTGAGGGTTCGGCATAATAGCTTGAGTGGGAACTTGAGCTTAGAATCCATTGAACATTACATGTACAAGTTGTCCTTGCCTTGAAATGTGTCTAAGTTGGTTTCAATATGAACTTGGTCTTCTAGGTTGCTTGAAACAGTTTAGAGAAAACCACCATCAGTCCAAGGCATAACGTATGGAGTGATTACCTTTGAGTACGATTTTCTCCCAGCAGAATGATACCGTGATTTTGAAAACCGGTTCTGCATTGGTGGCTCCACCTGTACGTCAAAGATATGGAAGAATAGAATATCGAATTCGCAATGAATTTGGGAGGCCTCGAGGATATACTTGCAAACACGAGTACAAGAAGATCTTGCGAGTCAGTCATTCCTCACATCGATCCTTTGAGCTTCAAGAACGTCAGAGCACATCGCTCTTGTATCCACCCGGGAAAAGATTATACAACATTTTGGCCATTAAATGAGTATTTTTCTAAATCAATCCTAGTTTCTAGTTGACTCTGAACCACGCAACCCAAGAGTATTCTTCTGCATCAGCTACTAAGATAGCTCAACTTGAGCGAAAGTGAAGGATGATGAGGCCATTCCTTTTCCTCAACACCTTTCCAGCTCCCCAGTGGGATTGAATGTCATAATCCTTGACTTCACTGTATGATGATCCCAGTTGTGGGACACTCGTCAAACGTGGTCACTGATGAAACTCATAAATTCGACATTTCAAAGTGCACATCGCAAATCCTAATACATGTTGTCAAGGGTACATACAAGGGATGGGCCTTGAACTTCTGAGCGTATCAAATGCATGGGTTTAATTAAATACCCAAATCCATCAGCCAACACTGGCGAGAACCTCTCAAGATTCTATGCTTGAATCTCACATGCCAGATTTTTGGACATAATGGGTCAAAATCTTAACGTTCCACACCGGTTGCATGTTGTGATCTTCCGGTTTTCCTTTATTGATTTGAGGCATATTCCCTAGATTCCTCTAAAACGATCAGTAATTTTTCTGAAGTCTTGAACTTCAAGTGGTTGTTTCCCAAACTCAACCAGTTCATCTGGAACTAGCGATCGGTTTTCCCCATGATTCATTGGCACATGCGATGCAAACTGGACTTGGGGACAACCTTTACTCTCCAAGCGGCACTAAGTTAATCCCGACTACCTGCTACTGTAACCACCCATAGAGGAGATTTTCACGCCAAATATGGGATGCAAGCATTGATGAGAGGGTTATTAAGAGCCGGGTCTCACCCATGAACAATGAAATGTCTCAACTGCTTCACCTGTTGATTAATGAACGACAAGCATTGTGCCCTTGTTCTTGATTGTGCAGAGGCCAGGCGCCATGAAACAATGTAAGAGCTGGTTCACACGGGTCCCAAGTCCCGAGACCCACTCATGTTAGCAAGTCTTAACATGGAGGCGAAGTCCCAACTTGTGAGTCTCAAGTAATCACTAAAATATGGTTAAATATCATTCAAGTTAAATCTTGATTATTTTATGCAAAAATATTCATGGGACTTGGGTTCAGAGTTGGGTCTAGCTTTTTGTTCGACTCACCTTGCAACACGAGTCCCAAGCCTCATTTCCAAAAAGTGCCGCCATGTAGGCATCCATGTCATAGTTGGGACTTAGGACTTGGGACCCTGTGTGAAGTGGTAAGTCCCAACTTCCATGCTCTCAACGGTTGAGATTGCATGGATTGATCTCATGTGACTTGGGACTTAGGACTTGAGACCCTGTGTGACCCGGCCCTAAGACAAAGCTCTTCCGAAGCAGAGCATTCATTAGGAGCAAGTCCAACCAAGTGGTTGCAAGGTGAGTCTAACGGGAGTTTCACTTAGCTTCCATGGCCCTTGTGTAGACTAGTGTTGGTTTGGTATATAGGGGAATGAATGGTATCAATACTCAACATCAATGAAGAACATACATCGTGTGGGTATCAAAGTTGTAACACCAATCCAATATTGATATTTGGTGGGAATCTCACGGTGAGAGTCTTTGTATGCCCGAGTTATTATTTGGGTCAGAATCATTCTAAACCATATTGATACTAGGATGATATTGTATAGGTATGAAGGCTCTTGCATGCTATATAGACCTGAATGGTCTCGAAAACAAAAATACCTTCATATACCCATACCATGTGGGAATCAAAAATTGTGAAATCCTCATTATAGATGCCCTAATGGTATCAAAAAAGACAATATTGGACCAACATTGGTCTTGTAGACAACTTGGTAGACATGTCTCACATGGTTATTCGTCCTCCCTTGCTCGCTATGAAATACAACTCTGATACCTTGAGTCTAAGCGTTATTTGATCCATGAATGTGGATGGAGAAGCCATGTTCGATGCTCGTCTGATTGTTTAGAAATTTGAAGTCCTCCTTGAAATTTGAATTAGTATGAATGTTGACGGCCAACTAACGGTCAAGGAGCCATAACTCGGTCACATAACCCCCCTCACCCCCCCCTTTACTTATGTCGACCACTGAGTGTGGCATGGTTGACAAATTTTGAACACATAGTCCAATCTCTTTTAGACACCTTTTTTTTCTTTTGTTTTTTGATTTTTGATTTTTTGGTGGTCTTTGTTCATATATATCCACACCTGACTAGCCAAGATTGAAATTCTAGGCATCCATTTACAATACATGACCAAAGTAGGCCCCGTTTAGAATAAACCAATCTATGTTACGGAGGCTCAAGGCCAAAATCCAAAGTGTGGATTTTGGAGGCTATTTGTGTGTATTTTGATGTACTCGAACCTAATGAAATTACTCAATATTTGATTGCCTTACACGGCCTTGTATTGAGGTTAAAATAGGCACACATGCCAAGCCTCACATGAGCAGATGCAATACTTTGTTGGTAACTTGAGAGGCAGATTTGAAACAGTGTATTGTAGGTACCCCTTTCAATCCATTGCCAGTTTCATTGACTCTCGTATTGTTGTATTACAAGATGGAGATTGACAACATAAAAGTTCATTTCAAATGATCAAACTTTAGGTTTAGCATCAATACACTACAAGCCCGACCTATTCGTCAGAAATCTCCAGTGCACTAAAACAATCACCTGAACTTATTGGAAGATTTGGAGTTCAGTAACCAACTTTAATTAACTGCGTTGAGAAAGATATCCAACTTTACTTACAAATCTCATTTAATAGAGTCACTATTTGTTAAGTCTTTGCGTCATATTCCCGTTGAGTTGGCTTAAACATGAGTTTGAGAGCTTATGCATAAAGTCACCCAAAATTTCTTACTATGGGAATTACCATACTCAAGTTGTTAAAAACCGGCTATATAGTGTGTCCTACTAGGATGGGTGAGTCAAGCTAGCCTTGCATATGCTGGTCCGGGATTTAGAATGATAGGTTCCATAGTCATACCCTACTTTAGATCCTAAAGTTGTGTCAAAAGTTTGAGATGATGAGAGAATGTCCAAAAAGTTCCACCCAACTTCCAAAATAGGGTTCCAAAATAATGGCTTGAGCTAACCAGCTCTTCATAGAAAGTTTTGGGGACGCTTCACCTTCCCCAACGAGTTTTTTTGGGGAGGGGAATTTGATAGGATAAGGGCCGGGGCCCATGACTCTTGGGCAACCCCCGAGAAGACTTTCTTAATTCGACCAAAACACTCTGCCCTCCCTGCCCCACTTCAAGAAAAAGTTTCCCATGCATTCTTGAAGGTTGCCTTGTCCATAAAACCCATATTGAGTGCACCTCACCTTCAAGGCCCAAAATCAATGTACGTGTTCACTTCCAGTTAGTACAGGAGCAATTGATTGAGATTTCATTCCCAAATTGAAACCGTCAGTAAAAGCATGTACTTGACTTGGAAGTTAAAACTATGAAATAATCCTCATGAGCAATGAGGTGATAATTTTTGTGACTTACCACTTGAAAAGGCCTTTGTCGCTTAAAATTGAACTTAAAATAATGAGCTAATTTTATCTCAACCATTTCTCATTGTTTTAATTACTGAACTCTCCTTTCAAAAGTATCCATACACATTTGGACTAATTAATCTGAAAAATCAAGATCATTACTCTCATATTCAAGATAATAAAGTAGGCACCGAATTAGGCTTAGATCTTGCACTTAGTTATGTTAAATTATGCTTGGTTAGTTTGTATGTATAGGACTTCTGTAGAAATTTACTTGTGAAAGGCGAAGGCATTAATTGAGATATTATAAAACGAATTATCTAAAATCAACACATTATTTTGGATTCAATTTTAAAATGACAAAGGCCCTTTCAAATGGTAAGTCGCAAAAATTATCACCTCATTGCAAATGAGGATTTTTTTAATATATTTAACTTCCAAGATAATTACATGCTTTACTGACAGTGTGATTTCGGGAATGATATCCCAATTAATCGCTACTAGTTAGAGTGAAATGTAACTACACAAGACACATGCATCTATCCAAAAAGACACGCTGATCCTCCTTTCTAAGCTCTAAGGTGTATGTTAAATGAAATCAACGTCTCCAGAAAAAAACATTTCAAATGGATATAACCCTTGATAACACAATTTTTCATGGTTTGATTGCATATGCTTTTAAGGCAGTACATCGTTCCAACAATGCCGCTACATGTAACATGAAAGAATCTCAAACACTGAGCAAAAACATTCAGTACATCACAACCCGTTTCAAGTTTCATGCAGATGATTCTACATCTACATCAACACTCGAATGTCAATCCAAATATTTTCCTATATATGCGCAAAGAAGAAGTCGTGCCATAGATTCTTGCTGCCAAATAGACTTATCGTTTAGTTCAATGGGAGTTTTGGTTTTGGAGTCGGTTGTTCTGCAAGCGAAACTTTCCATGTTCGGTGAGTTTTGGGTCCATGTTCGATGTGATGGTATGAAAAAAGGACATCCTATATTGGCTCATCGGGGCTGAACTCATTTTACAACCTCTTGCCATGCCAAAATGAGTTCGGCCCCAATGAATCAATATAGAATGCTCAATGTTCAAACCTCCACACCAAATTTGATCATGCACCAACTTACTGAACACATGGAAAGTTTTGAATGCAAAGCAACCAACGCCCGACCAAAGCTCCCGCTTGAATCAAAGGATCACTCTAATGACGAATTCAAATGAAGAAAGAACTCGAAAATAATACTCCGTGCACTATGTGCAAAACCTTCACAAAACCAACACTCATCTTCTGCAGTTTCCATGAGCGCCCCCCTTCTTTGGTTGTAGACCTGCAAATGCCAGGAATCAACAAACAATTTGGTCAAGGATCGGCTGCTAATCTGGGAATAATAAAATTACACTAGATTCTATGGAAAGCATGTATACAAGCATTGCAACATGTCAAGGGCTAGGTTGAAGAAACTGCAGGTAAATGCGATGAATTAAATGTGATACTGCTGTTGATGAAATCGATGGACTTCCCTCTCTCAGTTCGACAGCAAAATCCCAATTCGAAACCGGGCCTTTCATGATACTCACTATATCACCCCATGAATTTGTCCATCTCCGCCTCAACATCAAGAAATCTCTCCAAATTCTACAGAGTGAACTGCATGACAATGGCTCGCAGTAACTTAACTGGGCACACTTTAAATGCGTCTTGACTGAATTGGTTTTCACCTTAATGCACACTACAATGTCATAAAATGGATATTCTCTCTCAACATAAGCTTAGAATGTCCACTTTGTGACATTATGGTGTGCAGAAGGTGACAATATTCACTCAGTCAAAACACACTAACCAAAAGAGGCTTCACATGTACCAAAGTTCATACTTAGATCTTACTACACTAAATATGATATTTAGTGTCATATGGTATTTTATGTCAATATGGCAACTTCTGGGATGACACTTCTCATAAATAAGTGGGTAAATATTGTCATGGATGATGGATGAGTTCATCCACTGGCCAAAACCCCACGTTCTCTTGTTAGCAACTTGTGATGAAATATTGTCATGGATGATTGAAAGTTGGATGAAAAATCACTTGGTAAGTGACTATAATTGCAACACTGTAAATCTATAATCCCCCCCAAAAATTACAAGGAATGACAAATAATATTGAGTTGACATTTAGTGTTGGTGACACTATACTGCGGTTTACAATTAGTATTGAGCAAGACAAGTAGAACTGGTGACACTAAATATCATATTTAGTATAGTTCTTATATCAAGACTAGGGATCTACTATCTATCTCAAAATTTTGAGAGTAATGTAAGTGAGAAGTAGGCCATGAACGCTTAGTGGAAGCTTGTCATACAGCAATTTAGAATTGAGGAATTGGCTCTCACCTGTCTACTTTACACTCCTCAACCACAAGCAGCAAGCAAGAAACCACAGTTGCATTTCCGGCTCTTGCCACCCTAAGCATCAAAGTAGTTGTATGGAGTTGAGATCTTGAAATCGTGCCTGCCGCACCTCTGGTTCAAATAAAATTGTCAGAAATGTTACACCAAGAAATGTAAACATCTTCAACTTAAAACTATGAGAAGGACTATTTCAGAAACATTGAGTTCCTTCTCTTCTCTTCTCCATCACTTGCCTTCCATTTCTACTGGGTGCAAGAGCAAGGGGATTAAGTGAAGATATAAGAGAGTCACAGAGGGTCCTCTAGCATTGTTAAGCTCCTTAGGAGCACACGAAGTTAATCCACATTCTACAGCAGAATATTATCTTGCAAAGAAAGATTTCTAAATAAGATCTATGTGGCCAAGTAGCGAACATCTGAGCAAGGCCTATCTATCACTGATTTAAATGCACAGAAACCAAAACGCTTCCTTGATGCCACATTTCAACAAGTTCACCCATTTCTAACTTGTGAGGGGTGTAACAAGGCCTAATACTGATAATTAAGATTCAAAACTACAGCACCTTGCTCTTAATCTTTAGTTTTACCTCAATGTCTCATACTCCAAAGACTGACTGTTGAGACATAGAGTTGTTGAACGTACAAGTACCTGGTACAAGTAGTTGCTTGCTTATTGATCATACTCTCAAAATGTTTTGCAAGATATCACCCACCAAGTGAATGGACAATGTTTTTTCCTCTTCCACTCACTACAGGGATCCTGTATCGTTGATTCTGCGCTGGTTCTTTGCCACACTGGTAGTTTTTTGGTATCCAAATCTATTCGTCCAGTTGATTTTGAGACCAACAATCTAAATCCTAGTGGCAATGAACCAGTGACAATTGTGGGTACGTGCTCCTTGTAGTGACAAAATGCTAATTTAAAAAAAATGAAAGTCTCCTTCTTGAGCTGAATATCAAAGGGAGCTCATCTTGCACCAAGAGGGAGGAAAGCAAAGAGTGTGGATTGAAGGAAGGTGGGAACATCTTGTCCATTGCAATTCGTACATCGCAGCTCATGATGAGAAAATGCATAAATTCATTGTTGTGGTTGTCAACAAGAGGTTTTCAATTGCAAGTTACCCAAAACATGTAACCAAAAACCTCAAGTTGACAACAGAATAAATTTGTTTATGCATATTCTCAATATGAGTTGCCATGGACAAGTTGCAACGGATGGCTGTAATGGACAAGTTCTCTTCTAGTGTATAAGCAAGTGAAGGACCAGCTGAGATAAGATTTGTCGAAACTTCAAACAGAAATCTATCTTGCACAAGAAATCTAGGTCTGAAGGAATTTTCTACTGAGACAGCGAGTGCGAGAGGTTGAGGAACGGAGAGTAGGAGAGAAGCACAAAGAGCATGCAGAAGGCGAAGATGAGCTATGGAGTCTCGCAGCTCTCTCAGTTATATACAGGCTGGCTCACTTGGTGGGAGTTACCTTCATTGGTTATTTCCATCGTAAATTCTTGATTTTCTGAAGTGCAAGAACTCGTGATTTCAACCGATCTCAAGTCAGGTGAAGATGACGTTGAAGAAGTGATGGTTTTGAAGATGACCAGTTTGAGATGGGAGTTGTTTTTCTAAGGTAAGTTAAGTTAAGTTTAAGTAGTTGTAGGGCATGTTTGCACGAAAACCATTAGGTCATGGCTCTTGAGAATCTTTGAATCATCATTGGTTGAGAGTGTCGTAGGCCTCCACTTTAGGTTTACATGAGGGTAGTTTTGGACTGCAGCCCATAACACCTTCAGCGGATGAAAAATCTACACAAAATTCCACATGACAACTGTGGATAATGTTGGCTAGTTTGGGATTAATGAGTTGGTTTGTGAGGTGCCATTTTTTTTAAGATGGAAAAAGCCATTGGATTCCAAAAAATGTTCTTATAAACAATTGTGATCCCAAGGTTTGGTATCGTTGGAGTTGAGATGCAAAAATTATAAAACATTGAAGTGACGGTTCTCTTTCTCTTTGAATGACCGCATAAACCTTGTCAATTTTGTTAGCTACTTAACCTAGAATGATGTCTATAATTTGATATATCATTCAAATATTGATGACTGATAAAAAAGAATGACCACATGACGCCAATATTTAACCGTATATAAACTAGTGTTACCAAGCACCTCAACTCCTAAAAGTTCATAAATGAGTGACGATTGAAATGGTTTATGGTAATCCAAAAGCTTGCACTCCTAAGAATTGAATCATTTGGAACTTATTTCTTAGGTTGAAAGACATGCATTAATATCATATGGTTTGGAGGCTCGGTTAACAACATCTGGACTACATGGATAACTCTAAATATTGTGTATTCAATTATGGGGTTGAAATCATACTAGAACTACCACATTTACTATTGCAAGAGAACAATTGAGATCATAGTTATGCATTGTGACTTGAATGGTATTTGGGCACATTACATACACTATAATGGGGCAAAACGTAGATTGGGGGCAAATTCGAAACAATATGACATAACATGCTTCAATTCACTAGTACTAAATATTGTATTTAGTGTCACTTACTATTTGGAATTACAAAATGCTATAACTATTTATTGTATGTCTCAATTTTTGTTAACAAAATGTCAAATTAGTTGTTTGGATATTATAGAACAACAACATCTTTACTTGATAAAAAATTACATAAGATGTAGCATTGTGTAACTCCAAATAGCAAGTGACATTAAATAAAAATAATTAGTGTACTATTAATAGTGGCATTGTTATGGATCAAGGGATCTTAAAGGCCATCTCAATTTGAATGTTTAATATGATTGGAAACCTCATTGGAAATCAATTTTTAAACCAATTGATATGCAAGCCCTTCATGACATTTATAGAGGATGATTACAATTCATGAACTAGTTTTATCAAAGTTGTGGAGGCGACATAATATTATTCAATTGCTATCAACCGTTCAATTCTAATAATATCAGTACACTACTTCACCCAAGTTTTTCCCGGCTTGAATCTACTAGTGCAGTGCTGTGCTATGAGAATAAATTGAGTATAATTATGTATATAATCTAGCTTATTCTCGGCCTCACCCAACATACAAACTCAGGTGAATAATGTCATGGACAAAAAATTTCAATGGCTAGTACATCTAGATTTTTCTTTTTGTTAAGGATGACTCTTCATATCAGATTGTGCATATTGTCCATTAAGTTGGTGTGCATTCTTAACTATGCACATTACCATGTACCATCCATATATAGGTGTCAAATTTAGAAGAGCAATCACATATGGTCCACAATGTACCTTGAATGCTCCTTGAGCACCATGTCACAATATATGTAATGGACAACCTGTGTGGAGGTTATGTGGTGGCCTGTTAGAGGGTCCAATGGAATCCTACCCATGACATGTTTATGGTAGATTCATCCCAACTTAACCTCTAAATGTTGAAGTGAAATCTACCCAAAATTGTCTTAAGTAGTCTATTCCAATACATGGGCTCATTCATGAAGAGTTGTACCTCTAATGGTAGATTTGACTATACGGAGAGAATCTTCATATGGTTAGGATTGTTCATACAAAATTTTAACCATCCAAGTGTCCCACATTTGAAGATATATAGCGTAAATTTGTATGTTGGTATGGCATGCTAATTCCTCTAGTTTGGGGGGTTGAATGTGCTAAAAAACATGTAAAACATTTTTGAGATTTAAAAGGTCTCCATGGAAGTTTTCTACTTTAACTAGCTACATGGTGGCTGCCTTCAAATATGTTTAAGGAGATTCACCCTTTTTTGAGAATTAGGCACCAACACAAGAAGCTCCCATGAACTCCTAATAGAAAGTTCCTTTGAAGAGGCACCAAGTATATAAGAGGGTATAGAGTTTGGGCTTCTCTTAGGTATTGTGGGGTGAACTTATTGATTAACCTATGAAGGACCATGTGTAGATCAAAGTAGAACTTGCAACAATTTTTATGTTTTCAATTGTGGACGTTAAAGTTGGTGTTAGTTTAGGATTTTTATCCCAAACCATCCTCATGGATTAGATATAGTAGTATTGATGGTGTTAATATCTTATTCCTATATTATTTGAGAGTGTTTTGACCGTTGAGATTAGGGTGTGGGAACCCAATTCTGGAATAATCTATGGGATGTTCAAATGTAGTCTTTGGTTGGTATTGCCTCCTTGATAGTCACATTATTGTTTTCGAGGTGATCTTTCTCCTTCTAGACCTCCACATGTGAGTTTAGCCCATCTACAATAAGGAAAGAGTAACTTTTGGAGTTATTTAATGTGGTTCCCTAGCCTTGCTTTGGGGCAGATGTCAAATATGGGTTGACTTGAGAAATTAATTCCATAGAAAACACATTTCCCAAGTACCCAAATCCAGGGGGGTAGATAAGATGATGCACATATTTAGAAACAAACAATGCATTTAAACCACAAAATTGGGCCCATTTTAGATGGAATTGGACCTATCCACGTTTACTTGACTTGATGCCCAAGCGCCTCCAAATGTCCAAAAACGGGTCCGCAGAACCCAAATGTCACCATGTTTTTGATAGCTAAAGATTAGCAAATCGTTATCAAATGACTTTTGTTTCTGGCTAGAAGAGAAAGTCTTGCAAGATTGACCCCCTAATGTATATAAATCTATGTGTGGCTCTCAGACAATGGGGAGAGTTGTATGTGTCCTTTTTTGGATGTTGTTTGTGTATCCATAATGAGGATTTCCCTTATCCTTTTTATACATGTAGGGTATGACAAAATCACATGGACAACAACGTTAATTTAAGAGGGAAGGGGGGGGGGGGAGACATTTACCAACCAAAGTGCAAGTACCATTTGGATTTTAGTTATTTACATTAAGTTCATGATTTGTTGATTAGACTATTGTGATGTCCTCTTTACAAGAATGTAATGATGTGGGACATTTTTAAGGGGATCCATTACTTGGAGCAAAGTTAAAATAAAATTTGAGCAAGTCATAATATATATGGGGCATTGCAAAATTGGGTGATAAGGATAATGCTATTTGAAGGTGACGCATAGACTTGTCCGACTTTGACTCTTGCACATGCTACTTATTGCTTGCATTATTGTAGTGAAGAGTGACATTGATAATTTGAGGCCATGCACTGTCCATCGTCATGTCATGTCAGGTCGTGTCATGTTCTTCATGGCTAGAGATAACTATAATTTCAAGCATGTCAAGAGCCTCACAAGAGATTATAACATTAGGTAATAGTAAAATGTTGATATGAGGTGACACCTGGGCTTGTCCTTGAACCTTGCACATGACAACTGTTGCTTGCATTATTGCCATCCATACATACGACCGAGTCATTGAGAAAGACATTGATAAATTGGGGTCGTGTCAGTCATGTACATCATGATAATTTGTGAAAGATGGCAATAATGAAAGAGATTTGGAGAAGATTTTTTTGGGTTTACCAACTTTGCAAGTAAAGTTTGGATGGCTTTGAAGCAAAGTGAAAATGATGTTGATAATTGGAGGTAACATCTATTGTGTACCAAACCCCATGATACTTTCATTATCTACCATGCCTACCCATGCAACTTCAAGATTTAACACATGTTGTAATTCGGGTGATACCATCTCTCCATTAAATATTATGTTGGCAATGTTTAATCGTTACACTATTGTTACAATGTTACGTTGTAGTAATGATCCAATATTGTAATATTCGACGGTAATAATGTTTTGTGGTCCCAAATATTTTTGCCTTTTTTATTTCATATCAAGGTTTCCTTTATGAAGTTGTTTACCACATCGCCCTAAAGCATAAGTGAACATAGCAAGCATAACTTTTGGGATGGAAGGATGTGGACTTCAATCTCATTCTATGCACATGCACCCACTTAGCATTGAGATGCTATTTTCACTTCACGGAAACCATTTTTACATATTTTTAATCCTTCGTAAGAGGAAACTGAAGTCCTAAGGGGGGGGGGTTTACACTATTGTTTTGTTGAGAGGAGAAAGTAAATTACAAGTCAATGTCTCTTAATATGGGTCTTATTCCATTTGGATCATTAGATGGGGGGGGCATAAATATTTAGAATTCTAATCACAACAAGCAATGAGAGCAAGGATCTATGAGTGGTATGAACCTTAAAAACGAGTGAGAAATTGACACCAAAACTTATCAGGCCATGTGCGCACGGATGGACAATCACGACCCCCGCTATCAACTTGAAGGATATAGTGAACAATCACAGCCATCTATATACATCCTTTCTTGTGTTAAAATCATGGTTGCATGTGTTTTACTTTTCTTGGTTACATCATTGTTTCTTGCATGCCTCTATTTTTGCCTCAGAATACATAGTTATAATCTTGGACTCAATAAAGTTGTAATGTGTATGATGGTAAAAGTATCAAAGAAGGTAGGATGACACAAAGAGAGAAAACAAATACAAACTTCATTTTGTATGATAATATGTAGCTACCGTTTTCATATAATACTGTGTCACCTCTATTAATCCTATATGCCTAATAGTTGTGGCTTCTATATTACCTTTCTATTGACATCTTAAAAAACTCAATTTAAAGCATGAATAAGTATCAAACTTGATAAGAAATCAAGGTGAAACAATATCTCTTTCTTTGATACCTCATCATGTAAATACTAAAATTGTCTAGCAAGAGATGCTTGGATGAGTGAAAATGTGTTGGGTATTGTTTAAATTATGCTTCGAACATGTAAATGGTTGGATTGGGTGTGAACATATTAGGTTTGGCCATAAAAACAGTCAAAAGGTTGGAATCTCCCAAGTGGACTTCCAAGATCATTTTGCGGCTACCAACGGGTAGGCATTGAGGAATTATAAGGGATGCACTACTTGAAATACGATTAAAATATTTTTGGGCATGCCAAAAATTTCACGGGACATTGCAACTATTGGTAATAAGGACATTGTTATTTCAAGGTGTTGTATAGGCTTGTCCTTTAACTCTTCCACATGCCAACTATTGCTTGCATTATTGTATAATGACTAAGTCATTGAGAGCGACATTGATAAATTGAGGTCATGCACCGTCCATAGCTATGTCATGTCATGTCATGTTTTTCATGAAGAGAGATAGCTTCAATTTCAAGCATGACAAGAGCCTCACATGAGATTATAACAATGGGTAACAAGTAAAATGTTGATGTGAGATGACACATGGGCTTGTCCTTGAACCTTGCACATGACAACTGTTGCTTGCATTATGGCTATCCGTGTACGTATGACCGCGTCATAGAAAATGACATTGATAAATTGAGGCCATGCACCGTCCAAAGACATGTCCTATCATGTCATGTCAATTAAGGTACATCATGATAATTTGTGAAAGATGGCAATAATGAAAGAGTTTGGGAGATGATTTGTCTAGGTATGCCATTTGTAAGGTTTGGATGACTTTGAAGCAAAGCAAGACTAATGGTGACATTGGAGCCAACATCAATTAGAAACCTATGCATCTCTATATTTATGTTTATGCTTTAACCCCTATCATAAAATAGCCCATTTTTGTTATGTCTAGTAAGTTAATTGGGTCAAAATCCTAGCTTTTCAAACCGGTTCACTAATGCCTTCCGACTGCATTAATGTCAACTTATTGAGCACAAGAACGTTACAAATAGGACACTTTCTATCAGTGGAAACTAAGAATGTCACAAAGTTGACAAACGAATATGACATTAAATCCACTGGATTCTAGGAGTGGTCACATGTTGTGATCTTCTGGTTTTCCTTTATTGATTTGAGGCATACTCCCTACATTCCTCTAAAATGATCAGTAATTTTTGTGAAGTCTTGAAGTTCAAGTGGTTGTTCCCCAAACTCCACCAGTTCATATGGAGCTAGTGGTTGGTTCTCCAACTAAGTTATTCCCAACTGCATGCTACCGTAACCACCCATAGAGGAGATTTTCACGCCAAATATGGGATGCAAGCATTGATGAGAGGGTTATTTAAAGCTGGGTCTCACCCAAGAACAATTGAATACCGTAGTACCATAGCAGGTTCGTCCTAAAATAATTCTAAAAATAAAAAACGTAAAAATTAGAAAATTCTGAAGACAAAAAAACGAAAATAGAATAAATTAGTTTTTGAAATATTTTGCTATTTCTAAGCTATTTAGGGTCATTTTTACTTATTTTTTGCTAAAAAACAAAAATTGAGAAATTCAAATTTTGAGAGGCGAACCTTATTTTTTCAAAAAAATTAAATATTCGTTCGCCAGGTGGCGAACCTGCTATGGTGTTACGGTACACTCTAAACTCCATAGTATCACACCTATGGCAACCAAAGTGCACGGGATGTTACGGAGTTTTGTAGTATTAACATGGATGCATGATACTAGTGAATTAGTGTAGCATGTGACACTATGGTTTAACACAAAGTGCAACATATTAAATGGTGTGGTGTGGTGCACTGCACTTGGCCTTTGTAGGCGATGTGGCATATGCATGCACCAACATTCAACAAGTGGTAGAAGAAGAAGAAGAATAAGAATAAGAAGGTGACACTCCACATATTGACACATGGCACAATGCCAGGGTGTGGGTTGACTTCTTTGGTGGTTTGCATTAATGACAAAATTTGTGATATAAGGGAGAGAAAGGTGACAATAAGAAGTGAGAACTATGAACATCCGCTCCCTAGGGTTTCGGGATATTAGAGAGTGAGTGACATTGTGGAGGTTGATATTACGGAGTTTAGGGTGTATCTCAAATGGTTCACCTGTTGATTAATGAACGACAAGCATTGTGCCCTCGTTCTTCATTGTACAGCGGCCACGCGCCATGAAACAATGTAAGGCGAAGCTCTTCCGAAAGCAATGCATTCATCAGTTGCAAGGTGAGTCTCATGGGAGTCTAAACTTAGGTTCCATGGCCATTGTGTACACTAGTGTTGGTTTGGTATATGGGTGAATGAATGGTATTGATACTCAACATCAATAATGGTATCGAAGAACAAACACGTGGGTATCAAAGTTGCAACACCAGCCAGATATTGATATTTGGTGGGAATCTCACGGTGAGAGAATCTTTGTATGCCTGAGTTATTATTTGGTTCGGAATCAGTTTAACCCATATCGATGCCAAGGTGATATTGTCTAAATATGAAGGTTCTTGCATGGTATATAGGCCAGAATGGTAATCGAAAACAAAAATTCCTTCATATACCCATACCATATGGGTATCAATAATTGTGAAATCCTCATTCTAGATACCCCAATGGTACCAAAAAAGAGGATGTTGGACCAACATTGGTCTTGTAGACATGTCTCACATGGTTGCTTATCCTCCCTTGCTTGCTATGAAATACAACTCTAATATATGAAGTCTAAATGTTATTTGATCCATGAATGTGGATGGAGAAGCCATGTTTGATGGTCATCCGATTGTTTAGAAATTTGGAGTCCACCTTGAAAATTGAATTAATGTAAATTTAGACGGCCAACCAAAGGCCAAGGAGCCATAACTCGGTCACATAACCCCCCTCACCCCCCCCCCAATTTACTTATGGCAACCACTAAGTTTTAGAATGGTTGACAAACACATAGTCCAATTTCTTTTAACCACAATTTTTTTGGGTCTTTGCCCTTATGTATCCACACATGACTAGCCATGATTGAAATTCTAGGCATCCATTTAAAAATAAATAGCCAAACTAGGCCCATTTAGAATAAACCAATCTATGTTATGGAGGGTCAAGGCCAAAATCCAAAGTGTGGATCCTGGAGGCTATTTGTGTGTATGTCGATGTACTTGAATGTAATGAAATTACTAAATATTTGATTGCCTTACACGGACTTGTATTGAGGTTAAAATAGGCATACATGTCAAGCCTCACAGGGTCAGATGCAATATTTTGTTGGTAACTTGAGAGGTAGATTTGAAACAGTGTATTGGAACCCCGTTCAATCCAAGCTGGGGCAAAACAACCTGTACACTGGTTCCTTGGAGGCAAGGGTTTAGGTATCCAACAAGGAACGAGTGTATGGGTTGGTTCGCCCAAATAGTTCAATCCATTGAGAGTATTATTGACTCTCGTATCGTTGTATTACAAGGTGGAGATTGACAACATAAAAGGTCATTTCAAATGATCAAACTTTAGATTCAGCATCAATAGACACCAAGCCCGACCCATTCTTCGACAATCTTCAGTGCACTAAACAATCACCCAAACTTTTTGGAAGATTTGGAGTTTTGTAACCAACTTTGATTAACTGCGTTGAGAAAGATATCCAACTTTACTTACAAATCTCATTTAATATTAATAAAGTAACTATTTGTTAAGTCTTGCATCAAACTCCCGTTGAGTTGGCTTAAACATGAGTTTGAGAGCTTATGCATAAAGTCACCCAAGTTTTTTTAATGCCCGAATTACCATACTCAAAAGAGTGGTGGCAAGTTAGCCTTGCATATGCTAGTCCGCGATTTAGGATGACAGGTCCCATAATCATATCCTACTTTAAATACTAAAGTTGTCTCAAAAATTTGACATGACAAAAGGATGTCCAAAAAGTTCCACCCAACTTCCAAAATAGGGTTCCAAAATAATGGCTTGAGTTAAAGAGCTACTCATAGAAAGTTTTGGGGATGCTTGACCTTCCCCAACGAGTTTTTTGGGGAGGGGTATTTGATAGGATAAGGGCCAGGGCCCACAACTTGCAACTCTTGGGCAACCCCCGAGTAAACTTTTTGAACTTGACCAAAACAGTCTGGCCACCTCACCCGACTTCAAAAAGAGTTTCCCATACATTCTTGAAAGTTGCCTTGTCCATGAAACCCATATTGAGTGCACCTCACCTTCAAGGCCCAAAATCCAATGTATGTATTCACTTCTAGTTAGTAAATGAGGAACTGATTGAGATTTCATTCCCAAAGGGAAACAATCTATAAAAGCACGTAATTAACTTCGAAGTTAAAAATATGAAAAATCCTCATTAGCAATGAGGTGACTTGAGAAAGCCTTTGTCACTTAAAATAATGAGCTAATTTTATCTCAATCATTTTGCAGTGTTTAATTGCCGCACTCTCCTTTCATACACATTCCAACTAATTAATCTGGAGAATCAAGATTGATTACTCTCATATTCAAGATAATAAACTAGGCACCGAATTAGGCTTAGGTCTTGTGCTTAGTTATCATGTTGAATTATGCTTGGCTAGTTTGTATGTATATGACTTCTGTAGAAATTTACTTGTGAAAGCAGAAGGTATTAATTAAGATATTATAAACCAAATTATCTAAAATCAACACATTATTTTAAGTTCAAATTTAAAATGACAAAGACCCTTTCAAATGGTAAGACGCAACAATTATCACCTCATTGCTAATGAGGATTTTTATTTAATATTTTTACTTCCAAGATAATTACATGCTTTATTGACGGTGTGACTTCGGGAATGATATCCCAATTAATTGCTCATTTATTAAGTGGAAGTGAACATAAATATTGGATTTTGGGCCTAGAAGGTGAGGTGCACTCAATATGGTTTAATTGACAAAGTGGACTTGAAGAATGCATGGGCAACTTTTTTCGAAGTGGGACGGGGCATGCAATGTTTTTTGATTAGCCCCCTCTTATTGATCAAGGGATAGTTCATTGAGTCCTTACTATGATGTTCTAGCCAACTGGTGCCATCCCGGGGGTGGCACTCAACTATGGTAGAAAACCAAAATGACTTGAGTGGGTACTTTTGATCCCCTTATTTATCATTGATATCAAGAAACATGAAAAGATGTTTTACATAGTAAACCTTGTGAAAACTCTATGTGGTAGAAAATTGTATTCATTATGTGGTGTCATCTTCTTCCTACAATTCTTCAAAGGACAAAACTAGACATTTCAACTCAAAAATTTCATGCGAGTTTTGAAGGCCAATTTCATTCTATAATCTAGTCAAATTTGATTTGTCAAGTCAAATTTCAGATGCAAAACATGTTGTTTGATTGTGGTAGACAGTTCTTTTACACACGGTGACACATGAATAGGCACATGTAAATGACATTCGAATCACATGTGACCCTCAAGATTGGTCTCCTTACACAATCGCTTCAACACAACTCATGGACTTTGTGCACTTTGACTGGAGATCTTAAGAGCATATGAACTACGATTGCAAATTTCTCACCAGCCCTCTCCCTTACTCGAATCTGCTAAATGAACGGGTTCTTCAACTCCTTTGATCCAATAGTCATATTGGTTTGTGGAGGTGGAAGTGGAAGTACCCACAATGAGCATGTCACATACCTCATGGAATCTCTATTGGAATTAAAATGATCCCCACACAAGTTTGCAATTTTCACGTATACGTGCACATACATTAGGTTACTGTAGCCTCTTCCGACCCATAAAGAGGCCCAAGTCCTTATGACAAATACCCAATTAATTTAGAGTGAAATATAACTACGCACGAAGCATGTATCCATCCAGAAAGACATGGTGACCCTGCTTTCAAAACTCTAAGGTGTATATTAAATGAAATCAACGTCTCCAAAAAAATCATTCCAAATGGATATGACCCTTCATAGCACAATTTTTCATGGTTTGATTGTATACGCTTTTAAGGCAAAACATCGTTCCAGCAATGCTGCTACATGTAACATGAAAGAATCTCAAACACTGAGCAAAAACATTCAGTACATCACAACCCATTTCAAGTTTCATGCAGATGATTCTACAACTACAAAAACATTGGAATGTCGATCCAAATATTTTTCTATATATGCGCAAAGAAGAAGTCGTGCCATAGATTCTTGTTGCCAAATAGACTTATCGTTTAGTTCAAGGGGAGTTTTGGTTTGGAGTCGGTTGTTCTGCAAGCGAAACTTTCCATGTTCGGTGAGTTTTGGGTCCATGTTCGATGTGATGGTATGAAAAAAGGACATCCTATATTGGCTCATCGGGGGCAAACTCATTTTACAACCTCTTGCCATGCCAAAATGAGTTCGGCCCCAATGAATCAATATAGAATGCTCAATGTTCAAACCTCCACACCAAATTTGATCATGCACCAACTTACTGCAACATGGAAAGTTTTGAATGCAAAGCAACCAACGCCCAACCAAAGCTCCCGGTTGAATCAAAAGATAACTCTAATGACGAATTCAAATGAAGAAAGAACTCGAAAATAACATTCATCTTCTGCAATTTCCATGAGCGCCCCCGTTCTTTGGTTGTAGACCTGCAAATGCCAGGAATCAACAAACAATTTGGTCAAGGATTGACTGCTAATCTGGGAATAATAAAAGTACACTAGATTCTATGGAAAGCATGTATACAAGCATTGCAACATCTCAAGGGCTAGGTTGAAGAAACTGCTGGTAAATGCAATGAATTAAATGTGATATTGCTGTTGATGAAATCGATGGACTTCTCTTGTTTAGTTGGACAGTGAAACAATTTCCCAGTATAGCAATTGGAAACCGGGCCTTCCAGGACACTAAACTGGATCACCCCATGAATTTGTCTGTCTCCACCTGAACCTCATCATCAAGAAATCTCTCAAAAGTCTACAGAGTGAACTGCATGACAATGGCTCGCAGTAACTTAACTGGGCACACTTTAAATGGGTCTCGATTGAATTGATTTCCACCTCACAGACCACTACAATGTCAAAAAGTGGATATCCTCCCTCAACAGAAGCTTAGAATGCCCACTTTGTGACATTATGGATTGCAGTAAGGTGACATTCACTCAGTCCAAACACACTAACCAAAAGAGGCTTCACATGTACCAAAGTTTATACTAAGATCTTACTACACTAATATGATATTTAGTGTCATATGGTATTTTATGAAAAATCACTTGGTAAGTGTCAGTAATTGCACCACTTTAAATCTATAATCCCCCAAAAGTTTTACAAGGAGTGACAAATAACGTTGGGTTAACATTTACTGTTGGTGACACTACACCACGGTTTACAATTAGTATTGAGCAATACAAGTAGAACTGGTGACACTAAATACCATATTTAGTGTCGTTCTCATATCAAGATGAGGGATCTACAATCTATCTCAAAATTTTGACAGTAATATAAGCGAGAAGAAGGCCATGAATGCTTAGTTGAAGCTTGTAATACAACAATTCATAATTGAGGAATTGGCTCTCACCTGTCTACTTTACATTCATCAACCACAAGCAGCAAACAAGAAACCACAGTTGCATTTCCGGCTCTCGCCACCCTAAACATCAAAGTAGTTGTATGGAGTCAAAATCTTGAAATCGCGCCCGCCACACCTCTGGTTCAAATAAAATTGTCAGAAATATTACATCAAGAAATGTAAACATCTTCAACTTACAACTTTGAGAAGGACTATTTCAGAAACATTGAGTTCCTTCTCTTCTCCATCACTTGCCTTCCATTGCAACTGGGTGCAAGAGCAAGGGGATTTAGTGAAGGTATAAGAGAGTCACAGAGGGTCCTCTAGCATTGTTAGGCTCCTTAGGAGCACACGAAGTTAATGCACATTCTACAGCGGAATATTATCTTGCACAGGAAGATTTCTAAATAAGATCGATGATGGCCGAGTAGCGAACATCTGAGCAAGGCCTATATATCACTAATTTAAATGCACAGAAACCAGAACTCTTCCTTGACACCACATTTCAACAAGTTCACCTATTTTCTAACTTGTGAGGGGTATAACAAGGCCTAATACTGATAATTAAGATTCAAAACGACAACACCTTGCTCTTAATCTTTAATTTCACCTCAATTCTTCATATCCCAATGACTGACTGTTGAGACATAGAGTTGTCGTTCATATAAATACCTGGTACAAGTAGTTGCTTGCTTATCAATCATACTCTCAGAATGTATTGCAAGTGTGTGATCATTGGTGAGGCAAGAGCTAGTCCCTACCAAGGGAATGGACAATGTTTTTTTTCTCTTCCACTCACTACAGGGATCATGTATCGTTGATTCTTTGCTGGTTCTTCACCACGCTGGTAGTATTTTGGTATCCAAATCTATTCGTCCAGTTGATTTTGAGACCAACAATCTAAATCCTAATGGCAATGAACCAGTGACAATTGTGGGCTACGTGCTCCTTGTAGTAACAAAATGCTAATTTAAAAAAAATGAAAGTCTCCTTCAGCTGAATATGAAAGGGAGCTCATCTCGCACCAAGAGGGAGGAAAGCGAAGAGTGTGGATTGAAGGAAGGTGGGAACATCTTGTCCATTGCAATTCGTACATCGCAGCTCATGATGAGAAAATGTATAAATCCACCGTTGTGGTTGTCAACAAGAGTTTTTCAGTTGCACGTTACCCAAAACATGTAACCAACAACCTCAGGTTGACAACGGAATAAATTTGTTTATGTATATTCTCAATATGAGTTGCCGTGGACAAGTTGCAACGGATGGCTGTAATGGACAAGTTCTCTTCTAGTGTATAAGCAAATGAAGGATCAGCTGAGATATAAGATTTGTCAAAACATCAAACATAAATCTATCTTGCACAGAAGTCTAGCTCTAAAGGCATTCTCTACTGAGTAAGCGAGTGCGAGATGTTGAGGAACGGAGAGTAGGAGAGAAGCACAAAAGAGCGTGCAGAAGGCGAAGACGAGCTATGGAATCTCGCAGCTCTCTCCTCTGTTATATACAGGCTGGCTCACTTGGTGGGAGTTATCTTCATTGGTTATTTCCCTCGTAAATTGTTGATATTCTGAAGTGTAAGAAGTCGAGAATTTAACCGATCTCGAGTCAGGTGAAGATGACGGTTGAGAAGTGATGGTTTTTAAGACCTGGTCTCTGACCAGTTTGAGATGGGAGTTGTTTTTCTAAGGTAAGTTAAGTTTAAGTAGCTGTAGGGCTTGTTTACACAAAAGCCATTAGGCCATGGCTCTCAAGAATCCTTGAATCTTCATTGGTTGAGAGTGTTGCAGGCCTCCACTTTAGGTTTATATGAGGGTAGTTTTGGACCACAGCCCATAATAGCTTCAGTGGCTGAAAAATCTACACAAAATTCCACATGATAAGTGTGGATATTGGTGGCCGGGATTGTAGGGGGGTTTTTTTTTGACGGCTCTTGAAAGTAGGCTTGATGAAATTTGCGGTGCGAATTCAGGTTTACACGAAGAGCTTGTGCCCTCCAAAAGACTTTGGGCTATAGTCCATGGGCTTCTCTATGGTGTCATCCAAAAATTGGGGTTACCATGATCATTTAAGAGCCATGCCCTAATAATGCCTTTCGCGTAAAACACGCCCTTATTTGTGGGCTGGGCCCTTCCAACTTGCACGAATAATTATGTACGTTGGATAAGTTTGGGAATTTTGTCAGACGGTTAGCAATTATGAGTTGCAAAAATTGTCATAGACTAGTCATGGTGTGGAGTGACATGATGTAAACAAGATTAACTTTATGATTTGTGCCTCCAACCGCATTGAGATGGAGTTGGCGGCTCTTGGCGTTTGGTTTGTGTTGTTTGTGTGACAACGTGTACATTAGGTCCAGTCGTGTTGTGGGTCTTCTATTTGTTGCTCTCTCAGGCCTGGGTTGAGATTAATGAGTTGCTTTGTGAGGTGCCATTTTTTTTGGGGGGGGGGATGGAAAATGCCATTGGATTCCAAAAAATGTTTTTATAAACATTTGTGATCCCAAGGTTTGGTATCATCGGAGTTGAGATGCAAAAATTATAAGAGATTGAAGTGACGGATCTCTCTCTCTTTGAATGACCACAGAAACCTTGTCAATGTTGTCAACTATTAAACCTAGAATGATATCTATAATTTGATATATCGTTCAAATATTGGTGCCAAATCAAAAGGAGTGACCACATGACGCCCACATTTAACCATATATAAACTAGTGTTAGCAAGCACCTCAACTCCTAAAGGATCATAAACGAGTGACAATTGAAATGGTCTATGGTAATCCAAAAGCCTACACTCCTAAGAATTGAATCGTTCGGAACTTATTTCTTAGGTTGAAAGTCGTGCATGAATATCATATGGTTTGGAGGCTCGGTTAACAACATCTGGACTACATGGATAACTCTAAATATTGTGTATTCGATTATGGGTTGAAATCATACTAGAACTACCACATTTACTATTGCAAGAGAATAATTGAGATTATAGTTATAAATTGTGACTTGAATGATATTTGGGCACATTACATACACTATAACAGTTTGTGCACTAATCTAATAAAATTCACACAACTAGTATCGAAAAATTCATTCAAGCGTTCTTGATTATAGCAGTAAAATTAGAGGCACACACATTAAAAAGGGATGTTAAGATCCTAATGAGTGCCAATGGTACACTGTATATTGTGTATAGTGTCACCAATTCTATTTGTCTTGCTCACTGCTAATTGTAAACTGTCTGTGTAGTGCAGACCCTGGACAACTGCCAAAATAACTATAGTTAACTAGATTTTTTTCAATACAATTTAGGGAACAATTATAGTTAACTAGAAAAATTTCAAACCAATTTGAAGAACAACTAAAGTTGACTAGAAAAAATTAAGACCATATTCAAGAACAACTATAGTTAACTAGAAATTTTCCAAGCATTATTATATATTCAAAGAAGTTTTCCTCTTGATGTGCTTCAATTGAGGGTCTTTAATATGCTTGTGCCATTGAGGATCATCAAGAAATGCCTTTATACGATCACTCACAGTGTAGGGCTCTGGAACGACCTCCATGTACACCACCAACACAAATAACACACTACACTAAATAGGATATTCAATGTTTGATTATATTTAATGTTGTTACCACTCTACCTTGCTCAACACTAATTTTCAATTTTTTGACAATTAGTGTTAGGAGATATTTGAAGATATGTTGGAATTCTTCTTTTATCATTGTGTTTTTTTCGTAACCTTACTAACACTAAATTCAAACATGTAACTTCCACATATTACCATAGTTGATTTAGTGTTTGAGTTTACATTTAATGTTACTTACTTTCATAGGGTTATTGGTATTTAGTGCATGAGTTCGTATTTAGTGTAGTGACACTACAACACTACAACATAATTCCGTGGACAGGCTGCGCTCAACTTTAGTTAACTAGATATAACTATAGTTAACTAGATTTTATGGCAGACCAAATTTAAAACAATCATAGTTAACTACATTTTTTGGTAGGTCAAATCACAAACAACTATAGTTACGAAAGTTAACTAGTTAACTAATAGTTGATTTAGTTGGTTAGTTGTCCAAGGTTTGGTGTAGTGTCACCTACACTACATGTAAAGCTTACAGCATTTGTCATTCCTTGTGAAAAGAAATTGGGCACTATAGATCTACAATCTTGCAATTATTGTCACTTACAAAGTGATTTTTCATCCAATTTTCAATTATCCATGATATATTACTATATGATTTTTAACACTTGTAAACTTATTCATAAGGAGTGTCATTAGAAAAGTGAGCACAATGACAGAGCATACCATATGACACTAAAATACAATATATAGTGTAGTTGTTCAAACCACCTCCCCATATCTCTCCCCACTAAATGTGAGAGTTTGAAGCACCAAAGCATTGGATAAATGGGATTTGAGTTCCCAACATGTGACTCCAACTAACTATGCTAAATAATATATCACTATATTCGTTAATTTGAGACTTTCTCTTGTCTCAAATTAATATATGGACCACAACAACATGGTCTAATGTTTGGGTCATCCTACCCAAACCATCTTGATATGAGTTCTTAATTGGGTTTTTGATATGAACACCGGCTTCAGAGTATTTGCATCTTACAACATTCTCCAATATCTGTGTGATTTTGTCCATGTTCTTATATTTGTAACTGTCTCAAAATGCCGAAAAAGTCCCAAATTAACGAATATAGCCATATATTATATTTAGTGTCATATGGTAATTTTTCTAATGACACTTCTTATGGATAAATTCACAAGTACCGTCATGGATGATTGAAACTTGGATGAAATCCATGCCAATCATTGAAACAAAGTTTGGTACTATATTACACATCTAAACAACTCCATGATGAAATGTTGTCATGGATTATTGAAATTTGGATGAAAACCCGCTTAGTACGCTAGAATAATTGCAAGATTGTAGATCTATAATGCCCCAAATCTTCTTACATGAAAAGACAAATACTGATAGGTTTACATTTAGTGTTAGTGACACTACACGGGCGGTTTACAATTAGTATTGAGCAAGACAAATAAAATTGGTGACACTACCGTAGCATCATAGCTGGTTCGTGCACACTCGAAACAAATATTTATTTTCTTTTGAAAGTAAGGCCCGTTACCTAAAAATATAAATTTTGAAATTTTGTCTGCCCTATGATTAAAAATTTATAATTTGTTTTTCCCGGTAAGGTCCGGCAGTACTTTTTCCGGTAAGGTCCAACAACATTCACCTTTTTCCTAATATAAATTTTCACTTATTCGTTTGACTGGGCATAATTTCCGGTTTTATGGGTTTTTTGGGGATTTATTTTTGCACAAACCAGCTACGGTGCTATGGTAAATGCAATATTTAGTGCACCTCTTTCCTTATGATCAATTATGTGAATTCATAGTTTGTTAGTCCCAATTAGGCCCTCTCGGACTAATCCTTAAAGTTCATCAATTAGGAAAGCCATTTTGAATGCTAGATTGCAACGACTTGGACCATTTTGTGTACATTTCACCGACACATGCATATAACGTATGACAATTCCATGTGTCAATAGAGGGTTTGATGAGACTCTTGATTGTAATTTCTCAAGCTTGTGCGGATTCAATTGGGCGAAATGTAGATCGGGGGCAGATTCGAAACAATATGACATAACATGCGTCAATTCACTAGTACTAAATATTGTATCTAGTGTCACTTACTATTTGGAATTACACAATGCTATAACTATATATTGTAGATCTCAATTTTTGTTAACAAAAGGTCAAATTGGTTGTTTGGACATTATAGGACATTAACATCGGTACTTGGTAAAAAGTTACATTAAATTTAGCATTGTGTAACTCCAAATAGCAAGTGACATTAAAAATATTGATTGATGTACTAGTAATAGTGGCATTGTTACGGATCAGGGGATCTTAAAGGCCATGTCACATTGAATGTTTAGTATGACTGGAAACCCGGTTGAAAATTAGTTCTTAAACCAATTGATATGCAAGCCCTTGATGACATTTACATAGGATAATTATCATTCATGAACCGGTTCTATGATATATTTGGAGGCGACATAACATTATTCAATTGCTATCAGGAGTTCGGTTCTAATAATATCAATACACTGCTTCACTCGAGTTTTTTCAACTTGAATCACCAGCGCAATGCTTTGTTGTGAGAATAAATATAGTATAATTCTATATAGAATCTAGCTTATTCTTGGCCCCGCCCAACATACTGACTCAACTGAATAATCTCATGGACAAGAAATTTCAATAGCTAGTACATCTAGATTTTTTGATTTTTTAATTTTAATTTTAATTTTGAATTTGTTGCTACGGATGCCTCTTCATATCAAAGTGTGCATATTGTCCATTAAGTTAGTGTGTATTCCTAACTACACACGTTACCATGTACCATCCAAATATAGGTGTCAAATTTAGAAGAGCAATCATATAAGGCCCACAATGTACCTTGAATGCTCCTTGAGCACCATGTCGCAATGTATGCAATGGACATGCCTTGTGGAGGTTACGTGGTGGCCTGTTAGAGGGTCCAGTGAAACCCTACCCATAACATGTTAATGGTAGATTCATCCCAACTTAACCTCTAAATGTTGAAGTGAAATCTACCCAAAATTGTCTATAATAGTCTATTCCAATACATCAGCTCATTTAGGAAGATTTGTGCCTCTAATG
Source organism: Polytrichum formosum (assembly GCA_964035585.1). Taxonomy (NCBI): domain Eukaryota; kingdom Viridiplantae; phylum Streptophyta; class Polytrichopsida; order Polytrichales; family Polytrichaceae; genus Polytrichum; species Polytrichum formosum. The sequence continues at coordinate 9,817,623 of OZ037936.1, read as the reverse complement.
GTAGATTTGACTATATGGAGAGAATCTTCATGTGGTTAGGATTGTTCATACAAAATTTCAACCATCCAAGTGTCCCACATCTGAAGATATATAGCATAAATGTGTATGTTGGTATGGCATGCTAATTCCTCTTGTTCAGGGGTTGAATGTGCTAAAAAACATGTAAAACATTATTGAGATATAAAAGGTTTCCATGGAAGTTTTCTACTTTAACTAGCTACATGGTGGCTACCTTCAAATAGATTAAAAGAGATTCACCCATTTTTGAAAATTAGGCACCAACACAAGAAGCTCCAATGAACTCCTAATAGAAAATTCCTTTAAAGATTCATCAAGTAGAGTCCGGGGAGTTCTGTAGAGAAAACGGATAATTTCCTAGCTTCTAGGAGGTGGCTCGGATTTTTCAAATTTTACCCGGAAGTGGGCCTAGAGAGTGCAAATTTTATCGGTTGATATCCCCCATTTCCTAATGTATTTAGGCAATTAGCCAACATTTCTTTTTTCATTTATCCAGTTTCCTAAATGTTTAAAATGGGGCCGGTTCTTGTATTTTGGTGGTGGATGTTTTTTCCCTCTTTATTTTTTTCCCTTTAAGTTTCATTGTCATTTATTCTTCTTCTTTTCCAAGTGTTCATGGTTAAAGAATGTTCGCATTCAATCTTTATTTATTTTTATCTAAATAATATCCTTAGCAGGAGTTGAACCTGGCAAAGCCCCTACCAGCTTAGGGCTAAGGATTTAGCCTTCAAAAAATACAAGCACCACAAAGGGTCCAAGTAAAGTTAACAAATGTTCTACAGGCTTCCCAATAGTTGTGTTTTAGTTGTTTCACAAAGGATGTAATCACAAGTATTGATTTGACATTCTTGTTACATTTAAAACCCTAATCACACATATCCATCACAACGTTCCCATACATTGTCAACTTACATACCAAGCAACTTAGCATATAGTGCGCCATTCTTTCAAACTAGTGCTTAGATTACTAATTGTGCAATAGAGATCTCAAAGTATGACCTCAAGACTACTGAGAAAAGTCGTGGGAAATGCAACCCTAAACATCCTTGGCCGCAACCAAGACATCACAGGCTAACCAAGATCTTTCGAGCGTGCTAAAGTGCGCCATTCTTTTAAAATGGTGCTTAGATTAGATCATAGATATGAAGCCATTGCATGCATATGTGAAGTGACAACATTAAGCTACCAAAAATCATAGGCTACCCAAGAAATCACAGGCTAACCAAGATCTTTCGCGTGCTAAAGTGCACCATTCTTTCATACTGGCGCTTAAGATTGCTAACTGCGCATTAGAGATCTCAAAGTACGATCTCAAGACTCTAAGAAAAGTCATGGGAAATGCAACCCTAACATCCTCAGCCGCAACTAAGAAATCACATGCTAATCCAGAAATCACAAGAAACCAAGAAGAATACTTTGCAAGAAGGCCAAATAGTGGCTAACCGGATGCAAGGGGACTCCGACGGCGGCTCCGTGCGCTAAGAGCTCCAGATGTGAAACAAGAGATGTCAGAGTGGCACAAAATCAATCACTCAACGATTCAGCGATTCAAAAAGTCAAGCACTCAAAAACTCAGAATGGAAACGAAAATGCAAGCTACGGCGCCAAGCAACTAACCTAAACCACAAGCTAGCAAGGCAATGGTAACTCCAAGTCTCCAAGTCTACAAGTCTACAAGTCTCCAAGTCTCCAAGTCTGCATAGTATTAAAAAAATTCCTAAAAAGTATATGTATGGTCGGCTGCCTGCCGTGAAAAATACCTTTCAATCGGTAATTTTCCGTGGATACTCTAGGGCAACTTGCCTAAATGCTGGAATTTATTTTTTCTAATCAGCCCATTTCCGAAAACCTTGATTTTCTTCCGGAACCCCTTCCTAAACATTTCTATTTCATTCGGAAATTCTCAAAATCAACCGGCTAGCTTGTAACTAACTGCCGGCACTACCCGTTCATTGTCATCAAGTATAGTGACTCCAAAAACCGAGTCTATGCATCAAACAAGGACTTTCATGAGCATTTCACAAAAAGATAATGATGTAAAATGTAATTGTAAAAGAACTAGAGGTTGACTTTTAGATGATATCATCGTGATGTCATCAACTTCACTAAGGGTTTCGGTGAGAGGAAGAGAGTCGTCGACGTCAAATAGACTCAATTTTTGAGGCACTACTTGCTACCTTCTTTGAGGGCTCTCATTTTCTTGTTTCTTCATTGTTTTGAGTCAAAAAATATTTGAGGGTTTTGTGTGTATCGTGTTGAATACTTCTTGTGGCTTTTTGGAGGTTGTATAGAAAGATGAGACCTACTTCACGAGAGAAAGAGCAAAATATTGTAGCCTTGGTAGAAAAGGGGAGGAGCAGTAGAGAGATTGCAAAGAGCGTGGGTTTGGCACAATCTACAATTCATAGAGTGAGAAAGAGGCTTTCTACGAGTGTAGCATTGTCTAAAGGAAGTTGCCCTAAGGTCCTAACAGAGTGGGAGAAGCGTGATGCTTCACGGCTAGTTACTGTTGGCGGTTTAGAAACTACAACAGAGGCATCAAAAGTGCTTTAAAGAGAGATGGGTGTAAAGATGTGTGACAATACCTTGAGGAATGCATTGAGAGAACAAGGATTGTCTTCTTTTATGAAGGTTAAGAAGCCTGCTTTGAGTCAAAAGAACATCAAAGACAGATTTCGCTTTGCTCAAATGCACAAAGATTGGATGTGAGTGATTGGGAGCGGGTGGTGTTTAGTGATGAAACTAAAATATATCATTTCAATTCAGATGGGAGGACTTGGTGTTGGATAGAGGACAAAGAAAACATCCATGTGCGTGCTATGAACCAAACTGTGAAGCATGGTGGAGGCTCTATAATGCATTGGGGTTGTTTGACTTGTAGAGGACTGGGGTCATTGCATAATATACAAGGGCGTTTGAATGCTAGAGGCTACATTGCAATTTTAGAGCAAGATTTGTGTAGTACATTGCTTGCATTTGGGTTCAATCTTGAAGAAATCCTTTTTCAACAAGACAATGTTGCCGTGCATACAGCCAAGATTGTTTGAGAATGGTTTGGGAAGCAACCATTTTGTGTTTTAGAGTGACCTACACAATCCCTTGACTTAAATCCTATATGAGCACATATACAGTGATTGAACTCATACTCTAGTCCTCCTAGAGTATTCTTCAATTACGGGTTCGAGTGCAAGAAGTTTACGACTCCATTAGTCTAGAGGAGTGTAGAGGATTGTATGCTAGCATGCCTGATCGAATTGCAACTGTTTTAGCTGCAAAAGGGCGATGGAAAGATTTTTAAGTGTCTTCTACACTGTATTGCAAAAACCGAGTCTATATACATACTTTTCTTCAACATCTTTATCTACTTTGTTGTAATTGATATCATGATTTTATCATTACAGTGGTGTGTAGAACTTTATACTCTACAATTTTTGTTTTTATAGCTTTTGATTTCGATCACTCTTGTTTCCAGCATCGTCATTTGAAGTTTCAAGTTCCTTGCATAGACTCGGTTTTTGGAGTCACTGTGTATAAGAGGGCATAGAGTTTGGGCTTGTTTTAGGTATTGTGGGGTGAATTTATTAATTAACCCCTAAAGGACAATATGTAGAGCAAATTAGAATTTACAACAATTTTTATGTTTTCACTTGTGGACGTTAAAGTTGGTGTTAGTTTAGGATTTTCCCCAAACCATCCTCATGGATTAGAAATAGTAGTATTGATGGCGCCGATATCTTATTCCTATATTATTTAAGAGTGTTTGACCGTTGAGACCAGGGTTTGTAAACCCAATGATGGAATAATCTATGGGATGTTCAAATCTAGTGTTTGGATTGTATTGCCTCCTTGATAGCCGCATTATTGTTTTCGAGGTGACCATTCTCCTTCTAGACCTACACATGTGAGTTTAACTCATCTACAAGAATGAAAGAGTTACTTTTGGAGTCATTAAATGTAGTTCCCTAGGCTTGCTTTGGGGCAGATGTTAAATATGGGTTCACTTGAGAAGTTTATTCCACAGAAAACACATTTCCCAAGTACTCAAATCCAAGGTGTAGATAAGACGATGCACATATTTAGAAGCAAGCAAAGTTATTAGAAACAATTGGGCCCATTTTAGATGTAATTGGACCTATCCATGTTTACTTGACTCAATGCCAAAACGCCTCCAAAATGTCCAAAAATGGGTCCAAAAAACCCAAATGTCACCATGTTCTTGATAACAAATCATTATCAAATGACTTTTCTTTCTAGCTAGGAGAGAAAGCCTTGCAAGATTGACCCCCTAATGTATATAAATTTGTATGTAGCTATGAGACAAAGGGGAGACAAAGTCTGCAGACCAAATAGAAAAGCCAAATTTTGGCCCTACAGTCCTTTAGGGATTAAGTAGAGTGCAGTGGTTTAAGAGCAGTGTTGGTATGGCATTGTTATTTTTTGGATGTTGTTTGGGTATTCATAATGAGGATTTCCTTGTTCTTTTTTAGGGTATGACAAAATCAAATGGACAACAACGTTAATTTTGGAGGGAGGGGGAGACAATTATCAACCAAAGTGTAAGTACCATTCAGATTTTAATTATTTACATTAAGTTCATTATTTTTTTATTAGACTATTGTGATATCATCTTTACAACAGTACAATGATGTGGGACATTTTTAAGGGGATCCATTACTTGGAGCAAAGTTAAAATAAAATTTGAGCAAGTCATAATATTTATAGGGCATTGCAAAAATGGGTGATAAGGATAATGCTATTTGAAGATAACGCATAGACTTGTCTGACTTTGACTCTTGCACATGCTACTTATTGCTTGCATTATTGTAGTGGAGAGTGACATTGATAATTTGAGGCCATGCACCATCCATCATCATGTCATGTCATGTCATGTCATGTTCTTCATGGCGAGAGATAACTATAATTTCAAGCATGTCAAGAGCCTCACAAGAGATTATAACCTTAGGTAATAAGTAAAATGTTGATATGAGGTGACACTTGGGCTTGTCCTTGAACCTTGCACATGATGACTGTTGCTTGCATTATTGCCATCCATACATACGACCAAGTCATTGAGAATGACATTGATAAATTGGGGTTGTGTCAGTCATGTACATCATGCTAATTTGTGAAAGATGGCAATAATGAAAGAGATTTGGAGAAGATTTTTCTGGGTTTACCAACTTTGCAAGTAAGGTTTGGATGGATTTGAAGCAAAGTGAAAATGATGTTGATAATTGGAGGCAACATCTATTGTGTCTCTAACCCCATGATTCTTTCATTATCTACCATGCCTACCCATGCCGCTTCTAGATTAACACATGTTGATATTCATTTGATATCATCCCTCCATTGAATATTATGTTGGCAATGTTTAATAGTTACACCATTGTTACAATGTTACATTGTAGTAATGACCCAATATTGCAATATTCCACAAAGGAAATGTTTTGTGGTCCCAAAGATTTTGGCTTTTTTCTTCTTCTTTTTCCATATCAAGGTTTTCCTTTATGAAGTGGTTTACCACATCTCCCTAATGAATCAAGTATAACTTTCGGGATGGAAGGACGTGGATTTGAATCTCATCCTATGCACATGCACCCACTTAGCATTGAGATGCTATTTTCACCTCATGGAAACCATTTCTACGTATTTCCAATCCTTTGCAAGAAAAAATTGAAGTCCTAGGGGGGGGGAGGGGTAACACTATTGTTTTGTTGAGAGGAGAAAGTAAATTACAACTCAATGTCTCTTAATATGGGTCTTATTCCATTTGGATCATTAGATGGGGGGGGGATGAATATTTAGAATCTTAATTTCAGTAAACAATGAGAGCAAGGATCTATGAGTGGTATTAACCTTAGAAACGAGTGAGAAATTGACACCAAAACTTATCAGGCCATGTGCACATAGATGGACAATCACAACCCCTGCTATCAACTTCAAGGATGTAGTGAACAATCACGGCCATCTATATACATCGTTTCATGTGTTAAATCATGGTTGCATATGTTTTACTTTCCTTGGTTACATCATTGTTTCTTGCATGCCTCTATTTTTGCCTCATAATACATAGCTCTAATCTTTGGACTCAGTCAAGTTGTAATATGTACTCGGGGAGATCACTCCCTTGTAAAGTTGAACAACCACGTGCAAACACTTTACATCTAAAAAATCCTACTTTTTACATAAAGCATCACCAAAATGGGTCAAAATTTTATCAATTTTTTTCATGAGTAGATATACACGGTATCTATTATATAGTAAAAAATGGTAACTAAATTTGATGATTTGTTTTTTTTATAAAACATACCGTTTCTAACTAGAATGACACAGAATTGAGCTAAAAACATTACTACAAAAAATTAATGTGACTAAAAATTTCAAAAAAATATACAAAAGATACTATCAATGGTTATGTATATGCAGAAAAAATATCATAAATTTTAAAATTATCTATGGCATTAATATAGGGGTAGCAAACTTTGTTCGCACGTGGTGTTCAACTTGACAATGGAGTGATCTCCCCGAGAATATGTATGATGGTAAAAGTATCCAAGAAGGTAGGATGACACAATGAGCGAGAAATAAATACAAACTTGATTTTGTTTGATTGTATGTAGCTACCGTTTTCATATCATAATGTGTCACCTCCATTATTCCTAAATGCCTAATAATTGTGGCTTCTCTATTACCTTTCTATTGGCGTCTTACAATACTCAATTTAAAACCTTAAAAAGTATCAATCTTGATAAGAAATCAAGGTGAAACAATATCTCTTTTTTCGACACCTCGTCACATAAACATTAAAATTATCTAGCAAGAGATGCTTGGATGATTGAAAATGTGTTGGGTATTGTGTAAATTATGCTTCAAACATGTAAATGGTTGGATTGGGTGTGAACGTATTAGGTGTAGCCATAACAGCTGTCAAAATGTTCAAATCTCACAAATGGACTTCCAAGATCATTTTGGGGCTACCAACGGGTAGGCATCTAGGAATTAGAAGGGATACACTACTTGAAATATGATTAAAATATTTTTGGGCATGCCAAAAATTCTCATGACATTGCAACTATTGGTCATAAGGACATTGTTATTTCAATGTGTTGTATAGGCTTGTCCTTTAACTCTTCCACATAGCAACTATAATGACTAAGTCATTGAGAGCGACATTGATAAATTGAGGTCATTATAGCCATCCATGTACATATGACCGAGTCATTGAAAATAACATTGATAAATTGAGGCCATGCACCATCCATAGCTATGTCATGTCATGACATGTCATATTTCTCATGAAGAGAGATAACTTTGGTTTCAAGCATGACAAGAGCGTTACATGAGACTATAACAATGGGTAACAAGTAAAATGTTGATGTGAGACGACACATGGGCTTGTCCTTGAACCTTGCACATGACAAATGTTGCTTGGATTATGGCTATCCATGTACGTGTGACTGAGTCATAGAAAATGACATTGATAAATTGAGGCCATGCACCGTCCTTAGCTATGTCATGTCGTGTCATATTTCTCATGAAGAGAGATAACTTTGATTTCAAGCATGACAAGAGCATCACATGAGATTATAACAATGGGTAACAAGTAAAATGTTGATGTGAGACGTCACATGGGCTTGTCCTTGAACCTTGCACATGACAACTGTTGCTTGGATTATGGCTATCCATGTACATGTGACTGAGTCATAGAAAATGACATTGATAAATTGAGGCCATGCACCATCCTTAGCTATGTCATGTCATGTCATGTCAATTAAGGTACATCATGATAATTTGTGAAAGATGGCAATAATGAAAGAGTTTGGGAGATGATTTTTCTAGGTATGCCAACGTGTTGCTTGCATTCGTACAAAATGACTAAGCATCGAGAGTGACCTTGATTAATTGAGGTCATGCACCATCCCAAACCATGTCATGTTCATCATTATGGAAGATAATTTTAATTTCAAGCATGATAAGAGCCTCCCAAGAGATTATAACATTAGGTAATAAGTAAAATGTTGGTGGGTGCAAGCTTAGCCGTTGAGAGCATGGAAGTTGAGACTTACCACTTCCCACAGGGTCCCAAGTCCTAAGTCCCAACTATGACCACTGAGCAAACCTCACCTTCAAGTCCCAATTGTATGTACAGTCTAACCTCGATAATCTCAAGTTACTTGGGACTTAGGACTTAGTTCCCCATGTGAACCGGCTTGAAGATACTGGAGCACTTTTTTGGTCCATGTTACCATGCTTGCACCCATCAACATTCTACTTATTACGTAATGTTACAATCTCTTAGGAGGCTCTTATCATGCTTGCAATTAAAATTATATTCCATAATGATGAACATGACATGGTTTGGGATGGTGCATGACCTCGATTTATTAAGGACACTCCACGGGGGGTTCACTCCATGTCAAGTTGAACACCACGTGCGGCCAAAGTTTGCTACCCCTATATTACATGGAATAGATAAATTTAAAAATTATGATATTTTTTCTACATATACATAACCATTGATAATATCTTTTGTATATTTTTTTGAAATTTTTAGTCATCTTCATTTTTGTAGTAAATATTTTAGTTCAATTCTGCGTCATTTTAGTTAGAAACGGTATGTTTTATTAAAAAAGCATATCATCAAATTTGGTTACTATTTTTTACTATGTAATAGATACCATGTATATCTACCCATGAAAAAAAATTGATAAAATTTTGACCCATTTTGGTGATGCAACTTACCAAAAGTAGATTTTTTTTGGCCGCACGTGGTGTTCAACTTGACAATGGAGTGACCCCCCCGTGGGTCACTCTCGATGCTTAGTAATCTTGTATGAAATCCAAGCAATAAGTTGGCATGCCTAGAAAAATCATCTCCCAATATATTTCATTATTGCCATCTTTCACAAATTATCATGATGTACCTTAACTGACATGACATGACTTGACATAGCTAAGGACGGTGCATGGCCTCAATTTATCAATGTCATTTTCTATGACTCGGTCATATGTACATGGATAGCCATAATGCAAGCAACAGTTGTCATGTGCAAGGTTCAAGGACAAGCCCATGTGTCATCTCACATCAACATTTACTTTGTTACCCATTGTTATAATCTCATGTGAGGCTCTTGTCATGCTTGAAATTGAAGCTATCTCTCTTCATGAAAAACATGACATGACATGACATAGCTAAGGACGGTGCATGGCCTCAATTTATCAATGTCATTTTCTCTATGACTCAGTCATACGTACATGGATGGCTATAATGACCTCAATTTATCAATGTCGCTCTCAATGACTTAGTCATTATAGTTGGCAAGTGGACAGTTAAAGGACAAGCCTATACAACACCTTGAAATAACCTTGAAAATCATACTAGCCTTTGGGCTAAACATAGGTATAAAGAAAATAGATAGCCTCAATTGAATATTTGATGAATATTCAAAGTCAAAACCACTAGCTTCCTTAAACCAATCCCTAGGCCCCATGTATGACAACCTTGTATATGATGAGGACCCCCATCTTCATTGCCTAGAACCAACACAACATAGTTGGGTACTAGACCCAAGCTAGATCAAAGCCCAACATGGCCACCTCCACGATCCCACCCGATTCGATTATAAAATTATCCCCTTGCCATCCCAAGTAACGACCCCCTTTGTGCCTATAACCGACCCCCTTGGCTTTGTGGGCTTGAACCCCCCCCCCCCCCGGGGTGAATAGAATGGCTAGAATATGCATTGACAAGCCACCCTAAACCCATCTTGAACCAACCCGAGATAGAGTGGAGCTTGTTACCTATCCTATATGGAGGTAGTGGAGGTTGGTATGCAGTGGTGCCACTAATGGGACCTAAACCTATCACTTTGTGGGCCCGGGCGCTCCTTTTCCATGGGGAACGGTTATTGATTGGGAGGCGTTTATAGGTGTTTCTTTTAGCACCCTCTACCTTATATGATTCCCACTTGCAAGAACTTGTGAAAAACAACCTAATGTTGTGGCTCACTCTTCAATCCAACCCTAGCACCCATGGTTTTTAATAACTCACCCACACTTATTGGTGCAAGCCCTCAGTGAACAGTTCCTATTATCATTGGTTACATCCAATGACCCTCACTGGCCAAACCAATTCTAAAAATGGCCTTTTCTATTAGGAGTCGTTCATTGGTTGCCCACATCAATCAGTGTGGGCATGCTATCGTATTCCTACAAACAAAGACTATTTTGGACAAATACTATAAATCAATATGTACAACTTAGTGTGGGTTCCAACAACCTACTTTGCATTTCATTAGAGTTTTTTGTAAAGTAAAATAGTTGAAACCATGGGTTTAGTCTCAAACCCCGGGTTTATGAGAATTAACACAAAGTCGTTCAAGATTTCTTAATGCTTACATTACCATACACCAAGAGTGGTGTCGGGCTATTAAAACTAGCTTCCTAGCTTGTCTTATTTGGATGGGTGGGCCAAGCTAAGCTGTGCATAGGCTGATTGAGGATAGTGGATCCTATGGGCATGCTTTGCATTAGATCTTTAAATTCTCTCAAAATTTGAGAGGTGGAAGAGGAAGTCCCAAAATTTTCACCCAACTTTCAAAATAGGCTCCGATTGACTACGAGCTAATGAGATAATATTAGAAATTTTTCTCAAAGAAGGATCAAACCCACAGTTTTGTGTATCTTTGAGGGACTTTACTGATAACTCTATAATTATTGTTCAGACACAATAGAATCCCAAATAATATACACTTTGGCGGGCCAAAAATATCCCCTGTGGCAGGAGAAGGGCAAATATGAATCAGGTGTACATTTCTGTGGAGCCAGTTATCAGTTTATAACCGGCGCCCTCAAGTCTGCCGAAGCTGGATTCAGAGTTGAGGCTGATTTAGATGCGCCGGTTATGAAGTGATAATGTGGCTCCACATCAGTGCCCGGGAAGTTTTGGGCATAGTCGGTGAAAATCCTAGTGATTCTAAATCCAACCGGTTACATGTTGACATCTTCCGGTTTTGCTTTCATTCATTTGAGGTAGATTCCTCTAAAATGATCGGTAATTCTCCTGAAGTCTCCAACTTCAACCTCTTATTTCTCAAACTCAACCGGTTCATCTGTAACTTATCGCCGGTTCTTCCCGAGCAGTGCTCCACATAGACGAATACGGGAATTAGCCAGTGTTTGGCTGGATCAAGCCGTTAGATCTTTAGTGCACTTTAGATCTGGATAGTTAACTTGGAAGTCTAATTTGAGCTGTATGATGTTCAGGTCACTTTAGATAATTTGAATTTTAAATTTTAGCGCTGTCTCATATATATTTGAACACCAAATCCGGAAATTGAAGCAGATTTAGATTGCTTGTAAAAATTAATTCTGAAATTCCGAATCTGTTTTCTGCAATGGAAGGGAGAGGGTTTAGCTCTAAGCTGGCCTTCTCAGATCCAATGATATCGTGCCACGTCGGTGAGAAACAGCCAAATAACCAGCTATGGTCATTGAGAAGGCCTATGGATTCTAATAACTTTCGCCTTGACACCAATTTCGAAACCAGCGAAGCTCATGTTGTTGCTTTAATTTCATATGTTGCATGCATTGATCAGCATTTGTGTTTGATAGGGAGATCATTTACGTTTAGCTCTCAAACTTTGTCCACGTGATGATTTGCGGCAAACTTGGGAGGCTGATCCAACCACCCATGCCGCCTTCCAACTGCAAATTCTATATTGGTGCTCTCAGATTGAAATTTGGGGCTTCAACTTGGAGAAGCTGTAGATCACTCAACACGGATATCACCCAACTTACACTTTTCTAAACAATTTCATTCGACTCGGTTGCAGCGAGTTTTCAGCTGCCTATGTGATGGTCACCTTCTCTCTTGGATTGCCTGAACCCAGGCTTGAAATCAACATATCAGCCTTTGAATTCTCCAGGGGCTTGCGATTTTGTTGATTACGAAAGATCAGAAGAAAAAAAATTTGGACCATTTCTCCATTTGTGTGCGTGTCATCCTTGCGCAGGGGCCATGCTAATCTTCTCTGTATCATTCCAATTTTATCAGATGTCTCCGTAGAGACAACAGGCTTGGAAACCTTCCGGTACCTGAACTTTCTTCAGTTAGATGGACCAATCCGTATGGGTTCCAGGAAAAACAACCCTCAGACTAGCAATCCAATGCTCTTGCTGGATCGAATCTGTGTGCCATTCCCCGAGAATGGAGCAATTAGAGCATTCAACAGGGATCATGGGAAACAAAAGAAACAGCACATAAATGGATTTCCAGAACTTCATGTGCTTGAAATTCTGGATCGTTACACTCACTCTGACAACATGAATCCGCACCTGAGTTTATATCTCAGCTAGCTCCAACTGACACTCTTAGGAATGAGGGCACTGAACTAAGGTCATGAGAGGAATTGTGCATTTGTTGCTTGGATATGCAATAAGGTATGTGGGTGTTATCCAGTTCGTTCTTCATGTTCTTTCAACTTCTACCGATTAGATTTACACAACGAATTTTGTGCTGCAATAACAAATCTACAGTGAAGCATCGGCAAAAATTGAATTGCAATTTTAACCTCCCCTGTTTTAGTTATGATTATTTGGAGGGCATGTTTGTTGATTCCTTGGATGATTACATAGGTCCTCTATATTGTGAACTTCACTATTGAGTGTGGATTTCTCAACTGAACTCATCGGTCTTCCCAATTATGTGCTTCAATATTGAGTGTGGAGTACTTAATAAAATAGACACATCTTTAGAAGAAGACACATGTGTCTATATATATGGTGCTATTTGTTCTTTGATCCTCACCGAAACCACACACCAATCAAATATAGGGGTCCCAATTAAGAAAAGTAACCAAATAACACCCACACATCTCAACCCTTAAAGGCCACCGTGTTTCTTGTAAGTGAGATGACTTGAGATGAACGACATTCAATGCTCAAGTGTTGTTCAAACAAAAAAAGGAAGTTGTTACAAAGCACATAAACATCACATACACACAATTAATTAATTAACTTTTTTTTTGGACATGACATAAATCTAGTATGTTTAAGATTACAATTGACAATATTTATATCAATGTATTATACAATGATATTATGTCCCAAGGCTCAAAACTAACCTATATACAACATAGTTTGAAGAGTTGTGAAGATACCAAAACACAAATTTCAAAATTTTGAGAGTTTTCCAATGAATTGAGAGTACATAAAGAAAATTATTAATCCAAGAATGAAGTGAAAACTAGTGGAGAGTTGTAGAGTTCAAGAAAAAAAATAACATTTGATTTCCCGCCGTAAATTGCGGAGTGATGTGCTGCCTAAAATTGACCATTTAGGTCGACTCAACCTAAATTGACTAACATATTGTCCTCATTTAGGTCGACTCAACCTAAATTGACAAACATATTTCCTCATTTAAGTCGACTCAACCTAAATTGACAAACATATTTCCTCATTTAGGTCGACCCAACCTAAATTGACTAACATAATGTCCTCATTTAGGTTGACTCAACCTAAATGAGTCGATTCCCCAACTCAACATACTCTCATTTTAATGGAAACTACACATCTGAAATATAGTCTAGTATGTATCAACCTAACATGACTTTTAGGTTGACAAATGGACAATATTATTTTGAGAGGATCCCACTCTCTCAAAATTTTGAATATTGTGTTCCAATATGTGTGGAAATCTTGAATGGTGGCCATAACCTAGATCCCATGGGAACTTTGAGGTGAAGCTGCCTATGGCCAAAATAGTACTAAGATGGGTGACCTTCCTAGCACCTGATTTTTGGTGCACCCTACCAACACTTATGATCCACCCAATTAGTCATAAGGGGGTTGTTCAAGTGAACTGGATATTTTAAACCAAACCATGTGGGTACCCAGGGGCTTGCCCTTGGGGGAGATAGATGTTAGCTAGCTTCTCTACACCTTTTTTGAATGTTCACCTTCAAAAGGAGGCAGTAGTCGCCGAGGGCCCTCTAATTCTTAAGATTCCCCGTTCCAGAATTACATGTAAATTTAGATGAACTAAAAGATGAAGCAACATTTGTACTTCACGTTGGTGGCAACATCAAAGTTGTCTTTCTTTCTTCGAAGAAATGTTGACTAAAAATATGAGAAATCGCAAGCAATTATATGTTGTATTCCTTCACATAGTTTACCGTATTGGCACCTTATTTAATTTTATTTCTTAAATAAGATATTCTCATCAGGATGATAACTTAGTTATTTCAATTAGGTTCTTTTTTAAATAAAAAATTTAGGGTCTTGCGCGGTGCCGCTATAAAATAGTTTACAATTAGTATTGAGCAAGACAATTAGAATTGGTGACACTAAATATCATATTTAGTGTGCTTCACCCTTTGCATGGAGTAGACACTATGTTAGTATCCAGTAAGCATTTAACAATAGCCAATTTTTTCGTGATTGTAGTTGTTGGATGTTTTCTAAGAATAGAGCAACACCTTTAGGAAGTAGGATATAAGGTGTATTTTGGTAGTGAGTGGACTCCAAGTCATTAGCTCCTTGTTGGTCAGGTATGGGTCTCTTATTGCATAGATTTGGTCCAAGTTCAATTCCTGCAGAGCTTATTTTAGTGGATATGGGTGTGGAATGACATGGTGTTGCTACGCAATTACTAGCACGAAATGTGATTTCAACCAATGGTCTAACCCTAAGCATTTGTTAGTTGAGCTAGACCAGTGGTTTGTGCTACTACCAAACTTTTTGTTCTTTTGTTTTATAGGGGGTCTGGGAGGTATGTGATGGGTTGTTTATTTTTTAGATGTAAAGCAAGTTTGACAACATAGGTTGGTGTTTCTAATGAATCCATATCCATTTGTTGATTTAAAGTGGGTCTTGAAGGTTTGCAACATATTGTCAGTTTCTGGGTCTTCTTTTATGGACTAATATGGAGTGTGCTCTTAGAGCTTTGTGGTGCCTACATAAACTCGTCTATTACGAAGGTGAAAATGCACTAACCACTAGCAAGGAGTTTCAGTTTGTTCCCAAGATTTTCACTGATGGGATGTGTGTGGTGGCTCTTGAGCCTGCAACTAAGACCATGAGCGGGGCTATGTTCCATCCGCTTGTTGTGATATTGTTGACGAGCAGTTGATTGTTTGAAGTTTTTTTCTAACCAGGGTTGTTGCATGGAATCTATCATTAGATTATGCAAATTTTGTGAATTTGTTGTGAGTTATGATGTAGGGGCTTTTGATGGGGAATGGTTGTATGGATGACCTATGTAGAGTATGTCGGGTTTATACCTAGCATTGCAACAACACCTTTGGGCGCCACAAATACACGGTAGTGGTCATGTTGGTACAATGTTGTCTTAAAGTATTCCATTATAAGTTCTTGCATTCATGAGCATCTACTTCCTTGATATTTTGTTTGATATAATAAGTTCTCAAACATCTTTGTTATGCTTTCTCGTCATTAGCACATGAATGTGTTGTTATTTGCATTTGAGTAGTACACATAGCCATGTATTTGCGTCTGGTGAGGTACATATAGGGCATGTTTTTGATGGGTGAGCTTCTCTTCCAAAGAAAAGTTGTTTTGGGCATGGCCCATGTATAGTCTCATTTGGAATTTGATTAGGCATGTCTTTGTTTATACATAATAGTGGGGTTTCTTCATAAATCATTTGAGAACACTTTATCAATTTCATTGGTTTTGACCATTTATGTAATTGATGTATTCGGTCTACTATAGTTGGTAAGTTAAGACCTTCATCATATTTGAGGATGTGTTTGTTGAGGTGTTTGACGGGGCCTTTGTTTAGTGTTTCCTGCATTGAGATGCCACCAATCTTTTTGGAGGTAGTGTGGTGTGGGGTGTGCATGTTCATATGGTGTTGGAGCAATTCTATGGTCCAATTTGCATCCATGTTTGGCTAGTGCATATGTTTGTTCATTGCCATCGATATTACCATGATTCACTCAATAAAATATTACATGATCATGTAAATGCAATACAAACCAAGTTTAAAACTACATAATAATTATACTCTCAATTGGCTTAACCTCGAAGTTTGCATGAAATCTATGTTAGGGTATTGGGTTTTAACCCA
Source organism: Polytrichum formosum (assembly GCA_964035585.1). Classification (NCBI taxonomy): domain Eukaryota; kingdom Viridiplantae; phylum Streptophyta; class Polytrichopsida; order Polytrichales; family Polytrichaceae; genus Polytrichum; species Polytrichum formosum. The sequence continues at coordinate 9,801,515 of OZ037936.1, read as the reverse complement.
TGTTGGATTGGTATAAAAGTAATTGCATGATATAATATAAAATATCATTAATCATTTGAAAGAACCTGTAAATATAACTAGATATAAAGGTTCTCGCAATGTATATAAACCCAAAAGGCATAAAGAGAAGGTTATCCATAAATACTCCTATCATGTTGGTATTAGAAAAACCATAAAATACTCATTACAAATAGCCAAGTGGTATAACGAAAAGCTCATACATGTCCAACATTGGTTTAAACTTCAAGCCATGGTTGGTTGGTTGGGGGGGGGGGGGTAGGGTCCATGTTAGGATGGGGAAGGAAAGGAGGGCGAGGAAGGAAGAGCCAAGGATTGTTTAAATAAGGCATGCGGGTGTTATTTGGTCAGTTATTTTTGCCCTCCATCTTTTATTGATCATATTTACATCTTGAAACTTGCATTGCATTAGCAAATCTATGATGAATCACCTACAAAAATGATTTCCCTTGCTTTAGTTATGAAAATTATTGGAAGTGCATATGAGTTACTTCCTCATTAAATGAACACATAGGTCCCTCTAATTGTGTTGAGTATTGAGTATACTAGAGCAATTGATATAATTTGAAGTTGTAGTCCAATTTCTTTAAGCACGTGTTTTATTATGTTGTATGTTCTTTGATCCGCACCTAACCACACATCATTCAAATATAGTTGTCTAATTAAGAATAATTATCAAATAGCACTTGCATGCCTTATTACCATACTATAAAATAATCGATATGCATTTAGAATGTAACTTTTTCCAAACCAAATTTAGTATATTCATAAGTTATTGCTAAATACTTGAACTTTTGAAGAAAAAAAATAGTCTACTAGAGCATAAAATTTCAATTGTCACAATAAATTAGAATTATATTATAACACATTATTGAAATATATAATCTTTATGTAGTCCATGAAACATATACTTGAAGAAATTATAACGCACTAGTCAGTCCATCATGCCATAATAATACACTAATATTTATCTAGTCACAATCATTTCTATTTGAGGTTTTGTTTGCATACTTGTTTCATCTTTTTTCTTTGCTGAAGTGGACTCTTCGTGTGGATGAAGTAGTCCAAATTTCCATGCCTTCTTTCAACTCTACAATGATACTCCCATCTCCTTGCAAAAGCCTCCCAAAAAATGGTAGCGTTTAGGTTTAATATGTCCCTGTACATTTGGGTGCTCGAAAATATATTGGAACAATAATATTTCATGTTCAATGTAGCTTTGATCTTTGGAAGCATTTGGGACCCCAATCTCTTGCAAGATCCGTAATGATGGCATTGCAGAAGGAGGGGGAGGTTGGAAACCAAAATAAACAATGGTTACATTACCACCAATAGCATTATCATGTTGGGTAGTTTGCAGCATGTCACTTTCAATAATGGGTGCACTAAAAATATTAGTTCCAAACATAATATTTGCATTAGTGAAATGATTATGATCAATTTTTGTGTTTTGACCAATTAGAGAATTTGTGGATATAGAATGGTTGTTGCCTATGTCAGCTGCCAATTAATTTTTTTGTGTAGGATTTGATGTCGGTATATTTGATGTCACACCTTGTGCCTTGCTAGCCACTGTTGAAATAGGTTGCTCTTTGGAATTATTATGTAGATATTTGAATATTGTGAATCTAGGGGCATTATTATGCATAAGCAAGTTCCACTCAAGTTGTACAACTCATTTCCAACAAATGATTTTTCTTATTTCCGTTCATCCTCTACCATAAGGACGTGTGAAGTATTAGGGTCCAATTCCGCATAGTCCACAACATTGATCTCAACCTTTGTATTTGGAGCCGGTTCAGGTCCTATTACATCATCATCCATGTTTGGTGATCTCGTCAATATGGTCCACTTGCACTTTACACTAAGCTCGAGAAGTATTTCAAGATAAAACAAAATACCTCGCAGCGGTAGGGGGATTTTTGTATTTGGCCACCATCACTCGGCCAGATATATCATTTGCCACCAGCGTCTTGGCTAGGCACAGTCAGAAGCCAACATTGAGACACTGGAGGGGAGTGACTCATTTATTCAGATACTTGAGGGGGATTGAAGATCTGGGACTATACTATACTCAAGGAGGAGTTTCCAACATCACAGGGTATGCAGACGCCGGATTCAAGTACATACTAATGGTATGCTAGATAATAGAATCATGCAATTATGCTAAGGTTTTGAATTTAATAAATTAAATTCTTCCCCAAATGCTTCAAATACATACACATATAGTAATTAAACTATACTTATCTTATGTGTGATCTATTCCACTTTCAAATGAGAAGGTACTTGATAGCGTGGTCTGAAAAGCATCTGTGAACAAATGAATCAAGTTACAAAGTAAGTACTAAGAAAAAGACAAAAAAGCAAAATGAGCGTTACTCAACTATTTCCTGAATATAATTCTAGTTTGCTTAAAGAGATTTTAATCTTCAAGATGTTGCTAAAAACTAACTTGGAACACACTTAAGAGTCCATGATAATTTTTAGAAAGGATATTAAGTACAAAAATTTCAAGGAGTATTCATAAAATAAAATATGGTGTTGATTTCATATTCAACACAACTTGTAGCTTATAAACAACAACAACAACAACAACAACAACAACAAAAACTACAATGACATAATAATAATAATAATAATAATAATAATATGTAACCAGGTTGATTAGTTCTACATGATATGAACCAACACAAGTCCCAAGCCTCACCTCCAAAAAGCGTTGCCATGTAGGCATCCATGTCATAGTTGGGACTTAGGACTTGTGACCCTGTGGGAAGTGGTAAGTCCCAACTTCTATGCTCTCAACGGCTAAGATTGCACAGATTGACCTCAAGTTACTTGGGACTTAGGACTTGGTTCCCCATGTGAACCGGCTTGAAGATATTGGAGCACTTTTTTGGTCCATGTTACCATGCTTGCACCCATCAACATTTTACTTATTACGTAATGTTACAATCTCTTAGGAGGCTCTTATCATGCTTGCAATTAAAATTATATTCCATAATGATGAGCATGACATGGTTTGGGACGGTGCATGACCTCGATTTATTAAGGTCACTCTCGATGCTTAGTAATCTTGTATGAAATGCAAGCAATAAGTTGGCATACCTAGAAAAATCATCTCCCAATATCTTTCATTATTGCCATCTTTCACAAATTATCATGATGTACCTTAACTGACATGACATGACTTGACATAGCTAAGGACGGTGCATGGCCTCAATTTATCAATGTCATTTTCTATGACTCGGTCATACGTACATGGATAGCCATAATGCAAGCACCAGTTGTCATGTGCAAGGTTCAAGGACAAGCCCATGTGACGTCTCACATCAACATTTTACTTGTTAGTACCCATTGTTATAATCTCATGTGAGGCTCTTGTCATGCTTGAAATTGAAGTTATCTCTCTTCATGAGAAATATGACATGACATGACATAGCTAAGGACGGTGCATGGCCTCAATTTATCAATGTCATTTTCTCTATGACTCAGTCATACGTACATGGATGGCTATAATGACCTCAATTTATCAATGTCGCTCTCAATGACTTAGTCATTATAGTTGGCAAGTGGACAGTTAAAGGACAAGCCTATACAACATCTTGAAATAACAATGTCCTTATTACCAATAGTTGCAATGTCCCATGAATTTTTTGGAATGCAAAAAATATTTTAATCGTATTTCAAGTAGTGTATCGCTTCAAATTCCTAAATGGCTACCCATTGGTAGCCCCAAAATGATCTTGGATGTCCATTTGTGCGTTTCAAACCTTTTGACAGTTGTTATGGCCAAACCTTATACGTTCACACCCAATCCAACCATTTACATGTTTGAAGCATAATTTAGATAATACCCAACACATTTTCAATCATCCAAGCATCTCCTGCTAGACAATTTTAGTATTTACATGATGAGCTGTCAAAAAAGGAGATATTTGTTCACCTTGATTTCTTATCAAGATTGATTCTTTCTAAGGCTTTGAATTGAGTTTCTAAGATGCCAATAGAAAGACAATAGAGAAGTCACAATTATTAGGCATTTAGGGTTAATAGAGGTGACACATGACTATATGAAAATGGTAGCTACATACGATCAAACAAAATGAAGTTTGTATTGTTTTCTCTCTCGTTGTGTCATCCTACCTTCTTTGATACTTTTACCATCATACAATCCAACATTATAACTATGTATTATGAGGCAAAAATAGAGGCATGCAAGAAAAAATGACATAACCAAGGAAAGTAAAACACATGCAACCATGATTTAACACAAGAAACGATGTAAATAGATGGCCGTGATTGTTCACTACATCCTTGAAGTTGATAGCATGGGTTGTGATTGTCCATCCATGCATACATGGCCTGATAAGTTTTGGTGTCAATTTCTCACCCGGTTTTAAGGTTCATACCGCTGATAGTTCCTTGCTCTCATTGCTTCTTGAAATTTTCTAAATATTCATCCCCCCCCCATCTAATGATCCAAATGGAATAAGACCCATATTAAGAGACATTGAGTTGTAATTTACTTTCTCCTCTCAACAAAACAATAGTGTTCCCCCCCCTAGGACTTTAGGTTTTTCTTGCAAAGGATTGGAAATATGTAGGAATGGTTTCCGTGGGGTGAAAATAACATCTCAATGCTCAGTGGGTGCATGTGCATAGAATGAGATTCAAATCCACATCTTTCCATCCCAAAAGTTATACTTGTTGTGCTCACTTATTCTTTAGGGAGATGTGGTAAACCACTTGAATCATAAAGAAAAACCTTAATATGAAAAAAAGGCAAAATCTTTGGGACCACAAAACATTATTACCATGGAATATTTCCCACATTGGATAATTACTAAATATATCATTGTAACGATTAAACATTGCCAACATAATATTTAATGAAGAGATGGTATCACTTGAATTACAACATGTGTTAAATGTTGAAGTGGCATGTATAGGCATGGTAGATAATGAAAGAATCATGGGGTTAGAGACACAATAGATGTTGCCTCCAATTATCAACATCATTTTCACTTTGCTTCAAAGCCATCCAAACCTTACTTGCAAATTTGGTAAACCCAAAAAAATCTTCTCCAAATCTCTTTCATTATTGCCATCTTTCACAAATTATCATGATGTACATGACTGACACGACCCCAATTTATCAATGTCTTTCTCAATGACTCGGTCGTATGTATGGATGGCAATAATGCAAGCAACAATCATCATGTGGAAGGTTCAAGGACAAGCCCAAGTGTCACCTCATATCAACATTTTACTTATTACCTAATGTTATAATCTCTTGTGAGGCTCTTGACATGCTTGAAATTATAGTTATCTCTCGCCATGAAGAACATGACATGACATGACATGACATGATCATGGACGGTGCATGGCCTCAAATTATCAATGTCACTCTCCACTACAATAATGCAAGCAATAAGTAGCATGTGCAGGAGTCACAGTCAAACAACTCTATGCGTTACATTCAAATAGCATTATCCTTATTACCCATTTTTGCAATGCCCCATAAATATTAACTTGCTCAAATTTATGTTAACTTTGTTCCAAGTAATGGATCCCGTTAAAAATGTCCCACATCATTATACTATTGTAAAGAGGACATCACAATAATCTAATGAAAAATAATGAACTCAATGTAAATAATGAAAATCCGAATGGTACCTGCACTTTGGTTGGTGATGGCCCCCCCCCGTTCCCCCCCCCTCTCTTCAAAATTAACGTTGTTGTCCATTTGATTTTGTCATACCATACATGTATAAAAAAGAAAAGGGAAATCCTCATTATAGATACCCAAACAACATCCAAAAAACGACAATGCCATACCAACACTACTCTTAAACCACTTAACTCTACGTAATCCCTAAAGGATCGTAGGGCCACATTTTGGCTTTTTTATTTGGTCTGTAGACTTTGTCTCCCCTTTGTCTCATAGTCACATACAAATTTATATACATTTGGGGGTCAATATTTCAAGGCTTTCTCTTCTAGCTAGAAACAAAAATCATTTGATAACGATTTGCGAAGTTTTAGCTATCAAAAACATGGTGACATTTGGGTTTTTTGGACCCGTTTTTGGACTTTTTGGAGGCGTTTTGGCATCGAGTCAAGTAAACATGGATAGGTCCAATTACATTTGAAATGGGCCCAATTTTATAAAAAAACATTGTTGGTTTCTAAATATGTGCATCGTCTTATCTACCCCTTGGATTTGGGTCCTTGGGAATGTGTTTTCTATGGAATAAATTTCTCAAGTCAACCCATATTTGACATCTGCCCCAAAACAAGCCTAGGGAACCACATTAAATAACCTTGAAAGTAACTCTTTCCTTCTTGTAGATGGGCTAAACTCACATGTGGAGGTCCAAAAGAAGAAGGATCACCTCGAAAACAATAATGCAGCTGTCAAGGAGGCAATACCAACCAAACACTAGATTTGACCCATCCCATAGATTATTCCAAAATTGGGTTCTCACACCCTAATCTTAACAGTCAAAACACTCTCAAATAATATAGGAATAAGATATCGGCGCCTTCAATACTACTATATCTAATCCATGAGGATGGTTTGGGAAAACAAATCCTAAACTAACACCAACTTTAACGTCCACAATTTAAAACATAAAAATTGTTCTAAATTCTACTTTGCTCTACACATGGTCTTTTAGGGGTCAATCAGTAAGTTCACCCCACAATACCTAAGACAAGCCCAAACTCGATGCCCTCTTATATACTTGGCGACTCTTTAAAGAAATTCTCTATTAGGAGTTCATTGGAGCTTCTTGTGTTGGTGCCTAATTTTGAGAAATGGGTGAATCTCCTTTAACCTATTTGAAGGTAGTCACCATGTAGTTAGTTAAAGTAGAAAACTTCCATGAAAACCTTTTAAATCTCAAAAATGTTTTGCATGTTTTTAGCACATTCAACCCCCAAACTAGAGGAATTAGCATGCCATACCAACATACACATTTACGTTATATATCTTCAGGTGTGGGGGACACTTGGATGGTTGAAATTTTGTATGAACAATCCTAACCATATGAAGATTCTGTCCGTATAGTCAAATCTACCATTAGAGGTACAAATCTTCCTGAATGAGCCGATGTATTGGAATAGACTATTATAGACAATTTTGGGTAGATTTCACTTCAACATTTAGAGGTTAAGTTGGGATGAATCTATCATAAACATGTTATGGGTAGGGTTTCACTGGACCCTTTAACATGCCACCACGTAACCTCCACACAGGTTGTCCATTACATATATTGTGACATGGTGCTCAAGGAGGATTCAAGGCACATTGTGGGCCATAATATATGATTGCTCTTCTAAATTTGACACCTATATATGGATGGTACATGGTAATGCACGTAGTTAAGAATGCACACTAACTTAATGGACAATATGCACAATCTGATATGAAGTGTCATCGTTAGCAAAAGGAAAAAAATCTAAATGTACTAGCTATTGAATTTTGTTGTCCATGACATTATTTAGCTGATCCTGTATATATGTTGGGTGGGGCCGGGAATAAGCTAAATTCTGTACATAATTATACGTAATTTATTCTCATAGCAGAGCACTGCACTAATAGATTCAAGCTGAAAAACTCGGGTGAAGCAGTGTATTGATATTATTAGAATTGGATGGTTGATAGCAGCTAAATAATGTTATGTCGCCTCCAAAAATTTGATAAAACCAATTCATGAAGGGCTTGCATATCAATTGGTTTAAAGAATTAATTTCCAACTAGGTTTCTAGTCATATTAAACATTCAATTTGAGATGGCCTTTAAGATCCCTAATCCGTAACAATGCCACTATTACTAGTGCACTAATTATTGTTTTTTTAATATTACTTGCTATTCGGAGTTACACAATGGTATATCTTTTGTAATTTTTTACCAAGGTAAGATGTTAGTGTTCTATAACGTCCAAACAACCAATTTGACCTTTTGCTATGTCATATTGTTTACAATGTGATATAAAAATATTATGTTATACAATATTTAGAATTGAAGCATGTTATGTCATATTGTTTTGAATCTGCCTCGAGCTACCGCTTTGCGGCATTGAATCCGCACACGCTTGAGAAATTACAATCAACAGTCTCATCAAACCATCTATTGACACATGGCATTGTCATGTGTTATATGTATATTTGAGTAAAATTAAATGGGCCAAGTTGTTGTAACCTAGCATTCAAAATGGGCTTTGGTCCAAGAGAGCCTAATTGGGACTAACAAACTACAAATTCACATAGTTGATCATAATAAAGAGGTACACAAAATATTGTATTTAGTGTCACCAATTCTCTTTATCTTGCTCAATACCGATTGTAAACCACCTGTGTAGTGTCACTAACACTAAATGTAAACCTAACATTATTTGTCATTTTTGTGTAATTAGATTTGGGCATTATAGATCTACAATGTCGCAATTATTGTACCTTTAGTTACTAAGTGGATTTTCATCCAAAGTTCAATCATCCATGACGATATTTTTATTATGGAGATGTTTAGATGCATAATATAAGTACCAAACTTTGTTTCACTACAAGCATATGAGTCCTAGGCAATTGACCTACGTCACTGGAAACTTGTCCTATGTAACTAGAAAATTCACAAATCTAGCACAGTGGTAGATTTGCATTGTTCTTTCACCGACGTGGGACGATTGCGTAGGACTCGTATGGACGTAGTGTTTCAACGATTGGCATGGATTTCATCCAAGTTTCAATCATTCATGATGGTACTTGTGCATTTATCCATAAGAAGTGTCATTAGGAGTCACATGTTGGGAACTCAAATCCCATTTATCCAAGGTTTTCGTGCTTCAAACTTTCACATTTGGCGGGGAGAGATATGGGGAGGTGGTTCGAACAACTACATTGTATATTGTATTTTAGTGTCATATGGTATGTTATGTCATTGTGCTAACTTTTCTAATGACACGCCTTATGAATAAGTTTACAAGTGTTAAAAATCATATAGTAATATATCATAAATAATTGAAAATTGGATGAAGACTTACTTCGTAAGTGACAATAAATGCAAGATTGTAGATCTATAAGGCCCAATTTATTTTCACAAGGAATGACATGTAGTCTAGGTGACACTACACTGAGCAAGACAAATAGAATTGGTGACACTATATACAATATTCAGTGTACCATTGGCACTCATTAGGATCTTAACATCCCTTTCTAATAAGTGTGCCTCTAATTTTACTGCTATAATCAAGAACGCTTGAATGAAGTTTGGATGGATATGTGGATTTGTTAGATTAGTGCACAAACTGTTATAGTGCATGTAACGTGCCCAAATATCATTCAAGTCACAATGCATAACTATGATCTCAATTGTTCTCTTGCAATAGTAAATGTGGTAGTTCTAGTATAATGATTTCAACCCCATAATTGAATACACAATATTTAGATTTATCCATGTAGTCCAGATGTTGTTAACCGAGTCTCCAAACCATATGATATTAATGCACGACTTTCAACCGAAGAAATAAGTTCCGAACGATTCAATTCTTAGGAGTGCAGGCTTTTGGATTACCATAGACCATTTCAATTGTCACTCGTTTATGAACTTTTAGGAGTTGAGGTGCTTGGTAACACTAGTTTATATACGGTTAAATGTTGGTGTCATGTGGACATTCTTTTTTATCAGACACATATGTTTGAATGATATATCAGAATATAGACATCATTCTAGGTTTAATAGCTAACAAAATTGACAAGGTTTATGTGGTCATTCAAAGAGAAAGAGAACCGCCATTTTGATCTCTTATAATTTTTGCATCTCAACTCCAACGATACCAAACCTTGGGATCACAAATGTTTATGAAAACATTTTTTGGAATCCAATGGCTTTTTCCATCTTAAGAAAAATGGCATCTCACAAAGGAACTCAATAACCTCAAGCCAGGCCCGAGAGAGCAACAAGTAGAAGACCCAGAACATGACTGAACCTAATGTACATGTTGTCACACAAACAACACAAACAAAAGGCCAAGAACTACCAACTCCATCTCAATGCAGTTGGAGGCACAAATCATAAAGTTAATCTTGTTTACATCATGTCACTCCACACCATGACTAGTCTATGACAAATTTTGCAACTCATAATGGCTAACCGTATGACAAAATTCCCGATCTTATCCAACATACATAATGCCCCCTCCCCACTTGACATTAGCAAATAACCAAAGACTTCCCTAAAACCCGGGTAAAGCTCCCTCGGTTATAGCGGACACGTCCGGCTATCCCAATGCACCTACAAGAACTAGCTCCGGAGATTTCCATGTAGGTTTTAGTTAAGTAGCTTTCACACATGTTCATTGTTTTATCTACCAACCAATGAATGTTGGATAGTTTTTGTCCCATCCCCAAATGCCTTAATACTTACCATCGGTTTTTGTTAATGGAGCTCCTCGTGCCCTCATAGCTAAGACTAAAAGCAACCAATCACAAGAGACGGAGACAACACTTTTAGAGGTCCTACATTCTTGCCTCATGTCTAGGTACCGATGGGAGGGTCAGTAGTTTTAGCTTAAAACCTCCACTTTTAAGCCATGCCACATCATTTGCCAACTAGGCTCGGCACTAGATAATGTCGATGGTGTGAACGCTTATTTTTAAGAACCCACTTTTAGGCTTAGCTAATGTCAAGTGGGGAGGGGGCATAATTATCCGTGTAGGTTGGAAGGGCCCAACCCACAAATAAGGGCATGTTTTACACCAAAGGCATTAGGCCATGGCTCTTACATGATCATGGTAACCCCACTTTTTGGATGTCACCATAGAGAAGCCCATGGACTATAGCCCAAAGTCTTTTGGAGGGCACAAGCCCTTAGTGTGACACGTATTCCCCCCACAAATTTCATCGGGCTTACCTTCATGAACCGTCCCAAAAAAATACCCTACAAATCCGGCCAACATTATCCATACTTGTCATGTGGAATTTTGTGTAGATTTTTCATCCACTGAAGGTGTTATGGGCTGTGGTCCAAAACTGCTCTCATATAAACCTAAAGTGGAGACATGCGACACTCTCAACCAATGAAGATTCAAGGATTCTCAAGACCCATGACCATTAGGCTTTTGTGTAAACATGCCCTAAGGTTTCTTAAACTTAACTTACCTTAGAAAAACAACTCCCATCTCAAACTGGTCAGACACCAGGTCTTAAAAACCATCGCTTCTCCAACATCATCTTCACCTGACTCGAGATCGGTTGAAATCACGAGTTCTTACACTTCAGAAAATCAACAATTTACGAGGGAAATAACCAATGCAGGTAACTCCAACCAAGTGAGCCAGCCAGTATATAACTGAGGAGAGCTGTGAGACGCCATAGCTCATCTCCGCCTTCTGCACGCTCTTTGTGCTTCTCTCCTACTCTCTGTTCCTCAACGTCTCGCACTCGCTGACTCAGTAGAGAATTCCTTTTGAACTAGACTTCTTGTGCAAGATAGACTTTTGTTTGAAGTTTTGACAAATCTTATATCTCAGCTGGTCCTTCACTTGCTTATACGAACTTGTCCATTACAGCCATCCGTTGCAACTTGTCTCATATTGAGAAAATGCATAAACAAATTTATTCCATTGTCAACCTGAGGTTTTTGGTTACATGTTTTGGGTAACGTGCAATTGAAAACCTCTTGTTGACAACCACAACGATGAATTTATGCATTTTCTCATCATGAGCTGCGATGTACGAATTGCAATGGACAAGATGTTCCCACCTTCCTTCAATCCACACTCTTTGCTTTCCTCCCTCTTGGTGCGAGATGAGCTCCCTTTGATATTCAGCTCGAGAAGGAGACTTTGATTTTTTTGAAATTAGCATTTTGTCACTACAAGGAGCACGTAGCCCACAATTGTCACTGGTTCATTGCCAATCAGGATTTAGATGGTTGGTCTCAAAATCAACTGGACAAATAGATTTGGATACCAAAGAACTACCAGTGTGGCAAAGAACCAGCGAAAAATCAACGATACATGATCCCTGTAGTTAGTGGAAGAGAAAAAAACATTGTTCATTAACTTGGTAGGGAATAGCTGTTGCCTCACCGATGATCACACTCTTGCAAAACATTCCGAGAGTATGATAAGCAAGCAACTACTTGTACCAGGTATTTGTACGTTCCACAACTCTATGTCTCAACAGTCACTCTTTGGAGTATGAAACATTGAGGTAAAACTAAAGATTAAGAGCAAGGTGCTGTAGTTTTGAATCTTAATTATCAGTATTAGGCCTTGTTATACCCCTCACAAGTTAGAAATAGGTGAACTTGTTGAAATGTGGTGTCAAGGAAGCGTTCTGGTTTCTGTGCATTTAAATCAGTGATAGATAGGCCTTGCTCAGATGTTTGCTACTTGGCCATCATAGACCTTATTTAGAAATCTTCCTTTGCAAGATAATATTCCGCTGTAGAATGTGGATTACCTTCATGTGCTCCTAAGGAGCTTAACAATGCTAGAGGACCCTCTGTGACTCTCTTATATCTTCACTTAATCCCCTTGCTCTTGTACCCAGTTGCAATGGAAGGCAAGTGATGGAGACGAGAGAGAAGGAACTCAATGTTTCTGAAATAGTCCTTCTCAAAGTTGTAAGTTCAAGATGTTTACATTTCTTGGTGTAATATTTCTGACAATTTTATTTGAACCAGAGGTGCGGCGGGTGCGATTTCAAGATCTCAACTCCATACAACTACTTTGATGTTTAGGGTGGCGAGAGCCGGAAATGCAACTGTGGTTTCTTGTTTGCTGGTTGTGGTTGATGAGTGTAAAGTAGACAGGTGAGAGCCAATTCCTCATTTCTGATTTGTTGTATGACAAGCTTCCACGAAGGCTTCTTCCACTAAGTATCCACATGGCCTTCTTCTCGCGTTTATTCCTCTTGAAATTTTGAGATAGATTGAAGATTCCTAATCTTGATAGAAGAACTACACTAAATATGATATGATATTTAGTGTCACCAATTTCGCTTGTCTTGCTCAATGCTAATTGTAAACCACGGTAACCCAACATTATTTTTCATTCCTTGTAAATTTTGGGGGAGATTATAGATTTACAGTGTTGCAATTATTGTCACTTACCAAATGATTTTTCATCCAAGTTTCAGTCATCCATAACAATGTTTCATCACAAGTTTCTGACAAGAGAAGGTAGGGTTTTGGCCAATGGATGAACTCATCCATCATCCATGACAGTATTTGCTTACTTATTCAAAAGAAGTGTCATCCAAAAAGTTATCATAGTGACATAATAGCATATGACACTAAATATCATATTTAGTGTAGTAAGATCTTAGTATGAACTTTGGCACATGTGAAGCCTATTTTGGTTAGTGCATTTTGACTCAGTGAATGTCACCTTACTGCACACCATAATGTCAGGAAGTGGGCATTCTAAGCTTCTGTTGAGAGAGAACATCCACTTTTTGACATTGTAGTGTGCAGTAAGGTGACATTCAATCAGTTAAAATGCATTTAAAGTGTGCCCAGTTAAGTTACTGCGAGCCATTGGGATGCAGTTCACTCTGTAGACTTTTGAGATTTCTTGATGTTGAGGTGGAGATGGACAAATTCATAGGGTGATCCAGTTAGTGTCATGGAAGGCCCGGTTTCCAATTGCGATACTGGAAATTGTTTTGCTGTCCAACTGAGAGAGGGAAGTCCATCGATTTCATCAACAGCAATATCACAATTACTTCATTGCATTTACCAGCAGTTTCTTCAACCTAGCCCTTGAGATGTTGCAATGCGTGTACACATGCTTTCCACAGAATCTAGTGGACTTTTTATTATTACGGAATAATATTCTCAGATTAGCAGTCGATTCTTGACCAAATTGTTTTTGATTCCTGGCATTTGCAGGTCTACAACCAAAAAAGGGGGGCGTCAATGGAAACTACAAATGATGCATGCTGGTTTTGTGAAGGTTTAGCACGGAGTGCATGTAGTGTTGTTTCCCAGTTCTTTCTTCATTTGAATTCGTCATTAGAGTTATCCTTTGATTCAACCAGAGCTTTGGTTGTTAGTTGATTGCTTTGCATACAAACCTTTCCATGTTTCAACAATGTCTTTGGGGCATGATTTAATTTGGTGTGGAGGTTTCCACACCGAACATTCCATATTGATTCAATGGTGCCAAACTCATTTTGGCATGGCAAGAGGTTGTACAATGAGTTCGGCCCCCAATGAACCAATATGGGATGTCCTTTGTTCAACCCTCCACAGCGATTCCAGACATGCACCCAACCATTTACTGAAACATGGAGAGTTTTGTAGGCAAAACAACCAACTCGCAACCAAAACTCGCGTTGAACAGAAACGATAAGTCTATTTGGCAGCAAGAATCTATAGCATGACTTTCTCTCCGCGCAGAGCAAAATATTTGGATCGACATTCCAATGTGTAGAATCATTTGCATGAAACTTGAAGTAGGTTGTGAAACATTGAATGTTTTTGCTCAGTGTTTGAGATTCTTTCATGTTACATGTAGCGGCATTGCTGGAACGATGTTCTGCCTTAAAAGCGTATGCAATCAAACCATGACAAATTGTGTTATCAAGGATCATATCCATTTGGAATGTTTTTTTGGAGACGTTGATTTCATTTAATATACACCTTAGAGCTTTGAATGGAGGGTCGCCAAGTCTTTCTGGATGGATGCATGCTTTGTGCGTAGTTATATTTCATTCTAAATTAATTGGGTATTTGTCATAAGGACTTGGGCCTCTTTATGGGTTGGAAGAGGCTACAGTAACCTAATGTATGTGCATGTATACGTCAAAATTGCAAACTTATATGTGGGTGTTGTTTTAATTGCAATTGAGATACCATGAGGTATGTGACATGCTCATTTGTGGGTACTTCCACTTCCGCCTTCACAAACCAATCTAACCGTTGGATCAAGGAGTCGAAAAACTCTTTCATTTAGCGGATTCGAGTAAGGGAGAGGGCCAGTGAGAAATTTCTTATGCTCGTAGTTCATATGCTCTTAAGATCTCTGGTCAAAGTGCAAATTCCATGATTTGTGTCAAAGCGATTGTGTAAGGGGGCCAATTTTGAGGGTCACATGTGATTAGAATGTCACTTACATGTGCCTATTCATGTGTCACCGTGTGTAAAAGAGCAGTCTACTACGATCACACAACATGTTTTGCATTGAAATTTTGTGAATGAGACACGTATTGGATATATGGAATTGGTGTCAAAGTGCTCACAAAATAAGATTCCGATCCTTCGTCAATTAACAACAGTCCCTAGGTGGTTATGCTCCTTCGCTGAAGTCTAATTTTCACAAACAAGTGGATTTCTAGTCTTGAGGTTGATCAAGTATGCTTAAAACGGCATGATCACTTTTGATATATACAATATATGAATCTAACCATTTTATATGTTTACATTCTTAAACCCCACTTCAAACCTAATTTAACTAAGTATCCACTTAAGACAAGTGACCACTTAAGGTGAGCATAAGGCACACTTATCTTGCAATGAATTAGTTACAATAAGAGTAGACTTGTTGAAAGGGACACACCATAAGACATTTTAGCATAAATTCATGACAATTTTTTTATTTATATATATATATTCTTTTGGTAGAGTGACACCTAAATTTATGCTTTTAAATTGATTGATTTGTAATCAAATCCAATAATGATAAGCTTATGTTAACCAAGCACTCTTTAAGTAACCGCTCCTCCGCAATGCTAGTCAATGCACGGGAGCATAACTAGTTGTGTATCAAATAATCAGCAACCCAAAGGAAACGAAGGAAAAGAGACATGTAGACAAGTCCATCATATGTAGTAAAAGTGTTGTGAGGAGACTCTCCATTTATGCTTGCTTCCACGGGAACCCGGTGTTTCTATCATTTGGAGAATAAAAGTGTAGAGGTGTATATTTGAACAATGAAATGAAGATATTGTCACCTAACATACATTGGGATTGTAGTCTGGGGATGCAATCAATGTAGAGTTTCAAATTGACGTGCGTAGGATATAATGCTACTAACACCTTATTTATATTTACCATGATCATTTTAAGGGTGATTGTTTTTGAATATTGTCTCATTAATTGCATTTCATTCACTTGACGAAAACATATTTGACCACATTATAGAATGAAATTGGCCTTCAAAACTTGCATGAAATTTAATTACATGCTTTCATTGACGGTTCACTTTGGGAGTGTAATCTCAATCAATTCCTCATTTACAGAGTGGAAGTGACCACATACATTTGGAACTTGAAGGTGAGGTGTGTCCAATATGAATATTATGGACAAGGTAGCCTTCAAGAATGCATGGGGAACTTTTTATTGAAGTCGGGCGGGCCAGGCATAGTGTTTTGGTCGAGTTCAAAAAGTTTACTTGAGGGTTGCCCAAGAGTTGCAAGTCGCGGGCCTTGGCCCTTATCCTATCAAATACCCCTCCCCCAAAAACTTGTTGGGGAAGGTCAAGCGTCCCCAATACTGTTTATGAAGAGCTCGTCAACCCAAGCCATTACTTTGGAACCCTATTTTGCAAGTTGGGTGGAACTTGCAAAATATGACTATGACTATGGGACTTGTCATCCTAAATCCCACACCATTATATGCAAGGCTAGGTTGACCCACCCATCCTAGTAGGATACACTACAAAGTCAGTTCTTAACAACTTGAGTATGGTAATTTAGGCATTAAAAAAACTTGGGTGACTTTATACGTAAGCTCTCAAACTTATGTTTAAGCCAACTCAATGGGAGTTTGACGCGAAGACTTAACAAGTAGTGACTCTATTAAATGAGATTTGTAAGTAAAGTTGGATATCTTTCTCAACGCATTTTAATAAAGTTGGCTACGGAACTCCAAATCTTCCAATAAGTTTGGGCGATTGTTTAGTGCACTGAAGATTTTCCGAAGATGGGTCGGGCTTGTAGTATATTGATGCTGAACCTAAAGTTTGATCATTTGAAATGACCTTCTATGTTGTCAGACTCCACCTTGTAATACAACAATACGAGAGTCAATAATACTCTCATTGGATTGAACAATTTTGGCGAACCAACCCATACACTCATTCCTTGTTGGATGCCTAAACCCTTGCCTCCAAGGAACCAGTGTACAGGTTGTTTCGCCTTAGCCTAGAGTGAACGGGGTGTTGAAGAACAAATGTGCACATGCAAATGGTACTAACAAAGGAGAGCAATAGTGTTAACAATCGAGACAACCCAAGAAGCATCACCGAGAAAGAACGCTGGAGAGAGAGGCTTGAGAGCTCTCGGCCTCGGGCTCAGCCATGGAGCTCGACCTCGGGCTCGGCCATGGAGTTCGGCCACGGCCATAGGGCCCCTTTCCACGGCTTTGTGCACCTTACGCGCGGCAATAGGGTTCCTAACCCACGGGAATGGGCTCCCAGCGGGTTAGCAAAGGGGATTAAGTACTTAGTAATAGGGGATCATTATATAAGTACGTTGAGACTTATAAGAGGAATATATAGGGATATTAGTAAGTATTTAAGACTAAGGATTACATTTCCTTAGTATAAGTATATAGGATTTTGTCAAAAACAATTATGAAAGAAGCTATTGAGCAATTATGAGGAATATAAGGGCATTAGGGAGTATATGGAAATATGGTACATCCTACTAGTATGATTCAAATCAATTTGCAAGATTTGATTGATCCTCAAAAAGGATTTGGAATGTAGCCACAACAAGGATATAATAGAATCTTGGAAATACAAACATTAGGGAGGAAGAACGGTTATAACCGTTTATGGTAGATATAATCTACATATGACGGAGATAGTTAGTCATCTAGGAAAATAGAGTTTACAAACACTCTAGATATAGATTTTGAGTTAGGAAGAAAAGACTATATAAAGGGAGCAATTTTAGGAGACTACACCTCATTTTCTACACAACGAAGTTATCACAAATTTGAGTGTCAAAAACACTTGAGTCACTTTTGTATCTCTCCTCTCGGAGCTCTTTTGCAATACATTATCTTTCCCACAAATATGTGTGTGACCTTTCTCTCTCTCTTTCTCAAATTGAACTACAAGTTGTCAATTGGTTCTTGTGACTTAAGTGATTGATAAACTAGAGGAGAGTAGGTGCTTTGAGAAAGAACTCAAAGTATTAGTGTGAGGGTGAGAACAAGGCGCTCAAGAATAGTTGGAGTATCAATGGAACTTTGAGAGGATTTGTTATGAGTAGTAACGTCAATTTAACTTGAACGTCGGAATTACAATTAACTCTCAAAAGTGGAACTTATCATTGAACTCCTCAAAAGGGAATTATAAATATACATGTGATTGAATGTTTGAAGAATTATATGCATGTTATGGATGATTAAAGTGAGACTTCTTAACGATTACAAACTTCTTCAAAAGAGGAGGAACTTATTATTATAAACTACATAATTGACTTACAAGTATTATGCATATTGTATTATATAACATATGTTTGAGTATCGAACTTATTTTATGATTAACAAGAATGATGAAGACATTAATTCACATCAAGGTTTGATATGAATGAAGTAATATTGATAAACTACTTATAACAATTGATATCCAATTGGAACTTCTTTCTACTTTGTGAGTTGTTGGATGTCATTATAAGTTGAAAGAGTTGTCTCTCTTGAACAAACACTCAAGAGAGTAATGTAAGAATGAGGTTCTAATCTTCTCGTCATCGAGAAACACTTTGTAGTAAAAGTGCTTCTTCTTTTAAGATACTTTGTGAGTTGTTGGATGTCATTAACAATCGAAGAGTTCTTTCTCTTGAATAAACCTCAAGAGAGTTATAATTGTTTTTGTTATTAAAACACTTTGAAATTAAACGTGACATTGCAAAACAATCAATGATGTGTTCATGAAATTATAAACTACTATATGCATATATGTCAAGTTACAATATTATAAGTAGTAACACTTGAGCTTAAAAAGGAAGACTCAAGAATATTAGATCTTCTTCATCATTATAAGATTACTATCATTTGTGTGATTGATGTTTATGAACTACGAACCTTAAGGATTCATATAACTTATTGAAAACTATATTATTATCGAGAATATTGTTACACCTCTTGAAGCTCTCTTTAAATCTAATGGTTCTTATTATCAATGAGGCCTTACATTGAGAGTAAGAACTAAGATAATGAGATTGTGTTCACTCCAATAATTATATTCATATCATAAGGAGAAGAGAGGGATTATTAATTCGAGACCGAACATATTAATGAGGCACGGTAGTTCTCAAGCGAATATAAATTTACGTGATGTCTCACCGTGAGTCTTCTTGAGCTAAATTGCAAGGGAACGACCCACGGGGTGCATCACGGGGTTCCAATACACTGTTTCAAATCTGCCTCTCAAGTTACCAGCAAAGTATTGCATCTGCTCATGTGAGGCTTGGCATGTGTGCCTATTTTAACCTCAATACAAGGCCGTGTAAGGCAATCAGATATTGAGTAATTTCATTAGGTTCGAGTACATCGAAATACACACAAATAGCCTCCAAAATCCACACTTCAGATTTTGGTCTTGACCCTCCATAACATAGATTGGTTTATTTTTAAATGCGACTAGTTTGGGCCTACTTTGGTCATTTATTTTAAATGGATGCCTAGAATTTCAATCTTGGCTAGTCATGTGTGGATACATAAGAACAAGGACCCCCCAAAAAAATGGTGTCTAAAAGAGATTGGATTATGTGTTCAAAATTTGTCAACTATTCTAAACTCAGTGGTCAACATAAGTAAAGGGAGGGGGGTTATGTGACCGAGTTATGGCTCCTTGACCGTTAGTTGGCCGTCAACATTCATACTAATTCAAATTTCAAGGAGGACTTCAAATTTCTAAACAATCGGATGAGCATCGAACATGGCTTCTCCATCCACATTCATGGATCAAATAACGTTTAGACTTCAAGTATCATAGTTTTTTTTTTTTTTAAAAAAAAATTAAGCAAGCAAGGGAGGATAAGTAACCATGTGAGGCATGTCTACAAGACCAATGTTGGTCCAATATCGTCTTTTTTGATACCATTGGCGTATCTATAGTAAGGATTTTTTATACCCACATGGTATGAATATATGAAAGTATTTTTGTTTTTGATTGCCATTATATATGGCATGCAAGAACCTTCATACCTAGATAATATCACCCTAGTATCAATATGGTTTGAAATGATTCCGACCCAAATAATAACTCAGGCATACAAAGACTCTCTCACCGTGAGATTCCCACCAAATATCAATATTTGACTGTGTTACAACTTTGATACTCACGTGTTTGTTCGTCGATACCATTATTGATGTTGAGTATCGATACCATTCTGTGAGCCCAATTCTGTGTTCACATTTCTTGTTAGCCCAAAATCACTTGAAGAACTTAGAATTGATAGAGGTTGGGTTAATTAAAGTGTAGATGGGAGTTAAGTTGCATCGAACTTGTGTGGCCGTGATTGGAGTGGGGTATTTAGTTTTGGAAAAGGAAAGAAAAGAAAAACAAAAACAAAGACAAGTGAGCCATGTCGATTGGGTAAGGGTTAACGCTAGGTAGGGTGTGGTTTGAATTTAGTTCAAGTGTTATTTAAGTGTGGGGGGTGTTCATTTTAGGCCTTGACTGGGTTCATGAAGGGTGTGAGTTCGCTACCCATGACAGGGTAAGGGCTGGATTTCCGGCAAGGGGGAGAGGGTTTTTTTGTGTGGGCAGCCGAGAAGAGCTCAGAGGCTGGCTCTCGGGAGCTGAATCCGAAATGTGAGTTCGGCTCTGGATTGAAGATTTAGGTTTGGTTTTAATTTTCGACTTTGAAATGTGAGTTCGAAGTTGGATTGAGGATTCAGATGCGGGCTTTTAGCCGACTCCGAAATGTGAGTTCGGATCTGGATTGAAGATTCGGGTTTGGTTTTGATTTTCGACTCTGAAATGTGAGTTCGAAGTTGGATTGAGGACTCAGAGGCTGGCTCTCGGGAGCCGAATCCGAAATGTGAGTTCGGCTCTGGATTGAAGATTCAGGTTTGGTTTTGATTTTCGACTTTGAAATGTGAGTTCGAAGTTGGATTGAGGATTCAGATGCGGGCTTTTAGCCGACTCCGAAATGTGAGTTCGGCTCTGGATTGAAGATTCAAGTTTGGTTTTGATTTTCGACTCTGAAATGTGAGTTCGAAGTTGGATTGAGGACTCAGAGGCTGGCTCTCGGGAGCCGAATCCGAAATGTGAGTTCGGCTCTGGATTGAAGATTCAGGTTTGGTTTTGATTTTCGACTTTGAAATGTGAGTTCGAAGTTGGATTGAGGATTCAAAGGCTGGCTCTCGGGAGCCGACTCCAAAATGTGAGTTTGGCTCTGGATTGAAGATTCAGGTTTGGTTTTGATTTTCGACTCTGAAATGTGAGTTCGAAGTTGGATTGAGGATTCAGATGCGGGCTTTTAGCCGACTCCGAAATGTGAGTTCGACTCTGAGCTGTTGATTCAGGTCCGGGCTGAGTTCAGAATTCGAAACGGAGCTTCAAATTGAATTCAAGAACAGACTCTGGGTTGAGGTGAGTTGGATGCTGGACCGGGGTTGGGACAGAGCCAGGGGGTTTAGTTGAGGGATTTTCAATTGACCTCTAAGTGTGAAGAGGTACCTTAGAAACTAGGGGTTAGGCTCATTAGTTGCGGGTTACTTAGATTATATGGGGAATTAAGATAGGAAGGTAATGTTAGAGCAATGATGATGTAAAAACCATCAAAGGTGCATGAGTATTTGTCAATACTCGTGCCCATGAGGTTTAATAAAAAGAGTGTGTTTTGTATTTGAACTCATTGGAGTATGAGTATGGAGTTTCCCAGGCTGAGAGTTAACAAAGACATGTGAGCCATAGACTTCCACTCGGACTTCAGACGCGAAGGGTGGAGGTTTATGGCTGACACATTCATTCAGCCATATACCAAACCAACATTGGTTTACACAAGGGCCACGGAACCTAAGTGAGACTCCCGTGAGACTCACCTTGCAACCACTTGGTTGGACTTGCTCCTGATGAATGCTTTAGACCTTGGAAAACTGCCAAAATAACTATAGTTAACTAGAAAAATTTCAAGCCAATTTGAAGAACAACTAAAGTTAACTAGAAAAATTTAAGACCAGATTCAAGAACAACTATAGTTAACTAGAAAAATTCCAAGCATTATTATGTATTCTAAGTATATGTATAACTATACTATATTTGAAGATATGTTGGAACTATATGTTTTTCATATCCCTACTAACACTAAATTCAAACATGTAACTTCCACATATTACCACAGTTGGTATTTAGTGTTCGAGTTTACATTTAAAATTATTTACTTTCAAAGGGTTATTGGCATCTAGTGTATGCGTTCGTATTTAGTGTATCAAACACTAAACATCCTATTTAGTGTAGTGACACTACAACACTACAACATAATTGGTTGCGCTCAACTTTAGTTAACTAGATTTTTTGGCAGACCAAATTTAAAACAACTATAGTTAACTACATTTTTTGGCAGGTCAAATCACAAACAACTATAGTTATGAAAGGCAACTAGTTAACTAATAGTTGAATTAGTTGGTTAGTTGTCTAAGGTATGGAATGCTTCTGCTTTCGGAAGAGCTTTGTCTCACATTGTTTCAGACCTTGGATAGCTAGCCAACTAGCATCACCTAGCTAAGTTTTTCGGGCCCCTATTTGTCACTTAGCTTTAACTAGCTAGGTTCACCGAACCTAGGATTCTTACTTAGCTTTAGCTAGCTAAATTTTTCGGAACTCTCATTTTCACTTAGCTTCAACTAGCTAAAAAGTTGTGTGACATACATATTCATTCTAAACCAAAGAAAAATCCATTCAAACGAAACCAAACAATATATATTTGCTTGTATTGCTCTCGGTTGCCTCTCTATTTTCATGTTGTTGCACAAGGAAATTTAATTTTTTTAAATCCACACGTATACATTGGTTTCCTCACTTTCAACTGGCATTGGTGCTACATCGCTCATTATATACAAATGAGCCCAGCCATGAGCTTGACTAACCTACCTAGAAGATTGTTCCTAATTATGAGCTTGACTAACTAATCTAGAAGATTGTTCCTAATCAAATGCCCACTTAGGTTGAGCGGCTAACACTAATGATCTTACTAGATTCTCCTATGTGACTATTGACTATTAGAAACAATGAAGACCGTGCCATGTGTATTGAGATTTCTACACAAACATCTCAATGTAAAAATTGAGAGTTTCCAAAAGAGTTAGCTTGGAAATGGCCTACAGAAAATTGATTGAGGATACCATAATTGAAACCTAAATTGTAGCCCTTGGACAACTAACTAAGTGGGTGTCAAGTTGGACAACAAGGTTTTTGCTATATGGGATCCGGCCTAATATTAAAAAAATAATGTATGTTTTAGATTCCAGCTAGCTATTAGCTAGCTTTAGCTAGTTACCTTTCCTCGCCCGGATTATGGCACTTAGTTTTAGCTAGCTATTCTTTTGAGGCACCAAATTCCTACGTAGCTTTAGCTAGTTGGAGCTTTTAGCTAACTAAATAGCTGGCCAATTAGTTAGTTGTCCAAGGTCTGCATTGTTTCATGGCGCCTGGCCGCTACACAATCAATCATCCAGGATTGGAACCCTTACACTAATTGCCCTTCCGACCAGGCCGCCAAACCGCTTTATAAAAGTCTAATTTGTCAATTAAATCTAATTAGTAAATAGTACCTAAACATGAAGGAAATATAAACACAAATATAATCTACGTTATGTCTGAATTATTGTGCTACCTTTGTTATGAAAGAGCATCAAACTTTGCTTCCGGTGTTTGATCTCTATTGAAAAGGTAGCATGAGGGTCAAATTTTAACATTATGATGTTTGTTCCAATTGAATTAGACATAACAAAAATGGGCTATTTTACAACATGCGTCAAAGCACAAACAAAAATATAGAGATGCATAGGTATCAAATTGATGTTCGCTCCAATATTAACATCAATATCGCTTTGCTTTAAAGTCATCCAAACCTTAAAATTGGCATACCTAGAAAAATCATCTCCCAAACTCTTTCATTATTGCCATCTTTCACAAATTATCATGATGTACCTTAATTGACATGGCATGACAGGACATGTCTTTGGACGGTGCATGGCCTCAATTTATCAATGTCATTTTCCATGACTCCGTCATACGTACATGGATAGCCATAATGCAAGCAACAGTTGTCATGTGCAAGGTTCAAGGACAAGCCCATGTGTCATCTCACATCAACGTTTTACTTGTTACCCATTGTTATAATCTCATGTGAGGCTCTTGTCATGCTTGAAATTGAAGCTATCTCTCTTGATGAAAAACATGATATGACATGACATAGCTAAGGACGGTGCATGACCTCAATTTATCAATGTCACTCTCAACGACTTAGTCATTATACAATAATGCAAGCAATAGTTGGCATGTGAAAGAGTTAAAGGACAAGCCTATACAACACCTTGAACCAATAGTTGCAATGTCCCGTGAATTTTTTGGCATGCCCAAAAACATTTCAATCGTATTTCAAGTAGTGTATCCTTTAAAATTCCTAAATGCCTACCCGTTGGTAGCTCCAAAATGATCTTGGAAGTCCATTTATGAGATTTGAACCATTTGACAGTTGTTATGGCTAAACCTAATACATTCACACCCAATCCAACCATTTCCATGTTCGAAGCATAATTCAAACAATACCCAACATATTTTCACTCATCCAAGCATCTTTTGTTGGACAATTTTAGTATTTACGTGATGAGGTGTCAAAAAAGGAGATATTGTTTCACCTTGGTTTCTTATCAAGATTGATACTTTTTAAGGCTTTAAATGGAGTTGAGTAAGACACCAATAGAAAGGTCATAGAGAAGCCACAATTATTAGGCATTTAGCGTTAATAGAGGTGACACATTATTATATGAAAATGGTAGTTGCAGACGATCAAACAAAATCAAGTTTGTATTTGTTTTCTCTCTCGTTGTGTCATCCTACCTTCTTTGATACTTTGACCATCATACACATTACAACTTGACTGAGTCCAAGATTAAAGCTATGTATTCTGAGGCAAAAATAGAGGCATGCAAGAAACAATGATGTAACCAAGGAAAGTAAAACACATGCAACCATGATTTAACACAAGAAACGATGTATATAGATGGCCGTGATTGTTCACTACATCCTTGAAGGTGATAGCAGGGGTCATGATTGTCCATCTGTGCATACGTGGCCTGATAAGTTTTGGTGTCAATTTCTCACTCATTTTTAAGGTTAATACCACTCATAGATCCTTGCTCTCATTGCTTGTTGAAATTAAGATTCTAAATATTCATCCTCCCCCCCCCCCATGTATGACATGACATGACATGATTATGGACGTTGCATGGCCTCAAATTTATCAATGTCACTCTCCACTACAATAATGCAAGCAATAAGTAGCATGTGCAACAGTCAAACTTGGACAAGTCTATGCGTTACCTTCAAATAGCATTATCCTTATCACCCATTTTTGCAATGCCCCATAAATATTAATTGGCTCAAATTTATTTCAACTTTGTTCCAAGTACAGTAATCTCCCGCTTAAGTATGCACTTTGAACTGGAGCTGTTGGTACGTACTTTACTCATATCGCTTTCTAGACCCTTTGATTCGATGAATTGCAATGGGAAACGGATGAAACTTGAGACAACCTGCTTGACCAAAGCCCAACGATGTGAAATCATTGTAAAGTTGAGCAAACCGAACTCGCCGAGTAAGCGGGTGTTGGGGCGGGAGATGAAGTCAGTGAAGGTGCCATCCGGAAAGGTTGGGACAATTGGGAGAACATACTACAACGAAATCCAGCCTATCAAGACATTTGTTGAATATGAAAGTGCTACCAACTTTAAAGGCTTTGAAGCTCTACACAACATTGTCCTCGACATCAACGACCAATTGCTTTGCTCCGATGTTCAAATGGAAACTGGACAAATGTATGATGACCTACGACGATTGTTTGAGACGTTTTAGCGAAACGTTAACAAATTGACATTGAATGTCAAGCTTAAAAAATTCATGCATTCTAGCAAATGACTATGCATGACATGTTCAAACAATAAGGTATGAACCCTAATTTTTGTCAAAAAAATTGTGCACTTACCCGGGATGCGTACTTAAATGGGTGCGTACTTAAGCGGGAGATTACTGTAATGGATCTCTTAAAACTGTCCCACATCATTACATTGTTGCAAAGAGGACATCACAATAGTCTAATAAACAATAATGAACTCAATGTAAATAATTAAAATCCGAATGGTACTTACACTTTGGTTGGTGATTGCCTCCCCCTCCCCCCCCTCACTCCCTCCTAAATTTACGTTGTTGTCCATTTGATTTTGTCATACCCTGAAAAAGAACAAGGAAATCCTCATTATAGATACCCAAACAACATCCAAAAAGCAACAATGCTCGGGGAGATCACTCCATTGTAGAGTTGAACAACCACGTGCGATCATTTTAGATGTAAAAAATGTAAAAAATGTAAAAATCATCACCAAAATGGGTCACAATTTTATCAATTTTTTTTCGTGAGTAGATATAAATGGTACATGTTACATAGTACAAAATGGTGACTAAATTTGATGATTTGTTTTTTTAATAAAACATACCGTTTCTAACTAGAATGACGCAGAATTGAACTAAAAAAATTGCTACAATTAATTAATATGACTAAAAATTTCAAAAAAATATACAAAAGATACCATCAATGGTTTTGTATATGTAGAAAAAATATCGTAAAATTTAAAATTATTTATGACATGTAATATAGGGGTAGCAAACTTTGTTCGCACGTGGTGTTCAACTCTACAATGGA
This sequence comes from Polytrichum formosum, assembly GCA_964035585.1. Taxonomy (NCBI): domain Eukaryota; kingdom Viridiplantae; phylum Streptophyta; class Polytrichopsida; order Polytrichales; family Polytrichaceae; genus Polytrichum; species Polytrichum formosum. Next base: position 9,774,601 of record OZ037936.1, on the reverse strand, counting down.
GTGATCTCCCCGAGCAACAATGCCATACCAACATTGCTTTTAAACCACTGCACTCTACTTAATCCCTAGAGGATTGTAGGGCCAAATTTGGCCTTCCGCACATTTTTTATTTGGTCCATAGACGTTGTCTCCCCTTTGTCTGAAACCCACATACAAATTTATATACATTAGGGGGTCGATCTTGCAAGGCTTTCCTCTTCTAGCCAGAAACAAAAGTCATTTGATAATGATTTGCTAAATTTTAGCTATCAAAAACATGGTGATGTTCGGATTTTTTGGACATGTTTTTGCATATTTTGGAGGTGTTTTGGCATCGAGTGAAGTAAACATGGATAGATCCAATTACATTTGAAATGGGGCCAATTTTTTTTAAAAACATTGTTGGTTTCTAAATAGGTGCATCGTCTTATCTACCCCTTGGATTTGAGTACTTGGGAAATGTGTTTTCTATGGAATAAAATTGTCAAGTCAACCCATATTTGACATCTGCCCCAAAGCAAGCCTAGGGAACCACATTAAATAACTCCAAATGTTACTCTTTCCTTATTGTAGATGGGCTAAACTCACATGTGGAGGTCCAAAAGGAGAAAAATCACCTCGAAAACAATAATGCAGCTATCAAGGAGGCAATACCAACCAAACACTAGATTTGACCCATCCCATAGATTATTCCAGAATTGGGTTCTCACACCCTAATCTTAACGGTCAAAACACTCTCAAATAATTTAGGAATAAGATATCGGCGCCTTCAATACTACTACATCTAATTCATGAGGATGGTTTGGGAAAACAAATCCTAAACTAACACCAACTTTAACGTCAACAATTGAAACCATAAAAATTGTTGTACATTCTACTTTGCTCTATACATGGTCCTTAATCAATAAGTTCACCCCACAATACCTAAGACAAGCCCAAACTCTATGCCCTCTTATATACTTGCTGCCTCTTTTAAGGAACTTTCTATTAGGAGTTCATGGGAGCTTCTTGTGTTGGTGCCTAATTTTGAGAAATGGGTGAATCTCCTTGAACATATTTGAAGGTGGCCACCATGTAGCTAGCTAAACTAGAACCTTCCATGGAAACCTTTTAAATCTCAAAAATGTTTTACATGTGTTTTAGCACATTCAACCCCCCAAACTAGAGGAATTAGCATGCCATACCAACATACAAATTTACGCTATATATCTTCAAATGTGGGACACTTGGATGGTTAAAATTTTGTATGAACAATCCTAACCATATGAAGATTCTCTCCGTATAGTCAAATCTACCATTAGAGGTACAATTCTTCCTGAATGAGCCAATGTATTGGAATAGACTATTATAGACAATTTTGGGTAGATTTCACTTCAACATTTAGAGGTTAAGTTGGGATGAATCTACCATTAACATGTTATGGGTAGGGTTTCACCGGACCCTCTAACAAGCCACCACGTAACCTCCACACAACATGTCCATTACATATATTGTGACATGGTGCTCAAGGAGCATTCAAAGTACATTGCAGACCTTATATGATGTGCTCTTCTAAATTTGACACCTATATATGGATGGTACGTAGTAACGCGCGTAGTTGAGAATGCACACTAACTTAATGGACAATATGCACAATCTGATATGAAGAGTCATCCTTAGCCAAAGGAAAAAAAACAAAATTCTACATGTCCTAGCTATTGAATTTTTTTTGTCCATGACATTATTCAACTGAGTTTGTATGTTGGGCGGGGTCAGGAATACCCGGGGAAGTCACTCCATGCACATTAGGCCACTACGTGCAATAAAAGTTTGCTACCCCTATATTATATGTCATAAATAATTTTTAAAATGATGATATTTTTACTAGAGATACAAAACCATTGATAATATCTTTTTTATATTTTTTCGAAATTTTTAGTCATTTTCATTTTTGTAGTAATTGTTTTAGTTCAATTCTGCGTCATTCTAGTTAGAAACGGTATGTTTTATACAAAAAAGAGATCATCAAATTTGGTTACTATTTTTTACTATGTAATAGATACCATATATATCTACTAGAGAAAAAAAATTGATAAAAATTGACCCATTTTGGTGATGCTTTTAGAAAAAGTAGATTCACTTTTATCGCACATGGCGTCAACTTGACCAATGGAGTGACTTCCCCGGGCAGGAATAGTTTAGATTTTAAGTAGAATTATACTATATTTATACTCACAACAAAGCACTACACTGGTAGATTTAGGCTGAAAAACTTAGGTGAAACAATGTATTGATATGATTAGAATGAAACAGTTGATTGCAACTAAATAATGTTATGTCGCCTCCAAAAATTTGATAAAACCAGTTCATGGATGGTAATTCCTCTATAAATGTCATGAAGGGCTTACATATCAATTGGTTTAAGAATTGATTTCCAACTATGTTTCTAGTCATATTAAACATTCAATTTGAGATGGCCTTTAAGATCCCCTAATCCGTAACAATGCCACTTTTATTAGTACACTAATTATTTTTATTTAATGTCACTTGCTATTTAGAGTTACGCAATGCTAAATCTTTTGTAAATTTTTGCCAAGTAAAGATGTTAATGTTCTATAACGTCCAAACAACCAATTTGAGCTTTAGTTAACAAAAATCGAGATCTACAATAAATAGTTATAGCATTGTGTAATTCCAAAATAGTAAGTGACACTAAATACAATATTTAGTACTAGTGAATTGACGCATGTTATGTCATATGGTTTCAAATCTACAATGTTGCAATTATTACATGTAGTGTAGGTGACACTACACATGCGGTTGACAATTAGTATTGAGCAAGACAATTAGAATTGGTGACACTATCCACAATATTTAGTGTACCATGGGCACTAATTAGGATCTTAACATCCCATTTTAAATGTGCGTGCCTCTAATTTTACTGCTATAATCAAGAACGCTTGAATGAAGTTTGTTAGATTAGTGCACAAACTGTTATGGTGTATGTAACGTGCCCAAATATCATTCAAGTCACAATTTATAAATATGATCTCAATTATTCTCTTGCAATAGTAAATGTGGTAGTTCTAGTATGATTTCAACCCCATAATCGAATACACAATATGGTATCCTAGCCTATTACCGATACCTGACCTTAAACCGAGCTCTAGGGAACAAATTAGGTGGTCATTGAGGCCCATAGGTCTCGGTTCAAGGCACATGAGACCTTGCCACAACGTGTTGGATGAGATTAGTTCTTCGTTTAGGATGTCTCTTGACATAGTAAGGTCAAAGTCAGTCTACGGCTTAGTAATGTTGGATTTCTTACAACCTCTTACTTGCTTGTGGATAATTATAGAATGCTCATAAGTTGTACTAGCATTGACGTCAAACTTCTTTAGGTCTATCATAAGATACCCTAGGGAACATCTTTAAAAAATCATATCTAATTCAAAATTAATTTTAAAAATTTCCAAATTTTTGAAATAGACAAATATTTGAAATAGACAAATATTTCATTTTACCTTGCATGAAAATTTTTAAATCGTTCATTACCATAGAAGAGGTCATTGTGAAAATTCACCAATGTGTAGCTCTTGGTCATAGGCTAGGATACCATATTTGGAGTTATCCATGTAGTCCAGATGTTGTTAACCGAGTCTCCAAACCATATGATACTAATGCACGACTTAACCTCACTTCAAACCTAATTTAACTAGGTGTCCACTTAAGACAAGTGACCACTTAAGGTGAGCATAAGGCACACGTATCTTGCAATGAATTAGTTACAATAAGAGTAGACTTGTTGAAAGGGACACATCATCAGACATTTTAGCATAAATTCATGACAATTTTATTATAAAAATATATAATTATTCTTTTGGTAGAGTGACACCTAAATTTAGCTTTTAAATTGATTGATACGTAATCAAATCCAATAATGATAAGCTTATGTTAACCGACAACTCTTTAAGTAACCGCTCCTCCGCAAGGCTAGTCAATGCATGGGAGTATAACAACTATCTGCGTATCAGATAATCAGCAAGCTGAAGGAAACGAAGCCAATGAGACATGTAGACAAGTCCATCATATGTAGTAAAAGTGTTGTGAGGAGACTCTCCATTTATGGTTGCTTCCACGGGAACCCGGTGTTTGTATCATTTGGAGAATAAAAGTGTAGAGGTGTATATTTGACCAATGAAATGAAGATATTGTCACCGGGATTGTAGTCCGGGGATGCAATCAATGTAGAGATTCAAATTGACGTGCGTAGGAAATAATGCTACAAACGCCCTATTTATATTTACCATGATCATTTTAAGGGTGATTGTTTTGAAATATTATCTCATTAATTGCATTTCATTCACTTGACAAAACATATTTGACCAAATTATAGATTGAAATTGGCCTTCAAAACTTGCATGAAAGTTAATTACATGCTTTCATTGACGGTTTCACTTTGGGAGTGAAATCTCAATCAATTCCTCATTTACAGAGTGGAAGTGAATACAGTCTAACCTTGATAATGTCACATCCGGCCTTTTTTCATCCATATTACTTGTTATTATCACACTTACACTACCGATTTTGGAAAAAAAAATAGTGACATTATCAAGGGGGGTTCGGGATTGTTTCCCCACCTTTCCCCAATCCTAGAGTGGGCTCTAGCTAGGGAGGGGAGGGGATCTAATTGATCTGTGTGCATTACTATGAAATGAAATCCCTATATACAATAAAATTATAGAATGAAAGAAAGAATGCAGGCACTCTCAACAACAAACCACGAAAACAAACAATCTCGGACTGGCTCCTCAAATGCATATGTTCACAATCAGCTTGCCACTGCCAAACTAAATTAAGGCCAGACACCCTTTGCATAATAGGAGCCCTGAACCGAACACAAACACCATTTGCACCCTCTCCTACATTCACAGTCCAACTCATTGAATTCACATGCTGCCATGACAGATTTCCCGACCAAGCTCTCACATGTAAACATACCAAATTCAAACCACTAATTCACAACCTGCAAAACAGTGGTTGGAAAACCAACCCCCTCAGTACTATCACAGCCGGAGTAAGAGGAGCTATACACAAACACTCAATTAATAAACTTACCAACCTTAAATCCCAAAATCCAACATTAAAACTCTCATGAAAAATATACACCAGAATGCCATCAAATACTTCACATACCTTGTCCTAAACAAAAGAAAACTTGACAATAAACAAACACCCGTCCCCCCACCCCAATGAATTTGGACACTACTAATACACCACCAGAGCCCACCTCTTCAAAGAGGTAAAACACCTTAAGTTCCATCACGGACAACCATGATCAACATTAGGTCAACAGACTCACATTCACGCCGGTACCTAGTTACGGGCGTTATTTTTTCTTTTTCTTTTTTGAAAGAAAGATACATGGCCCCAAGGCAGTTCAAGCAAATTGTTGTGATTTATTTATTTATTTTCAAGATCGCATTTTGACAAATGGAACATTTGTCTAATCTTTTCCTACAACCAAAGACTTTAAAACATTCTACAAACCTCCAAATAACATGATTAACACTAAAATCATCATGATACTATGTTGTACATACTAATGGTATGCTAGATAATAGACTCATGCAATTATGCTAAGGCTTTTAATTTAATAAGTTAAATTCTTCCCCAAATGCTTCAAATACATACACATATAGTAATTAAACTATACTTATCTTATGTGTGATCTATTCCACTTTCAAATGAGAAGGTACTTGATAGCGTGGTCTAAAAGCATCTATGAGCAAATGAACCGACTTAAAAAGTAAGTACTAAGAAAAAGACAAAAAGGCAAAATGAGCGTTACTCAACTATTTCCCAAATATAATTCTAGGTTGTTTAAAGAAATTTTTATCTTCAAGATGTTGCTAAAACTTAACTTGAAACACACTTAAGAGTCCATGATAATTTCTATAAGGGATATTAAGTACAAAAATTTCAAGGAGTATTCATAAAATAAAATATGGTATTGACTTCATATTCAGCACAACTTGTAGCCTAACCCTTAAAGGTCAAGGGGGGGGGGGGTGAGAGGGCCTCTCCCATCAGCCTATGTTTACCCCATTTCAGACCTCCATGTAATTCTTTTAGTGCGATCGGCATATATATTTAGATATGGAATTTTGAGATACACATTTTGGGGATTTTTTTTTTGCAATTCCGACATGTTTTGACGCTATCTTATGGTCAAATAGTTTAGGGTCAACGAGGCCCTGAGAGGGCCTCTCTGTCATTTAAGGGTTAACAACAACAACAACAACAACAACAACAACAACATAATAATAATAATAATAATAATAATATGTGATCAAGTTGATTAGTCCTACATGGTATGAGCCAACACAAGCCCCAAGCCTCACCTCCAAAAAGCGTTGCCATGTAGGCATCCATATCATACTTGGGGCTTAGGACTTGGGACCCCGTGGGAAGAGGTAAGTCCCAACTTTCACACAACAACAACATTAATACAGATGAAGGGGAGGCATGACCTTCTAATGTGGGGTGGCCCACATGCTTTACTACAAAAGTACACCCTAAACTCCGTAATATCAACCTCCATAATGTCACTCACTCTCTAATATCCCAAAATCCTAGGGAACGGATGTGCGTAGTTCAAATCTCACTCCTTATTGTCACCTTTCTCTCCCTTATATCACGAATTTTGTCATTAATGTACACCACCAAAGAAGTCAACCCACGCCCTTGCATTGCGCCATGTGTCAATATGTGGAGTGTCTTCTTCTTCTTCTTCTTCTTCTTCTTATGCCACTTGTGGAATGTTGGTGCATGCATCCGCCACATCGCCCGGGAAGGCCAGGTGGAGTGGACCACACCACACCATTTAATATGTTGCACTTTGTGTTATTCCATAGTGTCATATGCCACACTAATTCACTAGTATCACGCATCCATGTTAACACTATAGAAATCCATAATATCACGTGCACTTTGGTTGCCACAGGTGTGATACTACGGAGTTTAGAGTGTACATGCTTACATATTCTAAGTTACAATGCACAAAATCACATATTCTCAGTTTTTAATTAACATGTCACGACAATACATACTCTAAGTTGAAATGAAATATGCAAAACAATTTTCCCATGATATTTTATTGATGTTCCACACTATTTTCTATTATATTAGCACAATAATAAACTACAAAGATTGTGTTTTACTATGGTTGATATACATATGAATAACTAAGCAAAGTTATCAATTTTTGTGATATGATTTTGGCCCAATGTAAATTGCATGGGTAAAGAGGCATCCTATTTGCAATGGCAATCTAACTGCACATAGCAATATAGGTTGGCCACCGGACTAAGGGTTGTTTTACAGACAGATCGTGAGCCATGACCATGAAGATCCAAGGGTCCTTGAAGATTAACCAAAGGTTACACTGTGGGAGATAGAAATCCAATTTTGCAATTGAAGAGCCCTCGAGTTTAGTGTTAAGTGCAAGTGGACCATATTGACGAGATCACCAAACATGGATGATGATGTAATAGGACCTGAACCAGCTCCAAATACATAGGTTGAGATCAATGTTGTGGACTATGAGGAATTGGACCCTAATACTTCACTCGTCTTATGGTAGAGGATGAACGGAAATAAGAAAAATCATTTGTTGGAAATGAGTTGTACAACCTGAGTGGAATTTGCTTGTGCATAATAATACCCCTAGATTCACAACAAAGACATTCAAGACATTAAGAGAAATATTCAAACATCTACATAATAATTCCAAAGACCAACCTATTTCAACAGTGGCTAGCGAGGCACAAGGTGTGACATCAAATATACCGACATCAAATCCTACACACACAAAAAAAATTAAAAAATTTTAAAAAATGGAAGCTGACATAGGTAGCAACCATTTTATGTCCACAAATTCTCTAATTGGTCAAAACACAAAAATTGATCATAATCATTTCACTATTGAAAATATTATGTTTGGAACTAATATTTTTAGTGCACCCATCATTGAAAGTGACATGCTGCAAACTACCCAACATGATAATGCTATTGGTGGTAATGTAACCATTGTTTATTTTGGTTTCCAACCTCCCCCTCCCGGGGTGGCAACTAGTGCAAATAATTTGTAACAGATAATCCATCCATATTGTCCTTGTACATTCATACCAAAGAACAATTTTCATAACTTAGAATGGAGTGATGTAGTGCACATTGAGACCATCCATAATACGCAATAATTTTTTGATTTGAACATGTCTATGTATTATAATACATCAATAATTTGAAAATAATGTGGACTTTCTCTTGGACAGGGGGGCTCGTCCATAATCTGGTCTCCATCAGACCTAATTATAATTTAGATAATCTACAAAAATTTGAAGATAATATAGATTACTTTGGGTTGTAAGCCCTAACCCTAACGCTCTTCCCGACTCCTCTCGGTGGCTTCTCTCCCGCTTCTCTTCTGAAACTCTTCAACCCGTTTGTAGAGCGCCCGTTTGTGCACACAACATTACGAGCCTCACCTTTGTGTTTGGGGTTCAGGGGTTCAGGGTGGCTTGCTGTCCTCCTCTTCTCCAATCTTGTGTAGAGTTGTTTAGCCAGGCTGCGAATTCTGATGCGGAAACCTTGAAGAGTAGGCCTGAAACGATCGAGAGAGATTAGTGATCATCGAGTGCCGTGATTATTCCGATTGTCAGTGCTTATAAGAGTGCATAATAGTGTTGTATCCCCTTCTCCCCCTTCTATGCTTGCTCCCAAGGTTAAAAATTAATTAGGTGCAAGAGGGCCAGTCGGTTTCTGATCCCGGGCTTCGCACGAATTAAGCATAGCGCAGGAAAAGAGTACCTATATTGCGTTGCTTGTTGTCCTCCCGTTTTCCAATCTTGTGTAGACTTGAATCTGTTTCAAACACTGCATGCTGATTGCACAGTTAGGTGCAGAAAGGCCAGTTGATTTCTCATCGCGAATTCTTGATGAAAATAAGCATAGCTTAGGATCAGAGTATATAGTGTTTGTTTTTTTGTCTTCCTCTGCTTCTTCTTGTGTAGGTGTTTAGCCATGCTAAATTGCACATCCCTTTTTCGGATTGATCCACGGTTCATGCTTGATCGCAACTCACATTCACAATTTCATGTATAGGAAATCGTCTTTTGCAGCATTGAAGCAACAAGATTTCGTCCAGAAGTGGTCGGATTGCCAAGAGAATTATACAAATTTTGTAAATTATTGAAATAATGAATCCAGATTATTTGAAACATAATCTAGATTATATCTATGATTATGTGTACATAATCTATGCCTTTGTGAAATTTTTGGACGAGCCCCCTGTAATTATTTGTTTGAGTTGCCACCCCGGGCTCCCCCTCCTTCTGCAATGCCATCACTGCAAATCTTGCAAGAGATTGGGGTCCCAAATGCTTCCAAAGATCAAAGCTACACTGAACATGAAATATTATTGTTCCAATATATTTTCGAGCACCCAAATGTACAGGGACATATTAAACCTAAACGCTACCATTTTTTGGGAGGCTTTTGCAAGGAGATGGGAGTATCATTGTAGAGTTGAAAGAAGGCATGGAAATTTGGACTACTTCATCCACACTAAGGGTCAATTTCAACAAAGAAAGAAAGATGAAACAAGTATGCAAACAAAACCTCAAATAGAAATGATTGTGGCTAGATAAACATTAGTGTGTTATTATGGCATGATGGACTGACTAGTGCATTATAATTTCTTCAAGTATATGTTTCATGCACTACATAAAGATTATATATTTCAATAATGTGTTATAATATAATTCTAATATATTGTGACAATTGAAATTTTATGCTCTAGTAGACTATTTTTTTTTCAAAAGTTCAAGTATTTAGCAATAACTTATGAATATACTAAATTTGGTTTGGAAAAGTTACATTCTAAATGCATATCGATTATTTTATAGTATGGTAATAAGGCATGCAAGTGCTATTTGATAATTATTCTTAATTAGACAACTAAATCTGAATGGTGTGTGGTTAGGTGTGGATCAAAGAACATACAACATAATAAAACACGTGCTTAAAGAAATTGGACTACAACTTCAAATTATTTCAACTACTCTAGTATACTCAATACTCGACACAATTAGAGGGACCTATGTGTTCATTTAATGAGGAAGTAACTCATATGCACTAATTTTCATAACTAAATCAAGGCAAATCATTTTTGTAGGTGACTCATCATAGATTTGCTAATGCAATGCAAATTTCAAGACATAAATATGATTAATAAAAGATGGAGGGCAAAAATAACTAACCGAATAACACCCCCATGCCTTATTCAAACAATTTTTGACTCTTCTTTCCTCTCCCTCCTTTTCCTTCCCCATCCTAACATGGACCCTTGCCCCCCCCCCTTTGCGTGGGCCCTATGAGGGGAGCCCAAAATGAAATATCACCCAACCATGGTTTGAAGTTTAAACCAATGTTGGACATGTATGACCTTTTCTTTATACCACTTGGCTATTTGTAATGAGTATTTTATGTTTTTTTGATACCAAAATAATAGGAGTATTTGAGGATAACCTTTTTTTATGCCATTTGGGCTTATATACATTGCAAGAACCTTTATATCTAGTTATATTTACCCTAGTATACATATGATATTTGAATGGCATTGATCCAAATAATGGCTCATGTATACCAAAAAAATCTCTCATATGGTGATGCCTATTAAGTGTCAAAATTTGATGAGTAATTACAATTTTGATACTTATCATGTGGGTTCTTTCAAATTATTGTTAATATTTTATATTGATACCATGCAATTACCTTTATACCAATCCAACATGGGTTAAAACCCAGTGCCCTAACATAGATTTCATGCAAACTTTGAGGTTAAGCCAATTGAGAGTATAATTATTATGTAGTTTTAAACTTGGTTTGTATTGCATTTACATGATCTTGTAATATTTTATTGAGTGAATCATGGTAATATCGACGGCAATGAACAAGCATATGCACTAGCCAAACATGGATGCAAATTGGACCATAGAATTGCTCCAGCACCATATGAACATGCACACCCCACACCACACTACCTCCAAAAAGATTGGTGGCATCTTAATGCAGGAAACACTAAACAAAGGCCCCGTCAAACACCTCAACAAACACATCCTCAAATATGACAAAGGTCTTAACTTACCAACTACAGTAGACCGAATACACCAGTTACATAAATGGCCAAAAAACAATGATATTGATAAAGTGTTATCAAATGATTTATGAAGAAACCCCACTATTACGGATAAAGAAAAACATGCCTAATCAAATTCCAAACGGGACAATACATGGGCCACGCCCAAAACAACTTTTCTTTGGAACATAAGCTCACCCATCAAAAACATGCCCTATATGTACCTCACTAGACGCAAATACATGTACTACTCAAATGCTTCATGTACTACTCAAATGCAAATAGCAACACATTCATGTGCTAATGACGAGAAGGCAAACAAAGATGTTTGAGAACTTATTATATCAAACAAAATATCAAGGAAGTAGATACTAGATACTCATGAATGCAAGAACTTATAATGGAATACTTTAAGACAACATTGTACCAACATGACCACTACCATGTATTTGTGGCGCCCAAAGGTGCCATGCAATGCTAGGTATAAACCCGACATACTCTACAAAGGCCACCCATACAACCACCCCCATCGAAAGCCCCTACATTATAACTCACAACAAATTCACAGAATTTGCATTTTGTAATGATAGGTTCCCCGCAACAACCCTGGTTAGGAAAAAACTTCAAACAATCAACCGCTCGTCAACAATATCACAACAAGAGGATGGAACGTAGCCCCGCTCATGGTCTTAGTTGCAGGCTCAAGAGCCACCACACACATCCCATCAATGAAAATCTCGGGAACAAACTGAAACTCCTGGATAGTGGTTAGTGCATTTTCACCTTCGTAATAGACAAGTTTATGTAGGCACCACAAAGCTCTAAGAGCACACTCCATATTAGTCCATAAAAGAAGACCTAGAAACTGACAATATGTTGCAAGCCTCCAAGACCCGCTTTAAATCAACAAATCGATATGGATTCATTAGAAACACCAACCTATGTTGTCAAACTTGCTTTACATCTAAAAAATAAATAACCCATCACATACCTCCAAGACCCCCTATAAAACTAAAGAACAAAAGAACAAAAGAACAAAAAGTTTGGTAGTAGCACAAACCACTGGTTTAGCTCAACTAACAATCGCTTAGGGATAGACCGTCGGTTGAAATCACATTTCATGCCAGTATTTGCGTAGTAGCACTAGGTCATTCCACACCCATATCCACTTAAATGAGCTCCGCAGGAATTGAACTTGGACCAAATCTATGCAATAAGACACCCACTCCCAACCAACAAGGAGCTAACGACTTGGAGTCCACTCACTACCAAAATACACCTTATATCCTACTTCCTAAAGGTGTTGCTTTATTCTTAGAAAACATCCACACATATATATTGGTATTTTCACAACCCTTCAAACTATGTTATACATAAGTTAGTTTTGAGCCTTGGGACATGATTTCATTGTATAATACATCGATATAAATATTTGCAATTGTAATCTTAAACATACTATATTTATGTCAAGTCAAATAAAAAGAAAAGAAAAGAAAATCATGTGTATGTGATGTTTATGTGCTTTGTAACAACTTCCTTTTTTTGTTTGAACAAAACTTGAGCAATTGGTGTGTAGTTTTGGTGAGGATCAAAGAGCAAATTACACCATAAAGAACACATGTTAAAAAGAGATTGGACTAAGTCTTCAAATTTTACTAAGTACTCCACACTCAATAGTGAAGCACATAATTGGGAAGACCGATGAGTTCAGTTGAGAAATCCACACTCAATAGTGAAGTTCACAATATAGAGGACCTATGTAATCATCCAAGGAATCAACAAACATGCACTCCAAATAATCATAACTAAATCAGGGGAGGTCCAAAAATTCAATTCCATTTTTGCCCATGCTTCACTGTAGATTTGTTATTGCAGCACAAAATTCGTTGTGTAAATCTAATCGGTAGAGGTTGAAAGAACATGAAGAACGAACTAGCAACAAATGCAAAATTCCTCTCATGACCTTAGTTCAGTCCCCTCATTCCTAACAAGAGTGTCAGTTGGAGCTAGCTGAGATATAAACTCAGGTGCGGATTCATGTTGTCAGAGTGAGCGTAACGATCCAGAATTTCAAGCACATGACATTCTGTTCTTTCGACACTTGAAGTTCTGGAAATCCATTTATGTGCTGTTTCTTTTGTTTCCCACGATCCCTGTTGAATGCTCTAATTGCTCCATTCTCGTGGAATGACACACAGATTTCGATCCAGCAGAGCATTGGATTGCTAGTCTGAGGGTTGTTTTTCCTGGAACCCATACGGATTGGTCCATCTAACCGAAGAAGGTTCAGGTACCGGAAGGTTTCCAAGTTTGTTGTCTCTGCGGAGACATCTGATAAAATTGGAACGATACAGAGAAGATTAGCATGGCCCCTGCGCAAGGATGACACGCACAAATCGAGAAATGGTCCAAATTTTTTTCTCTGATCTTTGGTAATCTTTTCCTCTGATCTTTGGTAATCAAGGAAAACGCAAGCCCCTGGAGAATTCAAAGGCTGATATGTTGACTTCAAGCCTGGGTTCAGGCAATCCAAGAGAGAAGGTGACCATCACATAGGCAGCTGAAAACTCACTGCAACCGAGTCAAATGAAATTGTTCAGAAAAGTGTAAGTTGGGTGATATCCGTGTAGAGTGATCTACAGCTTCTCCAAGTTGAAGCCCTAAATTCCAATCCAAGAGCACCAATACAGAATTTGCAGTTGGAAGGTGGCATGGATGGTTGGAACAGCCTCCCAAGTTTGCCGTAAATCATCACGTGGACAAAATTTTGAGAGATAAACGTAAATGATCTCCCTATCAAACACAAATGCTGATCAATGCATGCAACATATGAAATTAAAGCAACAACATGAGCTTCACAGGTTTCGAAATTGGTGTCAAGGCGAAAGTTATTAGAATCCATAGGCCTTCTCAATGACCATAGCCGGTTATTTGGCTGTTCCTCACCGACGTGGCACAATATCATTGGATATGAGAAGGCCGGCTTAGAGCTAAACCTGCTCCCTTCCATTGCAGAAAACAGATTCAGAATTTCAGAATTAAATTTTACAAGCAATCTAAATCTGCTCCAATTTCCGGATTTGGTGTTCAAATATATATGAGACAGCCCTAAAATTCAAAATTCAAATTAACGGTCCAGGTCTAAAGTGACCTGAACATCATACAGCTCAAACTAGACTTCCAAATCAACTATCCAGATCTAAAGCGCACTAAAGATCTAACGGCTTGATCCAGCCAAAAACTGGCTAAGTCCCGTATTCGTCTATGTGGAGCACTGCTCGGGAAGAACCGGATGTTAGTTACAGATGAACAACTTGAGTTTGAGAAATAAGCGGTTGAAGTTGGAGACTTCAGGAGAATTACCGATCATTTTAGAGGAATCTATAGAATATACCTCAAATGAATAAAGAAAAACCGGAAGATGTCAGCATGTAACCAGTTGGATTTAGAATCACTAGGATCTTGACCGACTATGCCCAAAAACTTCCTGGGCACTGATGTGGAGCCACGTCATCACTTCATAACCGGCGCATCTAAATCAACCTCAATTCTGAATCCGGCTTCGGCGGGCTTGAGGGCGCCGGTTGTAAACTGATAACTGGCTCCACAGAAATGTACACCTGATTCATATTTGCCCTTCTCCTGCCACAGGAGATATTTCTGGCCTGCCAAAGTATATATTATTTGGGATTCTATTGTGTTTGAACAATAGCATTAGAGTTATCAGTAAAGTCCCACAAAGATACACAAAACTGTGGGTTTGATCCTTCTTTGAGAAAACTTTCTAATATTATCTCATTAGCTCATAGTCAATCGGAGCCTATTTTGAAAGTTGGGTGAAATTTTTGGGACTTCCTCTTTCCACCTCTCAAACTTTGAGAGAATTTCAAATTCTAATACAAGGCATGGGCACGGGATCCACTATCCTCAATCGGCCTATGCACGGCTTAGCTTGACCCACCCATCCAAATAGGACAAGCTAGGAAGCTGGTTTTTAATAACCCGACACCACTCTTTGTGTATGGTAATGTAAGCATTAAGAAATCTTGAACGACTTTGTGTTAATTCTCATAAACTCGGGGTTTGAGACTAAACCCATAGTTTTAGTTGCTTTACTTTACAAAAAACTCTAATGAAATGCAAAGTAGGTTGTTGGAACCCACACTAAGTTGTATATGTTGATTTATAGCATTTGTCCAAATAGTCTTTGTTTGTAGGAATCTTATAGCATGCCCACACTGACTGATGTGGGCAACCAATGAACGGCTCCTAATAGCAAAGGCTATTTTTAGAGTTGGTTTGGCCAGTGAGGGCCACAGGATGTAACCAATGATAATAGGAACCATTCACTGATGGCCTGCACCAGTAAGTGTGGGTGGATTATTAAAAACCATGGGTGCTAGGGTTGGATTGAACGAGAACATGCCCTGCTGCTCTCCGTATTCTCATTCCAGACGTAACGCACTCGCCTTCTACTCCTTGAGAGAAATTAAATAAAAAGAAAAGCAAGTCTGCATGAAATGAAGCTCTGGCGTCTAGATAGGCAAGTGGAAAAGGTGCACCCGAAAAGTGTCACTGGCAGAGAACGCATGGGAAGAACTTAAGGGAGAAGAGCAACTTCGTTTCCTTGTTATCTGAAGCTTTGTACAATTGATAGATCAACAAAGGTCCGACTGGCTATGTTTGTTCCTTCCGATCTGAAGCTTTGCAAAAGTAAACGAGCAACTAAATAAGGTCCAATTAGCTATGTTACTTCCTTGTGATCTGAAACTTTGCATATCATTCACACATTGCCAATCAGAACCTTATGTAAGTCAATGATGAGCAGTATCTTCTCATAATGTCACTTGTCACGTGTAGAAGGAGCAAAAGACCAGAACACTTTGCGTGTACAAGCTTGTCAAGCAAATGTTAAGCTATATCTTCCCAAAAAGGTGTTCGTTATTAACGCTTGCTCCTTGCTTCGTCATTACCTTGCATCATTAAAATTGCGAACATCGCAGTAGCCACTTGCTTGTAGGGACCATTGTGGATGGACTCGCGGATAGCATAATTTGAACTTCAGAAGGATGTAGTATGACTCCTTCAACAATTCCAGGTTATTAATCCACTCTTCATACCACCCTCCTGGATTGAGTTCCCATTTTCTTGCTTAAAGATGCTAATTCAATAGAAATCATGGCTTCCACCTTTGAGAAGCAGTATTCAATTCGAAGCAAATAGAGCCACAATTCTGAATTCTACTCTGCCGAAGAGAAAGTTTCATAGAAAGAGTAGCTCAGGTTCACATCATCACGAGTATCTTGTTAGACTATTAACATCCATCATAACTCATCACCATGTATGTGTGGCATGTAAGCTCTTGAATTGAATTCCCATTCTCGTGACTAAAGATGCTATCGGGAATGGCTTCCACATGCGAGAAGCAGTACTCAATTCGATCAAAGAGCCACACTTTTGAATTCTACTCGGCAAGTAAATAGGTTTCATAGACCGAGTAGCGCCTTCTTCACATCATCACCCAGAGTGTCAAGGTAAACCAAGATCGATCACAACTCGTCATCATGTATGTGTGTGAGTGACATGCAGATGCACATGGAGTAATTTGAAGAAACAATCTCATCCAAATCAGGAAAAGCCGCAAGTAGCATTGAAGGAAAGAGACCTGAATTCAGCGGTTAAATGATGGCAGGCGAGGAGAAGACGCCATGGCCGCAGCGACAGGTGACGAAGCTCGCAGACACAAACTGGGTGGACGTGACAATGTGGGATGAATTTGCACCTTACATCCGAGAGGGCGACATAGTGGTGAATTGCTTACGAAGTCAGACACAACGTTTGTGATACAAGTGATCCTCCAAATGCTCAACAACGGTAAAGAAACCCTATCTGCATCGGACAACACCATCCACTATGCGGTGCCATGGATCGAAGACACACTCATCCAGCCAAGAGACACCATGCTTGCAAAACTCAAAGCACCCCCGCCCAACCGCCCCCGCATCATCAAATCACATTTGAAGCTCGATGCCCTCCTGTTCAGCCCCAAGATCCGGTACGTGTGTGTCCTCCGCGATGGGCGAGATTTTACGATGAGCATTTACAACCATCACATGAGCAGCGCCGAGGATCACCGAGAGGCTGCCACGGGAAGCAAGCATGTACTAAAGGTACTAAAGCAATCTCTCAACTGCAGATACACTTATCAATATTGAATTAGCTTCAGTCAAATTTATGGCTCCCTTGGTATATACATCAAACCACATATAGATTCTGGAGAGGGTGAACGGCGAGGGCGCATGGGTGGTGACGCCGTTCCTAAACTTCCAAAATGGCCAGTCATCGATAGTCAGTTGTAAAGTATGTGGGTGTTATTCGGTTCGTTTTTCATGTTCCCCAACTCCCACCGATTAGATTTACACTCCGATACTTCTGTTGCATTAGCAAATCTACAATGAAGCATCAATAAAAATCGGATCGCAGATTAGACCTCCCCTGGTTTAGTTATAGTTATCGTCTAAAGTGCATGATTGTTTGCATGAATAGTACATAGTTCCTCTCAATTGCAACACTATTGATTGTGGAGTAGTTAATAAAATTTGACGACGTAGTCCAATCTCTTTTGCACATGTGTCTTTATGGTGTTTGTTCTTCGATCCTCCCCGAACTACACACCAATCAAATACAGGGTTCCTATCAAGAAAGGCATCCGAATAACAACCCCACACCTTATGTTGAGCAGTGATAGCCCGGAACAGGTTCAAGCGCCAAGGTGACACAAACCCCAAATTTTCAGAACTTTGGAATGGTGAAGGAGCACGAGCGGTCATGTGATCGGTGTTTCAAAGTTCCAAACTGCCGTCGACTGCGGCATATTGAGCGGGACATTGATTGATCCGGGACATTGATTCATACCCACGGGTGCAACGGGCTGGGTCCAAACTAGTGTCCTTACAATTGCAATGTGATGACTATGTGTTAACATACTTATGTCCTCACAATTGCATTAGGTATGCAGACTTCGACAGCTTCTTGGAGACCTGGCTGCTCAGTGAAGACATGCCGTTCTGGATGGACTACTTCCACTACCACCAGATGTGGTTCCAACATGCAAAAACATGCGACAACGTCCTCCTGGTCAACTACGACACGATGCAACTCGACCTGGCCGGCGTTGTATTGAAACTTGCAGAACTCCTTGACCTCAAAAGTGGATGGGAGTTCCGAGAGCTTCTGCAACATCTTGCACCATTCCTCTTTTCGCCTACACGAAGCAACTTGAGGAGTTGTTCGACCTGTCTTCAGCACTCCACAAACCTGGCACTTTCATTCATAAAGGCGTCAGCGGGCGGTGGCAGGATGTGCTGAGCGAGTCGCAGAACCAAATGTACTGGGACAAAATCACTCAACGCTGGCCTCCGGAGCTCGTCGAATTCGTGCACGAGAATTCTCCACGCCGAGTAGTTGCGTCAGGTGATAAGCTGTCACATGAGGAAGGGGTTTAGGGTTTTGATGAACCAGGCTTCTCATCGAACTTGTGCACAAGAATTCGTCACGATGCCGATGCCGATGAGCGCCCTAATCTGCTGCTGCGCGAGGATTTTGTAATCGCATGTGTACCTAGTGAGATTTCCCACTTGTTCCATCTTGGAACTGAGTGATGAGTTCGCTGTGGGCATGGCGGACTCTTTGCCGCCTGCCTGGCTTGAGCAAAGAATTCCTTCTAGGTCTAACAATTTGGCTTCACCTCAGGCACTTGTCCTGGCTGAGAAACAGTTGCAGATTGTTTTTCTTTCTTTCTTCTGTCTTGTTTTTTATATCTGGCTAAAACAAACATAGGCTTGCGATGGTTTCAGAAATTTGCGACCATACAATATTAATAAGTCTTGCATCCTCATTATCCAGAACACACAATGTAGAGTTTTTCCAACTTGCGTTCATAGAGAGAAGCTGTTAAAAGCAACTTAAATACATGCAGATTACATTACAACTTACACAGTATTGAATGAACTTGAGTTTAAGTCTAGTCATTGAGTCATCAGACTTCATAGCGAAACAAGGGTCAGAACTTGGAAATGAATACACAATCGATATCTGTCTAATTGCCACTTCAGACATCGGACAACCTGAGACATTGTTGACAGTTCAAAAAGAAAAGCGTCTGGAATCATCCTACGATTTGGGGAAGCCATCCCCCAGCTCTACTTTCCTGCTAGACTTAGCTTTCCAGCTTGTTCTTTGACCTTCGATCATGTCATGGGTCAAATTTGGTTTTAAAGAACCTCCTCATCCGATTCATCCCAAATCATCTGATGAGAATCCCAATCACCAAGCTATGAAGCTAGAGCATGTGACACACTGTGGGCGAATGTGTCTACTTGGATGGAAATTATGACCAAGAAGAAAACTCAGAAACCTCAAATGTGCATTTCATCAGTGATAATCAATGCAGCACATGGCGCAAAACCACTTGCAGGAATTAAGATTCAAATACAGTAACGTATGCCTGTCGGATGTAAGTAAATTAAACTCAGAATCCTGTTCAGATATTGTTTGGGAAATGGTAATAATTCCCCAAAGTCCAGTAGCTCAAAAGCAATGAATGGGGAGTGGGGTTGATCAACGACAATCAGTGCACATGAGCCTCCCTGAGACCCTTTGACAAAGTTATCATATCTCTTAAAAATGTTTAGCACCATGTCGGTTGGTGACACAAAGCCGACATTTGAACACCAGATTGATGGTTTTTTCTTTGTCTTTTCTTTTCTCGTGAAGAGTCTTCTGGGCCACCTTGCATGTGTTGCTAGCTATTTGATGCCCATGTCTTGAACCTTTTTGAGTCCCGTGGTTTTGGCTAAATTGCCTTGGAGTTGTGAGAGGTTGGTTTCCAATTGCCCATTGGAAAATCCCTATGGCAACAATTCTCAACAAGGGGGTCCCAAGAGGGCTAGGGCGAACCGACCCATACATTGGTACCTTACCGGATGTCTAGTGATGTCACATTCGAATGAATCGGCCCTCAACCTCATAGGGGGTCTTTTTGTATTGGAGCCACTTCATCCACGATATGTAGGATGGTCAATTTTAAGTGAGTGCCACGAATCCCCAGCCGTTCGCCCTCCCCGGTAAGGTACGGATATATGGGTTGGTTCGCCCCAGCCGTCCCAAGAGTACCAATGTGGCGGGCTTTACTTTCCCAACCTTATTAGGTCCACTTCACACACGAGACTAAGGGCCCGTGACCATTGCACTTCAAGCACTCTCAATGGAGGAAAAGGCGGAGCCGGTCCAAGATCGCTTCACACTACGCTTGAGGGACAGGTAGAGTAAATGAATGCAAGATGGATGTAAAGTCTACATGGACTCGTATATGGCATCAAATGGATCATGTTCCAAAACCACTTCTTGGAGGTAGGCCTAACACAAAATTGGGAGACCATGGCACTCCAAAATGTCACAACTTTTAATTCATTATATTTTATCATTAGTGAGGACCTTGCATGAATAGATATTCATTGAAATAGCATTTGGTTGAGGGCCTGGTCACAAATGACTTCACACTACACTTGAGGGCCCATGTTCACACTACATGATTTTGGAAGTGTCTTGGGACGGCCTTGGGACACTTATTTAGGGCCCTCACAATTTCATGGTTATGGCTCTTGGCTTGTGTGTGAAGTGGCCCTTAGTATCATGTTCCAACAGTCTCCCCTCCATACTTGTAATCCTCCCATCCATTACCGCAATTTTCTCCTCTGTAACTGTAATTCCTCTCCTCTATAGCCACACTTCTAAATGGGTCTTCTCCAAAGAGTCTACAATCCTGTGTAAGAACTCAAAATTAAAGTTATTTGTAAAGTAAAGCAAATGGTCCCAAACTATGAGAATTAACACAAAGTCTACCAAGTTTTATTAATGCTTAAATTATCACACACAAAGAGTGGTGTCGGGCTGTTAACCACTGACTTTCTAGCTTGTCCTACTAAGATGGGTGGGCTATTGCCCCCCACCCTTTTTAAATTACCCAACACTCATTTGAATTGTATCTCTCCCACCCAAGAGTAATAAATCCCAAGAATACCCCATATCACTATATTCATTAATTTGGGATTTTTTCGGCATTTTGAGACAGTTACAAATATAAGAACATGGATAAAATCACACATATATTGGAGAATGTTGTAAGATGCAAATACTTTGAAGCGGGTGTTCATATCAAGAACCCAATTAAGAACTCATATCAAGATGGTTTAGGTAGGACGACCCAAACATTAGACCATGTTGTTGTGGTCCATATATTAATTTGAGACAAGAGAAAGTCTCAAATTAACGAATATAGTGTTCCATAAGGATATGGCACACAAAGGATGACTTGCCCTTTTAGGCCTCCCCTCAATTGGGCACCATGTGTCAAATTATCAATGCTTATGGTAACCCCCAAACTCATGACATGAAACTAAACATATTCACCATAATATATAGTGCCGCATACTCACATATCTAGACTACAGGTTTACTAGCACTACTATCTTTTATATATTATCTTATGTATGTTATTATACCATATGTAGTAATGGTGTTCACCATCGTCTTCATCCATGCTAGACATCCAACTTGCAGAGAGAGAGAGAGAGAGCTAGCTTGCTTGACCCCCTATAGGTTTCTAGTGGATTCATCTCACATGACTTAGACTATACTAATTTGGGGGTTTTAAAGCTAATTTTGGTGTCAAATCAACTCTAAAAAGTAATCTCTGAGCTACACAATAATTTGGAGTTCTCATGTGAATGAATGAGAGGTACCCTCTTTCCCAATCATCTTGGGTACTGGGATTTTTCTTTAGCTTTCTACTAACATATGTGGAGAGAGGGAATTATATCGCATATGAACGCATCTCACATCTATCCAACATAAAAACTTAACCCCTATAAGTTTGTGACCAATTCATCTCAAATGACTTGGACAAGACTAACTTGGGGTCTTTCAAACTAATTATGGTGCCAAGTAGTAAATAAGATAAGAGTAGCAACATCCGGGTGGCATAGTATTTTAGGGTTTTATGTTGGATGAATGAGAGTTACATTCATATGGAAATGATTCCCTCTCTACAACTTAGGTCACCAAGCCAGGCAATTGTTGAACTGGAAGTGTGGAAACCTTGAGTGAAGGGTAAGTTATTTCTTGTCACTAAACAAGTTGTTCAACATCATTACTCGGAATTGGGATACAACTAGTACCATTAGGCTTGCTTTATGGCAAATATGGGACTAAGTTAGTGGTTGTCACATAAGAGACTTATAGGCCACCCAAAATCACATATGATGCTCTCAAGGAGGCCTTTCTTGCTAAAGAGTGGAACTCTTTCCATGTTAATCTACACTTCAAGGACTTTCTCAACTATGTATGTGAATCGTACTTGAAGTAATCATTGACACCACACTAACATAAAATCATTGCTACTTTACACACTTTGCATTGATAATTGGCCATTGGTCGATTATCCCAATCCCTAGAGATAACATATTATGTCACTTTTGCTCGTATAATGTAATTGAAAATTAAACACACTTTATAGTAAAGGATCAAATCCCCTCTACAACTCCATTAGAGTTAAGTTGCTACTTTACAATGCAAAATCATATTAAACACCTTTTCTTTTGGGTTCAAATTGATATAGATGTTGTGGTGGAATTTTGGGATGATTTGAACATCAATACCATAGAGGGCTCTCTATTTTGACACAAAACGATTCCCCTCCCAAAAAAAAATCCCATGTGTCATGCTCACATTCGCCACGACCACCTGTATCCCATCCCACGTGGAAACAACATTCCGGCACGGCACATGTAAAGATGAAATAGGGAGCCCCGAGCCCTCTACGGTAATAAGGAATGAGGAGTGAATGAATAATATGATGGACAGGTTTTGAGAAAGCAGACGACTCCGAATGAGGTCTGCAATTCATAACATTCCAGGAATCGAGGACAGGAACAAACTCGTGCAATTAGGGTTTGCGCAGGAAGATCGCTAACATGATGAGTACATTACATTGCAATTTCATCGCTCCCGCCTTATCTCGCCTGGATTCTCTTCCACGAACACCTTTACTCTCTTTGCGAAATCCATCCGAGGTGAGAGGAAATGTTTTTAAGGTGGCCCTTAGAGGTTGCAGATGTGCGGCAGTGGAGACCACCTTGAATAATTTCCAACCTTCATCTTCCTCGGAAAGCGTCGACAAACCTTCCTCACGCCAATGTACATATGGGGGCCTCAATGTGCTCTGGCTGGCGTCTGAGCTGCAACGTCTTCTTACCATGCAGGTTAACCCACTCTCTTGGACATAATTCTATAATGTACAAACATGATTTCATCAAATTCTGAAGGACATGGGATTCTGATGTTACATTGTGGGGGATCAAATTTACCTAAGCATGGACTTCAACCACCGAATTTGCTTAAGCAGTCCAATTGCTGGAACTTGGTCACACTTGGTCTCAGATGGTGTCTCAAGATTTTTATGACGTACTCCTCACGTTAACATTCAAGTTAAACCCACTGTCTTGGACATAATTCTAGAATGTACAAAGGCGATTCTCAAATTATGAAGGACATAGGATTCTGATGTTGCATTGTGGGGGATCAAATTCACCGAAGCACGGATCTCAATCACCGAATTTGTTTAAGCAGTTCAGTTGCTGGATCTTGGTCACAAATGGTGTCTCAAGATATTTGTGAATTACTCCTTAAAGACTCTCAAAGGAACTGGGAGGCTCAAGAATTATACTTCTGGTAGGTGTGCATATCTCATTCATGGGTCATTCTCCTACATTCCTTTGTGAGGCTCCCTGAGTAGCCTCTTTTGCATGATATTCAAATGTTCTGCAAAAAACATCTCTAACCATTTCCTGAAAGTGCACCTTGTACTGGTGATTTCGATAGAAGCACTGAGGGAGAAGTATATGGATATCCATGCAATTGTCATTTTTCTAAATGTGAATTCATCCAGAGCACTTTTGGGATGGAATTCACTTCTTTTCAGTGTATATTGGGACCAGAGAACCAAGAAAATAGTCGAATATATGTGTATGTTTGAGTTCAAATTCTTGCAAGTCCCTTCCCTGTAACATGAGAGTGTGAATAGGAGTGGGATGGCTGTGCAGAAAAGTCCAGGTGATGGTTTGGTATTGACACGTGGCCAGTGGAGCTGGGATGTACAAGAGCCACATCACTACCAAATGAATGGACTTATGCAGTATGTCCAATTTGCATTTTGTCAGATCCCCTTCCCTTCCACATTCCTGCTCAGGTTCACTATTTATTAGGTGATTGCTTTTTCGTCATAACTACAGCTTACATATCTTTGCATCAAAAAATCTAAAATCAGCTCAATTTATATAGAGATAAGTGAATTTGATGACAAAATATTGCACACAGGTTCTGCAATATCTCAAGTCGGTTTGAGCTTTTCGTACCAGAAGTCTCTGCCAAGTTACAGATGCTGTCCAGCTCATCACTCGATTCCATTAAGGCAACTGTACAGGTCCAAAATTCTTCCCTCATAGTAGGCATTCAGGCACATCCATGTCTGATTACTTAGCAAGTAATCAAATCCAACTCCACATTCTCTAAGCACTCTTTTTGAGACTAATGTTGTATTTGTGTTCAGATTTCTCCAAGGCATCCATCTGATAATCCACCAAAGCGAAAGGATGGATACTGGCGATCTTACATCACTCGTGCTGGAGAGTCAACAGCCATGGAAGTACATATAACTGCACAGGCTAATCTTTGATTTGGTTATTTGTCACATATAAGTTCTTGCTGAGCTCTCTGACCAGTTTTGCTTTGAGCAATTTTTTTATTGAGTTGTTTCTCTATTCACCGTAGTCATGCCACTGCAGCATTTGACAAGCTCAGGGACTCTGGAGATGTGGAATCAAGTCTTAAATTCTTAAATTTGCAGGTCGTGGTGGACATACAAGCTAGTGACGGGGCATCTCTTGCAGAACTTCAGGCATGAATTCATCATTTTGGTGATGCTACAGTTTTATGCTCATCGGAGTACTTTGATGGGCGGCTTGCATACTAGGACAGTAAAATTGACATTCCTAGAATTCTAGATATGTGTTTGCCATATTGAGGAATTCTGGTGTTAGTATACAATGGAACATGCTATTTTGTGCATCAAGAAAAAGCAGCAGAGAGAGTTAATGCTCAAATGTGTGTTATGCAGGCAATACGCATTGATGTGGATTATATCTCGTATGGTCCACATGGCAGGACAGCCCATAGCCAACATGTCATACTACCCGTTCATTATTCAGTCGAGCCTTTAGGCAGTGCCCAGTGGCGCAAGTAAGTACAGGGTAAATGTCTAGCTCCTTTTAAATGTTTTAATGTTTAAAGTGGCTCTAAGGCCACTTTCAATGTTTCTGTATTTCCATCTCCTACATAGGGTTGATATTTGTTTTGCAGTCACCAATGGTCTATTTAAACCAACATACATGGACTTTAGAAAAAATGTTGTAAATTTGAATCAAACAGGGTGGAGAATGTTGGGAGCGTCCTTCCAATCAGCACCCATCTGCTCTCCCATCTTGATGATCCACTGCAAGTACTGCGAATGTACGGATCTTCTCTTGTCCCATTGTAGTTCTTTGCAAAGTTTGACAATTTCTTAACATATTAGAATCTTTGCACATTGTTGTTGCAAAGTGTGTATGTTGGGACTTATACTATCTTCGACACCTTACTTCATTAGTCCAAGGTTTAGATCAATTTGATAAGATGTTGCTTGAGAAGGTATGGCTTTACCAAAACAAACTTTGCAGGTACGTGCTGCCACATGCAAAAGTTGGAGATGTCATTGCTATTGGTGAAACACCCCTGGCAATAATGCAAGGTAAGTTCTAAGCCTTAATAGCTGGTGGTCTTTCATTTAAATTGTACCTTTAAAACGACACACAAGTGAATGTGGCAACATCTGCAGCAGCTTTTGAGTTCATTTCAAGGTGCCTCCATGTGGAAAGTCTCATATTCTGCCATTCTTTGCTATTCAAATTTCTATTTCTAAATTCTAATTGTTTCCTTCAAGATTCTTGCAGTAGAGGAGTCTTTAAAGGGAGCTGTTGGCATTCTATATTAAGCCAGCAAGATATGTTCTATCTGCCATTAATATAAGAAATTGTTCCCAAAATGACTTACTTTCGTAAAGGTCATATTGTCCTGCAACCCAAAGATTGTACTTCCAGATATTCATATCTGTGTGTTTGCAGGACGCTTTCGGCATCCACAGGGAGTTCGGCCTGGTTTGTTAGCAAAGTTGGTTTGTCAGCTGTTTCATCCTACTTCATCACTAGCCACTGCATGTGGGATGCAGGTGGATGTCTCTGTCTAAATAACTTCCTGAGTTTTTATTGCAGCACCTCGTTGAGTTTCTTTTTTCAATGTATCACAAAGTCATGAGAGAGAGACACAAACTTGTTTTTCAGCCAATTTAGCTAGCCCTCTATTCTGGCATTTCTGTGATGAGTTGGCTTCTTAACTTTTGTATTACTGGTTGTTGCAGTCTCTCATTGATATTACAGGGCGACTGAGAGTTGTATTTGCTGTCATTTTTTCTGTTGTTGCAAGGTGAGTGCTTTAAAAACTTAATCCTATTCTAGCTGGAATTGTTCATTTTCTGGTTCGTCGCATACGTTTTCTTCTCTTTTGAGTCGACTGCGGCTGTGTGACTTGTTCTTTGTTGCTCCTGCAGATTGGTGGGTATTCGAGGCATGTTCTACAGACTTGCAGGGGCTCAGGTTAGTCTGTTTCGATAACTAATTCCAGGGAGATTGCTTGCAAAGCTCCATATCCAACAGCATGAAGTTGCAACCAATCTATTTTGACTATCATTCCATAAAAGAGGAGCATGGTTCTTGATGAGAAAGCTCTATTCTGTAATGATCTGTTGGATCTTTGGCCTTTGAATCACATTCTTCAAAGAGGCAGAGATTTAAACTGAGATTGTTTCAAAAGTAAAGCATCTTTTCTTACCTTACTTGAGACCCGAGCTTGTATATACCCAATTTGCAGCTCTGGTCATGGTTTAGGCACCTCTTTTCAGAGATGAAGATGATGGGAATGAGGATGAACCTTATAATTTGGAGCTTCTGATATGTTTGGCATTGGCAGGCACGGTTAATTGATGATGTCACTGGAACTCTACCTCCTTATGACCAGTTTATTACTCTTGGACCAGTACGTGCTCATTCGCTACCCCTGTCGGTCTGTCAGTAGTGGTTTTTGATTTCAGGATTCGGAGAACATTTCTGATTAGCAGATTTCATGTCTTTCAGGTGGGAGTGCAGGATACAGTCGATGCCCTCAAAGCCAAAACAGGTGAGATGGCTTCTATCTTACCATCTATCACCTTCTGCTCATATCTTCACCTGTTACTGATATATTGCTTAAATACTATGTATACCTGAACTAGAGTCATTTTCTTCATGGAGCCACTGGTCCATTTGGGGCTGCAAAAATCTTCCAAGTTCACCTAGAATGCAGTCTCTTGTTTATAGCAGTGACTTTCCTTTTGACAAAGTCATTTACTTGAGTACAGCTTGCAAGATAATCCGGAGGGTATGTAAAACCTCCTTTACAGTAACCAATCTTCTTTGTGTGATGGCGCACAGGGTGTGGGGTTGCTGTTGTTGATGTGAATGATTTGAAGAAAGTCCAGATCTTGGCAGTAAGCTCATCTCATCTATTTTTAACACTTGCCACTAAACCCTAAACCCCTGACCTCTGAATGCACTTAGGTAGCACATCGATATAAAGAATCATGCAATCACCATTCACCAAGTTGTTGAGACAGTTAGAGGTGTGTTATCATTCAGGAGCACTGCAAATTTAACAACCTATCTTGGTTCTGTTTTTCAGGCTTCTAACGGCGTTGACCATAAAGCTCTCAAATCGGCTCTTCTAAACAACCCTGCAGGTACCTGAAGCAGTCATCATGAAATATATGCATTGCTGCAGGTTTAGTTGGCTTCTAAACGGATTGATCATTGCAACAAACATGAAATTTATAAGCCTTCTGTTGAATCGTTAAATCCATCTCTAATTAGAGAATAAGAATATAACAAACTTAGTTGAGGACCTAGCTTTGCATTTGATCACAGTATTTATGAAATTTAAGGTGCATGAACAGAACTTCAGCTGCTGTTGTGTATACTGGATGCATCAGAACATTACAAATATCTGGAACCATATATAAACACTGATTCAATCACATCAAACATTGAATCGATGCCCATCACATGTAGCATTGCAATTTAATTATTATTTTTCTATATTTCATAATTGAAAAATCTAAAAAAATGAAATGTGAGTTGAATAAGTGTTGAATAGATCAATGGCTAAATGTTGAATGAGCAATGTAAAGATTTGAAACCCTGAAGAGTATGTACCGAAAACACTTGCTCAAAATTAAACTCTTGCAATATCAATTTGAGATGGTCAGATGCAACATGAAGCATTTGGCAATGAGGCTAATAGTGTGCAATATTTTATGTTCTGCAAACTCTACAGGAAATGCAGATGAACAAACACCCCTTGTGCTCGTCCGCACGTCAACAGCAACCATCACCACTGTGTGATACATGCATGTTATTTCAAAACTTTCAAACATATTGCCATGAAGTTGTGTCCCATCTGCAAAGAAGTTGGAGGCATCCACAGGATGAATTTTCTCCCTTACACATAGAGATACCTACCCTTGTGAATTTGTATTCCCGCAATGTTTCTGAAGTCCCGTGGTTGGTGCCAGAATGATCTGCTGGTTGTATCCTGTCAAAATTTGACACAACGAATAAGGAAGGGCTAGAGCCAAACAAATGAAATCTGATGTCACAGATGATCTTTGTGTCACCTTGCACTTGATAATCTGTGTGCAAATTCCTTTTGGATTTGGATGCTGCCCAAACCTTATGCAACATATCATCGACGATGTGCTCATGTCAAATTGATGATTCAAGAGCTGGTAAAACCTCTAACCTACTGGAACTTTAGTGCAATGACAAGAAGCCCCTCTCTGAGTATATTGCTGTTACCTTTATCAACCAACGCCTCACCTAAAGATTGCTCAACACATTGCCCATCAGTAACTCCAGAGGTCACTGTAAATTTGACCTCTCTCAATGATTGATGGGCAACAGAGATTTGGAAATCATTTCGGCTTTGTGGGTGGGATGAGTATGTAGCTTTGCTCCTAAAAAACCTAGAAATTTGATTATTGAGAGAATGTTGAGTTGCTCTTATGCCAACATTCTTTTTCTTCTCAGTAGGGAATGAAGTTGGAGATAATTGGGTGGGAAAGCAACTTATGTGTGATAAATCACTTGTAGAGGTATGACAGATGACCTATATGAAGGTCAATCTCTTTGGACTGTGCCTTGCAAACCTCATATTTTGTAATCTTTTGTAGCATTCTATTCTGCTCCAAGGTGACTCGAACAGTCTAAGAAGGTTTGATAAGTGGTTGTTTATTGGATTCCAGTGCTTGATTGATTAGCTGACATCTACATACTATGACTTACTAGATTCTTTTTCAGGTTCCAACAAACCTTACAGGTGCAATGACCTAAGGGCCATTGTACACACGTGATCAGTGACCCCGAGAAAAAATGATTTATGATTTATTGTCATCATGGTTTGCGGTCTGAAGACCATGGCCAAGAGAAATCCATGTCAAAAGCCTTGGTCATGTGTAATAGTGTAAAGCAGATTCAAATTGGGATGTAGTGTTTTCAATAGAAATGAAATAAAGAACGATAAAATTTAATCTAACAACTAAAAATTAACCTCAGTAAATTATGCATTCTTAAATTATAGATGTCCCCAAAAATAGCATTTTTCTCTTACATGGTTGACCTCATTTTTCGCAAAGACAACCTAAGGTGGCAAGTGCCTTACAGTTACACCTTCCTTTTGGTGACACCTATTTTTCATCTTCAAACCATCAACAAGTGAGTGGAAAAGTGCCATTGAGTAAGTCTTTGTCAAAAGCGATAAATCATATGTGGCATCAAGTGCAAAATAGCAACACTTTGGCCATTCATAATAGCAGTGTAAGAAGTATACAAAAAACGCTTTAAGAAGAGCACCAACTTTGGCCAAATATAATGGTTAATCAAGAACCTATTTGCTCAATGAGGTAGTGTAAGAATTGCTCCACAAGAGGGGGGACAACACCTTCATTCAATTAAAGACTCTCACTTGCAATAAGGTTGTTTTTGTGATGATTTTCACCTAGCAATCCAACATTAATGAAACCCCCCTATGGATTGTAAAAGGCATGTTTATTTAAATAACTTTGCAAATTTATGGAGGTTGCATATAAATATATTATTTTTTGAAGAAAAAAATGGTAGACTCTTTCTAGTATTTCAAAATCTATGAAAATGTTTTGAAATGTTTTCAAGCTATTTAACCTACATGAATTAGCAAACATTTTTGAAAGTGTCACTTTTAGGCTCAACTAACTTATTTGGTCACACAATCAAGCATCCTCACTTTCCCGACACCTTGCTAAACAAGGAATTCACACCTGGGACAAGTCGACAACCATGTGAAAGGCATCTTGAGGTCTATCTCATTGGGAAACCTATGACAACCCAACAACATCAAAAAACACATTTGATGATATCAAGGAGGTTTTTCTTGCTAAAGAGTGGTATACCTCTTTGCATCTCTCAAGGAAGAAACTAGATTACCTCCACCTTGAGGGTTTTCTCTAATACGAATGTGAATTGTAAAGCAACCATTGAGACCATCACAACACAAAATCACTATAGCTTATTGCATCTTGAATCATAGACTTGCCATTGTAATTGGATGGTGGTCAATTATCCATATCTCTAGAGATAATAGATTATGCCACTTTTGCTCTTATAATGTAGTTGAAAATGAGGCACATTTTGTATTGAAGTGTCCTCTCTATATAACTCTGTTAGAGATAAATATCAATCACAATTTGAGAATGTAATATTAGGGAGTCTCAAGTCTTTCTTTCAATTGGACCCATCAAGTCGACATCATTTTGCATCTCACAAAGGCTACCACACTCCGCCTCTCAAGCTAAGGAACTCGGGAATTAGTTGGTTTGACACCATCCTAATCTACTTTTAGTCTCACTAGCCTTTTGTCAATTTCATTTTATTTGGGTTCTCTCGCTACAAAGTCCAGGTGAACACCAAACCATGGGGGGTGCACCTTTCATTAAAATCCAAGAACCATGTGTGTTTGCAACATACTCTAAAAACTCCCTATATACAAGTTTTTTTGGGGTAAAATCAAGCCATACACATACAATTTCAATGATAAAAATGCAAGTGACAATATGTATACATAAAAAAAGTCTACATTCCTATATAGTCATTTACATAAGTATACAAATATGCTTTTGAATAACAATCAACCTCTATCATATGTAAAATGCAAAATCCTAGCATTCATCATAAAGTTGTTGAAGACTTTTTCATCCCCCGGATGTAATTCATAAGCATATAAGTCTACTATATATGTCATAGAAGGTAATGCAATTATTGTTTCAAAAGACCAATAAGATCTTAAGAAGTTTTTCATCAAATAATTTGTAAGATCGTAAGTCCACTTGTTGGCCTTTTTGATAATGACATAAGCCAATCTCCATGTTTGATGAATAGTTCATCAAGTCAATTGGATCCCTATACTCCAACCAAGAATTACCAAATTTTCTACGCATCTTGTAAACCCTCCCAACAAGCCAAACCTTAATTGGAGCTAATTTTTTTGGTCTACCACATTTTTGACAATTATGGCTTCAAGTGTGTGCTTGTCTTAACTTTCATTGTCTGGATCTTGTAGTTTTGATAGCAATCAGAACTCAAATTATCTTGAAAAAAAAAGTCACTTGTCCCATTTTTCCTACTTGTTAATTAGTCTTGACCATGAATGCTTTAATAATAGCCATAGCTTGATTCGGAGCAATACAAGCATTCTACTCTCTATTCAAAACCAAGAGTTCAATTGATAACATAATTTATCTATAAACACCTATTGTTGCTTCCACAATCAAATACACAAAATCAGTAACATGATGAGCACCCAAAAGGAGCTAGGGTAATGTGAAATTGAATGAGAAAAGGAGGAATTTTGAGCACCTTCACAATTTCAACAAACTTTTTATGTTGACCTTTGTGACAAGACCTAACCTCTAATGCCCCCTTCCCACCTGACTTTAGCTAAGCCTAAAAGTTGGTTCTAAAAACACGGCCTTCACACCATCGACATTATCTAGTGCTGAGCCTAGTTGGCAAATGATGCGGCATGGTTTAAAAGTGGAGGTTTTAAGCCTCAAGCACCGACCCTCCCATCGGTACCTAGACATGAGGCAAGAATGTAGGACCTTTAAACGTGTTGCTTCCCGCCCTTGTGATTGGTTGCTTTTAGTCTTAGCTATGAGGGCACGAGGAGCTCCATTAACAAAAACCAATGGTAAGATAAATGAGTAGTAAGGCATTTGGGGATGGGACAAAAACTATCCAACATTTATTGCTTGGTAGATAAAACAATGAACATGTGTGAAAGCTACTTAACTAAAACCTACTTGAAAATCTCCGGAGCAAGTTCTTGTAGGTGCATTGGGATAGCCGGATGCCTCCGCTATAACTGAGGGAGCTTTACCCGGTTTTTAGGAAAGACTTTGGTTATTTGGTAAAGTCATGCGGGGAGGGGGCATAAGTCATCTAATGCCTACAATCGCTACATGCATCAACCAACTGCATCAACTGTCCACATCCCCTTTGATCAACCTCCGCAAAGAAGTGCAATCCATTCCTCTTGCAACCCTAAACAAGAAGTGGCCTTGTTCTTGGCTCAAAGACCCTTTCCAAAACCCTAATATATATTGCCTCTTCCATACATGCATGGATGAGATAAGGAAATGAGAAAAGTATTCATCCTAGATTCATCCAATATTAAACACTTATTCCATAAAGTCTAGTGACACTACCATACAAGTACAAATGTTCTATATTTTCTAGAGGTCCTTCATACTTGTACATAACTATGAGCTACAATTTGTGTAGCATATGTATATGTAGTACGGCAAAGTTTAAATTAATACCCCTTTTGTGCACTCATGTATACTCTTACATGTTATGCAAGGTGCACCCCCTGGGCACCAAACATTATCCATTCATGGACATGTAAGATTCCATGTGACTTTCTCATCCAATTTCTTACATGCTCACCCATGGTCACTTCTATTGTAAGTGACATTGTGTAAAACAAAGTGGGATGACCACTAATTTGTCAACCGATGAGAGATTTTAGAAAATAATGATCATGATCACTGGTCATTAGTGTAAACTGACCCTAAGTGATGACAATATTGTTCTACAAAGAGAGGGAAATATTGCATATGAGCATACCCTCTCATTCATCCAACATAAAAGTCCTAAACTACACTAAGTATGATATTTAGTGTCATATGGTATTTTATGCCACTATGATAACTTTTTGGACGATATTTCTTATGAATGAGTGAACAAATATTGTTATGGATGATGGATGATGGATGAGTTCATACCTTGGCCAAAACCCTACATTCTCTAGTCGGCTACTCTTCTCTTGGCTCGACCTCCACGCTAAGGTAAATTTTCTTATGTTTGGTATAATTTGCATCCTAACAAATTTGTGATGAAATATTGTCATGATGATGGAAATTTGGATGAAAAATCACTTGGTAAGTGACAATAATTGCAACACTGTAAATATATAATCCTTTAAAAAAATGACAAGGAATGACAAATAATGTTGGGTTAACATTTACTGTTGGTGACACTACGCTGCGGTTTACAATTAGTATTGAGCAAGACAATTAGAATCGGTGACACTAAATATCATATTTAGTGTAGCATGTAGCATGTAGGTTACATTTTAAAAGTAGATGTGACACCATAAGTAGCTTTAAAGACCTTGATTTAGTGTAGTCAAAGTCATTTGAGATGAATCGACCATAAACCTATAGGGGGTTAAGCTTTTATGTTGGATGGATGAGAGGTACACTCGTATTCAATTGCCTCTCTTGTTCTACCTTGCATCATATGATTGTTCTCTCGCTTCTTCAGAACCTTGTATAACTTATTAGTTTACAGCTTATGAATGTGAACCTAAATTTTACATGAAAAACAAATTTCAAAATACATATTCATTTGAAAAAGTCACTTATGTCAACAAAAACCTAGTGTCGACACACTTGAATAGGCTTGTTGGCAATTATTAACATCAACGAATCTGCCATCCGTATTTTGCGCCATCCGTAAAGACGCTATGTCTTAGGGAACTGGAAGATATGCAAATTGGAGTGAGGAGGATCCGGAGTGCAGAGAGCATTGGAAACCCTAACCCTAACAAGTGACGTGGCCGCCTCAGAGGGCGGCATTTTCGGAAAGGACTATAAGCCTCCTCCTCAAATATTTCTATTATGTAGTTTGGGGGATTTCATTGCACAACACCCCGTATTGGGGGGGGGGTTTGTAAAAACTTGCTCCATGTAGGTTTGTTGTTCATTCATCCCAATTTAACCTCACTACATAAACTAACTCAGGTAGACACCTCGATAAGTATCATGGATGTTTTCCCTACCTTAGTTTGGGCTCGTGCCATCCTGACCCGTTGCACCTGTGCATGTGCATAATCCCTCGAACTATCCCGTCATGCCACCGTCAACAACCGACTGTTTTAGAACTTTGGAACAACGACTTACCGTTCCAAAGTTCCAAAATGTACCTAGAGTAGATTTAGTGTGCCCTTAGTAAATAGTGTACGTCCCACTAAATACCACAAACAGGGAACTACAGGGGCAGTAAATCCCAGTGCCATAGATTATTGTTACAAACAGGCGCACTACTGTAGTCCCAGTAAGTCAGATGAAGTACTTCTACAGCTGCAGTAATCCGAGAGATTAACAATCCTCGCACAAAAGCGGTAATCTTGAATGCTGCTAACTTACCACATGCGGAATAAGTTGAGTTAGTGGCGATGGCGATGGAGCTGCAAGGGGACAAAGTGTCCTGGTGATCGCCCCCACCGAACGGGGGAGATAACTGTGGGAAAGTAAACTGTTGGTGGCGACACTCCTGATCCATCTGCTAATAATAAATTAAAGCTTAAGTTCGTTGAAGGACGCTGCTTCCTGGCTCCTTCCTCCTCCTTCCCGCTAACATCCACTGCGAAAGCATCGTATGATTCACATCCGAACAACCGAAGAAACAAAAATCTAAAACGAAAACAAAGCCAAATTAGCAAACTTGGGGCGGAGTAGAGCGCGCCAGCCGCCGCACCCGGAGGAATAATCACCTCCTCCCTCCTCGCATTTCCGCCTCCGTCACCACGCGCAACTCAACTTACCCATCTCGCCCCGAAGCCCTGCCCTGGCCGGTCTCTCTTGGCCTCTCATTGTCTTGCCGGCTGCCTACGATCCTCACAACCAATTTTTTGGTGGTGCTCAGATCCTACCAAGCCAACTCAACTTAGGAGCTGTGACAGTGGCGGCTGGACATTAGATTCTTGGCTAACTTGTCAAGTCTCGTGTGCATCTGTGGTGGTGGTTTTGTTGCAAAGCAAGGAGACCACTTAACCTTGCCTTAGATCTAGCTCGGTTGCCCCGCATTTTGGTCGGGGAGACCTGGTTGAGCAAGCTCATCTTTGCTTCCGGGACGTTGTTGGCGTCAATGTGGGCGGTGGGGTTCTAAGAGGTTCTGAGAGGTGGTGATGCAGCTTGGGAGGCGGAGCTCTATTAGTCAAAGGTGAGGATTTTCTCAAAAATATTGTTGTTGGTTGTTTGTGGACATGGCTCAGGCTCTTCGAAGTTGCTGGCATTGCTAGATCGGCCGTGGATTGTTGAGGGGACGAGCCCAGTGGAGGTATTTTTTTTTCAATATTAGATTGAGAGGGTGGGTAGCATTGCTTAAAATGGCGAGGAGGGTGCAAGATCCTCTCTCTTGGGTGATTTCAATCGTGCAAGGATGACGCTGTTGATGATGTGGGGGTTGCAATTTTTGGGATCAGGTGAAGGTGTGAAGAACGGAGTTGCTTAAGTCACTGGCTTCGTCCGATTTTTTCATGGTGTTGGAAACGATGCGTGGGTTTTGAGATCATTGTGAAGTTTTGTCGAGCGCTATGGCGGGGATTCCTCGAACTGTGTGGGTGTTGCTTCTGGCCTTCCTGCCCACGGTGTTTGCGCAGGGTCTAGGTGTGGATTCAAATACCTCTCCGCAACTAAGTATCTTGTCTTCAATTCTCAACAAGGGTTAAAGAATGTATGTTTGGTGCCTTTATGAGTTCGCTACAGACTAGTATCTCATTCTGCAACCCACATTCTGCGACTGTCATAAATGCACTAGGTTACAAGGCGGATCGTTCATTCTGCAACCTACATTCCTCTCCTGTACATCAGTTAGCCCATAATGCACAAAGAAATTGCGACCATGGCACCTCATTGAATTGGATCCCATCAACCCAATACACCGAAATGTGATTCTTGATCGCAGCTCCAGGTTTGCTTGAGCACCTCTTGAAAAGAATCCCCATTATGGGTTCAAATATTGTCATGAAGTTGTCCGACAGTTATTGTAATTGCATCCCTAAAGTTCGTCTCATCAATTCATGGAATTCCTCCTGCCGATTAATTACATTCCTGAAATTTACCCACTCCCTTCGTCCTTCGGTGACAAAATGGATCATGGACCAATGTACTTTTCAACACCTTGTATTTCTCTCTTGAATGTTGATCTTTGGAAGTACAATTCTCATGTCATGCATCACATACAAAACAGCATGTGCATTAGGGGATCACATTTGAATTGGTGCGAATCAGCCAAAATGTGCTCTTTCTCTTTGTCCATAGATCTATTTACCTTTCAACATTCTGCATTTCTCTATTGATCGTGGATTTCTGTATGTGAAATTGCTCAGTGTCATGTCTCGTACAAAACAGGATGTGTAGTAGAGGAACACAATTGGATTTGTGTGAATTAGCCAAGATGATGACAGACAGGCTATGTGGGCAATTTGGCAGACAATTATGTGCGCATCGATTGTGGAGGGAACCAAACATCTTTCAATAACGTCAACCAAACATGGGACGCGGATCGATTCTTTTCAGCCGGTGACTCAGGAATTGTGATGAACCCCGAGAATTTCCCCAGGGAACAAGAACGCACGCTCCGTTACTTCCCCATTTCGGAGGGCAAGAAGAACTGCTACGAAGTCCCGGTGCCGTTGGGCAGACACCAAATTCAGATGTTCTTCGCCTACAACAACTACGACAACTTGAATCACTCACCGAGTTTCGATGTATCGGTGGAAGGAACCGTAGTGTTCAGTTGGCGGTATCCATGGGCCGATGATAACAGCAACTTCGGTGCCTACTCAGATCTGTATGCCTACATTCATGACAGTGTGGCAACAATCTGCTTCTACAGCATTGGGACAGATGTTCCAGTCATTGGAGCTCTTGAGCTTCTCAAAGTGGATGATCTGTCTTACAATTCCAATGTCACGGGGCAGAATGTGATCCTTGTGGACTATGGCAGGTTGACGGGGGGAAACTCCTCTTTCGGTCCAGGGTTTGACAATGTGACCGACCTTGGAGGACGATCCTGGGAGGCAGATGATGGGTACACAAATAATGTGAGAGCAATCCTGTCCACACAGGCAAACATCGCCGGTTCAAATTTGGCACCAAATTACTGGCCTACGCGCCTTTATCAAATCTGTCGGATCGAAGCGCAGCCGGGCATCCCCATAGTGTATGATTTTACTGTAGATGCGAAGTTAGACTATCAGATTTGGTTCCACTTTGCGGAGATCGATCCAACTGTAATCAACGCTGGGTTACGTGTGTTCAATGTTTCCATCAATGGGCTAACAGTCTTGCCCTTGTTGGATTTGTTCCGGCAAGTCGGAGCTAATGCGGCCTTCGATTATGTCTACACTGTGAAGAATCTGACTGGGGGGGCACTCACAATTTCACTTGCACCGGTCATCGGAAGCCCTGTCATCTGTGGGCTGGAAGTTCTTGCGGTTGTACCAGCAGATATTGCCACAAACCTCACGGAAGGTCTGTAATCTTCACCAATTATGTCTGGTTATCAGCCTTTTTCTGAATCCTCTTGGTTACTGAAATCTTGGTGTCTTCAATTGTGTTTCTATTTTATCCTGTAAATTCTGCTCGTAAATGACCCTAGGTATTGGTTGCAACCCTCATCAGTGAGGCATACCATCTCTGATGTTCTTTCTCAAGTAAGACCAGCGAGTGGATTGGGAGTTCCTGCGTCAGTGGAAAAATTGCTGACATCATTTGACATTCGCTCTGAACAGCTGCTGCTATGCATGCATTGAGAGGCACATTAAATGTTCCTTCGAGGTTGGGATGGAACGGAGATCCTTGCGCACCCACTGACTGGGATGCCTGGGAAGGAGTCACATGTAATCTTGCCGCTGATGGTGTCTCCCTCATTGTCACTCACATGTACGTACTCAGAATTCTACTTGCTTTTGTATAGTCCACTCCACTGTGGATCAGATATCAATCCTTTCTCAATATAAAATTTGTGTTCCACGGGTGATGTTATTGCCATCTGATTCGGGTGTTTTCTCTGATAGGGGTGTCTGATTAATGTTCTGGTTGTCGACGAAAACTTGCAATGTTTGTCATTCTAACGACCTTGAATTCGACTACTGCAGAAACATTGCGCAGCAAGGTATTACAGGATATATCGCTCCAGAGATTAACCAACTTTCTCATCTCATAACAATGTAAGAAACTGATCTATATGCTTTTGGCACATACATTGTTTTCGTTCCCTTATCTGCTTTGCGATCATGAGAACATTTTTACTTCATAAAAGATTCGTAGAGTGAACTTCAAGTAGATTTATCTATCTGTTTGTTCTCATTCTAATGTGTTGATATTGGACCGCAGAAATGCCAGCAATAATCAAATTTCAGGTCCCATTCCTTCAGGCTTGGGAACAAACAACCTAATTTCTTTGTAAGCATGACTCATAGCAAGTCCCTGACAAGGATTCTAGTGTGTGATTTCTATTCCTCTTTCCATACTTCATCATCATTCATAGTGTCGTCATCTTCATTATTTTGAAATCAGTAAATGATGCTTCCGTTTCCTTTGTAACTTGTTGCCACAAACACGTAATATGCAAGATCGGACCTGACAAATTATGAGCCTCGAACTGTTAGAATGACATCCTAGTGTTCCAAGGACTGAATTTATGTACTCTGCCATGCTCCATAGTCCACCCAAGTTTTCAGATGTTCTGATTTATATTTTTGTTTATTTGTGAAATTCAGAGATTTGTCTTATAATGCTTT
This sequence comes from Polytrichum formosum, assembly GCA_964035585.1. NCBI lineage: Eukaryota > Viridiplantae > Streptophyta > Polytrichopsida > Polytrichales > Polytrichaceae > Polytrichum > Polytrichum formosum. The sequence continues at coordinate 9,735,021 of OZ037936.1, read as the reverse complement.
GGTAGGCGCCATTCCCGTTAGCCTTGGCAGCGCACAAATGCAACATCTGTAAGAGCACTCTCTCTCTCCAGTGTGTTTTCTGATGTATCATCATCATGTGAATGTTGTATGTTGATGTTCTGTATTCATCATCATTAATGAAATGCTTCCTTTTGATTTTGCAGGAGCCTTGACAACAATCATCTGGCTGGGCCAGTCCCAGAGGCGATATACACCATTGGAGTACATGGTGGCTACATCAATTTGGCAGATAACCAAGGACTCTGCGGTGTTCCATCGCTACCAGATTGCTCTCAGAAAGCAAGCCATTCCAGGGGCGCCATCTTCGGTATAGTAGTAGGGGTGTTGGCAGCGGTTGTTGCCATTGCCGGTGGGGTGTTCCTGTACATGCGAAGGAGGTCTCAGGAGGACTACAATTTCAACCTCCCTCACCAGCTTGTTGGTCAGTCCTCTCTCAACGAAACTCTGCAACAGAGTCTGAGTGCTCGTTTGTTGAAATCATCTTCATCCTTAAGAAGGACCTCCAATTGTTTGCCAATATGACTTGACTGAGTGTCTGTTGACACAACATAAGAATATATACTCCGCCCTCCCCCCCCCCCCTCTCTTCCCCCTTCCGGATTTGGACAGCATCTCATTATATCCAAAACCTTAACTTTAACTTTAACCTTACATTCCTACCAACTATTAACTTACTAACTCTGCAGTGTCACCTAACCTGTGAAAAAGATATCCCTTTCCCTAACTCTCTCCCTCTCCCTGTCTCCAGGCAAACATTTCCCTTAAGCATTTGGATATTATCCACGAGAAAAAGTATTATCTGTAAATAAAGAGAGCTTCATTTTTTTAAGCGTCTTCACACTTGTTATCTGATGACCTGGTGTAATAAAATTAAAGTGTCATCATTGACCTCTGGTTACCACTGAATGTGTGTAAAGAAAATTTCTCATACACTGAATCAAATATCATGCAATTACGTGCTTATAATTCATTCTCTACTCTATCTGCTTAACATGACAGTTCTAGCATTTCATCAGATAGTAGGTGTTGTTGGTTTGCAAATCATTCAACTAGAAATTTAGCATCTAGACACCGTTCATCATCAACTATTCAGTATCCAGTTTATGTGTAACAACATTGGAAGAGTCTAACTGATGGTTTTGGCTCCACACATGATTAGGTAGATGTTACAGATATGATTTATCTCAAAGTCAGTTGTTTATAATTGGATTCCTGAACATGATCTGACCATCTGCAAACTGATGCTGGGAATTTGGTGCTGGTTGGAACAGAGAGGACAAAGTGGTACCAACAGCATAAAATGACAAAGGGAGTTGATCCTGAGGGAGTCTCCATGATGCAAACGAGTATGCCCAACAGATTTGGATTTTCTTCCAACATAGCTTCACATCAATAATCTCCTGCCAACTGAGTCTCTCGCGTGGCTTGTAACAGAAGGTTCATGTAATGTACATTTTTTTAGCAAACGTATTGTGTCAACACACGTCTCCTGTGGTTTTCCCCATTTCATCTGCCCAGATTTTGAACAGATGCTGCGGTGGAACTACGTATTTGCCCTACTTCATGATTTAATCATCAACTGTTTCAACAGTTTGGGATGTTGCAATTGCGTCTTGAGCGCAAGTTGAATGAGAAATTATGAGGTGGGTCTGCAGGCCGACCCAAGCCTGTCCAAACAGTGCAGATAGAATTTGGTCATCACACGGCTGTGTATGTCTTTCAAATCTATGTATGTTTACTGCAAACTCCCGTGCATCAAGTTTTGATGGTTTCAAGATCTTGCTAAGATGCAGCTTATTAGTTTTACAATCAAATTTCACAGTTTGTATCCAAATCTATGTATTCTTATGTTTGTCTCATTGTCTCCCATATCTTCTTGACAAATTTACCTTGAGCATGCTAATGAACTTCAGAATTCTAGACCACTCTTGGCGAGGACATTTAAACGCACGTTTTCTTTTTGTCGGGCACTTGAATGTGAAAGCCCAACTTTACAATGAGAGATGAAGAATCTCCGTTTCAACAATATCTGAGGAGGTTTAATGGTTGCAAACTTGAAGTTGAAGTTTCCAACAGTTGGAAATTTTCAAGGTTGGTTCAGGCGGTGGAAATCTTTTTAGAAACATTATGGATGATGGGATGGGGAAGGTCTTTCTGCCAAACAATATTTTTTATCAAGTCTAGTGCCATGAAGATCCCAACTCTTGTCAAATTCATCAGTATACCACTCCTCACCAGCAAGATTCCTCAATGTTTTATGCAATGCAGCTCTCCCAGGACTATTGCCAACAAGGGGTAGCCCTCGTTGAGGAATGCAATCGACATTGGACTGAGGTTCGAGAAACAGAGTTCCTGGATTGCCACGAGTATCAACCACCAACACAAACTTGCAAGATAGAAAGAGAGGCTGGAGTTACGTGTGAAGCGTACAGGCAATCCCAGAAGTTGATCTGCACCTCAATCCTGCTAGTGTTGCGGAAGCAACAGGAGATCGCCTGCAAGTGCAGCACGGAAACAGGGGAAACCCTAATAACATCCCAATTCTCATAAGCTAGTGATACAGGGGTTTGCTTGAGTACTTATTATGTAACATTGGAAATGAGCAGGAAGAAAGAGCAGTGTATGTTTGACAAATTTCATTTGACATTCAACCTCAAATCAAAAGTGTCACGTGACAATTTTAAAAACAAAATTGAATGTCAATGGACATCTACATTTTCTTTTAAAATGTCACATGCCTAGTAGTGCGTGTCACTTCAATTCTGTATGTGTCACTTCAATTCTGTATGTGTCAATCGACGTGTGGTTTTTTCCTTCACAAGTCACACTACATGTCAAATTCTAAATTGTGTGTGTCAATTGACGTGCATTCTTTTATGCAAGTTTTTGCGTGTCAACTTGCAAAAACTTTGTCAAAAATACACCCTGAAAGTGAGATGTGCAAGCAGCAGAAGACTCAGTCCGAGCTCCGGTTCAGCCTGTAAGTTAGCCTGCGCTTCTTCCTTCTCTTCCGTTGGTGACTGAGTCAGTGTTCGGGGAGATTTTAGGGCATAATTGGTTCCAAGTCCAACTGGTTACATACATAACATTAAGTAGCAAGCTCGGAACCAGTGACTGGGGAGATCCGAAGTTTAATGTAAAATCAGCCGAGTGAAATTGATGAATTACTGGTTTAATTTCAGTATTTTAGGCTGTATAACCGAAGGAAAAATTAAGTGTATAGGAAATCAACCGGTTCTATAAAGTTGATGACGGTTTTTCATCCGTTCCCATTCAAGAGTGGGCGGATATTAGCTGCCCCACACCATCTCCCACCAGTTCTTAGCTGGGTTGCCCGAGGGTATCTCCAGTTCTCTCACACCTTACCTTGAATCCTCCATCTGCCTCTTTATGTCGTTTAGGATTTACGTACAGAGTGCCACGGTGGGACTGCACCAAAGCTATCATCCCCATCCCTTGTTAAGTGTTGTTTTAATGTTTTGCAGTGTTTATTTGATATTTAAGGGTGCTGATTTCATATTTTTGAGTGCCTATTTGATGTTTTTGGTTGTTGTTTTCATGTATTATTGAGGGTGTTTCATGTTTTCATTCTTGAATACTTTTGATTTCTTTCAAAATATGATTTGAAATGATCTTTTATCATACGTAGTAATCAAAGTTGAATTAGTGTGCAAATTGCCTTAAATTTAGTATGTGAACCGAGTTCTTATTTTATTTGTCAATTTTGTAACCGATTGCTTATAGAAACTTAGGGAAAATGACCGGGAAGCCAAAAAATGTTAGGTTTTTCACCGAATTGAGTTACTAAACTTAGGCATCAACCGGATGAGCATAGACAACCACCGAATGACATGTGGAAAGAGGGGTAAAAATCCAAGTCAACCCATAAACTCCCTGTTCACTGCTCAGAACGACCTTCTCAAAAGAGTATCAAACCGGTGCGTGCCGGTTTGATGCTCTTTCAAAGAGTAAAGGTAGCACTACTTTTGAGTTTTACTTAGGCTATTTTTAATTTATTTGGGTAGTTACTTTCAATGCTTAGAATTAATTATGTCGGTTTCTAGGACAAAATTAATGCCAAGTGGTGGTAAAGGTTCTAATCTAGGCTATATTATGATCTAAACAAATTTAAATAACTATAAAGCAATAGGAAATTTGGTGAGGTCAAAAAGGTAGTTGCACTTTTTGAAAAGTCTCCCGACACCCACATTGGAAACCTCTTTGATGCCTTTTTGAAGCTGCTATATTTGATTAATTATCCATTCATTCACCCTTGCTTCGCAAGCTTTCCCCTTCTTGTTGAGGTAATAATGCAGGTACTCAAAGGGTACCCTCCTAACATTGCTACTTAATGTTATGTCCATGTTGTGATCTTTTGGTTTTGTCTTTATTAAATTGAAGAATATTTCATAGATTCCTTTAAAATGATGGGCAACATTCTTGAAGTCTTGAATTTCAACTGGTTATTTCTCAAGGTTGACCGGTTCATCCGGAAATACACTAAATAGTCCTATTATTGTGGGCCACATTATTTTTCAATCCAGGCTAAACTTCTACTAGAAAATTTGCATGGGCCACATTACTTGCATTTCTAGAAACTTAACGTGGGGGATTATTTTATTTTGTGTTGCTTTTGTCGTATAAACAATATTCAATGTGTTAGTCAGAAGTCTTCATGAAGACTTAGGGGAAGACCCAGGGTCTTGGACCCACGTTAACTCCACCTTGACTATGAAATTAGTGTGGCCCATGCTAATTATTTCCACACTAATTTCCCACCGGCACTAACATGACTATTTTGTGTAGCGGTCGGTCCGCCCCGTTCATTGGACTGAGTGGACTATATATGTATTAATTATGGAGTACCTCCCCCCATTCGGCAAATTTCATACCTTGTTGCGCCAATACCCTGTTTATACCCGGATGTTCAACTGCTAGACTTATGCATGAACTTAATTTAGGAGATATCGATTCCCTTGAACTCCTTATGGAACCCGATTTTGGCATCTCCATGCCCTATGGTATTTGGAGATTGTATAACGTGATTCTAGATTGTGATGTGATTTTTTTGGTTGTTCTCCTCGACATACTAAATGTTCATAATAGAAAGTATGTATTTGCATATGGCAAGGGCATCCAAACTGTGTATTTTAACCTAAATCTAAAAATATCATAAGGATATCAACCATTTTGAAAAGTGCTCTAGAAAAACGGGTTAATGTGTATGACCCTATTGTCAGCACTAATTCCAACACTACAAACTAATTTGACCGTTCAATTGGATCATGAATTTTTTTAGGTTGGTAGCAATTGCAAACCGTGAAGATTGTCTTTTTAAGTTTCAGTTTCGGAGTTCAGATGCAAAAGTTGCAGGTGGTCAAAGTGAAAATCCTCATTCTCTTCAAATGATAGCTTAGGCCCTCCCATTTGTGTTTCATTATCGAATGGTGTTTATATTTTGAGCATATCTTCCAATCTTATTTGAACACTTGTTTTTTTGGTGTACATTGTTAACTACAAGCCTTGCCATATACCACTTGAATATAGGGCTCTAATTGAGAAGGGTGACCACATAAAGTATGTGACATTTATAGCCTTAAAGTTCACAGTTTGGTAGTCCAAGGGATGTACTTTGAAAGTTGAACTCAGAGTTGTTTTCTACAAGTGCATTTGTCCTCTGCAATGTCTGGGGAATACTCACGGAGGGTTGTGGTCAAATGCATGTTGTCGCTTCCTCATTAACTAACTTCCACTAATTATGATAAATATTATGGGAAAATATATAATGTGATTGACCCTTTGCATCCCTATAACTTAGTGTGGCCTACAATATACAACATCATAACAAAATAACGCTAGTGCAGTGCTAGTTACACTTGAAGAGGTTTTCATTGAAGACAATACGATATTGAGAGTTGTACTACATTTTCGTGAATACAAATTAAAATTTGAAAATTTCTACGAAAAACTTGACTCAACTTGCTATAATTTTATGTATTTTTTGTTGAGTAAAAGCTCGACTTCAGTTCACCTCAGTAACTATATAGCGACCACTAGTTACTGCCAGTTACTGAATGTAAAGAGCCTTGGTAGGCTCACCCAGTATATATATATACATACCACCCTCACGGGTGGAGACAGAGTTGTGAATAATTTTTCATTGATTGTACTGTCTTTATTGATTGCTTGTTTCTCACAACCTTGTCACAACACGTTATTAGCTCGATTGCTGATCCATCTCCCTCTCTGAGCGCAAGCAAGTTAGTTGTTTATTTTTATTTTTTTGTTTTTTTGCTTAAGTGACCATGGCTGCGTCTGCCTCGAAAATTCCGTCGGACAAGAAGAAGGCTCCACGCTTGAAGTCGATGCTATTTGGAGCATTGGAGGCTGACGGTAGCAACTATATGAGGTGGAGCATCGATGCCAAGACGCAACTGACTGCTGAGGAGTGGGAAGGCGTCCTGATTTCTCCAACACCGGAGCACATATCGACCGCAACAAAGAATTGGGCATTGGTTCTTCTCCGAAGACACTTGGATATTGCATTCCAAGAGCAATACATCTAGATTGATGATCCGGCAGAAGTATGGAAGCAGTTCGTAGCCAGGTTCCAACATGAGAAAACTATTTTTCTCCCGCAAGCACGCAATGATCGGGTGGCACTTCGAGTCCTGGATTTCACCAACTTGGTTTCTTTCAACGCCGAGTTGCACCGAATCATTGCTCAACTGCGCCTATGCGGGGAGATTGTCACCGAACGGGAACTAATTGATAAGACTCTCCAAACTTTTCCCTTTGCTTCTGCCTTGTTAGCTCAGCAATATCGCAACATGAGGTTTACAACACACTCGGAACTAATGTCCTACTTGCTACTGGCTGAAAAGGAACAACATTTTCTCTTGAAGAATGAGGAACGCAAACCGACCAAGGAGGTGAACACCACGGAGCTACCAACGAGGAGACCCCGGGACAGCAGGAAATCGCAACAGTAGCAGTCGAACTGTCCATATCCATTCAAATCCAAAGATAAGTCTTCTGACCATTCCTCTAGCTCCCAGTCTCGGTCAGATACTCGCAAATGCCACAAATGCGGTCGCACTGGTCACTTGCAACGAGATTGTCGGGCCACCAAATGTAGCAAGTGTGGTCGTTTTGGTCATGCATCTAAAGACTGTCGAATTGGTGAATGTCAAAAGTGTGGTAGATCCGGTCATGTTTCTCGAGACTGTAGGGCCGGTGAGTACGTAGTCAAGATGTATAAGGAGCTGCAATAGCTAAGGAAGGGTCAGAGAGAGTCTCATTCCTTGGATGCTCCATCCCTAGATGGAACTGACCTCGATAACTACATGACAATCATGGATCATGAGTACTCCGGGCCCAACCAATTGTCACGTCAGTTTATAGCACATCTAGCAAGTCATAGGCAGATGAGGATATAGTCCTATTGGATAGTGGATCCACTCATACGATCCTCCGCGATCCGAAGTACTTCAACTTTTCGAAACATGATTCCGAAGCCTGGCGGACATATGAGCCAAGCACAGTAGCTAGAAGACGGGCGTTCAGATTCCGTGAGGGCCAGGCACGTGTCATACTGCCTGGAGGCGCCACCCTCATTTGTGACCATGCCATGTGGGTGCAAGCATAGTAAAGTGGACCAAAAAAGTGCTCCGGTATATGAAAGCCATGATTTTCTTGGTCAAACGCCTATAAGTAGTAGCAAAATGTTGTTTAATTTTTTTTTCATGATGACCTCTATTGTTAAGTTAGGTACTCAAATATAGAATATCAATATGAGATCTTCAAAACCTATCATCAAAAGTGACGCGTAAAAGCAACTGACTAAATATAGTTTTGAACGTAAATTTCATGACCTTAAATATTTTGAACTTGGAATTTATTTTCATATTCCTTGAATTTATTATGAACTTGAGGTCATCGTAATTGTTTTTTCAAAAATTAATCAATTTAATGTAATGTAATTGTATTTTAAGCAAGTTTTTGACAATTATCTTTTCAATGACACCCACTTGCACCACCACTTGCACCGTCTTCTAAAATACATATACGTTGTTTGAAATTGTTTTTTGTGAACATAAATTGCTTGGCTTTGTAGATTCATATGTTTTCTAAATGTTTATGAATTTTTATTTCATAAAATTCAAAGTTAGTATATAGTTTTGGATCACTTTCACTTAAACCTGAGCAAGGATCAAGAGCTGTCCACTTTACCGTGCTTGCACCCATGTACGCGTCGGCGGCTAATCGAAGCCTAATCAGCTTTCGAGACCTCCGGGCGAATGGTATTCACGTCCTGACCTCGATCAAGGACGGTGAGGAAACACTTGAGCTTTGGCAAGAGCAGATTTGCCTTACCACCGCACGATGCGGAGCAAGTGGCCTGTATGAGCTTGTAATCTCCCGTCTGCCTAGCAGACGTAAAACTATTCCACCTAGTGGAGGCTTAGCATACTCGGTGATTGCTCCAAGTAAGACCAGCTTGTGGCATGGACGCATGGGTCACCCAAGAGCCACGATGTTCAGGAGGATGTTGCCCCTGCTTACAGGACATGAGGTTTGTACCAGCAATGCAAACAAGGTTGGAGCGTGTGATGCCTGTGTCCAAGGAAAACTGATTTTGAAGCCTTCACGTTGGAAACTGCCAAGCGAGCTTCCACCTCCACTCCAACGACGTCAAGGTGACATTTGTGGCCCCATCACTCCCGTATCAGGACCCTTCAGATAAAGGCGGGCTACATCAAAGGAGATCGAATCAAACACATCTTACCAAAGTTTTTTTTTACTCATGAATTATTAGGATCAAATATAGATGTAATACAAGTAAGGTCTTCTAATAACCTAGCAGACTTATTCACTAAGTCATTACCAACAGCTAGGCATAGGCAAATTGTTTAGGGAATAGGGATGCGGAGGTTTTCATTCCTACCTGACATGTAAATAATCATGTTTAGGCCCTTCCACACTTTTTCCCTTCACTCGTGATATTTTTTTACCTCAATTGTGAGGATTTTTTTTATCACAGTAAGGTTTTTAACGAGAGAAGGCAACATGATATATAAACTAGACTCGTTGTGTCTAGGAGGAGTATTATGATACCGTTGTCGATGACTAGGTGTCCGTAGACCCAAGGTTTTTACTCAGAGCTAGTTTTTAACAAGGTACTAGTGATTGAGGAGGAGTATTTGGTACCCTTGGCACCCGAGTGCAATCACTAGCATTCAAAATTTTCTTTAGCAGTAACCAAGTGCTCGAGGAGGAGTGTTGAGTAAAAGCTCGACTTCAAATCACCTCAGTAACTATATAGCGACCACTAGTTACTGCCAGTTACTAAATGTAAAGAGCCTTGGTAGGCTCACCCAATATATATATATACATACCACCCTCACGGGTGGAGACAGAGTTGTGAATAAATTTTCATTGATTGTACTGTCTTTATTGATTGCTTGTTTCTCACAACCTTGTCACAACATTTTTCATTGGTATGTATGGATAACTCTGGAAAATCATAGAAAATTTACTAAAGGTCCAAACGATAACCACAAGAAGAAATGAGAAAATAAATATCCACTAAAATAGAAGGTAATTGTGAAATTTGAAAAAAATTCAATAAAGAAAGGGTATGCACTAAAAGGAAAAAAGATAGGTGGACAGACATTATTGTTGTGGTTAATAATGAATTAAAAATGTAATAGTTAATGTAATATTACATACAGGTGTCCTAATCACCAAGAGGTTACATATTAGGTAATCAATATTTTGGGGGCAATCACCAACTGTAATATGGGGTTGGTTACATGTTGATCCATGTAGTGGAAAGCTAGTCTCACAATACAATTAATAATCAAGTCTTAGACACCAATTATCAGACATGATTGATTTTTGGAACTTTATTACTCCTACAACAACCGGTTCAGTAGGTTAGGAAGGAGGATGAACCAATATGACTTGTCCAAATGGCCATTAGAAAGGTGATGCGTCAACAACAAGCATGTCCAAACCCCAACTACTTGATACATATTAGGATCCAAAGAACACCTCCTTCCATGACTAAGGAAATTACGTGATATAAGGTGATGGGCCACTGCAGGCATTATAGGGGAATGCCTTGAGGGGACTACATTGTAGTATTCGAGGGCATTGCCCAAGGGTGGGTACCCAAGGGCCGTGCTTGAAAATCCTGCAATCCACAACATGAGGGGCATCCCCCTACGTAAAGAACTCCTAGATTTTATCCTAAAGAAGATGTATGGAGGACATTCTGTCAAGTGGCAGGACCACATTTTTGGCGAGGACATTCTGCCCCAACATAATGCCCTCCATTCAAGTATCTGCACATTTAGCTAGATAATGGACACATAATAACAAAGGGAAAATTTTAGAAGTGCTTTACGTGATATAAGGGCCCAGCTCATTAGAAAAAGAATTCAAACAAGGCTTTATGCTTTTATAAACACGACCTAAGTTCATCTTCAAAGGAAGGATTGAAACATGCTTGTGTTTTACGGAGAACATTATGGGCCAGTTCACATGGGGTCCCAAGTACCAAGTCTTACTCATGTTAGCAAGTCTCAACATGGAGACAAAGTCCCAACTTTTAAGCCTCAAGAAAATATTAAAATGTATTAATTAACATTAAAGTTGGATCTCGATTATTTTATGCACAATAATTTGGGGGACTTGTGTTGAGAGTTGGGTCTAGCTTTTTGCGCAACCCAACTCTCAACACAAGTCCCAAGCCTCACCTCCAAAAAATGTTGCCATGTAGGCATCCATGTCATACTTGGGGCTTAGGACTTGGGACCCCGTGGAAAGTGGTGTCCCAACTTCCATGCGCTCAACGGTTGAGATTGCACGGATTGACCTCAAGTGACTTGGGACTTAGGACTTGGACCCCGTGTGAACCGGCCCTAAGAAGAAAGACGAAGACAATCGTCGTGCACTTCGCGGTGGATTTCGAAGCTTCGGCAGCGGCAAGCTTGCGTAAAATCTGCTCTCTACAGCACTTGGCAAGAGGGGGTGGAGCGCCAGGAATGATCGTGAAAGTTGAGGATCGGTTTTGTTGATTGGAGGTGAAGGTTGAGACGGATTCAAACAGGATGAAGGCCTATCCGGCAGGCCTGTATATGCCGGACCTGGAGGACGGAGTGGTAGGGGTGGCCATGGACGTCGATGTGGATGGAGACGCACTGGATTTGCTTGGCGACGCCGCAGTCGACCACAAGCCATCCGACGCCGACTTCTTCAACGACTTCGAGGACGACTTCGACGATACCGACCTAGCTTAGCCGTGCTGCAAACCCTAGGGTTTGAAGCGTCCTCAGTTTCTTGGTTTCTGGTTGCGGATTGCGGTTTTCTGCACTGCAACCATTTTGGTACAACGGTTGTGTTACTATCATCAAGTAAATTTTGGAGGTCGGTTACGGGTTTATCCGGGTGCATGTTCCTGAGAAGCAGCATGGGAGCATTATCCAGACTGTTATCCTTGGAAGGTAGGGGTTCACTACTTGACCTGAATCCGTTCATTAATCGAAGAGCACTGACATCTGTTCTGTTCTGTATTTTAGTGGATCATCTTCTGTATATGCTTATTACGGCAAAGCCCACCTGTTGCCGTATCGGTATCCAACTTGCATCCATCCACTTTTGGTTTTGCGGATGCAGGCACGGTGCATTCTCCCACCGGTTGTCGTATTCATATCCGCATTCAGGAAAATAAAATTATTGATTTCACGCTGTCTTGTAAAAAGACATGGTAAATAACTCATCAATCCAAGCAGCCTAGACTATTTTAGGTGGAAACGCGAGGGGAAATAAGGTCATTAATTGCTCGTCTCATTATATTGTTGAGAGTTTGCGGTGGCAACAAACGGGATGGCTGCATCCACTTTTCACATGTATTTGCGGATATGTCGATGGGAGGGAGCCCTAGCTGCAATATTTTCAACATAATATGTGCTTTGCATCCATATTAAATGTCTGTTATGTGGATACGGCAACGGGTGGGCCTGCTTTTACAGGAGAAGATAGTTCTTTCAGGATACCGAGTGGACGGTTTCAGTGATAGGTTCATTGTGTTAGCTCATTATCTCAAGCTTGCATATCGAGAGTTGATTAGGGTTTTGTACTTGCGCAACTGTTGGATGTCTTTTAAGCAGGCAATTGATGGTCCCTGTTATTTCTGACATGATTGTCTTTTCTGAATTTCTGAATTTCTGATTAATTTTCTGAGAAACTTCTCCATTGCAGCTGATCAGTATTACCTAAAGTCACTACTCCTGCAAGAAGTAATCCTTGATTCGTAGGCTATTGCCAGCGGACAGCTAGTCTATGTCAGCCAGTTCTAGGTTTTTCGTCTTGCTGTGAATACTCATGCAAATTGAGGTTAAGCAGGCTTTCTTGTTTGGAGAGCATTGTTTTTGGTGGGCTCTAATGACCTTTCTTCATGCAGTTTGTCTTGACACCATCCCGAAGCTGCAAAGGATGCTGCAACGTTAGTGGCAAGGAGTCGGCACACAGCGCCTCAGCTAGACCATTTGAAAATAGTGTCGATGAGACCAAATCCTCCTGGTCCTCAAGAATAAGAAACTAGTCATAGTACATTTCTCATGTGACCTTTCTGTTTCAAGGTTATGTAGACTGGGTTTTTTGTTTACAATTGTATCCATATAATGTAGAAGACGTCCACAGTTGACTGGCATGCCTACATGCTTTCCTATTTTGTGGCTTATGTCTTTAATTTTGGTTTCCAATTCTTGGGAAAGGCTATGTTCTTTCAGGTATTTGCACCAGTATCGCTTCCATCTCTAAGGTATACTGCCCTAATACCAACAGAGCGCAAAGAGTATTGCCAATTCTAGAGCCAAATGATGATCTTTAATCACATTTCTTAATGGGTAGCACTTCAGCAAGATACTGTTGCCTTCATCTCTCAGTATGTGAGTGTAATTTAACAGAGTGCAAAGAGTATTGCCAACCATTAAGTTACTTCTCAGCCAACTCTACTGCAGCTCCTTGGCATCAAACTTCAGAGCTGCTTCATCTACACTCTGATAGGAATCCCCTGTTGACGTCCATCCCCATCAAAGGATTCTCCCATCTGTCAGTTAACATCAAAATTGGTGATACAAGAGATGGATTTGAAAATAAATTGTGAATTCCAATTGATACGGCTCACATTTCCACTCACTGGTGGTTTGTATCTCAAGGAGCTCATACAGTAGCATTTCAAGCCAAACTGAACGTGCCTGGTGCCATGGCAGCCTTCTCACACACTACACTATTGTGTCTAATTAGTGTGGGCCACACTAATTCCCAATAAAACACACTAATTTCAAATTATAATTTAGAGTGGCCCACACTAATTTCAAAGGTGAAAATTTTGTGTGGGCGTTGTCGTTTCCACAATTGGATGAAACTTCATAATTCCATCCCGGGAAGCACCTCGGGAAGCACCTAACACATCCCACGGAGGTTGTTTGCGGAGAACCCTAACACACACGGATGGATGACAGTACGAATTACATCCAAAGTGATGCAAACACTTGAAATTTAGTGTGGGCCACACTAATTTCCAACCCACGTGAATTTCCCACCCACACTAATTAGACACAATAGTGTAGTCCCTAACTCAACGGGAATAATGTGGATGCCCTAATTTGAAAGAAATGAGATCTTGCTGACCTAGTGGTTCATAATTCTTCGTTTCCAGGTAAAAACCTGTCCGCGAGTCCCAAATCTCTTTTTGTGAGCTTCTGAATAAAATGTGGTAGCGATTTGAGCCAACCTGTTGTTACCCAAAATTGTACAATGTGGGTGACACAAGAGCTACTATGAGAGGAGTTGCTCATTCTGCATGTGTGGCATTTTGCCACTCATTCTGTCACGCATTGTCCCCCAAAACTACTTCCACATTCTAATCACAACTTCTTTAGGCCTGGAGCTGAGTTGTATTGAGCTGTTAACAGATTCAAAGCTGACTCTCTAATTGTTTGGCCGAGATCGCAAGAAATAAGATTTAGCTGAGATAGTGGTTGTTTAATCTTCATTTTCATGTAGAAAAATGCAAGTCCCAAATCTTAGAAAAATGCAAGTCCCAAATCTATCTTCGTGAGATTCCCAATGAATACCATTTGAACCCTGGTCTTGTTTAATAGGGAGATTCTACAATTTGGGCCACAGAAAGCTACACGAGGAGTCACTCATTCTGCCAGTCATGTGGCAAATTCCAACCGAAATTATCACCCAAAACTGATTCTACATTCTGATCACGACTTCTTCTTCTTCTTCAGACCTGGAGCTGGGTCATAATGAGCTTACTCGGTAGCAGATTAGAAGCTGATTCTCCAAGTGTTTGCCCGTGGTCCCGATTGCGTGGTTGTCCTTGTAGGTGAGAAAATAACCGCCTGCAACACCAATTAAGAACATTAAGAAAAGAAAAAGTTGGTATAACTCCATTTTGAAACAACCTCGAAGTAGAAGTTTGGTAGTCCAATTAGGGTTTAAGGACAACGTCCTCCGATGCAGGGTCACTAGTCCACGAAGTGGAATGCAACAATACAAAAAACCTCACATCCACACAAAATATAACCACCTGCAACACCAAATGTTTTTCAATTACACCTCCATCCAGTTATTCAATTAATCTTTAGGCACACAGTGCTATAATGCAGGGGCGCTAATCCAGGAAGTGAGATGCAAGGATACAAAAACCCTCACATTCGCACAAGGAAAAGAGATTCCCAGTCGAAACCAACAAAGTAGGTGGCATCACCTTGAAGATAGAATTTGGTTCCTTCTTATAAGCCTGTACGGAAACTGTAGTACCGAACCAGAAGAAAGAATATCAAATTTGAACTGACAGATGTAAATAATATTACGAGTTGTAATGAATTACTGAGTTACCAACAGAAAGTTCAACGTTTTTCAGCATACGAGTGACGTGATTTCCAGAGTCATATTTGGTGCACACTACATGAGACAGCTCAAAACACTGTACTGCACAACAAATGCATGAAGTGACATGAGTTCGAAAGCCTAAATTGAAGCACCGAAAACCAGCAGAAAGAAAATCATTGAGACAGATGTAAGGGAAATCATGTGCAAGTTCAACATGTCAACTAAAAGAAAGTTTCCAGTATTCCTTTATTGCACTTGAGCATGAGCCTCCAGTTGCAGGTATTTCCGCCTCAGTAGTTCATCCAGTATTGGACAACCCAGAATATTGATGTATGGCCTACAAAGCCCCTGGTCGACTTGCTATGAGTTCCTCCCAGCAAGTTGTGCGTTCCGGATCACCACTGTAGTAAAAATCTAATGAACTCAGGCCCGCCCAGGAATAATGGAATGAAATCTTACCATCATCACCTGGAGTTAGCAAGCGATTGAGACGGACAATGTAACTTGATTAAATGTTTGTTTGGATTCTATGGAACACCCTCTATCATCTATGGGTTTTGTCTGTGTTCTACCCGTCACTACTGGAATCCAGTGGATTTAATGTCATATTCGTTTGTCAACTTTGTGACATTCTTAGTTTCCAGTGGGAGAAAGTGCTATATTTGTGACATTGTTGTGCTCAGTAAGTTGACATTAACGCAGTCAAAATGCCATAGTGCGTAGCAAGGAGGCACTGATGCAAAAATAAATGAAACCGTTGTGCAGGTCGACTAAGCTCTCTGCAATTCAAAACTTGCTGTGGAGCATCGGCTGATCATGATGTACGTCAGAGCTGATGTTGATTCCATTGGCCGGTGGTAATGATCCATATGGAGATTGAGTTGCCCTTATCCACTTGAGAGCGACGCTGACCGTCTCCGGGTCAGAGTAAACCTTGAACTCAGGATCGTAATTTTTCATCCGCTTCTGCTCCTTCAAACTCGAAAGTTTCAGAATCTCCCCACTTGAGAAGTCCGACGGAAATGTCCCGGGCGCCTTCCTGTACTTGCACCCACCGGAACTTGCGCACCTCGCTCCTCGCCGAGTGACGGAACCACGCGATCTGCTTCCTCAAGAAGCCACTGGAGATGTGCTGAAAGTCAGAGAGCAAAGTGAGGAACCTCTCGACGCTCACAACACCAAGATTGCCGTGAGCTTCAAGCAGCAGCTGCATGGCTTTGTCATTGCCGATGGCCTTCGCCGCTGTGTTGCTGCCCGAGCGCACCCCCAAGTCGAGAGCCAAGGAAGTCTTCTTTATGAGCTTGGGAATCATCTGCTCGCATTGTAGTCGACCCGTGGGTAAAGATCCGCTTGGTGCTGGTAAAGAAATAACATTGGAAGTCGTAGTCCCATTCGGTGAGGTGATCTGTGAATCCTCTGTGTCTTCGCCGGGGAATGGGTGGGAGGTGATGCCTTGCTTATTCTGCATGTACCAACACATGCACATTCCCGTGCCGCCAATGACAATGGGTACCAAGCCTTCGGTCGCAGCGCCGGCATCAGCGAGAAATTGCTCGTAGGTGAACTCAATAGTCAGGAGCACTAAGGGTGAGTTTCCATGTAGGCCGTCGACCTCCAGATTCTCGTGTGAATAAGGACAAACCCGCCCAAATGTAGAGAAAATATGGTGCGTACGGTTTGTATGTGCCAACTAGCTACTCCCATCTTCTCAAATCCGGGTCCACTTATTAACCTCCTCTTCTTGGTTATCAAAGATGGAGTTCTAGATCAACATTGGTTCTCGTTAGTGGGCGCATGAAAATCTAGCAGCCAGTGTCCACAGCCCTCCCCATTCTGATGGACCACCAAAATGTGATTTGAATTACAGCTTGTGCTTAACTATATGCGAACACCTCCAACCCAATATTATCTAGAATCAAGTGGGCGACGGCGTACATGGAAACTCACCCTAAGTCCATGAGGTGGTGCGGGACGCCCTGCCGCTCGTCAACATGCGCTTTGGCCGGCCCCCACGTCCATGCCTTTCTACACTTGGACGGAGTCGGCATCGATGATCTCGCCCCCATGGGACTTGGCGAGCTCGATGGAGAGGCGCATCTTCCCGACTCTGTGGACGACCCGTGAGATCCTATCAATTTTCATACTAATCCCAGGTCCACATGATATTCAGCAATTCGCAATTAAGAGAACCTTGTCATGATCGCAACATCGTCCAAACAGCAAGTGTAGGAAGGAGAAAACGAACAGCACAGACTTCACAAAATTCGAGAACTCAAACCTATCAAGGTCAAGAGTCCAAGTAAAGGTACTATTGTCGAGAGTCGACGACGTGAGTATGGCAGTCTATTACCCTTAAAAAAGGTTAACAATATTGACAGGATTCTGAGGTCGAACATTCAACATTTCAAAAATAAGAGAATCTTGTGAAGATCGAAACATCGTCCAAACACCAAGTGCTAATAGGGGGAAAAAACAAGCATAGACTTCAGAAGAGTCGAGAAGTCGAAGCTATCATCGTCGAGAGTCTAACTAAAGGTGCTGTTGTCGAGAATCGACGAAGATGTGAGTTTGGCAGTTTACTTGAAACAAGCTTACCAATCAATGAACGGGGAGAACCGGCTGCTAGTTACAGATGAACCGGTTGAGTTTGCGAAATAACTGGTTGAAGTTCAAGACTTCAGGAAAATTACCCATCATTTAAGGGGAATCTATGGAATATACCTCAAATTAGCAAAGGAAAACCGAAAGATCACAACTTGTAACCGGTTGGACTGGGAAGCACTAGGATATCGACCGATTATGCCCAAAAATCTCCCCGGACACTGTTACCAATATTGATATTATTCCCAGACATTAAGCATTTAGCAAGTAATTGAATGTTGTCACGACCAAACTATCGTCCAAACAGAAAGTGTTGGAAGGAAAAGCAAACAACAGACTTCAACGGATTCGAGATCTCAAAGCTATCATGGTCGACATAGTCTAACTAAAAGTATTGTCTAGTCGTCGACTCTACCCTACACCAAGCTGACAAAAAGATTATGGTGATCATTAGCATTGATGACTTGTGGTTGGGCTAGGTTTTCGAAAGACTGGCTTCACCCCAGTCCCAGCTCCCTCCCAGCCAATTACAAACATTTACAGGAATTGGAAACAACGAGTCGACGACATTATTCCCAAGGAAACCAAACCACTGTCAATTCTGCAGAGCGCAAATCAAGAGGACTAGAAGTCCAAGTAGGATGTTGAACAGTTGACAAAGGTATGCAGTACTGCAAACATATGCATCCCAATTAAGGGTTGGTTGGTGCACAAGAGATACTCGGAGATAGGTAAACTAAACTACCTCTGTTGATCGACCAGTTGAGAACAGCACAAGCATGCATGGGAAAGTAAGGGAATGCTCCAAAGCTTCAAGACTTCAAAGCTTTCATCGATATTGGTCTTACTATAAGCTTTGTCTACACTCGACGACATGAGTATGGCACTATCCCTGGCTCGCACGGATGAGTTGATGTTCTCCTTAGCGTCCAAGAGCCTAATCTCTTATAGTAATCACAAAACAAGCTTCCGCCTATCGCTAAGACGCGGCTAAAAGTAAGCAACCATTCTGACTTTGTGCCCGACCAAATCGAAACAAACACATATGCCTAAACAAAAACCCAGACATCGAGTGCTTCAAATTCAGGGTGAAAGACAAGAGAATACCAGCACAGACTTCAGGGTATCGATCGTTTTCAACTATTCGTTGAATATGAACATCATGTGTTAAAGTATGCTTCTTTCTACCCCCTAAAACTAAGTATCCTTACTAGTTCCTTATCCCCTTTGCCATTCACCTGGTCAAGTTACCGGTTATGGCACGACTATTAGGCTTATATGTTCTATTAGACACGCTACTGGTGTATTATACCTCACTACTCTAACTACCGGATATCTATCAGCAAAAGATTACCGTCTCGGTTCACTTTAAAGGCTCGCTACTTGCCTAATTCGATTACCAGTACGATTAGGTACTTCCTTACATACTGAGACTACCGGCCAGGTCACTCTCCCTTGGGTATGCACCTCACCGACAAATGGTCCTCGTGCAATTAAGTACTCTACCAAACTACTTACTCATATCCATTGCGAATATCCTAAATAGATACTCCAATTTTGATCACTGGTAGTTCGACTCTACATTCTGAACAACTTGCATCCTTTAATCACAATGCCTCCACTGTCTCGACTATCTTCCCTACTACCAGGATGCCAGCTTTCCACACTACCGACCCTTCACCTAGGAATTTGAACCCTCTTATTGCCTCATAATTCTATTCTAGTACTTGGGTCTACCGTATACAGTTAAACATGTTAAATATTGCTCTCTACCTCCAGTCTTATTTCGACTTCTAAGACTCCTTGACATAATAAGGTGATAACAATACTGACCTTGAATCCACCCTTAAGGTCCCTAATATTGCTTACATATACACACTTAATATTGCTTCTTATACTGTACATACTTAACCAAAACAATGCTAACTATCTGACAATAATGAACCTAACATATGCACACTCATCACAGATAATTCCAACAAACATCTTCACTCCTTCATTCAAAATGGTAATCACTTCCAAAGTCTTCACAACAATTGGTCACACTTGACATTGTTCACTCCACACTTAAAATACTTTCTTACTACTCTTAGCTCAACTTCCTATTTCTAGTCCTTACTTATTAACCTTTGTTGTCCTGTTTAAGATAACTTCTATCTACCATTAACATCCTGACAGAAGATCACTCCTCCGTCACTCCAACATTCCTTAAGACCTCCAAGTGACCATTGAATAGGGTTCTTGAACTAGTTCTGTGAAGAGGGACGTCAGTATCCAACAATTCCCCTATCCTGCACATATAAGTTCACCATCTCCTTGGTGCTGGGCAATATGACCTCCATTTCTTACACTCATCACAAAACGCTTACACTTACATCCACTAAAACACATAACATTATTAAGTGCGTCAGTGTGTTCTCACGGCCCCGGGAATATAACCGGGATGCCGTCAGTTAGCTCACATTTAGATTGAATGTGAGCTAACTCACGGCATCCCGTCTAAATGTGAGCTAACTAACGGCATCCCGGCTTATATTCCCGGGAGCCGTGAGAACACACTGACGCACTTAATAATGTTATGCATATATTTTGACGTTGTTCTGAGTATCTTAAAGTCGATCACTAATTCATTCTCGCTCTAGCTTCTTCTTGCAAAAAGCAAAAAGACACTCATCCTGTACAGATAATCGAATAGTGCATACTTCAAAAGAATACAAACAACGTGCACTTTATGTTCTTCAGACCGCAAATTGTACATCAGACAAAATACTACTCAAGCAGACACATCAAAATGGCAACTCACTGATGAAGGGTCCATCTTGTCTACAGAAACGAGGTGAATTCAAATTCCCTGATGATTGAGCCCAAGTACCATTGATCATTCACATGAAAAAGAAGGCAATGCAAACATTCAACAGGCATGGCAAACGGGAAAATATTTAAAATGTTGGAAGTTACAGAACACAATCAGCGATCCCCACTCCAACTTTTTCCCGAACTTTTGCCACTAGCGTTGCAGCATCCTTTGTAGCTTTCGGATGGTGTCAAGACAAACTGCATGAAGAAAGGTCGTTAGAGCCTACCATGAACGCTCTCGACAGCAGAAAGCATGCTTAACCTCAATTTGCATGAGGTCCTAAACCTACCATTGGCAACATAAAAACTCATAACATTACTCAGCAATACATGCCCTCAAAATATAACAGTGGGATGATGGGAGCACAATTTTTGGAGCATCTGACTATTATATTCTAAGGCCCACAAAACGAGAGTTGAACGCTGAGGTATGTTATGCTACCATTGACCTATTCATTTAGGCGCACAACATAGCATACGGCCTTCACACAGCAACACCTCACATTAGGTTCACCCACACACACTTCTCTAGCAAACTTCACATGCTCTTAAGCTTTTATTGACTTGAATTTGAGAGGTTTAATACCCAACGTGTGAATTTGAAGTTCACTTTGTGTGAATACGTGTGACAAGCTGTGTTGTCAGATGTGAGCTGTTGACTTTGGGTTGAATTTTTCTAATGCACCAAATTTCCTAAAATTTAGGCATTTTGATGATTACTTTTCCTTTCATTTAGGTCATAGGGCCCAATAATTTCCAAAAAGAATTAGGCTGAGTTATTTTGAAATATTTCCTGCCCAACTTGCCTACCCCATCCACCGGATATAACATAACTGCTCACTGATACTGATGACCCAATTACTGTAGTTGCAGAGAGCTGTGTGTATTGCCACCACAAAGTTCTGTTAGTGTTGCAACAACCTGAAAATAGCAGGCTTGGTATGGCTCTCGTTTCACTCATGATAACTAGGAAATGGAGACTAGGATTTAGTTGAAGTTAGCAGGGGTCTCCAGACCTGATAACAAATAGTACATAAATACACACAATTGAGAGCCAGTTCGTAAGAAGTAAATCTAAATTACACATAGTCTCGAAAAGCTGAATTCAGAATGGACATTGCGCTAGGCCGAAGTTTGAGCCAGGCTCAGATGTTGCAAGTAGCCAATGCTGATAAAGACTCTCCATGTTCCCACCATAAAGAATAAAACAATCACAGATAAATGAAGTGTTCCTAAAGAGGCATCTGCAAGGAAAAAATCTCAAAAGTGCTTGACCCAGAGCAAAATTATCTGGGACAATATCGCCCTAGACAAAGTCTTATTTTAGATGCTGAACAAAAACCAGCAATTGAAATACAATTTTGTTGCAATTTGAAGTACACAAAATGAGAAACAATTCCCAAACCACTTGACCTATTCATTCCAACATTCAGAACCGTCATTGAAGCTTCCTGTTTAGTTCGGAAGCACAACACATAAAAGAAGACTAATGCCAGACTTGGGATCTTGAGTCAATATTCTAGGCTTACAAATATCACTGTTCCAATGACTATTGACTTAAGAAACAATTCTCAAGAATGCACTCTGATCTAATAAATCAGTAGTGACACAGTACAATTTCTCCATAATTGCACACAACACACCACCACCTTCATGTCCCCCAGAAGCACTTCCACCATGGTTTCGTTTTTCAGTTGGGCCAAAAAATTGCAAGTGCAAAGTAGTTTCTCCCATGATTTCAATAAATAATGACCACTGTCATCTGGCCAGCACTGCTTGAACTGCTCTTTTCTCAGCATCTGTGAGCGTCTGCAACGTCCAACAGAAACAGTCTCAACATGACATAAAGAGATGGAAACTTTTTGCGCATATGTACTATAGAATTTACAAGAATATTGTGAATTTAGCTTTGCACTGATGAGGTTATAATCATAGCTTGAAGGCCACCAAAAGTCACCATGTTGCTAATAGTTGATACCAAATTGTCCAGGTGTATTATCACTATATTCGTTGATTTGAGACTTTCTCTTGTCTCAAATTAATATATGGACCACAACAACATGGTCTAATGTTTGGGTCGTCCTACCTAAACCATCTTGATATGAGTTCTTAATTGGGTTCTTGATATGAACACCCGCTTCAAAATATTTGCATCTTACAACATTCTCCAATATCTGTGTGATTTTATCCATGTTCTTATATTTGTAACTGTCTCAAAATGCCGAAAAAGTCCCAAATTAACGAATATAGTGATGCATGTAGAATCGTACCTGACACATATGCTCAAACGAAACTCTGTCTGTTTCCATCAATTGCTTAATGAAACCCGTCACATAGACTGTTAAATTAATCTGCAATTCACACAAATATGTAAGTTCTTGCTCAATTCCACCAAACCGCAACAGACTTCAATTTTTGACATGCTTCAGATATGAAAGATGACTGCAAAAGGAATGCGAAAATTTTCAGCTATACGTTAAACCCCATTGCTTTTGTACCTTATTCAGAGGATCAGTGGCTGCACATGGATCTTCTTGGTAATCTTCATCTTCAAGCTTCATCCACCAATCAACACTAATTATTAAATACAGGCTCTCGACCACAAGCTTAAGATGGTTAGATTTGCTGGGTACACCTCACAGTATTCATAAGCAAGAATGAGGAAGGGTATGTTGAAACATTTCTCACATCAGATACTCTTTTTACCGAATTTAAGTACAACAAATATGATATTTAGTGTCATATGGTATTTTCTATCACTATGGTAACTTTTCGGATGACACTTATTATGAATAAGTTTACAAATATTGTCATGGATGATGGATGATTTGATCCATTGCCAAAAACCCTACCTTCTCTTGTCAACATCTTGTGACGAAATATTGTGATGGATGATTGAAATTTGGATGAAAAATCACTTGGTAAGCGACAGTAATTCCAGCACTAAATTTATAATCCCCCAAAAAAATTTACAAGGAATGACAAATAATGTTGGGTTAACATTTAGTGTTGGTGACACTATACTGCGGTATACAATTAATATTGAGCAAGACAATTAGAATTGGTGACACTAAATATCATATTTAGTGTAGCTTCTTCCAAGCTTCTCTTCAATTTAGTACTAGTTTAAGAAACCATATTGTGCGACATACACTACTGAAAAAATAGATATATGTGACATGAAATAAAGAACATGTACCTCCTCTGTAACCAAATGTTTAAAGTCCGACAGTTCCTTAAAAACAGAGGACTGTTTATTGCTAGACTTGGTTTCCATAGCTCCATCTTCATCACCATCTTCCACATCTTCGTCATCATCATCCTCGTCCTCATCATCATCAATCTCCTCCCATTCATCATCCTGAAAGGATCACATGGCCCACAAGTTCCATAAATGCAGATTCTGAAATGGTCAAACCCCTATACTTTTCCATTACATACATAAAGTGGCAAAGATCAAGTACTAAAAACCACAAAGTGCCAAAGACGCCATTAAAACCACTAGCAAATTGATTTTAGTATTGTCAGGCTTAGCCAAATCAATGCAGTGGAAGTGCACGGTTTCTGAAACGAAGTGTCAGCTGCAGAGTAGGATCTTACAGAAAACATCGCCAAAAAGGAGTTGCATATACACTGTTTAGATTAAGACTTGTATACCCAGCAATAGTAAAAACTCACATTGTCTTGCCCAAGTGCCGATGATTGCTCCTGGGCCTCCACCAAGGAGTCAGCTAACAAGGCGAGAAGCTGTACTAATGCCAACAAGCTTCAGCTATTAGTTTCCGAATAAATAGCCAAACATGTGATGACAAGAAACACTGTACAAGATTGGATTTGTAGATGAATTCACCCTTCTTGACTGCCAAGGAAATGACTGAAAAAATGAAAAGAATTCAAGAGTACATTGGAGACAAAATCATCGGCTTGATTGTTGTTCACTTCTTCAATACATGCAAAATACTCTGTGACTCCAAATATAAATGAAGTTGATTCAAAGTAGACCACTAATGAAACCTGATTATAACTAAGTCTTGAGGTTTCAAGACTTAGTTATATTTGTGGGTTTACTTATAACCATATCTGAAGGAATTTAAAGCTAAGAGGTCAAATTGATAGGAACCGTAACAGAACCTTTGCAAGGAGAGGAACTTGTGTCCATTGGTCTGGAGCAGTTTTGGCACGCGATCGTGTCACTATTCCACCAGAGGTAGACTGAAATTACAAACAACAATTTATTAACAAGCAGCTAGTCGCAAGAGTGCTCTGCCCTATTATTATCCTGCACATGTGGTTAATTCCAGCCAGCTGTCTGACCAAGTCCAAAGTTTGGCTCGTTTTAGAGACCACTTTAGATCAGAACTCACTTACAATTGGACTCCACTTGAAGGGCGAGTTACTAACACCATAGAATCACAGAATACATGTGGCAGGTTCCAGTTGGCTGCCAAACTTTGGCCCATTTCAGAGACCACCCCTAGGTCCCTTCCCTCAGGGCAGAGCTAATAAATACTAACAGCAAACCTATTTGTTGCTGGAAGTGAACAAAAATATCCAGCAGTATTACACAGCAAGTAAAAATAATAATAAGATCATAAACATTTATGCTCCAATGCTACCCTTCAGATATACCTTGATAATATGGCCTTGGACATAGATTAGTGAGAGCTGTGGATGGCCAGATGCTAGCAACAAAGCCAAAGCAGTTGTGCTCACTTTAATTTGATATGATCCTTGTATTTCCCCTATGGCATATAATGAAACCAACATCCCATTTAATTAGCTTTGTTAATCCCTGACAGGATTGCATGATCCTCAATGGGCAGCATCATGGTAATCTCAAGTATATATCCAACTAGAGAAAAGTACTAACTCCACTACTTATGCAAAAAGAATGGAAGAAAAAAAAAACGAATACAGCCCAGTACAAATACATAAGAAGCATCGTAAACTGAGCCAACTCACCTTGATGCATTGTCCATTCTGACATCACATAGGAGAGTGCATTTTCGTGCCCTTGAGCAGGAACACTGGCCAACAGGTCCAAAAGCTGGCCCACATTTGGGGATGCCATATGCACCTAGAATTTTACAGAAAGTCTGATTTTAATGTGCAGACTTATCATGACAGTAGAGTCTTTTTGGTAGTAAAGCTTCCACTCTGGAAAATAGCAATATCAATGCTAGGAGATTGAATGTGAGAATGCAGTGGATATTTCATGACCAGCCTGTGTGATAAACAAGAACTGGCTGCAGAACTAGAGTGAACAATAAAGGAGTGTCCAATTGGACAATGCAGAAGGTATGGTGCCTTTAATCCTTAATCATCTTCTTTTTCACATTATAACAGATACTGAACTGGTTCTTCCATTTCCTGTATCTACGACACTCAACAGTGACAGCGGAGGTTTCCAAGTATCAACCATACAGTATGTGAAACTATATGTTTTAGCAACAACAATTTTCATATTACATGTTTTTGCCGAATCTTGCTATCAGTAAGTACAGCTACCACTGCAGTTACGTGTCCAGGTTATTCCTAGGAAGAGAGTTAAATTCGGCTTTTTTACTACTTTGGATTTGCTTGACTTGTTAGGTCTACTGGAAATCAGGGAGTTTGTGAAATGCAAGGCAGTAGTTCACGAAGCCAACGAAGAAAGTAAACTTTGTCATACCAGTCTTGCAAACACGATTAGAAGCGTTGTTTTGAGCACAGCCATATTGGTGGACTGCATTCGACTGACAAGAGCACCAATAAGATCCCGGATGTGCGGAGCCATCCTTACAGACAGCTGCATGATGAGTTGTGTCACAAAGTTCCCCACAAATAAAGCAGCCGAGCTGTCTTGTTCTGGGTTCAGCAACCTACACATTGCATTAAAAGACACAATATGAGAGTAATAATTTGGTTGAGTTAAAACCTGGAAGTTCATCAACATCCTGGAATAGCCCCAATGCCTTAACAGACAATAATAAATGTCAAAAGCAAATCAACTACAGAAGTGTAGCTGTCAATCTTGAGTAGACAAAGTAAACGATTGAGCCATGAATATATAGAAAATAACCATACCCATAAATAATCCACAATAATATGTCTATGTTCCACATACCTTGCAGTTGCATCAAGGAGCATGCGTGTTGTCCTATCTGCATCACCAGACCACCCCAGCAAGGTTTCTCCTCCTTCTCTTACAAAACCTGCCAGACACTCTGTACCATTCTGGAAGAGCAAAAATGACCAAATCAGAGAACACAACTACAAAGTGACACAAGACAATTCATAAAATCAAAATGTGTAGATCATTATGTTCCAAGGTAAACAAGTGACAACCAGTTAGATATAGTTGAACCAAATTGGAATGCAGAACAGAACATATACATGGTTTTAAAACCTTTCACATTTCTCAATGTTGTTTGATACTCACTTGGAGTTCACTTGTGTCATCGCTCCGAAGAATTATTGTCACAACTGAATTAAATGTTGTATCATATGCTGCTCGCACAACATCCACGGGCGCTTTCTGCAAGGTCATTATGAATGTCTCAAAGTTAATCTCTCTGGCTTTGCGATTCTTACATGTGTGTTGAATTCAGCATTTCCTCCGTATCAAAAGGATGGTGGTTACACGAGATAGAAGTATTTTGAAGACATCACCACATAAGCTTATTTAGAAGCAGTTAAACACTGTTCGAAAAACAGACAACAATGGCAGGTGAACATATTTTATGCATAGGAAGCACTTCAGTACAATAATGTGGTACTTTCATAATATGAGGAAGACTTGCCTTGAGTAGCATGGCGAGAAGGTCAAGAGCTCCAATCACAAGGCCAGGAGGTTGATTTTGAGGCTACCAGAAAACAAACCATTTCTCAGACACCGGAAATAAATACCAAGGAGTAAGTGGAACTTGAGACTACACAGCAATATTTGAGCATAATCTTTAGTATAAACCAGACATCTGATACAAACATTGCTAAACACTAATCCATGAAATAATGCTGCAAAATTCAAGAGCCACTAGTGCTTAAACAAGTGCTGCAGTATTTTGCTTCAGAATACCTCAACCAGAACCTTTAGTAAATTACCAGTACTTGGGGCTGTAAAGACTTACATTGGCCAAAATGGATGCCAAGACTGGCAAAGCACGCATTGCCAGTGGCTGGAGGCACCCTGGAACCTTCTTCAAGGTCTGCATTTGCAACCAAAGTAATTTAGTCATCAATCAAGTTACATCAAGTCACACCTTCCACACTTCACTAGAAAACTAAAGTTCTTACTTTAAAGTCTTTAAGTATTAATGGCAAGTGAAACCAGACCAAAAAAATTACTGACACCTAGGCTTCACATAGAATTGCAGGCTTCTAATTGGAGGTGCTTGTAAAGCTTCACAATACACTTGAGGTAAGTGGCATTATTACTTTGGACATTACATCAAATTGGAATCAAGCATTACAGTTTGAGTCCATGAGCTCCAGACACACTGTTGAACTCGTGAAACCAGATAAACATACGACGAAATTTAAAGGCCATAAGTTCTCTAAAGACTGACCTCCAAAGTGTCTAATGCATCAAAACTGATGAAAGGATCGGATACGTTGAGGGCCCAGACATTCAAAATAAGGGGGGATATCATGGCCTCTGCTGCAGCTGCCGCTTGATCATCTGTGCACACCAGGGGACTTTGAAACCTGAGTTGTATAACTAAAGACTTGAATTGATTATAAACTTCATTCCATATGCTTTGGAAATGAACATGCATATGTTTAGAAAAATCCAAAAATAACTCACCAGCCTTCACTGCAGCTTGCACGGTTTCCAACACAAGATGCAGAGTTTCATCAGAGGCCTGCAACAAAGAGATACTATCCTCAGTGAGTCCAATACTCACTCAACGACAAGGTATAGATATCTGTACATTGAAATACGTCACATTTTCTCTGCCAAAAAAAGGCAGGTAGCACAAGAGAGAAATGTTACATAAAGTAAAAAGATCAGAACACAATAATAGGCTTCTCATAAGAAGATATCAGAGGCAAAATGGTACAAGGCCACTGAGGTAAAGTGTAACAGCTAATTGTGCACTGAAACAACAGTGATCTACATCTGTTGTGAACATATTGTTCATTCTGACAAACATGATCACACCATCGGAAGTAGTTAAATCTATAACATATTCAACGACCTCAAACCAATG
This sequence comes from Polytrichum formosum, assembly GCA_964035585.1. NCBI lineage: Eukaryota > Viridiplantae > Streptophyta > Polytrichopsida > Polytrichales > Polytrichaceae > Polytrichum > Polytrichum formosum. Next base: position 9,706,435 of record OZ037936.1, on the reverse strand, counting down.
GCCCAGCAATAGAATATCTACAAATCTTAATGCAATGTTTCTCTGACCCACCTCCTGGAGTAGTTTGCTGAGGGCGACATAAACAGAAGGAAGGTGAGGTTGCAGAACTGAACCCTCCACTTGTTCAAATAACTGAGCGAGTGCTCGACAAGCCCCTACTTTGATTGCTGCCGAGCTGTAAACAATGACCACCCACACACAATTCATTTGTTTATCCTCAGTATCACCACAGGATTCATAAAGTTCACTATATGATGTCATATTAGCCAGTTGACCTTGAACAACAATAGCAACATGATGTGCTTAAAAGTACAACAGTTCGTGATAGGAAGAGAACAAGCTTATCCATGTATGTGGCTACAGGGTACAGGGATCTGCTGTGAAGTTAGAATATCTCCAAGCTGGCTAGGTCAGAAACTAAGGTACAAACATATATCTCTATATACTGATTGCATGTGAGCAGAACTTACTAGCCATCTGCCAAGCCGTTAATAGCTGCATAGAAAAACCTCTCTGACCTTCCTTTATCAATCTGCAGACATTGATGGAATGGTCTGTTGGGCACAGTGCATGGTACATGAACTATAAAGAGCTGATCCAAGCAATACATATATGGAATCATCAGTCAGGGAATAACAGATTCTTAAACAAGAGTTTAACTACCCCAGACATGTTAATAGAGACAAAGTACAAACACATATGCAATAAGTTAGGCCTTTCTCACTGCAGTGGAAAATTTGGCAGCAGCCCACAACGCTCGGCCATGCAGAAAAGGGCACTCCTCCACACCTGAGATATAGATGATTCTGAATTACACACTTGAAAGAAATGACAAAAGAATTTAAAGTATATGTAACCCCTCATGCACAGTGTGCCTCTATGCCTCTAGGTTATAGGTATCTTGTTGCCTTCAATCTTTGAAGGACACAACATCTAACTAAGATGTCATACCAAGCACCAAGAACCGCAAGATTCACTATCTGCTTGTAACTTTACTGATAAAATGATGCTCTTAAATATTACTGGAACAACAGCACAGAACCAATTGGAAGAAATAAGAAGAAGAAAGAATCGAGTCACATTGGAAGTTCATGAATGGAAATATACAGGAAAGAGAAGGGAAATGACAATTCATTGAGCAACAAACAGAAGCCCACAAACACACCTGACCCAAGATCCTCGTTCAAAATGGAATCCAAGAAGGGCTCAAAATTGAATGTCAATAAGTCTTCCTGAATGCACCAGCACAGCAACAAACCACAAGTAGCGTAAGATATAAACAGAGAGCAAAAAATTCAGGAGGGAAACACTGCAAGGTCTTAGCCACCAGGAGCAACATTGTAGTACCTTTGCTTCATGAAGGTAATTAGCCACAGTCCCAATTGCAAGAATAGATGCCTCTCGGAGCTGCCAAACCAGAATAAAGGTGAGGCAAGGAAATAAGAGAACAGTAGCAATCTGTCTCCTGCATATTAAATAGAATACAGGGATGGTGGTCAGGAATAGAAAACAGGAAAAAAAATGCAGCAAACACATGCAAAGAGGCTGTGCATTGTTTTGTATTTGCCTTCCACCAGTCAGTGCGACCTTGAGCTTTGCCCTGGCTAGCTTCTGCTAGTCGCTGTTGCACAGCTTCAACTATCAATCGAAGTCCATCCATATCAAACACGGCGACTAGCTCTTCCAACAGCAGTATTCCTGCCCAGAATAGAAACTCCAGTTTGTGTCATATATAGGCCCCAAAGTAACCCATAAGTTTCACTTTGTTCAAACAGTCACACACTAAACAAACCATGAAAGTAAACAATAGAAATTCACCTCACTGAGAAACTTCACTAACCGAAACTGTGATGTTGTTGGAGATGAAAAATCAAAGGATGGCACTGTAGAACAAAGAGACATGACTGGTCCTAGTAATCTCAAAAGGGAAGTCAATAAAATGTGAAGCAAATTTGACTGTAGTCCCTCCACAAGAATATTTCTAGAAATAGAGGGCTCCTATATTTTTGTGGGCTTCATCAAATCTAACCTGAAACACGACAACTGTATGTAACATCATCCTCATCAGCAACATACTGATTTGAATCAGACGACCAAGTTTGTACCTATCAAAACAGGAAAACATGTAGCAACACAAATCACTCTACACTTCAGAGAACCTAGCACCTGTGTTGTTGAATGCATTGTGTCAATTCACGGACAATCAAAATATTGCTAGAGAAACAACCTCAGATCGAGCCCATAGACCTCATACTATCAAAGTGTGTTCCAATCATCATGGAATTCTCTGTGGTGCCTACTACAAACAGATGGCACTAATGACAAGTTGCAGAACCTCCAAGACAAGTACCTGTTCTTCAGTCATTTGCATGTAGCCAACTGTGTAATACACCAATTCACCAACACTCTTCTGCACAATCTGCTTTCAAGTATTGAAGGCAAAGAAGGCATACATTGTTAGATCAGAGAGCTCAGAAGTAACCATCACGCTAGGAAATAAACAGGATACACACAACTATACTTAGGAAGATAGCTAAATCAGCTGATGTTGTTGCGTATGGATGGTATATTTGCTGACACGGCCTCATTCAAGCAAACTTTAAAGTGCCAAGAAAATTGACATCTCTGGGACAATCCAACTAGCTAAGGGATTGGCCATAATGTTTCAATTGCATACCATAGCCTAACAATCTAGCAGAAATTGCAATAGTGAACATTGTGCACCTTCCTATAATACTATAGTAAGGTCAACTTAGGCCACAAGAACAAACCTTGCTGAAGCGTGGGCTGGAAACAGCTGTCAACAGAAATTCAAATAGCTGCAAATAGACAAATTTAACACTGAATTTAGTACAAGGGACTTCACCACTTAATGTATTGAAAAATGAGAGGAATGCAGACAAAAATGCCCACAAATCATTATTCTCCTGCACAGAACATGTTTACAACACATCCAGATTCCAATACTTTCAAAGAGAAACAAGTGCTTTCAACTGCATAAGTTAATCGATGTGTAAAATTATTAATTGAACCTGTATAGCAAATGATTCCAGGCTTTGGTCAGTGCCATCAGAGTCCGCCATTCCTGCAAAGGACTCCTCCATCCCTTGCACAGATGCTCGTTCATAAACTTTAAGACCCGAGACAAATGTCTGCCAAAGTGGTCCCAGAACCGCTGCACAGGAAATCTGATATAAGAGGAAGTGTAGTACAAGAACCTGACCTATTTGCTTTGGATGTGAAAGAATTGCAAAAAAAGGTGTTCTCAATGTTAGCACATTTGTCATCACAGTATCGGGGTTGTGACGAGAGAATTGTGCTCCAAGACACTCCAAATTCTTGCAAGGTAGAAACTTTATTGTTGAATAACAAAAACAGATATCCTTGTGAGTACCACATTTTAGACAACACTTACAGAGATTAGTAACCAGGGATCAAAGCACTGCGATCCAGCTATCCAAGAGTTACATGCTCAAATAATAAGCAAGAGAAGGGAAGCAAAGGGCACATGCAATGAAATGATAGAGAACAAATATGCAACAATAGTAAAATGGTGGCAAATCATTTGACCAGCAGCCATTCACCAGAAACAATATGCACCAATATAATATGCAGATCTTTGCACTGAACAATCAATAAAAGAACTCAAATGCTTTGGGGATTTTACCTGGAAATTCTGCTGCAGCCAATTTAGGGAAATTTTCTACAATTCGCATTAGAACCTTCAAGGCCTGTAATCAATATATCCAAAGCACACATGACTTATTCTGCAGGTAAGTAATTTGACTTGAAGGTCAGTTTCAAACTACACTGTTTTTTGCATTTAGTGTTGTAAACAGTAATTACGAACCACAACACTAAATGCCATGTTCAGATTTTTACATGTCCACAATTAGTGTTATAATACTTTTTATGTTTTTTGTTTTGGTGCCACATGGTTGCACCATCTCCACTACTAGAAGGTGGCAGCATAAGAAACACTATTTGTCGAGTGGTTGGTCAAGAATGTTGCAGGTAAATGACTAGTAACAACATTAAATGCCACACAACACTAAATGCAAAAAACAGTGTACTGTATTTGACTAGCTGAACTTCTTAAAGACCAGAATATGGACATTTGACTGGACGCAGATGCCCTTTGTTCATTTCAGTATGCACTTAGTACAAATTTGCACACTGTATGCCAATTTCATTAAATTAAACCACACCAGCAAACTCTTGAGTAATTTCCACTCTTAAGTTTATTGTCTTTGCTCGCCACCTATCAACTGGAGCACTACCAAGGCTTGCAAAGTCCCTGACCAGCCTTTGTGAAACGCTGAGAGTGATTAGTATAACATCCTACAGATTCTGGGTGATCCTTAGCTATAAAAGGCTCAGAATAACAAGACAAGAATCTCAGTTTGGATTCTAATGAGCATTTTCCTGCAAGTAGAAGCTTCTACAGAGCTTCACAATTGCTGGTCCAGGACAATTTCATATATTCACAAAATAGACTGACGGTGTCCAGAGCAGCATCAATAGTCACTATACAAAACAAACTAGCTCCTAATAAATTTTCAACAGCTGGACAGACACACATACCTCCATTCGCAGGCCCCAGTCATCAGCATCTTCAGAGGGTACAACAGGTGTCAATATCAGAGCAAACTGCTCCATCCAAGCTTTCAGCATGGGTGTCATCAATTCCTTCGTTTGCTGTTGATAAGCACCACTCATGACACCCAGAGTTGAAATACAACTGTGCAAAATGATTAGGGCCCGCCGCCGTAAAGAGCTTTCATAAGCCTGCATAATAGGACACAAAGACATTCTAAGGTCGACAAATTTTGCTAAAGCATTTAAGTGCAACAAACCACTTGACCCTTATCTATTAAGATATAACATCTGATCTACCATCTGTGACCAGGACAAGAAAAGACATCAATTCAAAGTACTACTCGCCAACTACCCGAAGCTTTCTCATCTTATGGGTTCAAAGATGCGTCATTGGTTGAGGTACCCACAAAAGTAACAGTCAGAGGATCTGCTTAACAGTGAGAGGATAGGAAAGCCTTGCAAACTCATGGCAATAGATGAACCCTCAGCCAATCAAAGTATAACTGCAGCAGGAAACAGAGCTTACAAAACTAGATGCACCACATTCTATGAGCTGCCTGCAATGCACCTATTGGATGTACTTTGAGAGCATTGAGTTTTTTGAACCTTAAAATGAACCTCAATAGATCTAAAAATCCCAAAAATTACATAGAGCTACATGGGGTAGCTACCATGAAGGGATTAACAACATTGACTGAAGATGCTTAACATCAAACTTTTATTTCAAACAAAGAATATTACTTCTCATGCAGCACCCACATAATGCCTTTAGAAGAAACGAGCTGACAATGGAAGAACTTACTTCTGGGGAAGTAACAATTGCATAGAGAGCAGGGAAAAGAACTGGCACCAAAGGTGGCAATTGGACATCATCAAGGTCACCAGCAAATAAGGCTAAGCATCGCAATGCTCCATGCACTGTCCAAAAATACAATATGTGTGTTAGTAACTTCTATACACAAATATAGCACACACTTTAGACTAGCCTCACAAATGAATGTATATGGGTACTTTAATACCTTTGTTGACATCTGTGCGGTCATTAATGAGTCGAATCAGATAGTCCATCAAACCAGGCCATTCTTCAGGCCAGTCCCAGTTGGCAATTGATGCAATTGCCATTCCAACAGCAGTCCGGATCTTGCCATGCGGGTCCTCCAATGCTGGAGGAAGAAGTTCTTTGATGGCTGCCTGTAACAGGAGTAGATGACCACTGTGATTGGAAAGGTGGCAAAAACACTATTGAAGTAACAGTAGATTTGCATAAAGCAAATCTACTTGGCATAAAGCTAGAAAACAATATGCCTTTCATGTATGCAACATAAAGCAACAGTCCCTTCAGGTAGTCATGCAAGAAGTGTAATATTCATGATAAAAAAGATTCAGGATTGCTCGCTCCAAAATCTAATAACAAGCAGTTGAGCAAGTAGACTTCAAACAAAGGGATGCCTACATGGGATGTAGTGTTCTCCTCAGGCAACTATGAGTAACTACTGGGACATTCTAATTGTTTGCTTGATGTAGTAATTCAAACAGCATTGCACTCAAGTCACAGAAATGTACAAGAAACACAAACCTTTTCTTCAAGTGATACTTCCGGTGAAATAAAATTCTTGTCATCTTTCTGCCAGTGCTGCTTCACATACTGCTTCAGTAATACTGCCGCTAGGTGACAAGTAGTCAAGGAAAATAATAAACAGAATCTTCAATCTCTATAGATCATCAACACCCACATAGTTCACTACAGCAAGTACTATCATGAACTTTGATTTTGAAAATACAAACAAGCATACAACAGATTCCAAAATTAGCCAGGCATGAAAATCCTAATGTACAATATTTGGGCCAGTAACTCAGTTTCCAGGGGATATTTGTCGCAGACCCAAAGGCACCTCCTTGTTCAAAGTAGCCTTAGTTAGAGCCACACCATATCCTACACAATCAACATCATCACACATCAATTTGAGTTATCATATCCATTTCATGGCATGTTTGCCTGTGTTTATGCTGAGAGTTCTTGGAAAAGTAGAAAGATATTTGTGAACCATAAATACCAAAAGCTGTATGCTCCACAAAGTCTAAGTCTTATAACAAGAGGCACGCATTAAATGAGGAGCATTTCTAATAATTAACTCTCTTGATGGACTTATCACCATGCATTGGTGTTAGCAATGCAATTGATTCGCCTGGTCAAGTTCATCTACTTGTAGGTTTGGAATATGTAAAGTGGTTAGCTGAAGGATTACCACTCAGGCCCTGATATATGGGTTTATAAATTCCTCACATCCTTATCTCAAATGCTTCGTCATATTTGACTCAAAGATGCATATTTATAAACGCCTTTTATATGAACTGAAATCTAAGGACCATGTAGGGCTCTCGATGTTCTCCCAAGAATGATAAGTAGCATGAGGCTCTTGATTAGGTTAAGAACACATGAAAATTTGGCTAATGTGCAAGGAGAGAATAATTCAGGGAGAATCCACCCCCAAAAACACTGATGGTTGATCTTTAAAAAAGGGTCGAGATTAAGGCCAGGAAAAGGACCTGCTTGGAGGGATGCCTGCTTCAATGCCTCTTCAGCTGCTTGACGAATTTGTAGATTTGCATCAAGTGTGGCATTTAAACAGTTGACCAACCACACTTGGCCTCCGTCCGCGGCCTCATTGCCCATCGTGTCTTGCAACAGCGAGATTTAACTTATAATGCAAGTATCTCATGCCCAATCAATCACCTCTGCACAAAATCAAAATCCACCATATGTTCATGGTTAGCTGAGGTTTGCCACTCAGCCCCTGATACAGCCTTTATGAACTGCTTACAATTTTTCCTCCCATGCTTCGTCATATTTGGCTCAAAGATGCATAACTTCGAACCCAGTTGATATGAAATGAGAGCTAAGGACCATGGAGGGCTCTCAATGTTGTCCCAAGCATGACAAGCAGGATGAGGCTCTTTATTAGCTTATAAACACATTTAGAATACTAAAAGAAGGCTTATAATGCGTAAGGAGATAAAAATTCAAGAGCATCAAGACGTGGAAACCTGCTGAAACACTCACTTTGATAATCTAAAAGGCGAACTACAATGAGTGGTACAGCCGACTCTTCAAAATTTTGGTAACAAAACGAAATCTTTTAAATTAGGTTACAAAATAATCACTACCGCAGTATGCACTGTTGCTACAGTCTACGATACACCATCGACGATTACAATCATCCCTTAACGAAAGCTATGGTTTGACCGATTCATGTGCATCAAGGGATTCATTCTGGGGGGTGATTGACTACAATCGAACCCTAAACCGAGCTCAACTTCCTGGAAGCAATCAAATGGACAAAGAGGAGAACAAAACCTACCCGAATCTGCCCTGTGCTGGAAAAAACACATCAATGCAGTCATGGAACCGATCACAACGCTACTCTTCAAGGTCCAAGAGAAATCAGACACATACATTGAAATTGCGCAATTCGTGTCATTCGTCTGATGGATCGCATTGTGATGATTGATTTGATTTGATTCCAACAGTCACGCCAAGTCTGCAAATATAGATTGAGCTCCTAGAAAATCTATAAATCCCGGTGAGAATACTACCGCATGGATTGAAATCGCTTGTGTATACCCGATCTACGATTACATATGAGGAGCCACACCGATCGGCCTTTAAATCGGTGGTTTCCAATCCGGCGTTGAAGGTAGAGATGAATGAAGGATTTCTGGCTATGGCGAACAGGGCTTCAAAGCTTCTAGGGTTTAGGGTTTAGAGAGCCCCAAACCCTAGGCTAGGTGGTTCCCCTCTAGGCTCTTCCATAGCTTCTATTCTTTCCTTCTTTTGTGGATTTGTTCCAATTGTGTTTTTTTGGAGGGCATATGCTTGCCTTGGAAATAAAGGTGGGCGTTGATTAGGGGCGGTTTACATTAGGGTCCAAGGCCAAAATTCAATGGCATCGAATTAAGCACAATGACCTTTAAAGGACCAAGGGGCTCAATGTACATGGCCATGTAAACAATTTCTACAAGCTTCACCAAGTCTCAATCATCTTTCATATCTTTGGGTTTTGATCTTATGTTCAAAAAAATACAAATATATTCACATGTGATATTGATTATTATTATATTAACAATGTATTTGTATTTTAACCCAAACATTCAATATCAAGTGCTAAGGTATTCAACCAATTTGAAAAGCACACTAGAAGAATGAGTTTGTATTAGATATGCTCATTTTTTCATTATTGACTGAAAATGGAAGTGTATATCTAGTTCAAATACATGTTTTTGTGCACAAAGAGTTCCAAATTGGCCCTCTAAGATGCTCAGGGATTAAAACCAAAGTATATCAAAATAAAGTGGCATATGTGATGACACACATGCAATGAAATTTCGAAGGTCCTTTTAGGGTCTCAAGGCAATACTATGGAGGTGTTTAACCCCTAAATGCCTACTCATTGGTCTCTCTCAAATGACCTCACATGCTCCTATGTCAATACCTCAACTTTGATGGTTTTTACCTTCACATCCGGTAAGAAAATTTCAAATCCAACCATGTAGATGTTTAGTCTATGTAGACAACTTGTAACTCAAAACAATCAGTATCTCCAAGTATTTGCATGTGGGATGTAATAGGCAATAAGTGATGAGGTGTCCTAGTGTGAGATTGTTTAAGTTTATTTCTTATCAAGTTACATATCTTGTGGGCACCGATGAAAAGCTAAATATACCATTGGAAAGCTTATGAAATTTCAAAACACTTAAATGTTTGACATTATGATACATAACATTATTCAGATTCATAACAGTGTTTTGTGGAACTGACATTATTATGTGGAACATTCCATCATTCAGGCTGAACATGAGGAATATTCTATAGAATATTGTCAATCCTACAAAACATTATTATGGATCTAAATAATGTTATGTATGGCCACATTATAGTCTTTCTACAAGCCTTGCTTTTCAAATTGGACATTGTCAAAGCAAATCCCTTTGTTTTGGGCAACACGGCATATGCACATATTGCATATCCCAAAGTTAGATGTGACTAACATAATATAAAAGAAATCCACAATGGATGGTGAAGAAATTCACAACGGATGGTGAAGAAATTATTTGTATAGAGGAAGATATACATTTATCCCCTTGGTCAAAAACATGTGGGCATGGGACACGTGGCCACAACCCATTTGTGAACAAGAGGCCAAAACCCAACTACATTGATTATCCCAATCATTGTGTGTTACTATTCAAAATTACACATTGAAATAATGTCTTACACAAAGTTCAATTTTGACTAACAAAAATTAAATACGTTGTTCGAAAATTATAGAACATAAATAACTTTGCTTCGTAAAATATTAACTTCTAATTAAACATTCATAGCATTGTGTAACTCCAAATAATAACATGCACTAATTGGGATGATCAGTGTAGTATGCACTTTAACAAATATGGAGGCTTGAGAAATTATCCAAATTCTAAAAACAGGTTTGCCACACATTCCAATGCCTAATGTACTAGAAGGTCAATGCAATTTGATAAAATTTACATGCCATTGAAAGACATTTGCATATCAGTTGATTAAAGCCCCAAGTAGACATTTAGGGGGTTTTGGTTACTTGTTGTTGCTTTTTAAGTTAATGATCTAAAAATGACTCCATCTAAAATGAGAAATATTATTTCATTAGTAAGCTCATATGAACATACTCATGAGAAGGAACATACGTCCATGATCCGAAAGTACCCTATGGCTATTTTTATTTTATTTTATTTTCACGAGACTACCCAAATTTATCACTGTGTATGTTCGTAGTTCAAATCTCACTCCTTATTGTCACCTTTCTCTCCCTTATATCACAAATTTTGTCATTAATGCAAACCACTAAAGAAGTCAACCCACACCCTTGCATTGCGCCATGTGTCAATATGTGGAGTGTCACCTTCTTCTTCTTCTTCTTCTTCTTCTTATGCCACTTGTTGAATGTTGGTGCATGCATATGCCACATCGCCCAGGAAGGCCAAGTGGAGTGGACCACACCACACCATTTAATATGTTGCACTTTGTGTTATTCCATGATGTCACATGCTACACTAATTCACTAGTATCACGCATCCATGTTAACACTACAGAACTCCATAATATCACGTGCACTTTGGTTGCCATAGTTGTGATACTACGGAGTTTAGAGTGTAGTGGGAAGGTTGGACATGGTACATTTTTTCAAGGGTGCCCATTGAACAATTTGAGGTTACTCATGAAATATTTTTTGGATTTCCCTTCAACTCACTTTACCATAACTATCTATGTGCTCTTGAGAGGAGGTCACTATGAATGCAAATTTCAAAACCTTCAACTTAAAACTTAGGTTCTTTATAACTCATTGGAGGTAAAGTTCGTAAACATAATAGTTTTAATATAGGTATTCAACAATACATTGAAGGGGTTTACACATAGCATAGGTGCCCCATAACAAAATATATAATATTATATAAATAGTACCACTATATCCTCTTATTTGTACAATAATCCCATAATTTTCCATTAATTTTATGCGCCCTCATTAACCACTTCTTAATTGGCCCCGGTGATATAAGGGGTCATCTTTTGCCATGAGAGTGTTTTAAATCGCCACCTCACATCATCATATGGGTCTCCCACTTGGCATGGTGATTCTTATACGTTTCAAGAAGAGATAGGTGCAAGTCCCATTTAGATTTCAGTTTGATTTGAAGGAGAACGATGCTCCAAGGTGAATTCGATCCTCATAGAAGGTCACCGAGACTTGAGTGAGGAGGCAAGTTTTTTTTTTTTTTTTTTTTCCTATGGGTGTTGCCCTTTGTATGAATCAACTATCGTAGCGGTTTAGGGCAACAACCTAAAGCAAACATGCTCCAAAGATGGTATTTAAGTCCAATATCTCACCCTCCATGGAAAAACTAAACTGGTTAAAAATAGAATTTGGGTGCCTTTGCTAGATCGCAATCTAGAGTGTAGATCTCATCGCGCGCGTCAAAAAAGTATATAGGGTCCATAATGACTATTTTTAGCCAGTTTTTCCACAGTTTTACTTTTTCCACAGAGGGTGAGATATGCGAGACACCCATCATTTGGTCAATGAACGTTTGACCACCTTTAGAACATGCATATGAACTTCAATTTTGAAATTCTCACATGTATGTTTTCCAAGTTTGCACATGTGTGTATATTTTAATTGAGGGTCCACATTCATAACGTCATCCAATTTTAGAAAACAAGATTTTCACTAAGCTGCCCCAACTTAATGATATCAACTTTGCGCCATTGGATCTTCTCAAATTTGGTTGGAATGATGATATTTTTGTTCCCACGCCTTCATTATGGAGTTGGCTTCTAGATGCAATAAGCCAGTGAACTCAAGTGCCTCGACATCATGGGTGGTATGAAAATTGCAAGTTCATTGAATGCACCCCCCGGGTGATAATGAGTTAATGAACATGATTAGTAAACTACAAAGATGAACTTAACATCATAATGTTGTTGTAGGAGGAATCCAACACAAGTGCTTGAAAGATGTATTACGAGTGTATGTATTCATTGGGCCTTCTAGATGAGCATGCATAATAAAAATATGAAGTATATGAGAGAAAATACAAACCAATTTCCCAATAACTGCCCCAATCTTAACCCCTAACTTCCCAACAACCATTTATAGTTGATTTGTACCCTATAATAACCCCACCTACCTCATTCATCCGCAATCAAAACTACTATGAACATCAAGCCAACATGGATATCTATCCATAGACACCTAACCCATGCAACTTAGAGATGATTAGAATGTGCAAGAAGTTGCTAAAATGGAAAGTGATCCCAGGTGCATCTCAATGAACTTGGAACTTTCATACCACCCTTATGATAAACACATTTGAGCCCACTATTGCCAACATTTTGTCATGGCATTTGTATGTGAATGCCAACTCAACAATGAAGATATGGGAACAAAAATCATTTCATTTCTATATAATTTGAGAAAGATTCAACAATTGCAAAGTTGAAGTTTTTTGGTTGGGGCAACTAGCGAAAACCTCAAATATCTTATTTTGGATGACGGGATGGATAAATTACATGGGATAAAATTCTCCGGACAATTGTATATCAAAACACATGCATGTGAAATATTGAATATTAAAAAATGGAGGGCTCCAAGTTCATTGCCAAGGTGACATGTGTCTCCTGTACTAAACTTGAATGTCATGTTTGAAACATACATGTTTTGGGGTGTACAACATGCATGAAAGTTTGCCTCCTCACTAGAAGTTTTTTTAAGATGTGTCTGATTACAAGACATGATCCAAAATCAACATCATGGATGAGGAATTTTAATCCAAGTTCATTACTATATACTTGGACTCCTAAATGCCCACAGAAGTACAAACTAGCGATATATGAATAATGTATGCTCTATGCAAGCTATCATTTTGCCTCGAAACACACTTGGAAGTTGATTATGTTGCTAAGACCTCCTTTACACTGGAAGATCGAGGGTTTGAAGAAACGAGTCTCATGGGTGAAGAGCCTCTTCTTGTTGAACATTCATTCAAGGCCACTTTACAATTGGGCTTTCAACTTGAGAGCTTGACTTTTTTTTTAAACTGCTTACAATAACTAGATGGGGCCTTGATATAGTATCCCGGGTGGTCTATCCATATGATATCTACAATAAGCTCAAACAAATTTTCACACGTGAAGCGGAGAGGTCGAGCTCGAGTTTTGCGGGTCCCACACCAATGGGCTTCAAGCATTCTTTGCCTTAGTCAACAAGTTGTTAGGTCCCGACCCAATGAACTTCGAGCATTCTTTGGCTTGTCATAAAGTGTCCTTTGTTGGGCCTCGAGCCAATGGGCTTCAAGCACTCTTGGCATGTCTTTAATATCCTTATTGAACCTAATCCTTGTTTGTACGGAGTTTGTGCATGGAGCAAGTCTACAACTATATATGACCACAACACAATGAGTTTTTATTACATGAACGAAGTTATTAGTTGTTCCTACATTGAGGCATAGTTCTAGATAACCATGACTTGGTTCTTATCATTACATAGTCACCCACGTACCATTGTACTTGTTCATACCTTAAGGCAACCTCCAAGCATTGTGGGTGATCGAAAGTGCCTTAGTTATTACACTTCACAAATTTGTGGCACGGGCTTCATGTGTTAACACACTTTTGTTTAGTGTCCATCCCCTCGTGACATCTCACTTTTACACTAAAACTTTATACGTGATCAAACTATGAAGCGTTTGAGAATTGGTCAAGCTCTCAATGGTTTGAGCTTTGGATGGAACGTCATTGACAAACTTGAGTTCCAAACCCCCATAAAGTGTAGGTTTGAGCTCTTGTGTAAAAAGGGCCCTTAACTTTGTCACTATTTATGAGTGTAAATTGCACATTGGAGCACCACGATTCTCCTTCAACTTAAAGTAAGTAATACAAGATTTACCACACCCGAATATTGGTTATAAGCATATAAAAATATTGATGTTGAGTTCGGGAGGGGCCGGGAGGTCAACATGGGGTGAGGACGCACTAAAGCATGTGGGCCTTACTCGGGCACCTTTCTCACTCACACTTTGAGTGGTATATGGTTAGTGTGCACGTAAGAACGGACACCAATAAGACATGTGTTTCAAAGAGACTGGACTATGTGCTCCAAACGTGTTAACCATTCTATCTCAATATTCAATATAATGGGGGGAGGGGAAGGGAGGGGGTGGCAGGGGGGGACACATGACCATTTAATAAGCTCGAGAATATTTTCTTTGATAATGAAGAATAATATTCAATATGAGCTCCAAAAAGCATGAGGAAAACGGTTACGGGGGTTGCTTCCAAAAGTAGTTGTTGTGCACATTTGATGACAACCCTTGCACATCTAGGGGTTAATAAATGTACGGACTTGAACTTGGGTATAAAACCCATGTACTTCATTTACATGTCAAAAAGGCTTAGCTTTCATGAGGTTGGACACAAGACAATCCAACCCGAAGTGATAAGCTTCCTATCACATGGAGCGCATGAAAGGCTTGAAGTTGATGGGCTAATATGGAACCCCCAAGACCACTGCTTTTAGTTTAGGAGAGCCGTGGGCTAAGGCCTGGGACCGACCTTGGACTACGTTCATGGACAACCACCACGGGTAAGAAGAAAACATAAGGAACGGAATGGACAAAAAGGTTTGCAAAAGCGGATGTGATGTTGCAAGAACAAATAACATACATAGAGGACGGTAACTTGCAAGAAAGCTCAATCATTTGGGTGGTGGAGCTTGAGCTAGGAGAGTGGTGTGCCCCAAGGTGTGGGGCACCTTGACCCGCTCTTGGTCTCTTGATAGAGCCTCGGTTGGTCAAGACCTTCTTTGAAGTCTCAAAGGGATAAGTTAGAGTATTTGTGAAAGTTGGCCACCTCATCACAACTTCTCATGTATTTGAACCCCCTTTAAACCTAGTTACTTACATTGGGGGTTTGAACACATCGTGTGCTATCTAGTAGGTAGTCTACTTGCTTACGATTGTCAATCACTAATGTATAAATCCATGGGATGTAAAATGTGGTTAATGAATGTAACAACTCAAATCATTCAACATTTCTTAAAATCGAAAATCTCTTGTGGACAAAATGTGGGGTCATGATGATCTTGGTTGGCCTCATATTGCTTATCGGGTGTATTTGTTGCATTCTAAAATATATGCTTGACATAAATCCTAAACCCCAAACCCTAAACTTGGGTCATTTACATAATCAATGTAATGTGTGACCAAATAGTTAGTTCCTGCACTTCATTTAAAAATCATATTGTACGTCATATCAATCATGGAGTAATCGTGTTGCAAGTATGTAGGTCTTTTGCTTCAAAGTTGAACACCTATGTTTGAGTGGCATATGGCAAGAATAATTTCAATAACGAACCAAAGGGATAAGTGATATAATTTAAATTTGGATGATGTCTTGAACACATGTCAATCATTATAGGTTTAATATTGGCACACTTGGTATTGCAACAATCTTTGTAGTAGAATGTTGGTTTGTAACCCCCCCCCCGGGTCTTTGCTGCCCCATTCTATAGTGATAGTTGGTGAGAACCACAAGTTGGAAGAAAATTTACATACCCAAGACCTAATTTAGATCAATAATATCAAAATATCATATCAATACTAAATTGATTAGGGGTAAAGCATCCTTCATTTGAGGTTGGTGTCGTCCCTCTCATATCAATATCAAGGTAGGTTTATCTAGGTTTGAAGGTTTTTGGATGATATATAGATGGTATACAAAATACATAAATATCCTATGATATCCACACTCTATCAACACCAAGAGAATGTAAAATCCTCATTAGACATATCCAAATGGTATAAAAAAAAGTAATTACAACTCAACATAGGCAAAAATATGCCTTTGGATGTATTATTTGATTAATCTCAAATATTTATGTGTCTTAATCTTCATTTTTTCCAAATCCATCAAACAATAACAACCACACGACCCTTGATTGTCCCCAGATGCATTCTAATAAAACTTTCATACCACCCTTGACGTAGAGGGCAATTTAACTCCTCATCACCAATATATTTTATGATCAACCACACACTAGAAAAAATTATGGGGTGTTCCATTAGATGGTCTTGAATCTATAAACATATATTGATAATCTACTATTGTAATAGATCATAGAATCATCCAGTGGAGGAGAACCAATATCAAGACCTTATCATTCATGTGGTGGCTTGTATGTGATTACATACCGACTTCATTACAAAGATATGGGAACTTCAAGATACATCCATGCATTATGAGAAGATCCATCTCATTGCAATATGAGAAGATCCATCATCCAATGGTTGCAAAGTTGAAGTTATAAACTATTACAATCACAAGCGTTGATTTTAATTTGGCGATCTACTGCTCATTTATAATTGCAAAAATAAGAATTTTTTTTTTCCCAAAGTTTTCATTTTTTTCATGTGGATGAAGTCATTAAAAGAATCCCCCAAAATCATACAAATTCGATGAGGTTGCCAACTTTGAATTGAATGAACACATGTGGCTGAAATTTGTATAATCATCTGTATGTGGCTCCATCACTCCCGTAATGGGGTAGGGATGTAAGGGAATAATGACAACTATTACTTACTTATAAGGATGCCAACCAAAGTCAATCTTAACTAAGGTAGATGTGCCTAATTCGGTTACTAATCTTAAGATTTCGGACACCCACATTTGAGTGAAATGAATACCAAAAAAGTCATGAGTTAAAAAGAAATTAGATTGTGTGCTCGAAATACAATAATCATTCTCAACTCAATAATCAACATAAGGCGGGGGTGAGGGGGGACCTACATGACCAATAGTCAATAGTTTTTATGAATATAATGATTCTATGGGGAAAAATGTTCACTGATTGGGAGGTTGGTCACGAGCTCAATAGAGAACCATAAATAATTTTGAGAACCCAAATCCGATTTTCACAGCACCCTTATGAGGTAAACCTTACACACTTCAAGACTTCAGGAAATTTGCCGATCGTTTTTAGAGGAGTTTAGAGAATATACCTCAAATTAATAAAGAAGAACCGAAAGATGTCAAACTTGTAACCGGTTGGACTTGGAAACACTAGGATCTCGACCGATTTTGCCGAATTTTCTCCCCAGACATTGGATCTGCCAGGAGCAGCTACCTTGATCAATCTCCACACTAACAGAACAATGGCGGATCCAACTCTTTTCAGATCTAACTTACTAGACTTGACTAATTCGTTTATTACGAGGTGACAGATGGAGGAGCTGCATGCTGTGCCGACAACCATCATGCGATAGCGGAGATCGAATTTTGCGAATCTAACTCCGTATCCAGTCGGCAGGCCACTGCATTGCATGCATGGAGATTCGTGGTAGCCATGCATTCAACAGGGACTTCTTTGACGAGAATGTCCCCCACGTAGCTATCTGTACATTAAAAACCTAGTAGGATATACTAGGTGTAAAATTCTCCGTACAAAGTGAGTTGAGAGCAGCTATGTCCGGGAAGAACCGGCGGTTAGTTGCAGATGAACCGGTTGAGTTTGAGAAATAGCCGGTTGAAGTTCAAGACTTGAGGAATTTTACCGATCATTTTAGAGGAATCTATAGAATATACCTCAAATGAATAAAGCAAAACCAGAAGATGTCAACATGTAACCGGCTGGATTTGGAATGACTAGGATCTTGACCAACTATGCCCAAAACTTCCCGGGACCTGGAGAGCAGTGTCCGAGGAAACTTTCGGGCATGATTGGTCAAGATCCTAGTGTTTCCAAGTCCAATCGGTTACATGCTGTGATATTTCAGTTTTTCTTCGTTAATTTGAGGTATATTTCCATAGATTTCTCTAACATGATCAGTAATTTTCCTGAGATTTTGAACTTAAGTATGGTTGTTTTCTCAAACTCAACCGGTTGATCTGCAACTAGCGGTCGGTTCTCTCTGTTCATTGGTTGAAAGTTCGTTGTAAAAAGGTTTGGTACGAGGTGGGTAAGCTGATATGCAGACTCCTGACGTTGGATCGGATCTCTCTTGTCCTTGAAACCTCCACAGTGCAGACGACTCTCTTATAATCGGTACAGGAAGTTAGTTGTGTGTTTGGGAGCGATCATCAAACAGTTATGGTCAGTTATGGCAAATGATTTCTCTGGTAACTGTTCCGAGATACATAGAATTGTCTGCTTTGACAGGGGATGCAACCTCGTCAGATTCGAAACCCATCATTCTTGAAGTGACGTGTATTTCGCTGTTGGCAATCTTGGACTGTACTGTGACAAACTCCATGAGAATTTGTGTTTGGAGTTTCTGTGCAACTCTTATTACTTAGTGCTTTGATGGACACTATAATTGACTCACATCCTCCAGGCTTAATATTCTTGACCCACGATTGCCAGTGACTCAGCACGGTAAGGTAGAAGCGCCTATAATGAACAATTTGAGCACTTGAGATCTTTAATGTAACTGAAAAGGTCAGGTTTCTTTTCTTCCAAAATCACTAATCCACCCGGAGGTTTACGGAATTGAGTTCATGGAATTTTGATATCATGTGATTTAACTTTGAGTAATGAAAATTAATGCATCCTTGCGATTTTCCGAAGTGCTTACATAATTGTCTTGTGGTCACTAAGAACCTACCGAACTCCTGAATACCTACCATCAATCTACCATCACGATTGGATCTATTATCCCAATGCCAAATCAACTAAATAACAAGTAGTACATAGTTTTAGATTATTTCCCAAAGGCATTTGAACTAGAGCAGTTAACATACTTTTATAAAAGTATTATTGAGGAACAACTCAATATTCTTCTTTTGTGTATAACACATCTCTAGTAAACTAGTCAAGTTTAGATTTGTATCTCAATTCCTAGTATTACAATGCTTTATGAATCTTGGAACAATGTGCCATTCTAAAATTAGTTTGGTTCATACATTTGGAAATAATTTGTACAAAGAGGTTTATATGACTTTGGAATGAGGTGGGATTGTAAACAATCAATCTAGGTTTTAAACATATTAGTTAGAATCAACTCCACTATTTCGTGTCTCTACATATCATATTTTACATTTCAATAGCTTACTCATTAGCTTCTTATGATGAGATTTGAGAAGGTGGATTGTTGTAGACTATAACAAGCTCTTTCCACACCAACCAAAGTTCCATGGAAAATGGATCTATGTATTTGTCTACCTATCTATGATGTATTTGGTGAAAAATGTGATGATACAATGGAATGTAATTGTTTACATGAGGAACCTTAAATAAATTAAACTCTTGATACAATTTTACTGGAAAGGTGTAAACACTTAGTATTTTGGTAGATTGCTAATTAATGCCATTTGTTTTTGGTCACCATCATATGTTGAAAATATTACTATCAAGTAATTCTCACAATGTTGTGGAGTGACATCGAATATCGACTTAAACCTCCTTTTGATCAAACAAATGAACTATTGATTATCTATTTTCTTAGTATTAATTTCTTAAGGTCAATTCAAGCTTCAAGGATATCATTTCACAAGAACAAAAAAAAATCAAGTGGTCACTTGCAAAAGTAATCAGAGACTCTTTGGATAAAATTTTACCTCTTTAATATAATTAGTGATGGAGGTTTTGAAAAATTTAAGCTCATGGAGAAATGGAAGTGGATAATGGAACACATCAACTAAAGCCCAATTGAAGAGCACATTAAGCATTTGTTATGTTTGATCATTAACTATAGATGAGTCACAAAACATATTTCCATAACATTTCCATCTTTGTATTCAACTCTACAAAGATATATTGCAGTTTAAAATAAATTCAAACATGGTGTGAACGTTTTGAAATTCCACTTCTTGAACATTTTGGTTTATTGACATATGCTCATGGAGGTTGATGATATATCCAAGAAATTATCATGTCAAAAGAAACAAGCATGTCAAAAGAGAAGATGTGTTCTCACAAATATATCGATATGAGGTGAAGAGGGCCCTCAGTGAGGGAAAGACCCATGTCATGATTTGGACTAAAATACAACCTAGATGGTGATATGGGTATTTGTATGCTACTTTAAACTTAATCATGACATTGCACAACAGACTCAGTCTGTTATGTGGGACTCGGTTTTTGAACTTGAGATTTCGGAAATAATCCGGGTTTGTACACATGTGTTAGGCTGGGTCAGCTTGAATGGGGATATATAGAACCAAGCCACCAAATTGCCGGTAAATGCCGAAGGTTGCCAGTGGTAGCCCCACCGTCCGCCAAATCTTCGAGATGCTGAACGGAAAACACCTCTTAATCTACACTACTTGTTCAATTGCTAGATTTCTACCTTAAGGAATAAGGCAAGACGTAGGCGTTTACTCGGGGAGATCACTCCATTGTAAAGTTGAACAACCACGTGCGATCATTTTAGATGTAAAAAATGTAAAAAATGTAAAAAGCATCACCAAAATGGGTCACAATTTTATCAATGTTTTTTCATGAATAGATATAAATGGTACATGTTACATAGTAAAAAATGGTGACTAAATTTGATGATTTGTTTTTTTAATAAAACATACCGTTTCTAACTAGAATGACGCAGAATTGAACTAAAAAAATTGCTACAAAAAATGAAGATGACTAAAAATTTCAAAAAAATATACAAAAGATACCATCAATGGTTGTGTATATGTAGAAAAAATATCATAAAATTTAGAATTATTTATGACATGTAATATAGGGGTAGCAAACTTTGTTCGCACGTGGTGTTCAACTTGACAATGGAGTGATCTCCCCGAGGGCGTTTACTTCTTCATCAATAAGGTGTGACTATGATTTCGATTTTGTAATCGAATGCCTTAGGTGACATTGCTAAAATTGATAGTTCTTGAGAATTTGCAACCTTTGCAAGGGGGGTTTTGTTTGAACTGCGCTTTTCCTTTATCCATGTCCGGATGTTTTTCAATTACCAAGAACCATAAAAATGAGATATAAATCTCATTAAGAATCCCAGGATTATATTTGTCATATAAGTGCCATAAAGAGAAGATGCATGTTGTAAGAACCAGTGGTGTAGATAGTACTGGCAAGTTTGCCCGGGATAATTGAGACCCCTTCTCAATTATTGTAGCACAGATAAATGCGTTTAGCAGAATCATGTGTAGGTATCACATACATTTACGGGGTGGCATTACCGCAATTGCAATCTAACCGTGTGATTAGTATTCATGATGATTTTACATCAACTCTAATTTCAACACTCGTGGGGCCATTTTGTTGCAAGCATGTCTTTGAATTGTTGAATGCTAGTAAAAGTGCACATCCTGGATGAACACGGTAGTGAGGAACAGGCTCCCATTCACGTAGGAGTAAAACCCAAACTCCAACGTTACTTTTATTTATGCACATCCTGGATGACTTGACAAAGACCTTGAAGTTTACCCACGTGGTACAATATGGGCTATAAACATGCCATGATACAATGGTCCCACTTGTTCACTTTTGAAAATGTCAACCTTCAATCCATGTTGTCCAAAGCTCAAGGCGAAGTGGATGATCCCAACTAGCATTAAATGCATGGGTGGCCAACCAGATATTCATCATGATAACACCGAATTGATGGCATTCTTGGAAAAAAAACTAACGTGTGTATGGAGAGAGAGAGAATGCCAACTCATGGTAAAATTGATGATCACCCCCTCTTAAATAAGCTAATATGTTGGATTTGGTCAATCGTAACAAACAAAATATCAAAATTTTCAACAATTAACATAGTCCATTGAGATAGTCAACCATGTAGTCAATCGGGGCATTGAATTGTGATTTTAGTTGACCATGCATTCAATGATACATAATAAAATGTAGAGTTCAAAAAAAGAAAAGCACAATAACATGCCATAGCAATGACATGATGAAATAAACATGTATCATTTCCATGGGACAACTCTGGTGAATGCAAGGTTGGGGAATTGCTTCAACCATTAGTTGGGGGCGCCTGACCTTTTCCATGGTGAAGGTGACGGGTCAATAAAGAAGAAATTAACCGCATCTTGGAGGTTGTGACATGCGCATCATGATGTCAATTTGGTGGTAGTGATAGATGAATGTTGCTACAACTTGTAAATGGTCAATGTGTCACAACTATAAACCATGCATTGGTGTCAAAATGACCTCCCATTCTGCACATGTGGTGTCTTGATCACAATTCCACGATGCCAATCCATTTTAATCATGGCGGCCCTTTGAATAAACAATGACCCTAAATGTTCTCTAACAAATAGGCAGGGATTGCACGTCATGTCACGTCATGTCACATTTTGTGACAGCGACGTGATGGCTGACCAAAAAACGTCACGTCCGAGGGGGGGGGTTAAATCCGGCAGTTACCCCAGGGGTAAACTGACGCGGTCAACCCCCTGGTCGACTGCTAAGTCGATTGCAAATAGCAGTCGACCTAGCAGTCGACCACAAAAAAATTTAAAAAAAATTCCAAAAAAAATTCTGGACCGTCAGATCTTCTTGGCAAGAAGATCTGACGTTCCAGAATTTTTTTTGGAATTTTTTAATTTTTTTTGGCAGTCGATTGCTAATTCGACTGCTATTTGCAATCGACTTAATAGTCGACTGCAAAAAAACTAGAAAACAATTAAAAAAAATTTCTGGGCCGTCAGATCTTCTTGCCAAGAAGGTACAGTAACTTTTTTTTAACACGTCAGTGCGCGTCACGCCCCGACGTGACGCGACGTGACGCAAAAAGGCTGCGTCACGTCCATTTGCACATCCCTGCAAATAGGTACATAATCTAGTATGAAACGCACATTTTTGGAGGAAAAAATAACATCAACGAAAATTCATGAATAGTAACTTCAACTCTCATGTTCTGCATTTGCATTTGCCCACCATAACATATTAAAATCTTTGAAGTGAGATTCAAGCAAAACTGAGATTGTTCTGGTCCAGGGAAAGTGGACTAAATGCACTTAATGTTTTTGCACGCTTCAAGAGTCATTCCTTTTACATGTAATAAGAATCCAAGATTACGCACAGAAACGCATCAGATATAGTTGGGCCTATCAACACAGTTGATGGAATTTGTATAACTTGACAGCTTTGTTTATGGACATATTTGGCTATGCAAAACTGGTTGGGTGACCCTTGGACATATCTTTCTCACAAGAGTTACAATCATGCACATTAAAGAGTTTTACTGCAATTGAGAATGCTGCTATGGAAAAGTTCTGGACTTCTCAAAAAGTCCAGGTGCATGCCAATCTTTGTTTTCCTAAGTTTATATACAAGAGCAAATGGGTGACGGAAAGTAAGCAATTGAAAAATATTGTCCATTCAAGCCTAGACTGGAGTCCCCCTAAACTGTTAAGCCTATTCCCCTCAGCTGTTGAGTAAAGCTACAGCTACCAGAGATTCTTCTTCACGGCCAGCAGCAGTTTACCATGCATCGAGAATTGGAAATCCGAGAGGAGCCGGCCCAAAATTTCTCGCTGGAGATCAATCAAGTGGACCCACAAAATTTCTCCAAATGCTGCAATATGAAAATCACATCAATGTGACACGCATTTTGTCAACACGTCCTGCAATGCTACTGACCCACACAGGTGGAAGCGATTCATCATACATACTGATCTCCGAAACAGAAATTTAAAGGAGGCACAATTATAATATCCCATCCTACTTATTGTAATCCTTGCAAGATCGAAAGCTTTCTCAGTAAGAGCCTGGACCAGCAGAATATTGGCCAAAAAAGAGATCGACGACCATCGCAGGCGGGCATCTAATTACCATCGAGGAGCTGATTTTCGATCTTCTCTATCTCCCTCGATCCGAGCACCCGATTGATGCATCGATGCAGAATTACATCACCATGAGTAGATGCTGGAAACTTCGAATCGTAACATGCTGATCACAGACACGGTAATTGCAATGTTGGTTACCTATGTATTCCTTTCTTCCTTCCTTCTTGTGATGTAAAGTGAATCTTGAATTACCGGCGTAGCCATCAAATATACATGTGGAGTCACATGAGTAGTTACTTTAATTTCGTACATGCTTTTCCTTCTTCTTTACGATCAGAATTATTTACGGTGTCACATTCAAAAGACGTGGCCTAAAGGCACCTCATCCAACAAAATGCGGCCAAAAACAGCGACATCGACATCGCCTTGCAGGCGATGTAACTGTGAGCAGAGTAAGTGTTTTTTACATTCGTAGCCACGGTGGAGGCATGAATTCTTTCCCGCAGATGCATCTAGTGAGTTAAACCCAAGCTCCTTTCGACGTGCATAAGAAGCTGGGTGAGTACCTATTTCTGTCTCTGTGGTGGTCTCATCTGCGCTAGCTGTACTGGAACTGCAACGTGAGTACCCAATTCACATACTCTTAGTTGAATGCTCTGGTCCAGCACGGGTACAATCTGCCACTCACAGACTCATGATGGATGCACGTTGATACTGAGAATTTCGTTTGGTGTGACTGCAATTCTGGCTCGAATGTTGGTTGATGACTCCATGAGGTTGTGGCGAGTGATCGACCGACCCACGGCACCGCTTTGTTGGTTTTGTTGTCGCTAGAGGAAGTGAGGTTTCGTGATGGCAACATCGTCTTTGTTTTCAAGATCATTAGCTAGCTGTTGTTGATGCTGCCTGCGTTTTGCTCTTTCCATTGTCCCTTTCGGCATCCTGCCATCCACAACCATCGGTTCGGATTCCTTGCCCGGTAGTTTTGAAGAAAACTTTGGTAACCCCGCATGCAAGCGACAGTTTCAGTGTCAAGTCTCGCTGGCTCTGTGCTACTGTCTACATATTCACGGAACTGAAAAATTGCAATGACTGTCTCCTATGTTTTGCAGACAGATTTCAAAGTGATCCACGGAACTTGAGATCGAAGTCGACACCGACATCGGTACGAAAGTTGAGAGGTCGACACCAATATCGCTCCTCTTCTCATCTGCGCTGTACTGCGATGTGAGTGTCCAATTTGCATACTCTTAATTGAATGCACTCCAGCATGGGTACAATCTGCTACTCACAGAACTCAAGATCGATGCACATTCGGACCTGGGAATTTCGTTTTGGTTTCACTGCAATTCTGGGTCGAGTGACTCCATGATGTCGTGGCGAGTGATCGACCGACCTGCAGCACCGCTTTGTTGTTTTTGTTGTTGCTAGAGGAAGTGAGGTTTCGTGTTGATAACATTGTTTTTGTTTCCGAAATCATTAGCTGTTGTAGTAGTCGCATTGTCTTTGTTTCCCGAGATCATTTAGCTAACCGCCGGTGACGTTGTTGATCATTTCGTTCTTTCAGTTGTCCCTTTCGGCATCCTGCCATCCACAACCATCGGTCTGGATTCCTTGCCCGGTAGTGGTGAGAACTTTCATCGCCCCGCATGCAGGGGTTTAGGGTTTAGTTTCAACTGAAAGTCTGAGTTTCAAGTCTCCCTGCTTCCGTGCTACATATTCACGGAACTGAAAGAAAATCCAATGACCGTCTGCTAAGTTGTGCAGACAGAATTCGAAGTGATCCACGGAGCTCGAGATCGAGGTCGACACCGACATCGCTACCAAACTTGAGGGGTCGACACCAACATCGCTCCTCTTCTCATCTGCACTGTACTGCAACGTGAGTACCCAATTTACATACTCTTCCCACCTAGCATTAGCTAAACACGACTGTTTTTTCTATGGGCCGGTTCACACGGGTCCCAAGTCCTAAGTCCCAAGTCACTTAAGGTCAATCCGTGCAATCTCAGCCGTTGAGTCCATGGAAGTTAGGACTTTCGACTGCACACGGATCCCAAGTCCTAAGTCCCAAGTATGAAATAGATTCCTACATGGCAATCCTTTTTGGAGGTGAGGCTTGGGACGTGTTGAAAGTTGGGTTGAGCACAAAGCTAGACCCAACTTTCAACACAAGTCCCACGAATATTTTTGCATAAAATAATCAAGATCCAACTTGAATGATAAGTAACCATATTTTAATAATTTCTTGAGGCTCAACAGTTGGGTCTTTGCCTTCATGTTGGGACTTGCTAACATGAGGGGACTTGGGACCCCATGTGAGGTTACTGCTACTCTTAAGGGGTCCCTGTTCACACTGCAAAGCAGGTTTTCTCGTTCGATGTTTAAAAATCAACTTTTTAAGTGTTCTCGTTTCGCACTTGGTCCTAGTTTTAGATAATCAAGTGGCCACGTGTTTAGTTTTAGTTAAATCTCTACCTTGCGTTCACAACAGATTTTTGTTCAACTTGCATCATCGCTGCTCATTTGGAACGTCACAGAGCAGCACTTTGAAGTTGTTTATGCGACGATCGAGTCATGCGTCCAATTTCTCGAACCGTCAGTCGTCGAACTTGTCATGATACTCTGCAATTAATTGGTTCTCCCCTCCCTCAAAAAGACTATTTTTAGATAAATTCTAGAACCGTCCATTTCTATTGTAGATTGCTCTTACCGCCAGATGTATGAAGAGTACTGCATTGATCAACTGAGGAATCAGGTCAAGCGTTCTATAGAGATTTTAGAGATACCGGATGATCATTGGCATTAAGGGTCGTCCCTGAGAATTGTTCCTTACTCCTCCAAAAGTATCCATCTGGATTCAACTGGAATTGTGAGTATCTATAGCTGATTGCTCTTGTATATTTTCCAAAATTCTTCATATTCAACACATGTTCAACAGAAGCCTCTAGGTCATTTTACGGTGTACTTTTCGGTACGTAGTAAATGTAAAATGTTGAATAAGAAGATGCAAATTCTGCTCCCCCAAAAGATGCAACGCGAAGGAGCTCACACCGACATTGGTCCCATTCTTCTCTTGCAAGTGTCATTGAATCGTCTCATCAGGTTTCTGTGTAACTTCAACAACGCTAACTAGTTTCGTTACCCTCGTACTACGCATAGTTTCCTGAACTTGCAGTGACCGTTGTCCTCACATTCTCCACGTCGTCTTAACTGCAGGGGCTAAGCAAAACTAGCACTACTCATCCCATCGATCACATCAACATGGACACCAACTCCGCAGCCATCAACCTTGTTGCCGCCTCCAATAACATCAACAATGACATTGCAGAAATCAACGAATCCACAGTCATGGACCATGACCAGCTGCCCCCAAAGGTGGTGATAGTTGGTGCAGGTCCCTCAGGCTTAGCAACAGCAGCATGCTTGACGCTCAAGGGAATCTCCTACGTCATCCTTGAGCGGGAGGATTGCATCGCATCTCTGTGGCGACACAAGACCTACGACCGCCTGCACCTCCACGTCCCAAAAAGCTTCTGCCAACTTCCTGGCCTCAACTTCCCAGAATCCTGCCACATGTATCCAAGCCGCGCCGAATTTATGGCTTATTTGGAGGAATATGCACGCATTTTTGCTTTGACGCCTATCTTCCGCTCCACGGTGAGTAGGGCCGAGTTTTCCACCGCACTAGACGCATGGGTGGTGACGGTGAATGTGAGGTCCCCCGGAAGCCAAGAAGTGGTGCAGACCCTGCAGTATGAGGCTAGATGGCTGGTGGTGGCGACGGGGGAGAATGCGGAGCCTTCCATGCCGAAGTTGGAAGGGAAGGATGAGTATGGCGGCGCCATCTTGCATGGGAGTGAATACCGGAGTGGCAAAATGTATAAAAACAAGAGTGTTCTCGTCGTTGGTTGTGGCAACACGGGGATGGACATTGCACTTGACCTCACGACCTTTGGAGCCAAACCCACGCTCGTGGCTCGCAGTCCTGTATGTGTTTCCTATCAAACCACGTTCTGTCTTGGAGGTGTTCGTTGGTTATTCGATCCCCCAGTCATGTGTTGAAGCTTGATTCATGTGCACTAGATCTAGTACATTTCTTCCATGGGGAAAAGGGTTAGTAGAATGAATGGAGTCCCCCTCATGACAACAGTGGTTTAGTATTCCATTGCAAGTAGACTTGTGATAATTACACGAGTGCAAAGGTGTTGGCCGCTTCAAGCTTCATCGTCCATGGTCCTCTGTCATGTGCTTTCGACCGAAATGGAGTGGACATGACTTTCTTGCTGGTTAAGTGTATCGTTCTACAAATGCTCCTTGTTTAGCCCATCTTCCCTTGTAGGGGGATCCTCATCTGACATGGGGGCGAGCTAGTTCTAAGCAGTCCGCGGAGTGGAAAATAATGATCTTGTATAAATTGGTGGGTGGTTCATTTCACCATGTGAAGCATGGGAGAGGAATCCAGGATAGTTGGGTGTGAACTTGAAGTCTTGAACCGATGGCATCTGGTGCAGATAATTGTTGGTAGTAACTGCAACACTCAGATGCTTGAGAAATGCAAGAATCATATGTAAAAATTAAGAGAGCTACCTTCTTCAAGAGAACCCCTCCCATCCATACGTGTTACTACTCGGAAGTTTTTCACTTCATGAGCCTTCTCATTCTCATATCATGGCAGGAATCTCTCTTTTTTTTTGTTCCTTTGATAGCTACGTAGGATTGGAATTCGGGAGAGGGATATTAGTCCTCATGAATGAGTTTCAATAAGAGGCCCAAGATTGTAAAGAACGAAAAAGAAAGTTATCATATTGTAGCAGAAGTTGAATTTTATAGTCATTTCTGCTTCACAACTTGTGGAGGCTTTTACTTCACACACACACACACACACACACACACACACACACACATACACACACATATATATATATATAATCAGAATGCCTAGTGGTATGCACCTGCCGGCTGCACTAATGAATATTTTTCCGTTGTGTGACAGGTTCATGTGTTGCCTCGTGACTTGTTTGGCCTAAAGTTGTCCACTGTTGAAGTGGTTGGAGGGTTGGCGGCATGTATGCCCTTGTGGCTAGCAGACAAATTTGTCGTCCTGTTGTCATGGTTGTCATTCGGAAGCATGAAAGAATTCGGATTTGTAAGGCCGAAGGAAGGCCCCCTTGCAGGCAAGGCCAGGATTGGGAGAACTCCTGTGATAGATGTGGGTGCAATCGCGAAGGTGAAGGATGGCCACATCAAGGTACGTCAAGTTTAGAATAGGTCAATTTCAAAGCACGCATGCACTTTGGTGGTTGACCTCTAATTTTTTCATTGATTTTACAAAACATTTTGTGCTTGGAAGTCTATGATGTTTTGAAATAAGGAGAAAACAATTTACGTAATAAAATCTATCAATATCGATTTTCTGCAAACACCCTCATGTGTTTAAATTTATTTTATTTTTGTTTGTCAATCTAGGTTGTGCCTGATATCAAGTGTTTAACCAAGAATGGAGCTAAATTCGTGAATGGACTTGAAGGCGACTTCGAAGTCATCATCATGGCTACAGGCTATGTAAGCACGGTTCCATTGTGGTTGGAGGTAAATTAATCATCCTCGCCATATGTGATATTTTCTCACATCTCATAAAACGTATATGTAGATTATCTTGAGATTATTTGGGTTCAATGAAAAAAAAATTCAAAAAATAAATCATACTCATACATTTCTATATAAATACACCATTTACAAATGAAGTGTTTATAAACAAAAAAAAAATTAGTAATTTTTAATTACAATTTTATGACATATTAATTGTATGTATCGTAATTCCAGGGTGATGGAATGTTCGGTGTGGACGGTTTTCCGGAACTTCCGCGTACAAATGGTTGGAAGACTTACAATCGTTTGTACGCTGTTGGCTTTGGACGCAAGGGGCTCAAAGGATGTGCTACAGACGCCATTCGTGTTGCTGAAGACATCTCAAAAGACATCACTACAATGTTTTATTGTAAATGTACAGAAATCAAACGCATCAAATCAAACATCTTGGCAAGATCTCAAATGTGCAAGGGAAAAGGGAAGGACGCATTCACTTTGGAAGAATTTTGATGTATTAATGCATATCAAAATCTCCTCAAGATAGCATTACACTATAGTCTTGTTTGATTGTCTGCAT
This sequence comes from Polytrichum formosum, assembly GCA_964035585.1. Classification (NCBI taxonomy): domain Eukaryota; kingdom Viridiplantae; phylum Streptophyta; class Polytrichopsida; order Polytrichales; family Polytrichaceae; genus Polytrichum; species Polytrichum formosum. The sequence continues at coordinate 9,676,394 of OZ037936.1, read as the reverse complement.
TGAATACTTGATCATTTAACATATCGATCTATTTATGAAAATAATGAGAATTAATTTATTAGTATATGGTTGGAAGTTCCCAAATTCATTTAATGAAGTTTCCATACAAGACTCAAATTTTTTTATCACCAAAAGAATAAAAACATCTATGGTCTTTTTACATATATTGTTAACGCTCATATGTTTGTCAACACTCATTAATTTGTTGAACAAAAATTGCGCAATATTATATTTTCTTATAGATGTAAAAATAACTACTGTAATATTATCATTAATTAATTTTAGTAGTGATGTGATTGAAGAAAAAACAGTAAAAAAACATCAATTTTATACGTGTATGTGTTTAAAATGCATTTGGAATTTTGCAAATTATCTTTGCTTTGTGTGAGGTTATAAGACACAATGATGAATTGTTGGATGAAGTTATTTTATAGGTGTGCTCATAACTCCTCGTGAAAATGGACCTACAAATCTTATTTTTAGATTATTAGGTCTGTGTATTATAATTAATAGTGAGAACCCATTATATATTTATGTATAGTCTGAAGAAGGGGAATGAAGATAAATTATTCTAATAAATAAATAAATCATTTTGAAGATTGTTTGTTTTTGTAGGACAACCACCACTCACATGCCTATATAATGTGTTTTATTTATTACTACTATATGCACTTATTTGTACTTGATACAATTACAATAGTCTTATGACATTGCCGAGTATGATTTTGGATATTAATCTATAATTACTTCATATGTACCAAAATATGATGTGGCTAACATAATATGCGTCATGTGTTCAATGTTATGTAATTACTTGGGTGCCATAAATATGTACAATTTATACTCCGGTGGCCAACCAAAGGGAGCTTTAGAAGAGCAAAACAACCTTTGTATGCCATATGTTTATAAAGCAAAGTGAAGTGTTTAGTTGGGGTGAAAGGTGCAAGCACGGTCAAGTGTACAAATCCATTACCTGCATAGGTTTAAGTGAAAGTGATTCAACACTATATACTAACTTTGAATTTTGTGAAGGAAAAAATCATAAACATTTGGAAAACATATTGATCTACAAAGCCAAGCAATTTATGTTGACAAAAATAATTTCAAGAAAAGTCTACATATTCTAGGAGATGGTGTAAGTAGCATGCAAGTAGGTATATTGAACAATAATTGTCTAAAATTTGTTTTAAATATGATAAATTATATTAAAGTGATGTTTTCTACAAATTTTTGTAATGGTGCCCTCAAGTTTATAATGAATTCAAGGAATATGAAAAATAATCCAACTTCATGAAATCTACATCTAAAACCAGATTTAGCCATTACTTTTTTAATAGTACTTTTTAATGATAAGTTTTGAAGATCTCATCTTGATACTCTATATTTAAGTACCTAACACAACAATAAAGGGTGTCGTGGGGAAAAAAATCCAATTTAGACAACAATTTGCTACTACATTTAGGCATTTGACCAAAAAAATTATGATTTTAGTATACCAGAGCATTTCTGTATACTTGACTATGCTTGCTCCCTAAAGTGTTTATTTGACTATGACCGTTGAAAATGCATTATCCTCGAGATTGGATATGCTGAGAACTTATAATCATGATGTTTCTTTTGTTTAACAACATTGGTAACTTGAATTTTATATTCCTTGATTATTACTTCGCTTCTTGCACACATGTATTTTATCCTAAATATATAGGACCATAATCTTGGAACAAAACTAAAGCTTCAATCAACACAATGTAAGTTTTGACAACAAGAACTTACAAATTTCTGACTTTGACATTACCAACATGTTCACGTAACAAAAGTCTTTATTTGGTTGTTGATGCCAAGAATTTCATACATGTACTGGCCTTCTAATGATTGTAAATGTGAATTTAGTATAGCACCTAAAAGGCAGTTGTGAACTTTCATATGTCCTCGCCATTGTATTGTCACCATTAATATGTTCTTCAACTACGAGCATGTAAAACAAACACAAATGATCAAGATGTTAAATCTTGATTGAACCACCTTGCACTCACCAAATAGAAAAGCCTCCAAGAAACCAAACACGTTTCATCACACCCAGAATTCCTCTGATATTAATGCATCTGAATGAGTTCATAATATTCCCTAACCGAGAGCAACACAAACCTTTCACCTAGTGACTATGACAAATATCACCCAAATGACACCATTCCATGGCATTCAGAAACTATTACCGATGAGGCGTGCTGAAATATGTCAGAGGGGGTCGGTATTGGGTAGGTGGCATTTGTTGATGTAAATTATCACTTGCATAGGATTATTCTTATGTGTAAGAAGATTCTTTGGAGCTACTCACTGCATGTCATGCTTGCAACCTATATATTGTCAAGTTCTAATTCTCCTTTCTTTGTGTCAGTACTTCTGAGCTATGTCCATAAAGCACATACTGTTTGAAGCTTCATGAAGATTTACTGGATTCCACTTAGGTCTTCAGGAATTCACAAGAAATATATGAATATTCCCCTCAAGAAGGCAATAATGAATGCTCCACAAGCTGTATTGTGGAATTCAATACTCCAGAAGTAATCTGGCACTCCGTTGTTTTGAGCCTCCTGACCATCAAATTCTTCATGAAACGTCATTTTGCAAATCATGCAGTTGCAAGTTCATTGTCGATTTTTATCCTCATATTGCAAAAAGCAACGATCTTGTATTAATAAATTCCCCTGATGTGTTATTTAAAACCATAACCTCCATCCCAGGTGATCTTGAACCGGCTTTTGTTTCATGTCATTCTCCATCTCAGTCATCCCTCTACAGGTTTGTATCAGAAGCATTTAAAGACAATATTGGTCTAGACAATATGTTACATGTTGAGGTAACAATCCCAGCATTGGGGGTGTGCGTCATTGATGCCTTCATCAGTATGGTGAGTTGGGATCATCCGCCATCACCTCAATTGCATTGGCTAGGGCACAACTTGGCAGGTCTTCATGTTTTGGACTGGCATTGATCTAAAAGAACACTTCATTCGTGAGAACGTCTTTAAGCCAAAAGCAATGATGAGTTCACCACAAGACATGACACAAGTTAAGGTAGAGGAGTTTTATTCAGATAATTTCCTCTCTGCACCCACAGGATATGAAACATGCAATTAGTGTGTGATGACTAGCAAATCTAAATCATGCCTGTAGCCATTTGCCTCATAATTTTCAGCGCTCATACAAATATCTTATTCAAATTCAAAGTGAAGATTCTCCAGCTCATTAAGTGGTCATATAGGTTCCCCCAATCATGTTGACTGTTGAGCCTAGAATGATTAGCACATTTTGAGCGCGTAGTCCAATCTCTTCTTCTATACAGATGTCTTTTTGGTGTCTGTTCTTAGATTCACACCTTCCCATAGATTCACACCTAACCACATACCACTCAATATATAGGTGTCCAGATTATTGCTATGTTCGATTTAGGCACATCTACCTTACTTCAAGTCTACTACACTAACAATTACTATTGCCAACTCCCAAAACAGACAATGGATTTTTCTTCCTGAATTACACTATGGGCCACTTTACACCATGGCCAAGGGCCATGACCATGAAATGCTGAGGGTCCTTGAAACTCATCCGTAGGCCATAAATTGAAATTGGATATTTCGTGTGGTCACTGGCCTTCAAGTGTAGTGTAAAGACATATGCAACCAGGCTATCAACCAAATGCTAAATCATTACCATCCTATTCATGTGGGCCCTGATACACAATAAGTTATAATAAATCAAGGACTGAGACATTGAGGTGTCATTGTCTCTAATTGGTTGTGTTAGACCCACCTGTTCGAGGTGGTCTTGATGCAAAATCCGGTAGACCCATGAAACATAATCCATTGTGTGCTATGGAGGACTCTATGTAGGTTTGTTCATCCATTCTTACTTCCTTGGTCAATTAGGCCTTCAAGCTCTAGCATAAGGTGATGTGGGACAATTTCGGCATTTTCCACCAATAGAAGATTTTAGATTTCAATGGCCCTGGGTTACCCTCAAGCTCTAATATATGATGCCTCTAATAGTGTGGTGTCATCCACTAACCCAAACAATAAGGGGATAGTTTACCAGCAACTCTGGAGCAATAGCAGCAGCTGGGAGGTTGTGGCAGGTCGCATGACTGCTTGAATCGTCAAGAGAGGATTGGCTTGCCAAAGTGCTCCCAATGTTGGAGATGTACTCAATAGTGAAAACGTCCCTACTTTTCTCCCCATGTATTACCTGCACACCGTACCAAGTAAATAGAGGTGACATGTCAATAATAAATAATATCATAAATTGTTATGAATAGGTGAGTAACAATATAGAGTTCATGGGATGTAGTGGAAAGGATACATTATGATCCAAATGTGGTTTTATGGAAACCATGGGATGTTGTGGGGAGGTTACATAAAGACCAAAGGGTTTTGAATAGAGAACCTGCCTATCAGTTTATTAGTTGATTCGTACCTAGTTTGAGAAAATTTCTGCCATTGAGAGCATCAAAGGAATAAAGCTAGAATTTCCATTGAAAAGGAATCACATGAATAAAGGATAGAACTGGAGTTTCAACATGGATCATAAGTTTGCTGGAGAGCATGTACAGACGTATGGAACATAAGTCGGATTGATTTTGTTCAACAAATTCTTGATAGTTTCTATTTCAGAACCCTATTCGGAGCTTGAAATGGGTCTGCAGCAACTATTCTCATTACAACCTTCCCATTTTGACACCTCAAAATAGGTGCAACGAAGCTGCAAAATGCATAGAGGAAAGGACAAACAGAACCAAAAACAGAAGCTGAGTGTCATTGTAGACATTAACTTACAATGGTCCCAATATCATCTTTGTACAATGTTAATGCATCCTTCTCCTTCAGATTATGATATTTCATGAAATCCCCTGCATGGAGCAGAAAAGTGAATTATTGTACAGGCCTTCTTGATCTAGTATCACTATGATTAATCTGACCTAACTTACATCTGTGCAAATGAAAGCGCAGGCAATGACTATTCACTCTGTATGTGGACAGATGTCAAATTCTTCACAAGCAGCTCTCTGAGCTCACCAGCATGTGTGGGCCACGATTAACTTGGTGTCGGCTAAAGTAGTCCAGTGTCCAAGCCCCCATATCTCATGTATGCAATTTTCATATCAGAATGTTCTTGAAATTTTCAAGATGTGGCTGAAAGGGAAGTTATCTGGAGCATGAAGCAGTAGAGAATTGCATTACAGCAAACTTATAATGGGAACTTTTTCTCCCACTAACAGCAAAAATGTCACTAACCTAACTTTAGATTGCCAAATTAATTTTGCAGATTCTTCTCTGCTGAAGGCAAACACCACTTCAGAGGACGCTGATGTGGTGCTTCAGTTAGCTGAAGCTTAGAATCATATTTGAGGGGCTCAATTTGGCATCTTATTCCCTTCATGTTTAAGGTTTCCAATATATTCCAATATTGTGATTTCACCAGGAAGTATTCTAGTCTACAGACTGTACAGACCAAAAGTCCCCGTTCCTGCCTGCCAAAAAACAATATGGATTTCTAAAATCCAAAAGTAACTGGGGTGGAAAAATGGACAAATGTACAAATGAGCATGACCAACAGGCAGTGACAGAAAGAAACATTATCAAAACACCCATCGAGAAATTTTTGAGATTCAATAAGAAGCACTGGGTTTTACCTGTGTTCTCCAGCACATACATCCGACTCTTGTTATTTAACCACCACCTGCCCAACCAGGACCAGCATGGTGATAGTCAGCCCTACAATTCATCTTTGCTGGTTTATGCTTACAGGAAGACAAAAGGAAAAAATTGAAACCAAAATGTGAAGCCCACAGCACATTAACCACAAGAACGGAAGGAAGGTCAATATGAGAAGTAACAATGATCCAGGGGTGGTTGCTAACTTGTATCTGAACACCCACTGTTTCTTGCAATCACGGTCCACCATTGATATCAGTATGCCCTCCCTGACATCAACCAGTGGGAGCTGAGATTCTGCATCCTTCTGCAAATTCGCACATGGACTTACATGTCATAAAAATGAATGAAATCTAGCTCCAGGGTTGACTAGTGTGAAGTGACTGACAACCGTTAAGGACTGCACATTTATTTTGTCCATCCTCAATGATCAACCAACCTGTGCCTATATGGTGAATGCCTCTGTGCAGGAGTTGGGAAGATTGCATCTCGTCTCGAGGCATATAGGCTTGTTGATTTTTTAAAATTTTGTAGGCATGAACCTTAGATGAGCACTATTGAATGAAATTATATTAAAAGTTTTCCGCAAACGTTGCAAAACCTGATCTACAGTTTGAATGACTTTGTCTTGAGGAAGATACGTAGGAATTTCTTGCCTTGGGGAGTATGACTCTACTCAGTTCACCCGCATCAGAGACACTCAACTGTTTGCGGAGGAGGAATCTCAAAGGTTCAATCCACGTATAAACCTTCAAAAACCAAGAAGTTTATGAGGTTAGTTAAGTTAGTAGCTCATCCATAACATGACCTAAAATTCACTTGTTAGTGTACTGCCGACCAAGTGAGGAACATATCTTGATCCTCCTCCTCCTCTATCCTTAGAACCAGGAAGAAATTAGTTGCTCCTTACTAACAGTTACATTCGGTATCTCAAATTCTGCCAATTTGAGTCAGATTTGCATATAAGTACCAATCTTTATTCCATAACATGAAACAAAAGTCTGATGGACCGAAAATATCTCAGACATGAAAAAACAACAAATTAACCCACCTTGACATCGTCTCCTCCACTATTGGCCAGGCTTTTCGTCCCCAGAGAAAGGTCCACAAATGGCATAGAGGAATCGGAGCACAGTCCCTTCCCAGAGGAATTTGTGCCTGCAACTTTGGTATCTGAAGATGGAGGATGAGCATGTAATCCCAGTGACAATTCACCCGACCCAGACCTCATCTCCTCGACCATGTCTTTCTGCTCCTCATGCACTACTGCTGCTGCTGCTGCTGCATCCTCATGAGGTCGTGACAGCGACTGAGCAGGTTGCAACCGCATAATATTCTTCGCAGCTGTTTGTGCGATTTGGGATTCAAAGTTAGTTATCTCCCGATCAAACGAAGTGGCAGAAGATCTCTTATGACGGTGCCGACGATGGAGGTCATGATCATGGCCATGATCTTCACCGGCCACACGTGAAAATGGCGCCGTGCCTAATCTGGCGACCAAATCAGCACCTGGAGTAACGAGCCCCTTGGAATGAAATGATGCAGCTGAGAGTGTGGCAGGAGAGGTTCGGCACATCATCATCATGGAGGATGTGTTCATGGTCATTCGCAATGAGGCTCCAGAAGAAACAGGGTTCATTGTCTGCACAGTGGATGATGAATGGCCACCACTATTCCTACTATTGCAAGGCGGAGGAGGAGGATGCTTAAACTGTGTCAAGGAAGGCACCTCCAAACCCTTTCCCCCGAATTCCAGCCTATGCAACCTCCCTGTGCCACCTGTTCCGAATGCCATGTTCCGAGATGAATTAGCTCCATGGTGGAATCCTGCCGAGCTGTAAGCTTCGGCAGGCGCCATTGACCCACTGTTGTAATATTCGCCGCAGTGATCATGCTTAGTGGCCCCCTGAGAATGCGCCCACCCTCCAGACTCGGTCAATCTCACCCGCGAATTGCTTGCTGGTCGCTCACTCAAGCCCGATTGCTCGACGTCATGCATACATGTCGAGGGGCGCTTCACGCCACACCAAATTTTCTCTTCCTCGGTCTCAACCATAACAATTTCTCCATTCACCACATCCATAAGCGCAAATACCCCTGGGTGTCCCTGTTAATAAGGTTCCAGTATTCAAGACTACCAAGTGATATGGATGGAATCACAGAACCTCTTAAAGGTGGGTAGCGAGGGTTGAATTCCACGGCGTTCAATCGAGTAAAAAAGTATTCATCATCATCATCGTCACCATCATCGCATTCAGACCACAGCCCAACCCGCGACACAACATCCGAAGTAGCCGCGACTGGAGCTCAGAGAGAGAGAGAGACATAACCCCAAAACCATAACAATTTCTCCATTCACCATTTCCATAAGCGCAACTACCCTTGGCGTCCCTGCTAATCAGCTTCCAGAGATCAAGACTGCGTAATGGCGCAGAATCACAAAATCTCTTTAGAGTGGGTTTAGGGTCTCAAACTCCACGGGGATCGCTCTAGTCAAGAAGTACGTCATCACATTCAGACCATAGCCTAACCCATGACAGTAGAATATCCAAAGTAGCAATGAAAAGAGCTCAGAGAGGGAGAACCCAAAACAAGTGGAGTGGAATTAGAATCCTTTGCTGATAATGGTGACGGTGCTCCCATTACCGCAACAAGCAGATCCCAATGCCAGAAGATATCCCATCCACTTCACATCATCACATTCGTCTGACCACAAATCTAGCCCCCTACACCTGTATGTTGTAACCAAATTCGTACACGGACGGCATGATGAAGATTTCTAAGCGCCTTCCCTCTCGCTCAAAACTCAATCGAACCCCACAGCAACCCTCCCTCGAAGGGCTGGGCACATGGCCTGGGCTTCCACAGCCCGGGCGGCCCTTGAAGGACCTGGAGTGAAACAGGAAAAAGTACTTAAAGAATGAATATGACAGTAAAAAGTTTGATAGAGGGGGAGGAAATTACATTCAGGTAAAACGCATGCAGTGTGTTTATTGTGTTGGGGTAAAACGTAGTGTGCATTTTTACTACAATTTGTAGCATGCACAGTGGCATGCTTTGGTTGTAGCCATTTTTTGTTGTGTTGTACAGCCACTCGCCTAGCTGCTATGCCTCCCCAACGGCTAAAAACAACTACTAGCAAAGTTGGGCCATGTACCCAACCATTCAAGGGTTATGGGCTTCCATAGCCTAAGTGGTCCTAGAATGACCTGGGCTAAAACACTAAAAAAGTAAAAGTACCAAAATTGAACATAATAGCAAAAACCGTTTTTTATTGTCTGTTAACACATAAGCAATGTGTTTATTGCGTTGGGGTAAAATGCAGTATGTGTTTTACTGCATTCTACATCCTGCACAATGGCTCGCCTTTGCTGTAGCCATTTTTGTTGTGTTGTACAATTGCTCGCCCAATTGTCAGGCCTCCCCAACAACTAAAAAAGTTGCAGCAAAGCTAGGCTATGTGCCCAGCCTTTTAGGGGGCTAATCACATCGGTCGCTTCTAGCACCATCTGTCGACATGTCCAGTTGTAATAGTGTGAAAAATGGTGGGCCAATATCTATTTCTCAACATTAATCCCCAACAAATTCACGGCTAGAACCGGACATAAACGTTGGTGTGACCGGGGCATCAATCACAGGTCATCCTCCTACTAATTTAAGGCCAATATATACTTGGAGCTAGATTGAGAGCCAGCCCTAACTCTAAAAATTTGGCCCAATGAAATTGCTCAATTTCATCAAATCCGGCCCAAGAGCTTTATAAGGCCCTTGCCACACCACCGGCAACTTCCATGAACCGGTGGCCGTGATTGGCCGAGCAGCCTTGCCGCTTACCACACGAGCGGCATTATGAGGGGAGGCGTGATGACGTGTCCAAGAATTTAGGCCATCGTAACTACCAGGGGATTCCCACTGGAAACCCATGGAATCCAGTGGTGGCCACCCCCTGGCCCACCGAGACCGTCCTCTCCCGCTCTCTCCCGCCCTCTCTCGCCGGATCTCCGTGCCTAGTCGTCGTCAATGATGAGGAACTTCCTGCCGCTCATGTGGTGGCTCTAGCGAGATTGGGGTGAAGTGGCTATAGCGAGCCTACATGTTTTCCTAGCCTGCACGGCGAAATTGCTTGCCGGCCGTGTGGTAAGGGCCTAAGCTACTAGGAGTGGGTCATGGGTGGCACCATTCCATGTGGCGTCATAGGTGGCACCATTTTGGCGCCAAGCCATTAGGCCGGCTTGAAGAAATCAACTAAAGTTTTTCCTCAGCCCGAACCCCTCAACATGGGCCGGGGTGGGCTCATCCGTTGGATAATGAACATCTCTACCGTTGGTCCATGAAGAATTAAAATTTCTTCACTACACTTCCCCCTCTAGAACATCGGGACCTAAAATCGGGCCTCATCACTTTACATCTACATGGGCATGGCCCTTAGGAATGAATACCATGAATATGTTAAGCTTAGAAGTTATTGAGCCAAACCTTGCTCGAATTTGGTGTGCCAATAGAGTTATCTGTAAACTCCTTCAACCGTGGGTTTTGATCCTTGTTTGAGAAATTATTTATTAAGAGCTCGTTAGCTCATCGTGTATAGGAGCCTATTGTGAAAGTTGGGTGAAACTTTCAGGACTTTGTCTTTCCACCTCTCAAACTTTGAGAAACTTTTAAGATCTAAAATAGGGATGTGCACATGGGACCGGTGGTCCTAAATCCCGGATCAACCTACGCAAGGCTAGCTTGGCCCACCCAATTTAGTAGGACAAGCTAGAAAGCCGGTTCTTATTAGCCTAACACCACTCTTTGTGTATGATAATTTAAGCATTAAAAAAAACTTGGATGACTTTTGTGTTAATTCTCGTAAACTTAGGGTTTGGGACTATACCTATGGTTTGATTTGCTAAACTTTACGAATAACTCTAACGAGGCGCCTTGTTTGCGCAACTTCTCTCACCTTCAATAAAAATCGACCTCTTCATTATGCCACCAAATATGATAGTGTTTGACCCTAAGGTTACCTTGGTTATTATAGGGGGAGTGCTATCTTGTGAGCGGTAACACGTGAGCGGTGAGGAAGGAAAAATATTTGGTAATAGGCCCACTTGTATCCTATAACTGTGGTATTTTGGCACAATTGTAGGGTTAAAAAATAAGAAGGGTGGGGAGAATAAACAACAAAATTCTAGATTATGAGTAGTGAGAAATGAACATTGAGAAGTGAAACGACAATAGGTATATATATGTATCATATAGAAATTTTAATAGTTGTATTGCATCCCTTATGACATGATAATAATAATTATCATTGACATTCATAGTAAGATGAACTTGAAAAATAAAACACAAGATATTACAAGAAATACTTAATTTTATAATAAGTTGATAATACAATACAAACATAGAAAATGCAAGGAAGATAAAAGTGGACAGAAAACATGTGTAACTCCGAGATATAAATGATAATACCGTAGTACCATAGCAGGTTCGTCCTAAAATAATTCTAAAAATAAAAAACGTAAAAATTAGAAAATTCTGAAGACAAAAAACGAAAATAGAATAAATTAGTTTTTGAAATATTTTGCTATTTCTAAGCTATTTAGGGTCATTTTACTTATTTTTTGCTAAAAAACAAAAATTGAGAAATTCCGTTTTTGAGAGGCGAACCTTATTTTTTCAAAAAAATTAAATATTCGTTCGCCAGGTGGCGAACCTGCTATGGTGTTACGGTATATTAAAAAAAATGATCACAAAAATAACAACCTCGGTTATGGTACTTGAACAAGTGCTACCAAAGAACTAACCATCACTAGAACTTGTTGTGATGGATCTTGAACATGGATCGGCCTCTAAATCTATGAAATCCAAAACCCGCCGATCGTAATGTTTAATGTTTCTATGCATTGAAGGTGGGGAGGAGTGCTAAGAGGAGTGGAGAGGATAAACAACATGAAATCCAAATGTAATGAAAGAAATTAAACAAAAAATAAAGAATAGGTTGTACATGTATAGTACATGTTTCATAGCAAGATCAATATTGGGTTGCACATCCCAAACGCTGTATTTTTTTTACTTTCCCGCTTTTGAATTTACGATAAAATATTGAATTGAAAGTCACAAACTTCTAGGTTTGGATATACTTGGAAAAAGTAAGAACATCTGCTAGCAATTAAGAGGAGATTAAAGAATATTGTACAGCTCTTCAATAGTTTTCTTTTCCAAATATGGCCAATATCTAGATTTTGATAACCAATCATCAAGTGCAGAATCAGAGAAGGACGATTTCGGAAAATGCAATGCATCTTTGTCAAATCTATTGCCATTCTAAAGTTTGAGCCATCCGACTTTGACTTTTGTATCCACATTACTGACGGCAACACAATGAAGTTTCTCTTACACTATAAATATAATCCAAAAAAATTGGTCGTGTCAAAGTATACCAAGTTTCGACGGACTTATCTTCACATCGTTTATAAGTTTTTGGATCCAGTTGTTTTCTGAAGGAAGTCAAAGGCATGATGCTAATGCTTTGCATCTAATACAAAGTATGCACCAAATTGGTAGAAACGTGAGAATTCTCCGTAGACCTGAAAACTTATTGAATTGATCGGATGATATATTTTAATGAATAGAATATAAACTGCAATAAAATAAAATAAAACCAATGGTTAAGAGAATTATTTGTTAATATCGTGCATAGCAATCAGCAAACTTGGAATGTCGTTAGGCTGGGGCGCCAAAATGATAAAATTCACAAAGAAATAACGTTCATAATCTGCGGTGTGTACACGGTCAATGTAATTTTTTCAAGCAAAAAATTTGTGACTACCATCCTATATAAAAAAAATTTGTTCTTGTATAATATGAATGAAGGATCTGCATCCAATTGATATTCAAATACGGCATTGGCTTGAGCCCAATTTAGCTCCAAGATACATGAACCTCATCATACACAAATTGAAAATCTCCCTTAGAATTAGTGGATGATATGAAAAATATACGGTCACAATCACGATAAATGTTAAGAAAATCAGCCTCCAATTTCGTAATGTTACCCTTTAAGGCAGAATGTACAATAGGCATAGCAACTGTAAAACCAATTTTTTGGCTATCACCTAGCCGAAGTAGGCAAATTTCATTTTTTGATGAGATTCATCCGGCTATTAGCCACTAAAGACCATCCAGTGTGGAAAGAAAGGGCTATTGCCGTTGCAGAAGCGGTTAGACTCCTAACCGACTGACCCTCACCCTTGACGCCATGAGGAGGAGGCTGGCCATTGTCAAGATAGGCTATTTTCACTTTCAGAAATCAGGCATAGTCTCGTAATTGATAGCAATAGACTTTACAGAGCACCAACACTCAGTGATTGAGGTTGGTTGGCTAGTAGGCAGCCCCGGCAGAAAGCTAGCGGGTTTAGACATAGTTTTGGAGTGCCATGTGATGCGGGCTTCAGTAGATTTTGAACTTTGACATTGACAGTAAAGATTGTGATTTCAAGGCTATTATCTTAATGAATTTGGAGAGCAAATTTATGTTGTATGTGTATGAGCAATAATCATAAAATGGAATGTTGTCTTAGGGATGTGAGTACCTGATGGTTGAGTGTAAATCAGGCGAGTAGTCTGTGATGAAACGAGGATGAGAGGAAGTGAAGTTTGATATGTGAAAGAGGAATAGAGAGAGAGAGATCAGGCGATAGGCCAAGTGAGAAGACGTTTGGTTGAGAGATTAAAGATCACTGCTTATAGAGATTAGCATGGTCGAGTAGTTTGACGCAGTTATAATAACTGAGGGCAATGGGCGGGAGAATCTTGAACGGCCAGAAGGGCAAGTAGACTTGCAGAGGCTGTGAGAGCCTTAAGTTAGTATGAGGGAGTGAACCTCGGGGTATTGCCTGAGAGAGAGAAGAGAGAAAGATGTACAAACTTGAGAGGAAGAGGAAAAGACGAATTGCTTGAGAGGGGCGATCGCCTGTTTGGCAGCGAGATAAGGAAATTAGCCAGTTGAGAGGCCGAAGCTTAAGAGATGTTGAGAGGAATTAAATAAGGCAAGTAGTCTGAGGTGACACAGTAAGGGCTGAGTGGCTTGTGAGAAGCAAGGCCATTACCGAGAGAGATGAAGTGGCCATAGTCATGTTCAAAGGCTTAAGCCTGAGTGTTAAGAAAAGACATTACCTGGTGGCGATCATTGGGGTAGGGGTATAGCCTGGGTTGATTCATTGTATCTGAGATGAAAGAAGACAAGAAATCAGTGGCAGGTAGGCCATAGGCTGACATGACGTTACCAAGAAGGAGGAGACATTACCGTCTGAGAGTAAGATTATAACCCGTGCAAGTTATTAGTAAAACCAGCAGAATAAAGCCTTAACACAGGATATCGCCTAGCTTGTTATGCTTTGTTTTATGTATTAACGATGTGGATGTTTTTGAGATGAGTTGCCAGGTTTACCGAGAGGCGAAGATGATGGCTATCAGCTCTGCAGTATTTGCATGATGGTTGTAAGTTGATTAAAGGAAGGTTTAAAATGTTGAATTATTGCCAATGTGATTTATAATGAGCAAAGATTATGCGGTTACAAAAAGACATTACCCCGGACTTCGTCCAGATTATGAGCCATTGACCACTTGCCAAGCTTTTGAGCTTCACGACGGAAATAGGTCAAAGACATAGAGTGATAGAAAATTTCCCAAAGATAGGACAGAGTCACTCACGACGGAATCATCACAAATGAACCATTAAACAATGAGATAATTTCATATTGAAGAGAATAAATAATGGGAATTACTATAAAATGTTATTAAGAACCTTAATCCAATGTGACATTAACCCTTATAGACACTAGCTCAGTCTTCCCTGTGACCTAGTTCTCTGGATTGTTGTTTTTAAGTGATAGCAAAAAACTAACTACAGCAACCATGCGACATAAGGGCATACGTAAACGAGACTTGGATCTAGCATGGATTGAATAAATGGTGGTGGTTGAGTTCACCTTTCGTTCGTCTGTAAACTCCAATAGTTTTTCTTAATAGGTTTTATCATCATCATCATTGTCTTTATTGGAGTGAAAATCATTGAGGGGTTCATGTAATCATTTTTTGTCCTTATTCTTTAGATTTGATATAATGTCCTGATCATGATAAACTTATACAGATAGATGATCTTGAGTTGAATTTTTTGTGCAATCATCATCAGTGGAATTATTAATTATTTTTTTCGCATTTATCGTTTGGTCTTAAATGCAAATATTGAACCAAGTTTTAAGAATCATTTTAATAAAGTAAAATATTTGAAATTATACATTGCAAATGAAGACTTATAAATTGCAAAAGATGACATGCTTAAAGAAAGAGAAATCTGAGAAAAAAAAACCTAAAAGTAGAAAGACCAAAAGAAGATTAAGAAACGTAGCACCAATAGCAAAAAAGTACCAGCAACAACAAATGAGCAGCACGAGCAGCAGTACCATCATCAGCAGAAGAACAACATCAACAACAACAAACGATTAATAACAACACCAGTAGCATTTAACATTAACAAATGAACGATAAAAATATCAGCAAAAGAGCAGCACCAACAACAACAAAAAGAGCAGCACTACAATACCACTAGGAAAGAAGTTGTACAATTAGGGTGGCGGATCGACCTAAAGAACTAGGGCAGACCTTGTGCGTTAATGCATAGGGCCTATGTGCCTAGCTGGAGGTCTTTCAAAGTTGCACGCATAGAACATGTGTGCTAACACACATGGTCCATGCGATCGGCTACATACGCTCAAAAGTTGTCAGCGCAGACCATGTGCGTTAACGCACATCGTCTGCACTGGCAACTTTGACACACAAAAAAACCAAATTTTTT
Source organism: Polytrichum formosum (assembly GCA_964035585.1). Lineage (NCBI taxonomy): Eukaryota > Viridiplantae > Streptophyta > Polytrichopsida > Polytrichales > Polytrichaceae > Polytrichum > Polytrichum formosum. The sequence continues at coordinate 9,660,843 of OZ037936.1, read as the reverse complement.
TTAAAGTTTTTTTTTAAATCTCGAAAAAATCTTTACAAATATTTTTTTAAATAAAAAAAAACCAAAAATCTTTGGCATAGGTAGACCGTGTGCGTTAATATTACAGCGTCCACATCGTCATTTCTAATTATGTGGACCCTGTGCGTCAACGCACATGATCTGCGCTAACTACTTTCAAGTGTATGTAGCCGCTCGTATGGACCATGTGCGTTAATGCACAGGGTTTGCGTTGACAACTTTGGAGGCTATGTAGCCGCTCGCATGGACCCTGTGCGTTAGCGCACATGGTCTGCGCTGGCAACTTTCGAGCATAGGTAGCCGCTCGTATGGACCCTGTGCGTTAACGCACAGGATTTGCGCTGGCAACTTTGGAGGGTATGTAGCCGCTCGCATGGATCCTATGCGTTAGCGCACATGGTCAACATTGGCAACTTTCGAGCATATGTAACCACTTGCATGGACTCTGTGTATCAACGCACAAGGTTTGTGCTAGTAACTTTCAAGCGTATATAGTCGTTTGCATGTACCTTGTACGTTAACGCACATAGTTCTTCTTCCTAACTTTCAAGCTCCCTTATTCATTGTCACATACCCTGTGTTTTACACACATGGTTATTCTTTCTAACTTATAGCCTTTCTAAGTCACTACCACATACCCTGTACGTTGACGCACATGGTTCTCGCTCTTAATTTTCAAAAACGGAAAGTCGCCGCCACATATTATGTGCGTCAACGTACAACGTTCTCCTTCCTAACTTTCAAGATCACTTACTCGCCCGTACGTACCGTGTACGTCAACGTACATGGTTATCCTTCCTAATTTTGAAGGTCTCTTATTCGTCGCACATGGTTCTCCCTTTTAATTTTCAAGCTCTCTTATTCACCCCACGTACCATGTGTGTCAACGCACGTGGTTTAGTTGACTAACATTTTCATCATTAAAAACCACTCGATAAAATTTATTCAAATATAAATGTCATATTCTAGCCCATCTCCATTCAATGCACTATCAAATTATATGAAGATTAAGATGACTTATCTTTTTGTTTGTTATATTTTTCTAATTCATCTTCATGTCCGACTCCGATATACAATAGTCTACACGTTCTTACTCTTTGCACCTTCATCACCTTCAATCGCCATTGTTGTTATTATATCAAAATTCAGTGTCTTCACAATCTCTTCCATTTTACTCATCAATTTTTTTTTGTATTTTTTTTTCGTACACTCAACATGAATATCTTTTTCTCAGACGTAAAATACAAAGTTTTCCTATAACTTCTCTTCGGCCTTACGGGTGTTCTTTCTACATCCTCTACCATTCATCTTCATCTATAGGCTTGACTATCGTTGATGTCTTGATGCTCACAAAATCAAGAAAAAAATTTAAGTTAGATCTCGCATTCATTGATTTTAATAATATAGATGTTCGTGATGTCAAGTGCTTACCATCTTCTTTTAATGATGACGTTTTGTTTTTTCTTGCCCCGTGTGACACATAGAGGTTTAAGTACATATGACCGCTCAATGGACGACATGGACAAGATGTACGACGGTCACCTTTGGTGCACCATCAAAATCACGAATATCCAAAATAATGTTGAACTGTCTTTCCGGCGCTCTACTTGTACAAAACATCTCTAATGTCATAATAACTGCTGTGATTACATGCATCACAATGGAGGTCTGCGCAACAACACCAAATGGGCCGGTTCAATTCTTCTCCTATTTGATATTGGTAATATTGCCCCTACTAGGTCTACTATTGAATGTAAGGTATGACATTACACATATGTGTATTGCTTTGTATCATGCTCAAAAAATATACATTTACTCCACATCTATTGGGATGTCCAGGGTTTGCATTAATTTTGGTGTACATGATCACCCTGTGGGCAATGACATATGTAGTGAATTATTGGACATGGCATACCAGTGCGTTGCAAATGAAGTATTGAAAACCCCTACAACTACAAAATTCATAGTCATAGCAGCGAGCAAACAATTCCTAGCCGATTATCTTCTTAAATCTTCCACAAGTGATGACAACTATCACTTGGCTGGCTCGTCTTTAGAGGTGGTCATGGATAAATTTAGCACTCTTACGTCCCCAAATTATTTTAACTTTGTATTTGGATCAAAATATTTTTGCATAGTAGAATATGAATTGTGAATAGTATTATGGCACTCAAAGATCATTTTGTTTTCAAGTTCGTCCATGGTAGTCAATTTCCAGGGCAATTAAAGAATAAAATATTTATTTTCAAGATGTCTGTAGACCTTCCAGGTAGTGAAATGGAGCTTATGAAAAAAATACAAGTCGGGGGAACATGGATAATTCTTGGATTATATTTGACCATGTCAAAAGTTTGAAGGACTAGACGATAATGACTTGCTATATGTACAACAGTCAATATTGTAATGTGTTGACCATTGCATGTTGTGACATGCAATATGAAGATGGTGCAACACAAACTCTCTTTTGGAAAAAATTGAATGTTGTTATGGCCGAGAATGGTGTACCAAATATAAACTTCAAAGGGTTCATAGCTGACAGTGCTCAAGCTAATTAGAAGGCGGTGAGGATGATTTATGGGGATGGTGACCCACGTCTATCTATGGTTGCAAGTGAGCATACATGTCTTTTTCATTGGATTTCACCAAAATGTCCTCTCATATATTGGGAAAGAAAAAGAAATGGATGTATTGCAAACATCTTTATTATATGTTTAGATTTTTATGCAAGGTGAATTGCGAAAGTGACAAGTTTATTCATACACTTTGTGAGCCACTCAAACCCCGCACGGTTTGAGTTAAAGCTCACTGCCTACAAAAACAAGAAAGTTAGTTAGTAAGAATAGTCAATATATAAGTCGCCACTTGATTTTGAGACATCCACCTGTGGATGCGAGTTGTCTAAGAGACTGGTATTAGGTCTGGACCAACCTGGGTTCGAATCCGGTTGGTTACATTGACCGGTATTATTCCAAGTTGAGCTAGTGTTAAAGCAAAAATAATTTATAGGCGGATACAAAAAAAAAGTTACTACGCGCGTGTGCATAGAACCTTCTCAATTATATTATCTTTTGGAAGCATTTTATGATTACCCGCGTAAATTAACCAAACCGCTCGTGGTTGGATTAAGGTTCGCGGTCTAAGTAGAAAGGAAATTAGTTGTTAGTAATTAGATTAAGGTCAACTAGTTAGTATGAAGAAATTAGGACAAAGGATAGTGTAGAACAACGTAGAACAACATCGAATGGATGAAGAACAGTGCATAAACATCGTTGAATGGATGAAGAACAGTGTAGGATAGCATCGAATGGCTGAAGAACAACGTAGGCAAGTGTTCTATTAAGCCGCATATATAAGAATGTCAATAAATGACATGTATTGGTTTGGATTATTAGAATAAAAACCATCAATAGACCGAAAGTATTCAAAATGATCCACAGTAATACGCCTCCTTCATTCTTGCTTCATTTAAAATATTTTTAATTTATAATTGAAAATATGCAATTAATGTAGTATTAAATTTAGTTTATGGATCCTAAACTCGTGCAGCTATACTAAATTTGGATTCATTACTCATGTGTTACCGCTCAATGCTCATCGCTCATAAGATAGCTTCCCTTGTTATTATAGTGCCCATCCCAAGAGGGGTTAGTAGTTATGCACCACTGATATTATGCCAAGTGGACATAATACCAAGGGTGAGTTGAACGGGCATTTCAATCACGTTGATCCCACTAAGATTAACGTTTCTTCTCTTCTTTCTCTCTATGTTTGACCCTAATACACAAATTGGATTGGTGGCCTACCCTTTTGGTTTGATGATGCATTTTTTAGTTTTTTTTAATAAAAGAATAAAGAAAAAATACAACACATTTAGCCAAAATTTCTTTTGCTGCACTAGACAACATTTTTTATATATTTTTGTGACCAAATCAAAGCTACTTGATTACTTTATATTTGACAGAATGCTACAATCTTGAGTTTGTATTAAAAAAACACATTTCCAAATTTTCATCCCCCGTATTTAACATGAACAAAAATGTTATTTGTCCCCACTTTGAGCAATTCCAAAATTTTGAGTTGCCCTCAACACTTTTGAGGGCACCCTGTGAATTTTTTTGATTTAGACCCTAGGCATGCTAAGATGCATAGCATGGCGTATTTGGTATTTCCAAATAGTATTTAGGATGTTTTGCCAAACAAATACTTCACCAGCCAAGGTCAACTTGGGGCCCAAAATGTTTGACGTGGAATCCTCTTAATAATATCATTGATAATGGAAAGGATATCGCCACTGTGGGAATCTCATGTTAAATGTAGGGGTGTTTGGCATTAAAGCATGGGACACATCACATATTGGGTTTAGTGCATTTAACATATTATATAAAAATAGAACCTCATGAAATTTTCGTTGAAGTTTATTAACATATAAATTTGAGATAATTCATACATGCTACATGTTTGGTGAATTAGTAGAACATCTAACATAAGATGGGGGATGAAGTGTAAGGTTTAAGAGACCGACCCCTTTTTGTAAGCGGTTTAAGAGGTCGACCCCTTAGTTGATGTAAGAGTTTCCTCAACGATGGCGACATCCTTGCTTTCTTATTAAACTACTTAATACGTTCTTCTAATCTTCACTTTCTCTATATTTTGGCAACCGAAATATAAGATTTGGAGTTTAAATTTAAATTTAGACATTTTGTATTACATTTTTGAAGGGTAAAAAGTTATAATCACCCCCGAATCTTGGTCATTTAAGTTGCAACCCTCCTACATGCTATATGTGACAAATACTTCGGCATTATAAGGATATTTGGGTTATGGAAGATGAGATAAGGGATGAGTTAGAGTGAGTTTGTAGCTTATGGACCTAGACACCTTATAAATGGAGAAATATGTAGAATATAAGCCACACATTGGATCTTTGCTCGTAAATCAATATAAAAGGGGTTTCTAAAATCCTCTGACATTTAAAATCATGCAAGGTTCTTTAAAGAACACAATTGTATGATATAGTCAAAACTTAATTCAAATATTATGATCCATAAAATAATTGAATGTAAGTTTAAAAAGTCTTCAAGTTTTCTTCACATATTATATGCCATGTCATTGGAGTTAGTTTTTATTGATTACATAGTTTGAACAGTCTTGTACAAGAATTTGTGTGAAATACATCATTTAAAAATGATCATTCAACCAACTCAACATATATTACTCTCACTTCAGAAAAATATAGGTGACTTCTAGATTTTTATAAGGTTTTGAAAATTTTGACCGACTTGATGTTGTATACTTTGACAACAACAAGTGAATAACAAAACTACTTGCTTCCATTAAAAATATGCTTTTTGTTTCCCAAATGTGCATATATTTCATAGTTTCATAATAATTTATGTTTAAATAATTTATGCCTTTGATGATAACCATTGTATCAATTTTCCAACAAGTATTTAAAATAATATACTTAATCATATTCATACCAACTCATTAATGATTAAGATAAACAATTTCATTATGAGTCTAGACTTCATGCAACCCAAAAATATTCAACATGCTTTAATTGATATTAAAATCAATTAACTTTTCCAACTTGCATGCTACAATATTATGTGCACAATAAGATTTAAAGATAATGTTATGAAATAAAAATAACCATAAAATTTATGACCACAAATTTATAATACTTATATTATTAATATAATTAAAATTTATATGAATATTTTGATGTTTTTCAAATGTATCAAAAAACACCATTTGAAAACATTATCATGACGAATGACATAATGAATTATTACATAACCAATGAGGCACAAATAAATACACATTGCTTGCGAGCATTGTATACAACATATTTTCAAAAACCATTTATAATTTTTTGAAGAACAAAAAAACTCCCATAAACTTCAAAAGCTTCATTGGCTTTAATAATCTGTTAAAAAATCAAGTAATTTTTTAAAAAATGAACATAACATAGGTGCACCTGTTATGAATTTTTAAAATTAAAAAACCACTTAATTTACATCATATCAACTCAGGGTTTTTAAATCTAAATATAATTTTTAAGAATTATGAAGTGTTTATAAATAAATTATTTTGTTGATATAAAGTAAGAATAGATGGTTAATGACTAAATTAATGTTGAATATAATTGAATGCTAATACCAAAATAAAAATATATATGAGGAAAAATATATGTCTATTTATTTAATAAAATACATCAATATATTCAAAATATTATAATACATGAAATATAAAAGACATTTTTTGTGCATCTTAAAATTTAAATTATGGAATATCATAATATATTTTATAGATTATCAAAATATATATTATAAAATCCAAAAATATTTGATTAACCAATTGTATAACCTTAAATGTACACCGATAAAATTTAATAAATAATATTTTGGATGAATTTTGATATATTAATGTACATACAACTTTCATCAATATATTATTGTATGTGAGTGTTCTTGAGTTTTTTCAAGAAGTGAAGTTTGCAACATGGTTGATTTAAAGGTTGTATTTTTGATGCATTGATGCATGTCAAAGTCTCAACAATAATACTACATTAGATGAAACCAAATCATTGCATCATTTATATATTTATAGTAATTTCAATGTATTAATCCATATCAAAATCTCTTCGATATAGTATTATACTATAATCTCCTTGATTGTCTATATCATTCGATACATATTAAATTGCAATGTAATTGGTTGAAATGTTGATGCATTAATACAAATCAAAGTCTCATCAATAATATTACACCAAAAAAACCAAGTCATTACATCATTTGTATATTTATAGTAGTTTCAATGTATTATTTCGTAGAAAAATCTCCTCAATATAGCATTATACTATAATCTTCTTGATTGTTTATATCATTGGTTACATATTTAATTGCAACATAATTGGCTGAAATACTGATGCATTAATGCATATCAAAATCTCATCAATGATATTACACTAGGAAAAAACCAAGTCATTACACCATTTGAATATTTATAAAAGATTCCCCATGTTAATTTGTAGCAAAATCTCCCCAATATAGCATTATAATATAATCTCTTTAATCTTATATCATTGGTTACATATTTAATTGCAACGTAATTGACTCAAATACAATCATTATTATAGCGCATTGGAGATTTAATATTGATGGCATGTTTCAAATACATTAAAGCCAACTTGTTGGCCCAACTTACATTTATTATCGTTGTTAAAAACTAAAAAAAACTATTGAGAATTTATGCGTAGCAAAAAGAATTATGACCCATCATGATCCAAAAAACATGCAAATGTGCATTTTATATCTTTGTTGGAATTTTGAAGCATTCATCTATATCAAGATCTCATCAACTTAGCATTATAAAATTTAAGAATATGGTGAGGACATAAAAAATGGTGCGATCTCACTCCCGGATAGGAAGACTTAAAAATGATTACTCAATATGCCGATGATACCTCTCTAACCGTGAAAAGCAACTTTATTTCAATATAACAAACTATGTGCAATTGTACATTTTTTAATCACTAATGCAATAAAATATTTTTTAATCAATGGAACATTAAATATTACATTGAAAAAATTGAGCATAAAACTTTGAACTTGTATTTTGTATAATTATATATATATATATAATTTGTATGATTATCCATATTAAATATATTATTCATATTATTCATATATCATTTGTTCTAAATTTATATGAATGACACCTAAAACTAATTGAGGCAATTTGAAAAATTTGCATTGATATCAAATTGTGTATGCATAATGTACATTTGGTTGTTTAAAAATCTAGTAGAATTTTGTGAGGTTCAAGAAGATAATTAATATTGCAATGTCAATTGTGATAGTTGTTGAATAAATGTTTTGTTAATTTGTAATCATCTATAATGTCTTGTTTATGTTTTATATGTCTTTATAAAGATTTTAAATTTTACTAATTAAAATTTTATAATATTCATATGTCTTTATCATTACAAACGTAATACAATTTAATGTCAATAAGCTAAAATCACTTATGTATATTTTTGCATCTCAAACTTACATATAATTAATTATTGTGAAACCTTATTACATTATGATCCAATCAATTAGGAGATAAAGGAAGATATTTTTATAGAGACTACAATCACATAAGGTTATTATTGGGAATCCACATCTCAATATTTGTAAAGAAGACAATAAAATGTGGTTATAGAAATGGCCAAAAAAATTGCTTGACGTTGTTGCCAGGGGTTGAACATGGGTCACCTGCATGACAAGTGGGAATACTTACCACTATACTAATTGATTCATTGAATAACTTACTAGTTGTGGTGGCTTTGAAATGATCATACACCTTGTAGCTAGACTAAAATAGAAATTGCAATGTATTCTCAATGCTCATTGTACTCAGATTGCCTTCAATCTAACTCATAATTCATATGTATGACAATGTACTAATCATCTTGATTGAACATAAGGTGATCATAACACATTGGTCTTACCTTCAAAAAGGTAAGTGCACTATGCAACTTCTAAATCGTAGAGATGTGCTTAGTTTGGTCGTGTTCTGATGGTGGGTAGAGGATTGGTTATGTTGATATCATTAGCTAGTATATTTCCCACAATATCTAGATGTCTATTGAGCTCTTGAATTTGGTTCTTCGAGCGTGGCTTTTTGAAGCAAAATTGGGTTAAGAGCAAAAGGAGAACTAGATTCAACCTTGACACACTAGATGCTTTAACGAGGGTTAGTCTAAATGGGTTTGGAGTTGAATTCATGGATTGGAATGGCATTTTTGAATCTTGGAGAACCGCCACAAGAACCAACGAGCGTAAGGCATTGTCACTACAAGAAGTGGAGTTAGATGGTTGATTCTTAATTCTTCACATTGGACTGGAAACATGTACCATATAATTAATGCACAAGTTTAATATAATTTTTGTATTTCATTTCTATATTCTTGGATTGACGTCTTGGATTTGAACCAACCCTTCAACTAAAGGGCTAAATTTTGAGAGCCCTTCAAAATGAAACTCATATGAGGGCTTCAGTCTTGAACATTGATTTAAGGGTTAACACCGAATAGTAACACACACTACTTGAAATAATCAATGCAGTCATTTGTACCTTGTACCCCTAACAAGGCTACTACGTACTCATCATAGCATAGCGAGTCCCATGAAACAGTAAATACTACTTGTACCTTGAGCAATGTAATAGAGGCAACAAAAGCAATGGATTTATTATATATATATATACAGGTGTCTTAAAGTATACTTTCAATATTGAGGTTAGTTTTCGATTGCCAAACTCCTTGGATCCAACTTTTTTGCTCTTGACCAATGGGATGAAATGAAATTGATTTTGAAGTCTAGGGAGCCAAAAGGTTGATGGGATCACTATATTGATTATCTCATATAGTGTATGTGGTACTAATTCTTGAAACACACACTATTTTGTCAAATCTAACAATTAGTGAGGGCTAATATTTTCATTGAGTGGTACTAAATTCATGTATCCATGCTCATTTACCATATATTCAAGACAATTGGTGTGTGCTCTAAGGTGTTTGCAGAGTGCCTAATTTGTTTTGGTGAGCTCGAAGAGGTTTTTTTTTCCCTTCTTTCAATTGGCATCACTCATTGAGGCATCTCCTAACACTAAAAAACTAAAGAGAGCTTGCTTCGAGAGTTTCTAGCACTTTGACAATTTGGGTTCTCGAAACCCTAGATCTTTTGGCAGCATTGATTTCATAGCTTAAGTAAATATAGTATCACCTTCTCTAATTTCCCACGCTCACTATTAGCCCACCCTCGCTAAATGGGATAATAATGTAGATTTTGGATTTTCTTTAGTCTTTGACCCTAGTGTAAACTCACCCTCAGCACAATGCAAGTATGAATAAAATCAATTGCCTAACCAAAAATTAAAAGGACACGTTAAACGTTAAGATAGAAATGAAAAGGATTGCAATTTTTTTTGGTAATTTTATTCCTTAAATTGAAATTACTGTAAATTTTTGAAGCCAAAGTTGGGCCGAACATATTACCAATATCTAGTGTCTACCATAACCGCTCATTTAAGCCGCTCATTCCTCCTCACATAGCACTCAAAACTAGGACATGTGTCATGCCACTATCAGTTTAGGCTTGATTGAAATTGAGTCTTAGACTGTTCAAAATTACGATATTCTATAGATTGTTGATGGGGTTTTGATAAAAAATTGACACCTCTTCTATAAAGTCTACATGGTTTCCTACATGGCATCAAATGGATCGTGTTTCATTGTCACTTATAGAAGAGGCATCTATTCCTGATTAGGACCCCATCAACAATCTACAATGTACTGGAATTATGATAAGGTTGGGACTAGATTTTGATCATGCTGGAAAAATAATGCCATGACACATGTCATGGGTTTGAGTTCTAAAATGAGGAGGAATGAGCAGTTAAAATGAACGGTTATGGCATACTCTAGACACTGGTAATATGTTTGGGCCAACTTTTGTCTTCAAAATTCACAGTAATTTCAATTTCAAGAATAAAATTATTAAAAAATTGCAGTCCTCTTAATTTCTACCTTCCTACATGGGAAAAATTTGTACCACCTTATACTTCTCCATATTTGGTGCAAAATCTCTTAAGTGATTAGTTATGGGTGCCTCAACTCTAGATTATTTTCAAATACCAACTCTTGGAGGTAGGCTTAACACAAAATTGGGAGACCATGGCACTTTGAAGTCTCACAACTGTTGAGTTATTATATTTTATCATGTGTGAGGGCCCTGTATAAATAGAAATTCATTGAAATAGCATTTGGTAGAGGGCCTGATCACATATGACTTCACACTACACGTGAGGGCTCATGATCACACTATAGTCGAGGCACGTGTTCTTGATCAGGACCCCAACGGGAACCTATAGGGTGTCATAATTTCAATCAGGCTAGGACTGGATTTCGATAAGGCCGGAACCAATATTGTCATGAGACATGTCCCTAGTTTCGGCATTAAAATGAGGAGAAATGAATGGTTAACATGAGCGGTTATGACATACTCTAGATATTAGTAATGTTTTCAAACCAACTTTTAGCTTCAAAAATGCACAATAATTTCAATTTAAGGAATATATTTACTAACAAATTTACAATCATCTTGATTTCTATCTTCCTACATAGGAAAAAATTGCACCACCTTATACTTCTCCAGTTCTGGCGCAAAATCTCTTAAGTGATCAGTTATGGGCGCCTCTACTCTACATAAATTTGGAAGTGTCTTTGGGACGGCCTTTGGACACTTCTTTTGGGCTGTCACAATTCCATGGTCACAGCTCTTTGCTCGTGTGTGAAGTGGCCCTCATTTTCAGAAACCCTAAAACAGGGCCCACGTTTCTGGAGAATTCCTGAAGCTTCCAAACCCAAGATTGTTCTTGCCTACTGGAGTCCTGTGTTGTCTCTGGATTGTTAGCAAGGCGGAGCTCTCAGAGATCATTGTAATCATCAAGACGCTGAACCCCCATTACTGATCGCATTGTTAAATGTGCGATCTGTCTCATTCGATGTTGCTTGGCAATGACAGTAAGGTCACATCAGAAGAGGTGTCAAAGAAAAGCGATCACAGTTCTGACATAGCTTCAAAGCTTCTACAAGGTTGGACGCTGCTGGGACAATGTTGCCCTGTGTGTATCACCCCACTTGTACGCAATCGGTAAGCTTCAGTTTGATTTGTGTATCCCAATGGTCTTTTCCTTGGTCTAGCTATCTTTTTTAACAAAGCGCTAACTCTGTTTCTATTCCTGGCTTCTTTGTATGTTTATTTTGTGTATCCAATTGCCAAGCGCCGTGACCATGAAATTATTGTGAGGGCCCTTGATTCATCAGAAGGCCCGTACCATGGGAAATTCAAATTGAATTTTGTGAGATCACAGGCCTTCAAGTGTAGTGTAAAGACATACTCAACCGGGGCTTCTCAACCAAATGCTAAATCATACCCATCCTACTCATATGGGCCCTTTCACACAATAAGTTATGATAAATCAAGGGTCGTAGTATTTTGAATTGAATTGGTCTCCTCGTTTTGACTTAGATGGTTTGATGCAAAATGTGGTAAACTATGAAACATTATCCACTGCATGTCATGTAGGGCTCCATGTGGGTTAGTTCATCCATTCAAACTTCCTTGGTCCTGTAGGCCCTCAAGCTCCTCAAGCTCTAGTGTAAAGTGATGTGGGACAGTCTTGGCATTTTCCACCAATGAGAGATTCTAGATTTCAAAAGTAATGGGTTTCCCTAAAGCTCTAGGTGCAAAGTGCCCGTAATTTTCTAGCCCCTAAAAGAAATGCACTGCAAATATTCTTCCTTGTTGTGCAAGCAGAAACAAATGTAATATGTGTCATATTTTGAAGTGTCATGTTCTCATGGTTTTGTTGTAGACGCTGGATGCAAAATCCGGTAGACCATGTCACATTATTTAATTGCATGCCATGTAGGACTCCATGTAGGCTTGTTCATCCATTCAAACTTCCTTGGTCCCTTAGGCCTTCAAGCTCTAGGGTAAAGTGAAGGGGTTTGGTCACGGCATTTTCCACCAATTGTGAGAGATTGGTCACAGGCCCTCAAGCTCCAGTGTGAAGTGCCTCTAATTGTCTCCTCCCTAAAAGAAATGCATTGCAAATGTTCGTCCTTGTTGTGCAGGCAGAAACAGATGTACTGTGTGTCATGCTCACAATGGGTACTCACTGAGGAACAGTTGGCTGAGAAACTTCAAGCACAGCATGTCAAGGATGCGGAGGCAACAACTATTGACTCATCAGCCCCATCAACCGCTCAACCCTCAATGCCTACTGCTACCTCTAATGGTATGCAATTTCATCAGACTCATCCACTGAGTGGGAAGGGAGACAGAGGGAGTCGTGTGAGAATTGCAAGCCTTCGTGACGCTGCCGAGAACATTGATGAGAGGAGCCCCAAGCGCCTAGCTTCCATAGAGTTATTATTTTCCGGTCAGAGGCCATCTCCTGGTTTTTAGAAAGCAAAGGAAAGATTGATGGCTTACTGCTGTTTTTTCTTAATGGGTATTAGAGTTATACCCTAATTCAACATGAGTTTTGGTCGGGAGTTGGTTGTTTTGCATACAACACCTTCCATGCTTGGCATGTTTCTGGTGCATGCTTAAAGGTAGTGTGGAGGTTTGACGTTTGAACAAAGGACATTCTACATTAGTTCATTGAGGGTCAAACTCATTTGGCTTGTCAAAAGGTGCTAAAATGAGTTTGGCCCTCAATGAACTGAAATAAGTTGCTCTTCATTCAAATTCAAACAATACATCCGAGCATGCGCCACAAGTGGAAAGAAATTATTAATATTGTATGCAAAACAACGAATGGAAATTTATAGGGTACCAACTCCTGACAAAAAGTCATGTTTGAATTAAAGGATAACTCTATTTTCTCATGGTCAATTCCTCATCTCCATATTGGGAAAATTTAGATTTATTGAGATTCTTGTTGACCCATAAATTGATCTATGATGCTGCAAAGTGGCAGCCTCTTGAATTCAATGCCGTAGCTTAGTATGAACGCTTGAAAAGTATTCTCAGGTTACATTTGCTTGTAGGCATTGCGTTTTTGGTTATTTTTTGGACATGACAGGTGTCTTTTAGGTCAGGTGCATGATTTCATTTAATCGTCGATGTCTTCAGCAAGTTTTATGTTATGTCATCTTTTGTTCTAGGAGAAAAGTTCTAGCTAGTAGACCTTTTCTAACACCTACAATTTTGAAGGAGGGTTGGCTCTTGGGATGTGAGAAGGATAGAGGGATATGATTGGCAAATGATGAGGAAGTCTCAAATTTCGAATCAGGCTCCCTATTTGCTGAAACTAGGTACCGAAAGATCTGTCTCAAGTTTGCAGTTGGTTCTCTAACCTTGAGCATATTCCTGAACAGTAAGGTTTTTGAGTGGTCGCAGGGACTGAAACTTCCTTCAGAAATCAAGCTGCGACTACAACAGTACCCCATGCTGGAGCAACAGAGAAGTCCACACCAGAGCAGGTAGTACTTTTTGCATTGCTAGCAAATCCAAATAGCTTTATAGCATTTTCTTAAGATTTTGTATTTCTTATTCTAGACTCACAACATCAATCACCTTATAACTTACATTGAGGGATGACTTGCACACCAGGTGACCATGCCTTCCAATTCTAGTGCGGTGCTATCAAGGACATCATCTACTCTCTTCCAAAAATTAGAGGTGAAAATTATACTTAAGAAGCCATGTGTTGTACTTCGTTGGTGTAATATGTACTGCTGTCTGCTTTAAAAATTATTATCCTTATCCTTCTGTTATCCTGTTGGTTGTATCTGTATTGCACACAATATCCTTGCCAATGTGAATAGGAGATATATTCTTTCTTGACAGGTACCTATTGCTAAAGTTCACTGAATGTCCACTTGTTTGTTGGTTTTCTCCCATTATGTAGTCACTTATACATGCTTGTGGCCTGTAGGAACTTCAATGTGCTGTTGCTGCATGTACGAACTTTGACAAGTTAAATCAGGTATATTCCAATTCTTGACCCTTGGGTTACCATTTTAAATATGTTCACAAGGTTCCATACTTGTAGTCGAACCTATTACATCCATTACCCCATGCTTGTGTTTCGAAGTCTACAGTTCTTACGCAGGTTACATCAGGTTCTGTGAAAGTGCTATGGGTCTGCACCCTCACCTTAGGGTCGGCTTCTAAAATGACTGTCCTGTGTATATTGCAGCTACTTGTTACAACTAAGGAATGCTTGGATGCTATCAAAAAGGTTCAGGATCTTATTGCTGCTCAACCGCATTAGCATTTGACAGATTGTCATGTACAACGAGGATGATTGTGCTCAAGTGGATCAGATATAGCTTTTTTGATTTCAAGTAAGCTTCCAACTGGAGTTTGCAATGACTTAGAGCTCTATGAGGCTTTTAACTTCATGTTGATACACATGTATATGGGTTATTGGAGGTAGTAACAAAGTATGGGTTTAGTCAGTGATGTTGTAGGGAGAAAATGTAGAAGATCAGTAGAAAGATGGGAGGAAGCTGTCTCTCCCAAATCCTCACAATTTTTCCATCATTCTTCACCTGCAACAAAGCCAAGCTCGTCTTGCAGCTTCTTTTTGTTTTGGCAGGATCCATTTAGCGGGACAGAGATAACACCAAATCGATACATCAACTTTATGGAATTTCTCGTGAGCACATCTAATTTATGCAATTTGTGAGTAAATAGGCAGGAGATGTTTATTTTTGCCTTGGACTTCCTCAACTGAAGAGTTGTTGTCATTAAAATCCAGTTGTCCTATTGCGTTTGTTGAACATGTACATGGAAGCATAACAATTGAGACTCCACTATTTAATTGCAGATAATGTGCATCACAGTAAGCTGGAGAAAGAGAAAATTAACATAAGGGTGGGTTTACATTAGGGTTTAGGTCCAAGAAACTTCAGGTCCAAAACACCCCTTAAGATTGGATCTTGCTTACAGACTCAAGATTGGATCCAACTTTAAATTTTGATAGAAAACAATCTTCAATTTAGAAAAGAATCATCAATTTCTAGTTTCTAAACAATCTTCAGACACTCAAGTATTTTCTTGAATGGGGATCGCCAAGATTTGCACCATGGGAAAGCGATACCACATTAACACCATTTCATTTTTGCATAATTTGGACCTTGACCCAGTGTGAACTTCACTTTGATAATGAATAAGATATTCATATGAGCTCTGAAAGTTATGAGGAAAATAACACAATTTGGCATTGGTCATCATCTTGCACTCATTGCATGTTTTGCATCCTATGAGAAGTGGGTGCAAAGCTAAAAAGTGTTAATTTAGGACCCGTTTACCTTACGTCTTGGTTTGGCCCTCTTTCATCCAAGTTCCAACACATGTGCATTTCTTCAACTTTTCCAGACCTTTTATAGGCACTAACAACTTGTAGTTTTTGACTAGGCAAAACGTCTGCCTAGTCGACTGTCGATAGTTGATCTTGTGAGAAATAAGTGACTAGGCAGACTGTCTACAGTTGCCATCTGAGAAATAAGTGCCTAGTTTGCCTAGTCAACGCCTAGGCAAAGTGCCTATCTAGGCTAGTAGACAACACATGTTCAGAATATGAATATTGATTTGTACCTGTACCAGTACACTAAATATGATATTTAGTGTTTGATTTTATTTAGTGTTGTTACCACCCTATCATGCTCAACACTAATTTTCAGATGAAGATATCTATCGCGAGTAGACTAGTTAATCAATAAAACACACAATTGGTAGTTTGGCTAGTTAAAGTTTTTGACTAGGCAAAACGTCTGCCTAGTCAACTGTCGGGAGTTGACCTTGTGAGAAATAAATGACTAGGCAGATTGTCTACAATTGCCATCTGAGAAATAAAGTGACTAGGCAGATTGTCTGTAGTTGCTATATGAAAAATAAGTGCCTAGTTTGACTAGGCGGGCGTCTATAAAAGGTCTGAACTTTTCTTTACTTTGCTGCTTACATGGTTTTACTGCAGGAAACCAGTGTGTGTTTCCAAGGCGTCCATGGACCCAATTCAGATTTTGTCAGCACAAGTAATTCAGTTTTTGTCCATTGACCCATTAGTACACTGATTATCCCAATTAGTGCGTGTGGTACTAATTCCTGAAACACGTACTATTCTGCCAAGTCTCAAAATTAATAGGGGTTGAATTGTTTACCGAGTGATGTGAAAGTCATGAATACATGCGCATTCACACATTCATTTCAAGAATATCAGTGCGTGTTCTAAGGTGCTTGTACAATGATAATTTTTTTAATGTGCAAACGTACGTGTCAGTGAATAATGCCATGATGAGTAGTGTTAATACTTTCAATGAATAGTGTTGTTATGAATAGTAATACTAGTGAATACTGCTAGGATGAACAATGCTCCCTAGATCTTTTGGTGGCATAGCGTAAAAAAAATTACTTTCGCCTTCACTAATTTCCCCACATGCAGTATTAGCCCTCCCTCACTAATTTAGATAATTGGTGTAGTCATGAGCTCATAAATTACCAGGCAATTGCTACAATGACCTGAGAACTGTCAAAGTTCCAAGAATGCAGAAAAGAGTTTGCAGTGCCTTGACAATGATACTACGTTAAATACTTTCCACTGGTCAAATTTTGTCCTCTCTGAAAGGTTGATAATTTCATATAATTGTAGCAGTTATGACGTTATTGGGTTTTGCTTTTCATAAATCAAATCAACTTTATGTATATATTGCATCCCTCTATAATCAAGAATCACAGTTACTATAGTTAGAGGCACCTATTCCCGATCAAGACCCCATTGGCAATCTAGAGGGTACCGGAATTTTGATCAAGTTGGGATTGAATTTTGATTGGAACGGAACCAATAGTGCCATGACACATGTCCTAGTTTTGAGTGCGAAAGTGAGGAGGAATGAGTGGTTAAAATGAGTAGTTAAGACATATACTAGACATTGGTAATATGTTGGGTTCAACTTTTGGTTTAAAAAATTCATAGTAATTTCAATTTAAGGAATAAAATTACCAAAAAATTTACAGTCGACTTGATTTCTACCTTCTTAGATGGGAAATTTTTGCACCACCTTATACTTCTCCAAATTTGGTGCAAAATATTTTAAGTGATCGGTTATGGGTGCCTCTACTCCAAGGGGTTGTTTACATCATGGATCATGAAGTCGTCCCTTGCTCCTCTAAAATATGTGATTGGCTGTTGAACTCGTCCGGGACCACTTCAGTTTACATCAAAAAAAATGTAACAGTGACCATGGAACTTGAGATCCCCAAAAGGCCTATTTTTAGGCCTACATTATCCATTCTCATGGTCCAGTGGGAGAGGCAAAAGAGGTTCTCTTGCTACAAATGTTAGGGACCACGGCAGAGAAATGTTGTTTTAATGGTTTTTAAATTTTTTTAATAATAAATTTACAAACGTTTTTCATAGTTACAAGGAAAGAAGAGAAGAAGGTCAAACATGAAGAGCCCTTTTGGGACATATATTAAGAAAACAACACATCCACTTTTTGGTGCATGGCCACTTCTCTTGGTCCACATTCAGTTTACACCTAATCAGGGGCCCAAAGGCTTTAAGAATGCATTTTGTAGAAATCAGACCATGGAAGTGTTACCATGGAGTGTGACCATTGAAAAGTGTCCTCTAACATGGGACAACTTCATGGTCCGTGATGTAAACAACCCTAAGGACCGGTTTACATCATGGACCATGAAGTCGGACCATGGAAGATGGTCTTTTTCCATGGTCCGACTTGATGGTCCAACTTCCATGGTTTGATTTCTTTAAAAAATCAATTTACAAAGCCTTTGGGCCCCTCACTAGGTGTAAACCGAATGTGGACCAAGAGGAATGACCATGCACCAAAAAGTGAATGTGTTGATTTTTTTAATATATGTCCAAAAAAGGAAAATTTGAAAAAAAATCAAGTTTGACCATTCTTTTTCTTCTATTGTCGTCATTTCCTCTTCCCCCAAAAACATTTCTTTAAATTATCGTTATAACAATATTTCTCTACCATGGGCCCTTGCCTTTTTCTACCAGAGCACCTCTTTTGCCTCTCCCACCACAAAACCCGTTGGACCATGTCAGTGGATAATGTAGGCCTTAAAATATGTTTTTGGGATCTCGAACTCCATAGTCACTCTAACATTTTTTCCTTGATGTAAACCGAAATGATCCCAGGATGAGTTCGACAACCAATCACATGTTTTACAGAGCCTTGGGACGACTTCATGGTCCACGGTGTAAACAACCCCTAATAAGCGCACATTCTACCACATTTGTCATAGTGCACATTTGCAAAGCATTTGTTGACCCAACTCCCCTTTGGTTAGTATGCCCAACTGATTTGATACCATGCTCATGACTTAGCAATGGATTCTCTTGAGTACTGCAAAAGAGTGCAGAGAAGAATCTGCCCGTCTTTCAGGAGCCAATTAACTTATGGTGAAGACTCGTGTGTTCTTCAACAATACAACACAACAAAGATCGGGGACAAATGACCACCACACTAAATATTATATTTGGAGTTACACAATGATATATATATATACATATATATATATATATTCTTACTATTAATGTATATTTTTACCATGTAAAGATGTGAATGTTCTATAATGTTCAAACAATCAATTGGGCCTCTGTTAGCAAAAATTGAGATATGCAGTAAATAGTTATAGCCTATTGTCAACATTTCATGACAAAACTAATTGTGGTTGGCCTTGCAAAATCACAAAGCTATCACTGTCCATCTCCCAAAAAGTCACGTCACAATATATATTCACGTTGCAAAATATCAAAATTCCATATGTATGAGAGGCCCAAATCGGGTTAAAGGTGTGTTAAAGCGTCAAGGTAGATGGGTCTTATTTAATAGTCATTACTTCCGAGTAGGTAGTCTACTTCTCCTAGGATATGAACCACACGATTAGTACGAGATGGTTAGCAAATTTGAATCTAGGTTGTAGCACCTTTCCTTATCATCTATGAAGCTCATATGAATGTTTTATTCATTGTCAAAGTGAAGATTCTAGGTCCTTCCAATTATGTTGACTACTGAATTTTAGAATGGTTAACATACTTTGAGCACTTAGTCGAATGCCCCTTAGACACATGTCTTTTGGTGTCCATTCTTGGATCCACACCTAACCACACTCCACTCAAATACGTAATATAGGTGTCCCATTAAGATAAGTAACCGAATTAGGCATGCCTACCTTTTAAGTAACAAGTCATGTGCAAGGAAGGAATTTGGTGAAACGCTTTCTTGAGACCGGAGGGGAAGGGCGTACAGGAGCATTCGGAGCAAGGGATAATGGCTATGGTGAATTAGGGCTTCAAATTCGCTCTCTCCTCCGCGACAGCAGCCTAGGGAAACCTTCCTTCGCAGACACTGCTCTTCATCTTCCTCCATGCTTCCCTCTGAATCCCATTTCTGCAAAGTTGTGCCTGAAAATCTGTTTCTCAAGTTTGTTTGTTGGATTCCTCATCTACTTGAACCCCGAGTTGCCGCTAAGGTCGCTGAATTCGAGTAAGTGTCGTTACGTCACATCGATAAGTGCATTGCTGTCTTGCTGTCTTGTTTGCTTCATTCGAATGACTCAATTGTTGCTTTGCGGGGAATTCGCTGAATTTCGTTTTTCCTGATTATCCTCTGTCTCTTGTCCATCCGATTTCTGTGTTGTGGGGAGCGCTCGGTTGCAGTTGAGAAGGATATTGTCTGACAGGGTATAGTGGTTTGGGGCAGGTGAAAGAAAGGCGGATGGCTATGGTGTTGCCATCTCGAACCGGCTCGCTAGGCTACAAGAATGTGCAGTATTTAGAAACTAAGCGGCCATGGCTAAGTGAGAGCTCTTGTCCTCATCTTTACTTCACCCTGTCTTTCTCCTCATCAATTTGAGAAAATCACATGTCATCGGTAGTTCACACTGTCATCCTGTGAGGTTCTCGACCAGCTGTTGTTCCACCTTTGCTCCTCTTATTTATAAATTTCATCAACAGCAGAGTACGTGGAGTGCTGGAATTATCCCCTCACATTTGTACAAGCTGATGTGGATTCCGTATTGCAGGTTTGTATGGGGTAAGGGTGCGACCTGTGCCACCAGCAGGCAGCACAAGTAGCAAGCCTGTAGTTGAGACTTCTCTTCTTCATCGAACTCTTCCTGATGAACTTTTGCATGAGGTGCGTCCCTTCCTATTTCAGGTAATTTATTGTAAGTGAGTGAGTCGGGTTGGTCGAGAGAATTGCCGAATGAGAGGGAATTTATGACTGCCATGTAGAGATTCTGTTAGTTATTCATCTCACTTGTACATTCTTTCGACTACGAGGTATTTTGGAAGATGCTCTGTGTAATTGAAGTATTGGACCAGTCCAAAAGGTGTTGTGCTGGGAAATTCGGCTACATGTAACAAGTATCTTGATACTCATAACATTATTAGAGGATCTTGGTTTTGCTATAATTTAGGGTTTACGGGGCAGGGGAAGCTTGTGGAACTCTTTTGGTCTATTTTCATAACGACAAGCCTGAGAAAAGGAATTCAGAGGAGTATTCATAGGGGGGGGAATTTGGAGTATGGGTGGTGCAGGTGTTCATGCGGATGGTACCATACTGGCTGGGACGAGCAGCTTGTGTGTGTCGAAAGTGGAGATATGCCACCCGGGCACCCATACTTTGGAGGAATGCCTGCTTAAAGGCTTGGCAGGCATGCTCCTTACTTTCTCAAAGTTTACAGGCTGAACTTTGTGGCAATTCCCCTTTGGATTAGAGATCGGTATCTGAGAAGATATATGTGTTGGAAGCAAACTGTAAATTCCAGATGCATTTTCCTGTTTGGGTATGTTCTCATGAAATGTATATGAGACATACTTAGTCTTCTAAGTAGTCAACAGCTGAGTTATTGAGGTCCTCCTTAGCCGCTGCATGTTCTTGAAAATAGAAAATGCTTTCAGCAAGCCTTGGTTGCTCTACTGAACATCCAATTCACCAGTAAAGTCTACCTTTAGCCTACTGCATATCTTGACACTACATTGGATTTCTTACCATTTTTCATCTTGATTCTAGGTTTCAGGGCAAGAAGAGAATGAACGTATATTGCAGGAGCAATATGGTGGTTCTTGGCGTGCCATGTGGATGCATCGTCCTCGTCTACGCTATGATGGTATGTTGCTGGACGCCTGTGTCAAAAGTGATTGGATCGGATTTATGGGGACAAGGATGAAGTTGCGTGGATGTTGGTGATTGGAGATATTGCAGATGTGGGATCTAATTGTAGATGTTACATGTTGCCTCTGCCCTATCTGTAAAATATAGAGACGTGGCCATTTATAAAGCAGCTTTGACTTTATGCAGGATTATATGTGAGTCGGAATACATACATTCGCACAGGAATTACTGAATGGAAAATCACCAATCCAGTTCATTTGGTATGTACAACTATCTGTACATCTTTATTACTCTGAAAGAGGTAGTCCAAAAGTCATGGAAAGGTATCAACCCTTGTAAGCTAAGGTAATATATGTCATTGTATGTCGAAATGAAGGTGTGGATGCTGCACTAGGTATCAGTTGGAAGGCTTATAGTTCCAGAAGGTCCTGGAGCTTTGGGTATCCAGTGAAATCTGCCTTACATAAGGATGTTTTTTGAAAGTGGAGCGCGTACAGGGATTTGATGGTATATTTTATGATATTTTGGTGGGGTGGTGTGTCTGGTTCGGAGCAGGTTTGCTACTACAGATATATGAGGTTTTATCCAAATGGGAGGTTCCTCTACAAGGTGACTTTTGCTATATTGTGGAAGTATTTGACCATAAAACACTAATGTATGATTAAGTTGAAGACTAGAATATGTTTCAAATCTGTAGCAATCACTTTTTTGAGACCAGATAGATCATTTTAATTTTCTAGTAGGTGTAGGTGTTGAATTTGGAAACATTGACAAGCTTACATTGAAGCTCCATTTGAGAAGCTGGCGTCTGATTTCCTTTCTTGACAGCAGTACAATCACATGTTCGTTTTTATGCATATGACTAAGATTTTGAACCTGAAAACAGACATCACCTCAGCGGGTGAAGGAGGTGGTAAAGTCGATGCAGGGTAAACCTTCTAAATCAGACAGTGTGTTTGGCGGTCGGTGTACTCTTGTGGACACACAGGTAAAAAATTCTTCTGTAAAGAAACAGTGCTCAATAAGCCTATATCTGCTTGTCATGGTTGAAGCCATATTACCGAGCTTCTGTGCTACCTTTTAGTTTGACTTAAGTCAAGACCTCTGATAGATTATCGGGGAAGCAGGTGGATGCAGCAGTGCTGTACCCTGGATTGCGACCAACTGCACTACGGATTCGCCTCAGGTACTGGCCCATAGTGTCAAGTTCACAATTCATTGAGAGTATTAATTTACACAATAAATGTTTGCTTCCTGTTCTGATCAACCTCTTTTCCTTGTTGGTGTCTTGCTAAAATAGAAAATGCACACACTATGGGTTATTAGTAGATCATCACGCCCATGCACTACCATGAGTTGTCTATCACCACCATATTTATTATTATGATTTCTGTGTGAGGTTTGACACAACTTGAGAGCTTCTGATTGATTACTTGTTGTTTGTAACTCAAAAGGCTTCGTGGAACAATTGCGGGAGCTTACAATCGGTTAGATCTGCTTTCTTTAGTGACATGTGGGGTGGACGAAAATGATATGTCCAACGGAGTAGAGGACGTGATTGATGTCTTTGAAGGCTGGCAAGAGGATGAGACACATAATCCTGACATACCAGCTACCTCTCACCGACGAGGCATGGCACCGTTTGTATTTGTGCCCTTCGAAGAGGTTTGTGAAACATTGTCTACATATGTTACATGATAGTATTCAATATTAGAACAGAAATATCAATATTTTGTTAATATTTTATAATTTTATATTTGACTAATAATAGGTTTTTAATTTATTGACCCCCTTAATTGTCAACCCACACATAAATTACAGTGGGCACGGCATTTTCTGTCCACGCTAACTTTCAGTCCACAGTAATAGGTGTAGCATAAGAATTGACTAACATGCAACTATAGTAGGTCATTGCTTTGTGTTACAAAATTGCTGTGACTAATCTTTCATTAATGATGTTGCAGGTGGAAACAACAGTGTTGAATTTGCCTGTTGACAAGATGGATTACTATGTTCCAGGATGAGGAACTTAGCTTTAAACTTGTATCATGTTCGGGTGGAAGAGTGTTGACCACCTGAAAGTAGTTGCTCAGGTGTGCATATAGGTATTGTAAAGTAGATTCCAATGGAATGTAGGGAGAATCACTTTTTCTTTTCCTTCTGCCAGGTTTATGTAGCATTGTAGTGCAGGGCAGATAAATGTACAAAATTATGTTGTGTACAGTATTCAATTCTATTATGCAATTGCTGATTGTTGCCAGTTGTATCCACTTCTGTAATCTCATATTGTCTCAGCCATTTTGTCAGGTAGAAGCATTCAATTTTGTCTCCTCAGTGGTGAGGTCCAATTGTCATATAGATGGAAAATTTTACTTTGTGCCATGGGTGGGTCATATCCTTCATATGACAAGCCCTTTGTAGTGTAAATTATGTGGATGCCTATCTCTTCGGTTTTAGGGTTTGATGTACCTCAACACCAATCCAAAATATTCGTAACATAACCCAGTCAGAACAAGTTTCTTATCAAAACAATGACATTTCTGATTAAAATAAAACTTGAAGACCAAAAGCATTTCTCGTATTCTAACTGTAAGGATGTCTGATAACTGCTCTTTGAGATACTACAACTAAAAACAAAATTTATTGTTATTATATATTACCTACTCCATCACTTCATATGCCAATCACCATTTTTGAAATGAGACCAACTTACCTTCAGTAAAGGTTGAAAGTTCATATTGAGAATCATAATTTTGTCACACTACTAGAGCCTCAGGTTCACCTCTTCCCTTTTAGTTGTTTACTCTAGGAGAGTTGTACATTGCTAATCAAATTAGTCCAATGTCTATTCAAGCTTAGAGACCTAAAACCAGTCTCTCTTGGCAAAGATAATTCATAAGCTACTATCACATGATATGGTCTTTGACACTGACTCCGAGGTTGACAGGTGATTGGAACGTCTGTTGAAAGTCTCCACCAACCCTTCCCATTTTTATAGATGGCCCTTTAAAACCGTAACTTGGAACATAAATTAAACAAAAGGATACCGCATGATATATCAAATGGATGTTGTATACGATAATTTCAGACATATTTCTAGGATACATTGCCAGTTGCTAATTTGGGAATGTCTTGTGTCAACCTCCTCATTTGCAGTCCACTTACTACAGTTCAGCAGCCCATGTTCCAGGATGCTCTGGTAGGCCAAAACATAGAAAGCCGAGGTGTCAAAATCAAACTCTTGAAGCTACGGGAAAACTTACAGACTTGTACATAATCAGGGGAGTTCAATGCTCGGCCACTAACTCGTCCTGTACACTATCATCATGTGGAAAAGACGGCTCACAACATCTTACAATTAACTGTCATTTATGAACAGAGCAAGTTTTGCAACCATTTATACGGAATAATCATTTGTAACCCTGGCATCACCGACATGCCCATACCAGCCTGCACCACCCACACACATTTACATCAAAATAGACAAAACACACAAAGTAGTGATCGCAATCTACAATGTGACAGACACAGGTCTGGAATAAAAAATACAGATGCACAGCAGGTTGGCCAGGAGGGAGCCACAACTTCCAACAAAATGCAGACATTACCTTGTAGTTCAAAACGACAAGTTTGCAAAAAGAACCTCCAGTTCCTCAGCCTCTGTGTTGGTTCGCACCTGTTCAAAAAAGGATTATCAGCAGCTGTTCAGTCATATCCTTCAAATGCCCTCTCAAAAGAAGCACAACTACCCTTTTTGAGCAGCCACAGGGCAACAGAGATGGACAGGAAACAAATTACTAAAAGCCAACAGAGCCTGAACGTATGAGTGACTTCCCTCCAACAATTTCAGATGTGCACGATATCCATGTTAGACACTCTGCAAAAGCCTAATTAATTTGTGCTCCATAATTTGAAAGTCCATCAATTTCACGTAGACGTCTATTTCTTGCTTGTAGTTGACTGATTATGTCTCAAACTCTTCCAGCAACGCTTCTTAATTGTGCTTCACGTTAAACTCGTGAGAATGGCTACTGAAAAGACAAACCCTATGTCTTCTCCATAAGTGATCGTCTATGAACAATTTACACATTGACATGTTGGAAAACCAGTTGCAAGAAGTGCAAAAGGACAGCCACGGCAGACTCCCATGCCACAAAGCCAAAAACAAGCAATGAAACAAAAATGCCACAAAACCACGAGTGCTCATGATCCACAGCTCCTTCTCACCTTGGACAAGAGCTGGAGCATTTTGTCGAGCACTTTGAGCCTGTGCGTAGCGTAGGTGCTGGTGGCCGGGAGCCCCTTCATGCGCTTCACTTCCGCTTGCACCAGCACAGTTTTCTGCGCATCGTCCATCATTGCGGGCGTGCCTCCGCCATCGCCCGCCTGCGCTGTGACCTTGGACTCCGCCAGCGTGGGAGCTGCGGGCCTCAAACCCTAACCGCTGTCTTATATCGAGAACTCTGAGTCTTTGTGAGATCTGCGCTACAACAAAGCACAAAAGCGCGAAAGAACGATAAAGTGCCGAAAAGTAACTAGAAGGAAGCGAAGTTGTAGAGGCCCGTCAAAAGTGTGAGCAAGAAGGCTGAACTTGGGAGACATGAAGGGAGTTGACGGGCGCATGCCATGGAAGAGTCTAGAGAGTCCACAGGCTTCCTTTGCAGGAAGGCTACAATTACTTCCCCCACCATAAAGCCCCACACCGTGTCTTATCTACCTGGTAGGGCAAAAATAAAATGCAGTTTTCTCCCGGCAAATTTATTTTGTCCTATGGCGATTTCATCGTAGGACAAATTTCATGGGCCGGGTTTGTTCCTTTGTGCAGCACCATCAGAAGCAGTCAGGTTTCAGTCTTGCGTTAGTTCTCACCAACGTCAGCTCATTTGCTGATTCGATATGGGTCTCGTGTGTGTGTGCGCTTTATTCATTACAAGTCGTAGGTGATCTGGATCTCGATGAGTGACTCCGAATCAGAATCGGACCCCGGGTACGCAACTCCCATATTATACGCAAGGGGCATCGAATCAAAAACGGCTTAGAGGACGGTTTTTGTAGAAATTATATCAAATTATACAAAATTAAAAAGACCAAAAATTTGGGTTGCATATTACTTTATTTTAAAAAAACTCCACAACGTATATAAAGAATTGAAACACCTATTTATGAACCTATGCCTATGCATAATTTTAAAAGATCCTCACGAAGTAGTTGCCTCCAATTAAAACTAAAAATCATTGGAAATATTTTATTTATAATAAAAAAAATCTTAATTTTTTATTAGAAAGCCCAAAAAGTTGGGTAGTTTGACCTATAGTACCTGTATTAAAAAAACTCATATAAATAGGTTTTTAAAGCAATTTTATGCTTCAAGAAATATTCATTTCATATATATAATTATATTTTTGGATTCCTTGTTAGAAGGGCTACAAGAGTTTCCTACATGAAAACAAATTATATCATTTGAGATTGGACTAAAATGCATTATAAGTGATTATAATCAGGGCCATATAATACGGGAGTTGCGTACCCGGGAATCGGACAATGAGCTCTTCTGGATGCTCGAAGATCTGATATTGAGCGATGATATGTATGACGGCAACGATGATGATCAAGTCCTGGGAGATTCGTGGACGCCAGTCAGCAATGTTCCGATCAACATCAGCGTCGACGGTGTCGATGATCGCCTGTTAGAACTTGCACGCAAGGAGATGCCAACTGTTATCGGCCGCATCAAAACCAAATTGTTTGGTTGCCGCAACAGTGATATGGCGAATCTAAAGCCCAATGATGCTCTCAATGCATGGCTGGACCCTCAGTTACTTCATTGATTACAATACACACTTGTGATGTGTTTAACAACGATTTCCTCAAAATGTAATTTGTCCTATCGGCGCTTTTTCCATAGGACAAATTGGTCCTGCCAACCTCAATGTGCGTGGGCAACTTTGACATCACCCCATATGTGTATTATGAGTGCGTTGATAAAACCATGAAAAATTTAGGTTGGAAATCTTATGCTAAACAACATCTCCCATATGAGTTTGCAAAAATGACCAATGGTTGGCTCATAATTGCCAATTAACTTTTGGTCCTAGTAGTTTGTCCTACCTGAAAAATGTCCGGGGTTATGGTAAGTATGTCCCAAAACCAGCGAGAGTCGAAAGGTGTCTCACTTAGTGCTATCGCAGCTTGTCATCTACTCTCCTCTCGTCCATTATAGTAGAGACACCTATTTTCGATTAGGACCCATAGGCAATTTGTAGGGTGCCGGGATTTCGATCAAGACGCAACCAATAGTGCCATGACACGTGTCTTGGTGTTGAGTGCTAAAGCGAGGAGGAATGATAAGTTCAAATGAGTAGTTATGGCAAACTCTAGACATTGGTAATATTTTCGGGCCAACTTTTGGCTTCAAACATTCACAATATTTCAATTGAAGGAATAAAATTACCGAAAAAATTGCAATCCTCCTTATTTCTATCTTCCTACACGGGATAAATTTGCACCACCTTAAACTTCTCCGGATCTGGTGTAGAATCTCTTAAGTGATTAGTGATGGGATCCTCTACTCTAGTTGATAACTAGTATTGTCATGAATGTAAACTATAAGTTATGAATGAAATGTCCTTTGTGTGGATAAAGAAATGCAATAGAATTGTTGGAAGTGCCTTCCACTTGGATGAACAACTAGTTTGAAGATTATAATGTCCGTTGCATGAGGTTTATGCTCAATAGGACCTTCATCCCAAGGTTTTCCTTATATAAAGGTCCATGACTAGCAATATGTTGTGTGTAGTGGAACAATGCCTCAAACAAAACACCCGCATCACGAACACATTTTTATTCCAAAACAAGCTTTTGTTGTTAGTTGGGGACCTTGCCCAACAACCTGCGACATGTATACACACACCTAAAGTTCCACATGTCATTTGTAAAGCATGCCATATCACTTCTGCTCCATGTTGGGTGGCTACCAAACAAACACACGCTTCGAACATCTATCAGGCATGCATCCGACCCAATATACCTCAATTTTCTAAACATAATACGACATCGACCACCTACAGAAGCAAAGATTGAAGACACACTCAGTGCGTGTTTCATTTATAAGGATGTGCTCTCATACCATATAGATGCAACCATGACGATCTTATGTTCGCACCGTGAAGATGTTACCGTGTACAATGACATCATATTCAAAGCAAATTTTACCCCAGCAGAGAGAATTCCTATGACACTTAATACAAATGCAACCGAAACTCTGTCGCGTACCTTTCCATGAGGAGTGCCCGAAACACCATGGGCACAAGGGGGATCCCGGAGTGACACCCGGGACTTGTGGCGCCGTTGGTGATAGGGCCCAAGTGATCCTAGTGTTGGTGAGGGCCCCGGGCGTTGGAAACGCCTCCCACCCACGGAGACTAGGAGACATGAAGATGAGGCCATAAGCTATATGTAGCTTATGACATGCCAATTCTAGAATACTCAAGAATACCACAATTGGAGGTATAAGCTAGGAGATATGGCAATTTGAGTGAGGCCTTGTCTCGGGACAACGCCCTAGTACATCAATGGTCTGGGAGTGGCTCCCATGACTGCCAAGCTTTGAACAGGTATAACTCCCTCAATACTTGCCCGAATGGGACAAATGAGTAGTCCATCGGCATCTACGTGAAACGTAGATGACGATGGAGTGGTTGATTGTTAGAATCAGAGACCATATGAAGGAGTTATGGAGGTCTAAAGCTGCTGGGGGCTTCCAGCCATAACAACTAAGGAAAAATGTCTACTTGGCCCCAAGTGTTGGGAGAGAGACAAAAGGTTATTTGACGGTGGGATAGGGGCCTTGCCTGGAGTCCTAGAGGCTTATATGGGTAAGGTGGTGTGGCCGAACGACACAGCCTCTATGGTCATTGGCCCAATGTGAGGGCATAGTTGTCTAGTATGGCTCGGATTGTTGTAGTGTTGCTCCGGCAACGCGATGATCAACATAAGATTGGACTTTCATGGGTGCATTAGAGAAAATTTGAGGCCTCAACATGCCCCTCCCATAGTGTTAGCCTCGCACCCCCTTAAGATTCGTTTAAGAACGCAAAGAAATCCCTTGGTCTCCAAACCCCTATTTCCGCTCACTTTGTACACGTACCCGAGTTATTGTACAAAAAAATATTGACGGCCAAGATTGGCCCGATGGGAGGGGGTTGAAGTATAGCGGTACCCATGAACAATGACCCCTCGGAAAGTGCACCACCAAATAGCAATATAAAACTAGAAGGTCTCATAGTACCTCCCAATTTTATACTTTATGCAACCTTTGGTACAAGTAACAAAGTACCGCGAGGCTTGTTGGAAGCCTCAAAGACCTTCTCTAGTCGACTTCCCGGTTACCTAAGGTGGAGTACCCAACTTGGGTACACCCCTAGTGTCTTCCCTAGGCATGTAGGCCTCCAAACAATTCACTTTCCTTAAAAAAAACTCGGGGGCATGTTGAGGCCTCAAATTTTCTCTAATGGAAGTCCACATCTTAGCAATGGTTACTGATTAAGGGGTGAGTCCCGAATGAAAGAGTAGGAGGATTGATCTCCCTCCTATGGACTAAGAAGGTCTGTGGTATGGGGAGCTAACCATTCGCATCGCGGTATGCGAAGGGTTAGCACTCGTAATCCTTGCTAGAGTTGGAAAAATGACCAAGTTACTTAACGGGAGCTAGCGAGGGTTGCGACAAGCTCACAATATATTGACATGGTTGAATGATACAAAATTCGATCAACTTCATTGTGTAGCTGTAGGTGCGTTTGTTATGTT
This sequence comes from Polytrichum formosum, assembly GCA_964035585.1. NCBI lineage: Eukaryota > Viridiplantae > Streptophyta > Polytrichopsida > Polytrichales > Polytrichaceae > Polytrichum > Polytrichum formosum. The sequence continues at coordinate 9,630,295 of OZ037936.1, read as the reverse complement.
CACATTGAATGTCAATGTTGCAAAAGGTGTTGTTAACGGTGCAGCCGCAATGATCTGTATCTATGATCGGGGAGAACCGGCAGTTAGTTACAGATGAATCGGTTGAGTTTGAGAAATAACCGGTTGAAGTTCAAGCATGCAAGAAATTTACCGATCATTTTAGAGGAATTTATAGAATATATTCCAATTTGATAAAACAGAAGGATGTCAACATGTAACTGGTTGGACTTGCAAACACTAGGATCTCAACCGATTATGCCCAAAAATCTCCCCGATCATTGGTCCATATAGACAACTACGGTGTGGTCACAACCATTGGTGTTCAACTCATAGGGACATCAACGCAAATCTTTTTAAAGCGTCACAATTTCCAACACAAGTATACATATGAACGATACTAATACAAAGCATCGTTCCCAATGGTTCTAGCATATGCAATTACCAGCCACAAATCACAAGGTGCTACAATATCAACCAAGGTTATTGTTGATATTCGAGACGCATTTGCACTTGGATTAACTTATGTCATGTAATCTAGAACCACAAATAGGCAAAACCTAAAGATTATAAGCAAATTGGTCCTATCAAACTTCATTCCATGCCCATTTCATGGCACAACATGATTCCTTTCATTATGACAAACACATCATGGGCGCACCCACGGACATGTTGACATGGAGTATGCTTAAAGAGATGTCCACGTCGCTCCATTTTCCCACAAAGTATCTAGGGTTCGAGTGGAATTGCCCACGTACTTCCCAATAAACCCTAAAAGAGCAGAAAGGGGTTAGAATTAGGATTTGAAACAAGGGACTTTTAGAAGGAAGAAGTAGGGTAAGTGAGAATCATCTTGCTCGCATTTGAAGCACCTCTTACTACAAGCGTAATTATATATATCAAAAGCACCTCAAGTATCATAAAATCTTTGATGTAATTTTCTCTTCTGTGATTGTTGTTACTTTTCTATGCAAAAGACTCCTACAGACTTGAGAGAAGTGAATTGATACAATCTTGAAGATATATTGTGTAACGTACCTCGTTAAACTAATCACAAACAATAAACAATCATTTATTGACTAAAGGCTCACCTCCCAACCTGGAGACACACACAAAACATAACATGTGTTCTCCTTCCCCCGAGCCCTATATATACATAGTATCCATGAGATACTTTTAGAAATCTCAAGTCTTTCTATACATAGAATGAAGTCTCCTTATCTATATGCGTAGATCACTTTTCTTTTCTTTTATATAGATAATAGTCATCCAATTTCTCATCCATAGACTTCCCATTCATCCACGCTCCTTAGTCTTGGACATTCATCCCTACGATGTTTCCCCATCCTTAACAATACATTTCCAAGTTAGTCCATTGCACTCTTCCCTCTCAAATTAAGTCATTGTCCTCAATGACAAAATTTGGGTAAGTTTCTCTGAACTCATTTTCTAACTCCCATGATGCCTCATCCTCAGGATAGTCTTTCCACCTAATAAGAAATCTCCTGAATGACCTATTTTTGAGATGTTGCAAATCAACTTGCAAAATTCTTTTAGGTTTAGCCAACATCTCTCCTTCAAGAACTACTTGAGGTAAATTTGGAAGTATATGATTGGGATCGAACACGTATCTTTTTAATAAACTTACGTGGAACACATTATGAATTTTCCATTCCTTGGGTAAGTCTAACGCATATGCCACTTGACCAACTCTCTTAACAATTTGAAATGGACCGCAAAATCTAGGAGACAATTTTCTGGACCTCCCAAGTTTTAATCCTGAGCGTTTAGGGGTTACTTTCAAAAATACCTTCTAACCGACCTCAAACTCTCTCAAACTTCTTTTCTGATTGGCATAGAACTTGGATCTCTCTTGTGCACCTTGCATACATTGCTTAGCACATTCCAATACGCTATGCATTTCTTGAATCATTTGATTCAAACTTTCAATTTTAGAGTTAGGAGTTGCTAGGGAGACCGGAGTTCTACAATCATGCCCATACAAAGCATAAAATGGACTCATCCCTATATATGCTACTATGCTCTCGTTGATTATAAGAAAATTGTATTAAATACAACCACTTATCTCAAAACCGTTTTTTTTTCAACGTACATTTTGAACATGTCTTCAAGACTCCTGTTGGTTCTCTCAGTCTGTCCATCCGTTTCTGGATGGTATGCAGAACTCATACTGATTCTGGTGCCACACAATTCGAACAAAGATTTCCAAAATTCACTCACGAATTTTCTATCTCTGTCACAAATTATCTCTCGCAGCAACCCATAATTCACAAAAATCTCTTTAAAAACAACTCAGCTACTTCCGAGGTTGTCACAATTGTCATTGTAGGTATAAATCGAGCCACCTTAGTTAGTCTATCAACAACCACAAAAATGCTATCAAAGCCTTTTTGAGTCCTAGGAAGATCCACAATGAAATCTATAGAAATAGACTCCCACTTCCTATTAAGCACTAACAATGGTTGCAACAACCCTGGATGTTTCACTTGCTCCACTTTGTTCGTTTGACATAACAAACACTTCTTGACATAAATTTTCACATCTCTCTTCAATCTTGGCCAAAAATAATATTTCTTTATTACTGCAGATGTTTTCTGAAACCCCGGATGGCTAAAGATAGGAATATTATGACAATCGTAGAGGGTGTTCTTTTTATGATCTCCCACCTCATGAACACAAATTCTATACTTATAATATGAAATATTCACATCCGAAACATAGGCTGAAAACTTATCAATTTCTTCTTGAGTTCTAGATTCTTTTGACAAACTCTCAAAAGGAATAGAGAAGAACACATCATCCCTATGAAATCCCTTGATGTTGTCAAGCATAGTGTCTTTCACTAAAGATACTGCGTTTAGAAATGGTCTACATGACAAAAAGTCTACTACAACATTTTCTTTGCCTTTGACATATTGGATCTCAAAATTGAATTCTTGCATCAATTCCATCCAATGACTTTGTCTACGATTCAGATTCGCCTAACTAGTCAAATACCGCAATGATTGATGATCAACCTCAATCTTAAATTCACTATCTGGGTGCAAGCACAGTAAAGTGGACAACTCTTGATCCTTGCTCAGGTTCAAGTGAAAGTGGTCCAAAACAATATACTAACTTTGAATTTTATGAAATAAAAATTCATAAACATTTAGAAAACATATGAATCTACAAAGCCAAGCAATTTATGTTCACAAAAAACAATTTCAAACAACGTATATGTATTTTAGAAGACGGTGCAAGTGGTGGTGCAAGTGGGTGTCATGGAAAAGATAATTGTCAAAAACTTGTTTAAAATACAATTACATTACATTAAATTGATGAATTTTTGAGAAAAAAATTATGATGACCTCAAGTTTATAATGAATTCAAGGAATATGAAAAGAAATTCCAAGTTCAAAATATTTAAGGTCATGAAATTTACGTTCAAAACTATATTTAGTCAGTTGCTTTTACACGTCACTTTTGATGATAGGTTTTGAAGATCTCATATTGATATTCTATATTTGAGTATCTAACTTAAAAATAGAGGTCATCATCAAAAATAATCTATTTTAAATAATTTTTGCTACTATTTATAGGCGTTTGACCAAGAAAATCATGGCTTTCATATACTAGAGCACTTTTTTGGTCCACTTTACTATGCTTGCACCCATCTAATAGATAGTGACGCCATATTTTTAATGTGTGAATTATAGCTAACAATTCTTTCTCATGAACCGAATAATTCAACTCTGCATTGTTTAGTTTTTTGGATTCATAAGCAATCACCATGCCTTCTTGCATTAGGATAGCACCTATAGCCATATCACTGGCATTTGTGCACAAGACCAACTCGTCTTTCAAAGGATCCATGATCCTCAAGACTGGGGCTTATGTCAGAGCTTTCTTCAAAGCCTCAAAGCTTACATGACAATCACTAGTCCAAGTGATTCTTTCAAATTTGCCTTTCAACAAATCCGTCATGGGGGCTGCAATCTTGGCAAAATTCTTTACATGCTTCTTCATGTAAGTAGCCAACCCCAAAAGCGTCTCACCTTAGTGTTATCCTTTGGCACATGCCACCTAACCACAGTCTTGATCTTTCTAGGATCAACTGATACACCTTCTTCAGACAACACATGTATGAGGTATTCAATCTGGGTGCAGAAAATTTGACATTTGCTTCTCTTAGCATATAATTTATGTATTCTCAAAACATCAAATACTTTCTTAAGGTGTTCCTTATGTTCCTCCTCATTTTTGAAAAACACCAATATGTCATACATAAAAATAAGGGTGAAGACTCCCTATATTCTCTGAATATAGTATTCATGAGATTCATAAATGTGGCAGGTACATTGTTAAGTCTTAAAGGCATTACCAAATATTCATAGTGACCAAAACGACTATGAAATGTCATTTTTTCAATATCACCCTCTTTGATTCCAATTTGATTATATCTAGTCTTCAAATCAAATTTTGAAAACCTCTTAGCCCCACTCAATTGATCAACCAATTCATCAAATACGGGCAATGAATACTTGTTCTTGATGGTAGACTTATTTAGACCTCTATAATCCACACATAGTCTCAAACTACAATTTTTTTTTAAATAATACATGAGCACTCCGTGAAGATTTGCTAGGTCTAATGTAAACTTTCTTTAACAAACCTTTTAATTGAGTTTCTAATTTAACATTCTCTTTAAAAAAATGTCTATAGGATGCCTTGGCTATCGGTGCCACACCAGGTACCAATTCAATAGCATGATCTACCTCTCTTTGGGGTGGTAATTCATCTGGAAAAATATCTTGATAATTCGCAAAAAAATTCTCAACAACTATTAGTTCTTTGCAACTTGGTTCAGACTCATATGAAACCTTGCGAATATTGATTGCAAAGACTTCTAGTTTCTTTCTTAAACACCTTTTCATTTGTGTAGTAGAAAGTAAAGGTACTTTGGATAAGGCTCTCTTACCTTTAATCTTGAAAGGCTTGCCGTTAGAAAGTTTGTCATGAACCTCCCCATGTTTGCAAGCAATCCATGCGTCCACATCATTGAGCCACGACATTCCCAATAAGACGTCGTACTGACTCCTGTCCAAACTTCAAAATTTGCAATGGTTTGGATTCCTTGCAATATCACAGGTACGTCCAACTATCGACACTCAATAGGGTTTGACTCGCCATTGGGTAAGAAAACCTTACAAGGTTCGGTTTTAGTGATTGGTAGTCCTAACTTTGATGCAAACTCAGACGACATGAAGTTATGGGTTAATCCTGAATCAATCAACATAGAAGTTGATTGATTACTAATGGAACCTTCGACCTGGAGCACCGTATGTTCGTTTGCTACCTGCTCCTCACACACTGCAGCAGACACTCGAATTATCTCTTTACCCTTGGATACAATGGATGTTTCCACCTCTACTGCCAACCTGCAGACTACTTTGGACGTTTTCCCACTATGCGCAGACAATCATTAGCCAGATGTCCTGGTTCGTGACAATTGTAGCACAACCCTTCTTTTGGTGTTCGGCTTGGTTTTTGTAGGTGAGTTTGCCGCTCTGTTGGGTGTTGTTTTGTCCCTCCAAATGTGGAAACCTTTGGGAATTCTTCCACTTTCCAATCTTCCTCTCATTGCTATGATCCTTACAAGAGACATAAAAAGAACTTCTTCTCTTTGACTAGCTCAACATTCTTAGTCTCAAATGTTAAGGCCATGCTCTATGTTTTTCCAAGCGTATAAGGCTTCAAAGCTTTGACATCATATTTGATTAAATTTTGAAGACCCGTAATGAAAAAGATTTGTTTGTCTTTGTCAGACAAATCAGGAAAATATTTGACTAACTCGTCAACCTATCTTTATACTCACAAACTGAAAATGTCCCCTGTTTGAGGTCTTCCAAACGCTCTTTCATATTCTAGATATGATCACATGGTAAAAATTATTCTAAAAATAATTTCTTGAACTTAGACCATGTCTCCATAGGACCCTTGTTGGCTTCCTCCCTGTCAGTCTTAACACGAGTCCACCAAAGATGGGCTCGTTCTCTCAACAACAAAAACACGGCCCTCACCTTTTTTTTCTCTGAAAGCTCTCCCTTGGACAAGTTTCTACCGTTCCTAAGAATGATAGAATTGCCTCAGGTTTAAGATTAACTCCACTAGAGAAAGTCGGTGGTTGCACGCTCTTACGGATGTCATGCAAGAGATTATATTTACCCTTCTCTTCATCCTCTTTTTGTTTTCTTCGTGTCCTTCAATTTCTTCTCTTTTCTTTATTTTTTCCCCTCTCTTTATCCTCATCTGTTCGTTTCTCTCTTGTCTAGGATGATCTCTGCCTATCTCAGAAGTATGTGATGAGTTGGTAGAGTAAGACGAAGAAATATGACATGAAGGAGATCTACTTTTTTCTTCTTCTCATGACTAGATGTATGTTTCTCCATTGCCATGACAACGGCTTGGGAGATTGCATCCAGAATTGGTTTAGTCAACGGCTTAAGGTTGGGAACCCCACCGCTTTGATTTTTTTAAAGAGGAGCACTACCGAATGAAACCATAGTGCTCAAGAAAATCACAACACTATAAAAAAAACTACGAGCACAACTCAACACAATGCAATTCAACCAAAACACAACGCTCTGATACCAAATTGTAATGTACCTCGTTAAATTGATCACAAACAATAAAAAATAATTTATTGACTAGAGGCGCATCTCCCAACCTGGAGACACTGTCAGCCATAAACCCCCACCCTTTGCGTATGTAGTTTGAGTGGAAGTCTATGGCTCACATGTCTTTGTTGACTCTTAGTCTCGGAAACTCCATGCCCATGCTCCAATGAATTTAAATACAACACACACTCTTTTTATTTATCTCACAGTGCAGTATTATTAAAAAAATACTTATGCACCTATGATGTTTCTTATACACAATCACACTCACCTCTCCTTCTTCCTCCAATTCTCCTACATAATGCATGTCCTACTCAACTAACTAATTCAGCTACTAGTACCCTAAGGTACCCCCTACTCCTTAAAGGTTAATTAAAATCTGGTTAGCCTATGCCCCTCACTAAGCTTACATACTGTCATGACACGTCACTTATGGATTCGGCTTAGCAGCCCTTTGTCCCCCTCAGTACCTTGCTTCCCTCCTCGAGCCTCAGTGTCCAGATTAGAGCCTCCCATCCAAGCCTTGAAGGCCTCCGAACCCACATTGGGGCCTCGAACCCAAACCGGCGCCTTGAATCCCGATATCTCAGCTTCGCCACCCATGCTGAGGCCTCCGAACAACCTCAGAGCTTTAGATCAGAGCCATGCCTTGAGTTCCCGAATTCCAGCTTCGAATCTCCTTGGAGGCCTACGAATCCACATCAGGGCTTGAGCCCAAACCAGAGTCTTGATTCCCGAAGTACTAACTTAGCCACCAATGCCACAATCTCTAAATCCACCTTAGTGTTTTGAATATGGGTTTAGACTCAAGAATCTAACTCAGAACCTGAAATTCCCACTCCCAGCTTCGCAGTTGCTGCCGCAGCCTCCGAACTACTTCAGAACTCCAAATATAAGTTCTAACTTCAAAATCTAGATCAGAACCCAAAAAATCATCAGTCCAGCATCGCCAGCTACTGCCGCCGCCTCCGAACTACTTCAGAGCTCCAAAACCCAACCTATAACCTAGCAATCAGCCATTCTAGCGTAGCCAGAGCCTCCGAACTACTTCAGAGCTCTGAAACCCGGTAAGTGAGAAGGAGAGCCCGAGTCGGGGGTCTCAGCCCTCCTTAGCCATAGAATCCAGAGATAAACCCCTTAAACCTAGGCCCCTCCCCCTAAATGAACAATTTAACTGGTCCCTAGCTTTCAAGGGTTGCATACAACTAAACTTCTCACCTAAAACTAATTTGCTTACTTTATTTTGTCTTGATTTTATTTTCTTCTCAAAATTCCTAAACCTGGGAAACATAATTCAATTTAATCTAACTTTGAGACTTCACCCCTTTGGTATCCAATTCAATAACGCCACTAAATGCAAATTCAAGATTTTTAACATTTCCCAGGCTAAATTTACTTGTGGGCACACAATTGGGCTCACAGACACACACAAAACATAACATGTGTTCTCCTTCCCCCAAGCCCTATATATACATAGTATCCATGAGATACTTTTAGAAGTCTCAAATCTTTCTATACATAGACTGAAGTATCCTTATCCATATGCGTAGATTACTTTTACTTTCTTTTATATAGATAATAGTCATCCAATTTCTCATCCATCAACTTCCCATTCATCCACGCTCCTTAGTCTTGGACATTCATCCCTGCAATTTTTCCCCATCCTCAACAATACATTTCCCAGTTAGTCCATTACATATTGGATTCAAGATACAACGCATTCTTAATTGCAAGTTTATGCAATTTTTTATGAATCCTAATCACTTCTATGTTCTCTTCACTTGATGTCACCTAATTGTTGTGAGTGAGTCGCACAATATGTTTGCCTTTTTTTTCTTTGCTTTCGATTTAGTGGTCTTCAATGAGAATTTGGACTTCTTTGATTAGGACTTATGAATCGGCAGATGAACTTGGTGTAAGAAAATTGCTGAAGGTTTCAGGTTCCGGGTTTGGTGTGCATGAGAATCAAATGGAGTTATCTTTGTGAGCCTCAAATAGGTAACGTGTATTGTGTTCTTGATTTGTTCGTTTCATCTTGCATGAAGTCTTGGCATATTCCCGTTCGTTCGTTGATGCTATCAATTAAGTTAATCAATAAGTTTGCTTAAAATGGAAGCATGTTGTGAACAATCTAAATTGTGCTTTTTGAAAGAGGAAACGTGAAGATCACAAAGCCAACATGTGATCATACCTTGAGGATATCAATCTAAGTCATTTTTTATTTTTGTTGTTGTTGTTATTGAGCAAATCATGATTGAGTTTGGTCTTAAGTTCAATCCCGTATTTTCTTGTTGCCTTTTAGATGAACTTGGTGTAAGCAAACTGTTGGAGGTCTTAGGTTCCAGGTTCAGAGCCCACGTGCCAAGTGACCCACGATATTGCAACACCGCCTCTCCTACGAGGGCCTCCTCCTCCCACCAACGGTGGGGCCTTGGCCGCGAGTGGCTCGTTTGAAGATTATAATGTCCGTCGGATGAGGTTTACGCTCAATAGGACCTTCATCCCAAGGTTTTCCTCATATAAAGGTCCACCCGAGGGCGGAGAACAAAAGAACCAAATAGATTGGGAATCAAAGCTGGAGGCAGAAATTGGCATGTCAAGGGTGTGAGGAAGAAGATTGGACTTGGAAGAGATGCAGGGAGTTAAGGTAGAAATACCATAAAGCGTTAACCACCCAATAGCAGTGTACTAGACCGCCTCATAATGGTAAGTGCCATGTCTTAAATGGCGCGGCAACTTCAATGCAGTGTAGCCAATGGGAGGCAAGATCTAACGTACTCATGATTAACGGGTTTAGGTGATAATCTGTATCGAAATGAGGAGAGCCTAGTGAACCGGAAGTGGATTGGACAAACTTTCCACTTTGAAAAATTGTGGAACTTTTTGTACAAGGCAGAGAAATACGAAACAACTTGCATTCTTCATGAATCCTTCTCGTCTATCTTGGAAAATTATCTCATGATTGTCAGACCAGATCTTCAATGCGAATCGCCTTATTTTAACGGTTTATGGTATTTCTACCTTAATGGGTGCATCCCATGGAAGAGTCTAGAGAAACTCTACTTAGGGCATGTTAAACTAAACGCATTAAGCCATGGCTCTTAAATGACCATGGTACCCTACTTTTTGGGTGAAAACATAGAGAAGTTCATGGACATAGCCCAAATTGTTTTGGAGGTCATAAGCCCTTATTGTACATCCAAATGTCATCTTAAAAAAGCCTCATCATATTTGAATTAGATATGAGAATGCATCATGGAGGAGAGACTAAAGAGAATGTTTGTAGGTTTGAGCATTCAAGCTTTATTTATAGGGTATGAACTAGAAAAATTAGCTTCATGTAACTTCATATATAGTAGAAAATTATGCACAATAGTTACACATAAAGCAACCTTCTACAATTGCTCCAACATTCACATTCCGAATAAACATGAATACTATTATAATATGTATTTCTAACAAGTTGTCATGGGTTGTCCCCAGGGCATGTTCACATTCTGCACGGCCTAACTTCAAGAGTTGTCCTAAAAAATCCCTCAGGGCGATCACACCCCCTTACGTTTCGTAACCACGTGTGATAATGGGGTATTTAATGGGGATATTTATGCACCTCTCACCCCCTTAATACCAACTCCATCAAAAACCATACAATTCATTGAATTCACCTATTGCCATGACAAATTTCCAAATACCCACACAGTGAAAAAACCGCTAAATACAACCCCCTCATACACACACTCAGAACAACCGGTTGGCAAGTCAACCCTCTCATCACCATCACAGCAGGTGTGAGAGGGACTATACACAAACAACCAATCAAAGAATTAGAAAAACTAAAAATACTCAAAAATGAGATAAAAACACTTATGAAACATCTACACCAAATTGCCATCAAATACCTCACATATCTAATACTAAACAAAAGGAAGCTAGACAACAAACAATCCCCCATAGACCCCCCCCCACGGATCCCCCCTACACCCCATGTATGCCCCCTAGATAATAGATCATGTGTTCTTGAAAACTAAAGGAGCCCACCTCCCGAGAGGGAGGAAGTGCTCTTACGATGACACTCGGTCAAACATGAACACGGTGCCCTACGGCCTTGGTTTTTTAGAGAATCCTGCTCTCGTAGGGCTTGTAGCTTGGCAGCCCGCCACAAAGGGGCCCTACCATAGTCTTCCAATTTCGAGTTTATTGGATAGTAATAGCGGCCCATAGGCGTAAGATGTACTTTGCGGGGTGTCATTAGGTGCACTTTAACAATCTCACTATATGTTGGAATCGTCGACCGAATGAGAGTCTATCGTAACCCTTGCTAGCTCCCCCTTAACTATCTTAGTTATTTTTCCAACTCTACCAAGGATTACGAGCGCTAACCCTTTGCAGTCCGCCATGCGAATGGTTAGCTCCCCATGCCGCAGACCTCATAGTTCATAGGAGGGGAACCAACCCTCCTACTTTGTTTTTGGGACTCACCCCTTAATTGGTAACCAATTCTTAGATGTGGATTTCCATCCATGAAAGTCCAATCTTATGTTGATCATCATGTTGCTAGAACAACACTACAACGACCCGAGCCATAGTAGGCAACTATGCCCTCACATTGGGCCAATGCCCATGGAGACCGTGCCGTTCGGCCTCAGGTGGATTCAGCCACATTACCTCACCCATATAAGCCTCTAGGACTCTAGGCAGGGCCCATACCCCACCGTCAAGTAACCCTTTGTCTCTCTCCCAACACTTGGAGCTAAGTAGACATTTTCCCTTAGCCGTTGGGACTAGAAGCCCCCAGCAGATTCAAAACCCCATAACTTCTTCATATGATCTCTAATGCTAACAATCAACCACTCACTTGCCCCATTCATGCAAGTATTGAGGAAGTTATACCAGTTCAAAGCTTCGTAGTCCCAGGAGCCATTCCCAGGCCACTGCTGTACCAGGGCGTTGTCCCGGGATAACGCCCCACTCAAATTGTCATATCTCCTAGCTCACACCTCCGATTGAGGTGTTCTTGAGCACTCTATAATTAACATGCCATAAGCTACACATAGCTTATGGCCTTACTTTCTTGCCTCCTAGTCTCCGTGGGTGGGAGGCGTTCCCAATTCCTGGGGCCCTCACCCACACTAGGATCACTTGGGCCCTCTCACCAACGGTGCCACAAGTCCCAGGTGTCACTCCGGGGTCCCCCTTGTGCCCATGGTGTTTATCCCTAGAAAGATAAGCTGGCCAGATTTACCTAAGGTACAAAACATTGTTTTGTCGTTAAGGTCTAATCATTTTTTCTAGATTCTATAGTCTAAATGTGCAGATTTTATGGAATAGAAGGATCCGTATAGGGTTTGGACATGTTAAGAAACCTTGTATCAAATCAAATACTTGTCATTTTGGGGTATAGAGGAAAGGGCTCCCATTCACGTCAGTGTGCAAAGTAAACCCCAATGTTATTTTTATTTTATTTATTATGCAACTCTCAATAAAATTTTCCTCTCTATTTGTAGATAAAAACCTACTTTGATGTATTTTTAGCACCCTATATTTATTTGTAGTTGTTTAGAGAGGCTTATTTTTGGCACTATTTTTTTTATATAAATCATACAAGTACCAAATAGTGGACATAATACTATAGCATTGCAAAACCGACTATGCGAGCAACAAACATTCCATACCATTCAAATTGTTATTCATTTGGTTTCAATGAGTAATACCAATCCTAAACCATTCAAAGCACCATTCAAAACACAACCAATAGCACCTGGATACTAGTTAAAGGATCACCAATAAACATGGAGATAATAAAATATACATGCTGAATTTGGACAAAAACTACACACTTCTTCATTCAAGTAGTCAAATCCATAATTATTCTACTGATCCTACTACACACTTTTAGGGGGATCCTATGTTTATGACCCTATTTTTTTTTTACTGATTACTAAAATGGAGGAATTATCCACCACCCTATTTTACATATAATCATATAGGGGGCATATTTCCAATGCTATGGTAGATCTAACGAAATTATAAATGTTATCCTCAATGAATTAAATTGACCCTATTTTTTTAAATCTCACATGGTTTTCTAAAATTCCAATAGTCACCTCCCCGAGAAAAAACCCGTTTCAATCCCACACAACATTATCCATAATTTCATGGTGGATTTCGTGTAGATTTCTCATCCACTGAAAATGTTATGGGTTGTATCATGTAGTCCAAAATTGCCCACATGTAAACCTAAAGTGGAGGGATGTGACACTCTTAGACCACGGGAATTCAAGGAATCTCAAGAGCTATGGCCTAATGGCTTTCATGTAGATAGCCCCTTAGAGGCTTCATTTGCAAGAAGGTAACAATTCTTCCCTTTCACCTTGCCCTTCTACTTCTCTGTCACATGAGAGACCAAAGGGAATTAAGGCGAACTCGTGTTATTTGGATAATTTATCACTCTGCACCCACTTCTTGTAGGATATGGAACATGTAGTTAGTTTGAGATGATTAGCAAATCCAAATCGTGTCATTTGCATCATTGTTTTGGGAGCTCATATGAATGTTTTATTTATTATTAAAGTGGAGATTGTCGTGCTCAATAAGTAGTCATACAGGTCCCCTAATCATGTTGAATATTAGATGGAGAATGATTAACATATTTTGAGCACCTAGTCTAATGTTTTTAAACACATATCTTATTTGTGTCAGTCTTAAGATCCACACCTAATCACATACCACTCAAATATAGGTGTCCAAAGTATTGTTATGTTAAATTTAGGCACATATATATCTTATTGTATACAAGTGCACCTCTCATTTCATTAAAGCTTGAATAGTATGCACCCCAAACATCTTCTTTCATTTTTGGTTCGTTTCATGTTTGAATTAACTTCAAAGACCCTGAATTAGTCTAGTCAAAGTTATTTGAGATGAATCAACCACAAATTTATAGTTGGGAGTGGGGGGGGGCAAGTTTTTATGTTAGATGGATGAAAGGTCCTTTCCTTCCTGGTGTGCGAGACACCTCCATCCGATGTAGGAAGAACTGTGGCAGATTAAGAAATTCAGCCACAATGAAGGTCACTTCAATTCAAGTGAAGCTTTAGGTTCATGCTTTTTTACCTATAGTTTTAAAGTCATCTATTTAGACTAAGAAAACCACATCATATTGGGTGCAATTTGGGTGGCCTTCTTTATAATGATATTGTCCCCAACCCTTTAATATGACACGTTTGATCGCACAAAAAAATGTCATATTATCCGAATATAGTACTCTGCATAATATGACAATTTGGCCTCAAATGCCGTACTATCAAGTTTTTTCAAGAAAATGGCCTATGTTAATGTAAATTTCATTTGTATACACAATGAAGATACATTTTTTTGTTAAGAAATATGCTCACAACCTCACACAATGTGGAGCTAAAAAATATATAGCCTCATGTTGATGTTTTCACCATATCACACACTACAAGAGTAAGAATCTTTTGTTTTCTAATGAGCCACTCGGGGCTGAGGCCCCACCGTTGGTGGGAGGAGGAGGGCCCCGTAGGGGAGGCGGGGTCGGTATACCGCGGGCCCATGATCGATATATTGTAAATACATCATTTGCACTACACTACCACGAAATAAAGAACGGGAGCTTCAGAAAAGGCAATGTTAGAATTCAACCTAGTTCCAATATTTATGTACTGTAACTTTGCGATCGCTGTAGGTGCATTGGCGTGAAACATAAATTGTGGAGAATGAGTATTTTGAAGTAGGAAAAAGGAAAAGTTGGTGATACAGAAGTTGGTAGGCATACTACCTTTGCAAAAGGAGGGCACTAACCCTATAGTGCGATTTGGTTCAACTACGTAAATTATTTGTATATTTTTAAACAGCTGATGGGGATTGTAGGCATGAAGTGTAACTGTTTGCTCCAACAAGGGTTGGTAAGGTGGTGGTGACTCGATTTGGGCGAACCAACCTATATATTGATTCCTTGTTGGATGCCTAAACCCTTGCCTCCAAATATTGACTCCCACCACAGTTTATATAAACATTATTTTTAAGATCTAAAGAACCATTCGCAACCAGCACACAGTTTGAGTCAAAACATGACAACATTTCGAAGTCAAACATTTGAGTATGTCATTATCTAGTTACAGGCAGTGTAAAGGGGAACTATACATACACCTATATACATTCCACTCGAACAAATGTTGAACCAATTCTGCAATCCCAAACAGTCAGATCACTGCAGATTCACTTTGGAATTGATAATAAAACAACTGGCATCATATCTTAGGTTTGAAAATCCATGGATCACCTTTACGTGGTTAATAAACGCTTAACATGCACACTAAGCTCCCACATCTGATCCCAACATTGGCGGTCTTGGAAC
The DNA here is from genome assembly GCA_964035585.1 of Polytrichum formosum. NCBI lineage: Eukaryota > Viridiplantae > Streptophyta > Polytrichopsida > Polytrichales > Polytrichaceae > Polytrichum > Polytrichum formosum. The sequence continues at coordinate 9,615,241 of OZ037936.1, read as the reverse complement.
AATGATGTGTTCCGAAATTTGAAATTTGATGGACGATGTTGAGTGAACATTACACTTGTTCATTCGAGTACATCTCACCATAAGAATATTGATCAATTTTGGATGAGATAAATTATTGTTAACTACCGAACCTAGAATCATGCAACTCTCGTTCCGCGGGCCCTCAAAATATAATAGTGGGATGCTCAAAAAGCTGCGCAAGGGGACTCAAATTCAAACTGAACTCCCAACATCCCATTGTTATATTTTGAGGGCCCACGTCACTGAGTAATGTTATGATCTCGTCATAACACGTGTCTCTTTGGAGTCCATTCTTGACTTCAAGCCTTGCCATATACAACTCAATTATAGGTGTCCGATTAGGAAGATTCAAAGTCTAGTGAACACATAAGGCCTACATACCTTAGATGCACGCAGAGTCAATGCAAGCTACACTTGCGAATCGAGTACTTGACAAGATCTTTGTGTTTTTTATGAACTCCAGATTCACAGAAACTCTTGACCGCACTTTTGTTATTTCTCTCTCTCTGACTTTCCCTCTCCTTTTGATTCAGATATTTGTTGTTGATGAAACCTAGATACTATTAGTCTTGTGAGTGCAAAAAACATCATCTACTCACTTGCAATTTCCCTCTTTATCTTCCGCAAGATTAGACTCATCATATCAATTTTCCTCAACATCCCCCCTTGTCCTCCTCTTTTCTATTTCCCTTCTCTCATTCCATCATATTTGTTCATCAACAATTGTCGACTAGCGCATATACCCCTAGCCTTGCAACAAAACCACGAACCCACTCCTACCGGTCCAACATCTGCTCGCCCATTTCTTGGCCCGTGTTAGATCCTTCCACACATGGCTCACATAGCAAAAAAATCACACGTGTTCGAGTCCAACTTGATGATCACACGTCTTACTTGCCGATGGCAGATTGTGCCTTACGTGGTTCCCTTATGTGATCATTTTGTCTAGCTTGACTAGCTACACTAAATATGATATTTAGTATCATATGGTTTTTTATGTCACTATGGTAATTTTTTGGATGACACTTCTTATGAATAAGTGGAGAAATACTGTCATGGATGATGCATGAGCACAACACAGATCCGTATACAACCTGGCCACAATTTGTGGAACCGTGATCATAAATTGGTAGTTTTTTTTCTTCACAAAATCTGCCGGTTACTCATATAATGAGAAACATGTTGAAAAGTGGCTCCCACATCAGTTAAATATTTCACCTCTATTTAAGATCATGTCAAATTGTGTGTGGCCACTCAGCTAACCCTTTAGGGCCCATAAAGATGAATTTTGAGGTAACGGCTACTACGTCGTTCACCATTTTTTGGATCGTGTGGTTTTGATTTGAGACGAGTGAATTTGGAAGCTGATAATCGAGCCACTTGATCTGGAATATCGGGTTCGTTCTCTCCTGCCATGATCTGTGATTGAACGATTGCGTCGCAATAACTGCCTCTAGATCTCCCTCCTCTTTCCCAAAGCCTTCTTGTCGTCTTGTAATTGCTCTCTACAAAATACTTCCCGATTTGAGGTCAGTGAAATTTCAAGATTTCCCGAAATCGGCCAACGAATGATTTGTAAACGACTCCTCTTGAGGTTGTGAAAATCTTAAAGCCTGCTGGCATGGCTGTTTTCAAGAATAGAATTTAAGCCTTTTCTACGCGCTTTTGTTTTGAAAATCGGAGATTACTTGTCAATGCTCGATATTCCGTGGGCACAAATCTGTCGCTTTGCCACAACCGCAGAGACTTGCTAACTACTACTTGCCTGAAATCTCCCATAATTGTACCAACTAGCAGGCTGAACACAAAAACTTAATAATCTGGAGATGTTAGCTAGTTTATCAAATTGATGTAACAGATGATGACTTTGTTTTTTATAACGGACACAGATTTAGGTGCTATACACCTATACATCACTTCAAAATTCCGTGCCTCGCTGCATTCCATGAAGTCCGTCACCCCATCTTCTTGAATTCGAAAATTGGGTAGCAGATGTTGCTTCTAAAAGAAGAGGCTTACTTTGCTTCCAACACCTTCAAAGAAGAAATAGAGATGACTGGACGATGTTGTCTGTCCACACATGGTGTCGATTATGCTGTTGCTTCATCTTCGAGTTGGTGTAATTAGGGTTTAATTCTATATGTAATCCCAAAACAGGCATCATGAGAATCTGAGTAGAGGGACCAGTACTACGAAACGGGCAGATCTGACCGCTAGTTACAGATGAGTTGGTTGAGTTTGAGAAATTGAACGACTGCACTACAAGAATCACAGGTCATTAGCCCTAGTTTTCAGCCACTCGAAGTAGATTTTAGGTGTCCTTGTAGTGCGTTGAAGTTCAAGACTTTAGGCAAATCGCCAATCATTTCAGAGAAATCTAAAGAATATACCAAGTTAAATGAATAAAGGAATAGCAGAAAAAATTATCAACATGTAAGCGGTGGGACTTGGAAACACTTGGATCTTGACCAATTGTGCCCAAAATCTCGCAGACCACTGGACCCTGATACTTCCAAATTTGTTGCTCGCGAAACTCTAGACAAGGAACTAATGACTTTGGGGGGGCTTAATTTTCATCACTAAACTTAAACTCTAAACCTGACACATTTCACAGGGATTGGATTTCGCAGCAAACAATAATAATGTACCTCCTCCATGAATTACGACCGACCATTACAACAATTCCGCTCAAACCCTTCGTCTGCTACTGATTTGGTTTCCTGCACTAGTAGAAAATATGGTAAAAAATAACCACAATCATTTTCCCATTGCGGTTCTTTTGACCACCCTGATCTGCAGTCACTAAACGACTGCAGATTTGTTTTTGTGGTTTACCAACTGAAATTTTAAGAATTTTGGGGCGTGTAATACACCGTTGGAAAGGTCTTCAAAATAACTTTCCAACGGTATATTACAAGCCCCCAAATTATTAAAATTTCAGTCGGTAAATCAAAAAAATAAATCTGCAGTCGTTTAGTGACTGCAGATCAGGGTGGTCAAAAGAACCACAATGGGAAAACGACTGCGGTTCTTTTTTACCATGTTTTCTACTAGTGTTGTCACGAGTTGGATGGAAATTTTAGCCAGAACACACAATCCACCTCCCCCCCCAAAAAACCATTGATATCAATACCAGCTCTTGCCCTGCAACCCAATGGAGTTGTGCTGCTAGCTTGTACTTCAAATTTTGTGGCCCCCGGATGTTGACACACAACTAACCCTAACCCTAACCCTCTGCGGCGACGTGGCCGCCTCAAAGGGCGGCATTTCGGGAAAGGCCTATAGGCCCTCCTCCTCGATGATGTTTGTCGATGTTGGAAATTGATATCTTGTTCAATTCATCCATAAAAGATTGCATGTTTGTCACATCTACAACTAAAAGCTCCAAAGGATGCTCCATTGCGAAATTTGATGGTAATTGGGCATACTTACGGGCTTGAGGAAGCTTGACTATTGGTGTTGGTTGGTCATCCACATCATTCCCCTCCATTGGCTCTTCATTTAATCTAAACCCAAATGGATTTCTCTACCCCAAGCCAAATCCACCAACACAATCATGTTTTAATTTGCATCAACAATCTCCTCTCCTACCAATTGCACATATTCTTGAATAGTCATTTTCTTCACTTCCAAGATTCAAAGAGAAAATGCGACTTGCCAATCCATTTGCTGCTTCTTTCACTATTGATTTCCCACATTCATCATCCATGGCAAATTCAGCACTCTAGTATGAAAATAAGACCTTTGACATCCTCTAGTTGTTTCGTATGATTTGGGGATTCATCTTTCTCTACATTTTAGAGCACCACATAATGGCATGCATTACATTAGGCATCATTTTCCTCATGTCCTGGTGAGTAGTAGAAGAATCAAACTGAGAGAGAACCCACTCCAAAAGCTTATTCTTCATACTAAACTTTGAATGAAGCAATTATTCCCTTATCCAAGGGTTGTACCACACTTGTTACATTAGGTGGCAAAAAAACAACAGTAATATTACTCCACTGCAAGGTTGGATAACCAAATGATTCACCCCTACCAACATGCTTAAGGGAATGAGTAGCAAAATTGTTCATAATTAAAATACCTTCCGCATTTGAGATTTGAGATGTACATTGAGGCTCATCATCCAACTTTCAAATACATTTGATGTCATCTAGGCCACTTGGTTTGCAAACGACCATGCACAATCTATTGGTAGCTACCTTCCAGAGCATCTTGGGCTTAGAGTTTTTGTAAATAATCATAGGTATCAACTTGTCAGTGCCTATTGTGTTTACAACAAGAGCAAGAGTGAGACTATCCTTCTGAATTTTGCACCCACAAACTTTTCCTTGTGCTAGTGTCTTGTTTGGTTGGGCATGATAAAATAAACTAGCCTCATCCAACTATAAACATATTCCAATGCCATAACCAATGTGGAGGAGGCCATTGCTTACCAAATTGTGTACAAGTTGTTTTGTGTGCATCAACACCAAAATTATTGAAATTATAACTGAAATGAAAAGCATTCGTCACTCAAGACTACCGACATCTCTAAAGCCAAAAAATCTAGGAATATGAGTTGGTGAGGATTGAAATTTCCAATCTAAAGAGATGTGAGATTCATGTGTGAGGACAAATTTTGATCAAGAAGAAAAATCAACAACTTTGGAATTCTAGTTTGCAAATCCAGCAATCCCTAAATCCTTCAACTCCACCCAAACCCAAAGACACAAAAATGCAACATCTATTTTGAAACCAAGGTTTAAAACAATTATTTTGAGTTAAGTAAAGTTGACCCATTGATAAATCCATCATGTACTCCCAATCCCAAGGCATATCCTTGGTGTGGATCCCACCACATGCATGCATGAATTACCTCTATTATATGACAAATTGGGCCTAAAAATGCCGTATCACAAGCACCGTTGTCGTAATGTTGGGGTAAATTAACACTAGAATTTTGGTCGACAAGAAGTGCATCATATAATCAAGGTGTCACATTATCGAGTATTGTATTCTTGGGGTTAGAATGTATTCATAAAGGCCGTTGTTTAGAGGTTTCTTTGGATACTTGGCACAAATAATCTTTGTCCCTAAGTGATTCTACACAACCAAGTACCATATAAACACTTACCTTCACAATGTTCCACATGCATAAGCCCAAGTTCACACACAAATTTCTTGAAAATGTAAGCAACATTGGGAAAAAATTGAAGACATTAAGTTCCCCCTCACGAACTTTTCGGACTGTCAGAATCGGGCAGGGGCAGCCACCCGTCCAGAAAATCTAGATTTTCTGGACCTGACCGAAAACTGCTGCCCGCCTGCCCGACTTCGAAAAAACCGTTGGCCCTTGCATTCTTGAAGGCCACTTATCCACAAATCCCATATTGAGTGCACTTCACCTTCAAGGTCCAAAATCCAATATATATGTTCACTTCCATTGAGTAAATAAGCAATTGACTGGGATTTCATTATCAAAGTGAAACCGTCAATAAAACATGTAATTAACTTGGAAGTCAAAAATAATTACAAAACCCTCACTAGCACTGAGGTTACAATTTTGTGACTTACCATTGAAAGGGTCTTTGTCATACTAAAATGGAACTAAAATTAGTGATTTATTTTCAAAATGTAAAATATTTTAATATATTTTAATATTTTAGTTAATACCTTCTACTTTCACAAAGTTTTCATATGCATTTAAATTAATTAAGTCTAATTAATATTGATTAATTCTAATTAAGCCCAATTAAATCAGAAAGCATGCTTACCAAATTACTTAATCCTATTTAATTATAAAGTATACTTACTAGAATTAATTCCATGATTTAATTAATTTAAAAGTTTATTTACTGGAATGTAAATTTAAAATGTAAAATGTAATTTACTGTAATTTAAACATATATAATTAAATAGGATTAATTAATTTGGTAAGCATGCTTTCTGATTTAATTGGGCTTAATTAGAATTAATCAATATTAATTAGACTAAATTAGTTTAAATGCGTATGAAAACTTTGTGAAAGTAGAAGGTATTAACTAAAATATTATAAAATATTAAAATATTTTACATTTTGAAAATAAATCACTAATTTTAGTTCCATTTTAGTATGACAAAGACCCTTTCAATGGTAAGTCACAAAAATTGTAACCTTAGTGCTAGTGAGGGTTTTGTAATTATTTTTGACTTCCAAGTTAATTACATGTTTTATTGACGGTTTCACTTTGATAATGAAATCCCAGTCAATTGCTTATTTACTCAATGGAAGTGGACATATATATTGGATTTTGGACCCTGAAGGTGAAGTGCACTCAATATGGGATTTGTGGATAAGTGGCCTTCAAGAATGCAAGGGCCAATGGTTTTTTCGAAGTCGGGCAGCAGTTTTCGGTCAGGTCCAGAAAATCTAGATTTTCTGGACGGGCGGCTGCCCCTGCCCGATTCTGACAGTCCGAAAAGTTCGTGAGGGGGAACTTAACGTCCTCTGTCAAAAATTGTCTTTGACAATTTTGTAATGTAGTTGTGGAATCATCCTTGCACATGGCACCGAAATGCTCTTCAAGACATGGAAGAACCCACTAAAACATTATATGAGACATTGAGCTATGGCCTGACTAACCATGCTAGGGTTATTAGGTTATTCTTTTCTCTCCACTTTATAACCAATAATCCAAGGACCAGTCCAAAGGGTTGTATCAAAGATTGATGGAGATACTCTTAGGTAGAATTTAACGCCCTTACCTCTAACCTTGCTCCTACACAATTTTTGCTCACATAAGAGGTGACCTTGGACATAACAATCGTATGTTAGCCTACTGCCACCCTCATTCTAAGATCCTAGCCGATCTTTGGCAAAATAAAGTACATTTGGACATGGAAAAATGTTGCGTTAAATGTGGTATTTGACTTAGTATACTACGTTTATATGATCTTTGATATCAATATTGTGGGTGTAACTTAAAGAAGATCATATATGAATCATTGTTATATGCCTTATGATACCTTGCAAAAGATAGCATTAAGTTGTTATATGCCTCAACCTTGGTCCTCTTTGGTCAACTCTAGAACATCAAGACCAACTTCTTCTTGACTAGCTTGAGGATACCTTCACAACAAGTTATGTTGAGACATGTGCGCCACTTCTTGTCAAAAAATACAGCTCTTTAGTAATGTGGTCATGCCAAAGCATGGTGAATAGTCATCATGCGGTGAAATTGGCATATCAAAGACACACACAACACTCAAGTGGCAAGTTAAAGACAAGGCCACTTGTCCAGACTTTTTAGCACTAGTATAAAATTATAGTTCACATTGATCTAGAAACCAAAAACACCACAATGTATGTACCTAATTTACAAGGAAACCTACAACGGAAAGTTGCGATATTTGCTAGATGTGAGGCAAGCCTAAGATCAGCTTTGGCAGCTCATACGACTTTGTGGAGAGAGAAATGCACCCGAGTAGGTAGCAAATGCACACATGATGATTCATGTTAATTTCTAATACCTTAAATCTAAGACCTTGCAACTAGTTGGATTACTTTGGGCGGCAAAACGTTAACTAAAGTGAACTGCTTTTCTTGCCATGGATTGGTCTTTTGTAAGATATATTGCTGGTTTTTACAGAGATGTCAACCTTATTATGATTTGTCTTTGCCCCTTATTGCAGTAGCATTTCTTGACAATATCAATGAATGTCCCACACATTCCAACTTCCACATCATGTGTCCATTCTCCCATTTCACACAATATAGATACCACGGCAATTGGCTCGTATTGGTCAATAGCTTTCCATGTGGAATTTGATAGCATCTTAAACCGGTTGTACACAAACAACGTGTATAAGGTAGATCTCCTGATGTGTTATCAAAACACGAGCGAAGATTGGACTATGACACACTTAATCACATCTCCTCCAACTGTAAGTTTACATTGCCATCCTCTATCCATAAGAGACAAACACTAGGTAGTCATTGGCCATGTGCCTGAAAATTAACATGTCAGGGGTCTTATGAAGATCTCTTGCAACTGAGAACAAATCAAACAAAAATATCAATAGGTATATACCATGAAAGCCGTGATTGTTTGCTCGTTAAGTTTGGCTTCAAAATGTTTTGGAGGTCACATCCCAGATTGCTCAGTTTGACTTTGTTGTATGCATACCCAGTAGGGATCATGCCAAAGAGAGAGAGAAGAGAAGAAACGCTGACCTTAGTGGGATCAGCGTGATTGAAATGCCCGTTTGACCCACCCTTGATATTATGTGCACTGAACATAATATCAATGGTGTAGGGCTACTAACCCCTCTGGGGGTGGGGGACCCAAGTCCCTGGTTGAGGCATAAAGCCGGCCAGGGATGGAGGGCAAGCAAATCCGAGTCGTCGTTTCTGGACGCGCAGGATACTTTCACTTTCTGGGTCGCCGAACGCTGCCCGGCTTGCTGCCCGATTATATATAAGACCAGTGATCCGGGAGATTTTTGGGCATAACCGGTTGAGATCTTAGTGTTTGCAAGTCCAACCGGTGGCATGTTGACATCCTCCGGTTTTCTTTTATTAAATTGGGGCATATTCTATAAATCCCTCTAAAAATGATCGGTAATTTTCATGCAATCTTGAACCTCAACCGGTTATTTCTCAAATTCAACCGGTTCATCTATAACTAATTGCCGGTTCTCGTTTATATGATACGGAGAACCTCGCGGTTACGACACGGCCAAGGATTCATGCCACTCACTTAAAATCATCCATGCAGATGAAAAACGCAAGAATCATCTAAATGACTATTTTAAGGCAATTTGATTCCGGAAATAGAGTCAAAGGCCCCGAATTAGTCTAGTGATGTCACATTCGAATGAATCGGCCCTCAACCCCATAGGGGGGCTTTTTTTTATTGGAGCCACTTCATCCACGATATCTAGGATGGATGATTTTAAGTGAGTGCCACGAATCCCCAGCTGTGTCGTAACCGCGAGGTTCTCCGTATCGTATAAACGAGTGTCGTAACCACGAGGTGGCTGGGGATTCGTGGCACTCACTTAAAATCATCCATCCTAGATATCGTGGATGAAGTGGCTCCAATAAAAAAAGCCCCCCTATGGGGTTGAGGGCCGATTCATTCGAATGTGACATCACTAGACTAATTCGGGGCCTTTGACTCTATTTCCGGAATCAAATTGCCTTAAAATAGTCATTTAGATGATTCTTGCATTTTTCATCCGCATGGATGATTTTAAGTGAGTGCCACAAATCCTTGGCCGTGTTGTAACCGCGAGGTTCTCCGTATCGTATAAACGAGAACCGGCAATTAGTTATAGATGAACCGGTTGAATTTGAGAAATAACCGGTTGAGGTCCAAGATTGCATGAAAATTACCGATCATTTTTAGAGGGATTTATAGAATATACCCCAATTTAATAAAAGAAAACCGGAGGATGTCAACATGCCACCGGTTGGACTTGCAAACACTAAGATCTCAACCGGTTATGCCCAAAAATCTCCCGGATCACTGGTCTTATATATAGCCGGGCAAGCGTTCGGCGACCCAGAAAGTGAAAGTATCGTTTGAATCCTGCGCGTCCACAAACGATGACTCGGATTTGCTTGCCCTCCATCCCTGGCCGGCTTTATGCCTCAACCAGGGACTTGGGTGGGGGACCATGCCAAACTATCAACTGGTGGAAGTAAAATGGATTCCAAATGACCAAAGATAGACCTTGAAGACTGTAGTTAGTTTTTTGCTATGACTGAAATAACCCAAAACCTAGGGTACATACTCTTAAGGAAGGCTTTACTAGTGTCTATTACAGGCATTTGTCACATTATAGTTCATTAATCAGATAATATGGTTGCTATCTTCACTCTAAAACATCACTTATTCATCTTTTACTTTCCTTTCTCTCAAGGGTTCCTCTCATTGTTTCTCATTCAATGGGGTATGTGTGTCAGTCTCAGTAAGTATCCATCTCGTCATGAGATTGTATAACAATAGTCTTTTGAGAACAATAGTCTTTGAGTATCACAATTGTCTTTGGTAACCATTGGCCAATGCATCTTCAAATCACAATAGCTCTAACTCGCTCACTTACACTCACGAATTCTCACTCTGTCAATTACAACTTCAACAATGGACAATAGTTCACAAACCACATCACTCTCTGAAACCAGAAAATAGTTCAACCCACTTCGGCCGTTCAATACACTCAAAATCCAAAATAACAATGTGCTTCAACAAAACCCAATGTCCCACAATCACTGCGGTGATCACTAAGTTTTACTCAGAAAATAGTTTAACAATGAACCTCACACAAACTCTGTGATGAGGGAGACAAGCCTATAAGTTTTACTTTGCGCTCAACAATGTTCGGTGAATGTCTGCCTTCCTCTCCGCTACTAGCCTCTTTTGGCTCAGCAGGGAAGGTGATGATAGTTCATGTAACCGACTAAGGGCGCCTAAGCCCATGCTAATAGTTATAACTACCTTTCTAGCCTATAGTTCAACTATTTTCATCTATTGGGATGCTATTTCATCCAACTACTATCTATTCGTCCATAGTTTAACTACTTGGCCAAAATTTTGGCTCACAAAGACCTAGGAATGTATTTGTTACAACACGCTAATAGTGTGAACAAGGCTATTATACTAGTAATGTGGACGAGGTTATTAAGGAAACTTGACTGTAAGGATTGGTCAAGATCCAACTAGTGGGAGCTAATTAGTAGCAACTCTTCCTAACTTAGGAAAATGGCATGGGGGTGAGCACTTTGCATGAGGAAGGGTACATGGCAAGGGCCCATCTTCCTCATGGCTTTATGATGGGGTGGTTCATGCTACAATAAACCCTTCTCATCTCTTTGGGTTTTTGGAGAGTTTTATAATTCAAGCTTTGCAGGCTTGTTCCAGTTTTGTTATAAAAAGAAAACCACAATACTCACACAATTCTTTGTGGGATCGATCTCCTTATGTCAACTCTCCGCTTTGTGCATGAATCACTAAGATAATTCCTTGAATAACATGTATCCTAGGTTGATACATGGGATGAACCTAGTATTCATATATTGTTAGGTACAAGTATGTCAAAAATCAAAGCTTCAGGATGGAACCAACCATATTCAAAATTTAGAATCAAATTTAGCAATAAATCTCAAAAGGAATTAATTTTAAAAAATACCAACATAATGTATACATCTTACACTTGCATGCAACACAAATTGTCATCAATGTCTATCTAGCACCTCATATACACATGTTGAACTAGTATTTGTAAAACCTTATCAAGCCTAGGCTCAATCTAAACTTCAACATTGTTGCTTTATAATATTTGTCCATGCTTCTATTACCACCATGCTTCTTAGAATCCTTAGCATGGCCTCCATTTCCTCTTGTTGTAAGCGTCACCCAAGACATAATAAATAATTTTGTGGGCATCCAATTTCCATCATTATTTGTTCAATTGAAATGGAGAACGCTCTGAGCATAACTACGAGGTCTCAATGTGCAACATCCAAAAGCCCAAAACAACCTTGCAACAACTTTGCAAGAACGCACAAGGCAAACTCGGGTGGGGGGGGGAGACCTTGGCCAATGAGAAGGAGACACGGAATTGGCGCCTAAAAGCATATACAAAATTCACACCCAAAAGTAGATCATCCCTTATTGGTCAAGGTCAACTTATAGATTTGTGTTGGACTACATTTGTTCACATCATAGCTCATTGTTGCATTGCGTGCAACCCACACTTCTTAGTCCTTCCTATATTCATTATTGGGGGCCTTCTATTGGCACGAGAATATTTCTAATGCTACCTTTAAGAGTTTAAAGATCTGGTTACTATCTTCTATCTTCATGTGCTATGCATAATGTTTTGTAGTGCCCATCATCTATTTGTCATCTATTTGAACCCCCATCTAGCCTAGTAAATAAATGTGATATAACATGTCAATAAATTGTTCGTTGTTGGTGCTAGTGTATGATGCTAGTGGGGTAAGTTTGATTATAGAAAGATAATGGGCTAGCATACACAACTAATGGATCACCAACTAGCAATTGTCCGTCTCATGATACATCACATGCTCATATTCAAATTGAAAGAAACTTACTATTTGGATCCCGAACCCAATGTTCATGAACATTGTCACCATATTTCAAGGCCCATTGAGCAATCCATAGAGGTTGAGGAGTCTTATGTGAAAACCTTAAAAAGGTCCAACATTCTTAAAAATACACAAGATTGGTAGATTAGGAGGTCTCCTCGTCATACATTGAAGGGTACAATCCTAAAGATAAAGGGGCATGGAATATCTTTAGATGGATCTTTAGTAAAAAAGTGTTTAATAAGTCTAGATTCAAGCAACACCATCAAAATTTCCACCATGCCTTTCCAAGTTGTAGCTTAGACAAGTGTAACTAAAACATAAACTCATCCATTGCGGAGGTGAAAACGCAGTAAACTATATCATACCATGTACATGACTACTTTTAAACAGATTGATTATGAAATTAGCATCAGATGCCCCGAATTAGTCTAGTGGAGTATAGTGGGATCTCAACTTTATAGGGGCCTTGTTTTTACTAGTCTAGCCCCTTCATCCACAATGGATGAGGTTACATACACACCACTATCCTCACACAACTTACAAATGCCTAGCTTAGAGGTCAGTCACTTACATATTGAGACATGAGGCTGAAGGTAATTTGAAGTTGTTCAATGCCTCTTTCACATGTACATGTTGAGACTTGGATTTGAATCTAGGTAAGGACAATAAAAATGCATTTGCATTTTTCCTTTTATATGTATTTCAAGCTCACCGGTGGTTTCGGCTCCCAATCTTCTTGTATCGTATACAAGGGATGATGTACACTACTTCCCCAATGGCTACGGATTTGTGGTGTCTACGTAAACTCATCCATTGCGAAGGCGAAAACGTAATGCATTATATTATAACCTTTAAATGAGTATTTTTAGACAACATAAGTCCAGAAATAGAATCATATATCCCAAATTAGCTAAGTGGAGTTAAATTGAAATGAATTGGCCCTCAATCTTGTAGGGGGTTTTTTTTTACTGGAGCCCTTTCATCCATGATAGATGAGTTTACATAGATGCCACAAATCCCAAGCCTCACCAATGTTGCATGGGTATTTGGTTCAAGTCCATGTATTGATAAGGGTACATGTAGGGGTACACAATATCCAACCTGGATGGCATCACATCCTTCAATGCCAATATTGACACCCACTTGATATTTGCACATATGGCATTTTTTTAAAAGAAAGCATTGTATCACTTATACATCCCTCATAACATTATTCAGATCCATAACAGTGTTCTGTGGGACAGATAGTATTTTGCAAAATATTCCATCATTTAGGCTGAATGTGAGGAATATTCCACATAATATTGTCAGTCTCACAAACATTGTTATGGATCTGAATAATTTTATGCTCGACATTCAATGAACATTTCTAATTTCATGACCTGTTAAATATCAAATTCTAAGTTTTCTTTCAATATCCTCATCCACTAGTATATGAAAATAATGATTCATGTACAACCTTGATATACCAACTAGTCATGGATCGTTCTCACAAACACAACACCTAACTAGGTAGACACTGATTATGGTAAATATTGTGGGCCACGTTGGTAATGAAATACCACACTTAAAACATTGGGTATAATAGCGGGTGTGCATACTATTTACCGACCCATAATATATATAATTCAGAGGTTATAATATATATAATAGATTATAATCAATGTGCTATATATTGCTATCTATTTGACAAGTGGTTGTCTCTCCTTGAAGTGAGCACGTGCCCATGAAATGTGGTGCTCTCACCCAAACCTACTATCAAGAAACACCGCCAATTGCATCAAACAATGATATCTCCTTTACATCTTGTTTGTTTTCCACAAACAAGCAATCTATCTAATAGCGTTTTCATGCCCTTTTTATAGAAACCAAGATCACCTCCTAATTTTTAGTCATTTGGGGTGCGGTGACCATTTAAATGTTAGTTGCTCTTTATGTCAATTCTTGATGTTTTCTCCTCCTTCGATTTTCGGCTTGAGAAGCTACAATAGATATTGTATTTAGAGTCACTTGCTATTTGAACTTATAGAATGCTATACCTTTAAACTATTAATGTAAATTTGTACCAAGTCAAGATGTTAATGTCCTATAATGTCCAACAACCAATTCGACCTTTTTTGGCAAAAAAAAATGAGATATACAAAAGAATGATTGTAGCGTTGCATAGTCCAAATAATAAGCGACACTAAATACAACATTCAATATGGTTTATGCTCTTTGGATTCGCATTCTCAATAGCTTTCAAGTGATAACTTGCCCATATCTAAATTGAAAGAATGAGAACATAGTGAGTGGTTCAAGATTAGCACGTAACTAGTGTTGCACACTATTTTCATGCGTGATGGTGTATAGTGTGGGCCACACTATAGGGTTGTGCAAAGGGTAAGTCACATTGTTACATATGCCCAATTTCAAGTATGAGTATATTTTTCAGTTTCCCTCCTTAACATTATACATTGTATAAAATAATGTTTAAACCCTTGAACGTATATAATTGAACATGGTGAAGCCCGTATAAACTGTATACATGTCCATATATTGATACCCTACATCCTTTAGGGATTCACATCCAATGCCACACCATAAGGTAGAAAAACGGAAAACGGTGGATGACCATTAATGGTGCACCAGACTATGACTATAATGATTCTTGTGTGGACTCAAAATGACTGCTCGTAAACTGGTGCCTTGAAAAGGATGTAGTGATAGGCCATATAGGGTCATGCAAGTTATGAATAGTGAACAAACACTTGTCATGGATGGATGGTGGATGAGTTCATCCATTGACCAAAACCCTAGCATATTTAGTAGTGTAGTAGGGTGACCGAGACGGCCAAGGATTCGTGGCACTCACTTAAAATCATCCATGCGGATGAAAAAATGCAGGAATCATCTAAATGACTATTTTAAGGCAATTTGATTCCGGAAATAGAGTCAAAGGCCCCGAATTAGTCTAGTGTTGTCACATTCGAAAGAATCGGCCCTCAACCCCATGGGGGGGCTTTTTTTTATTGGAGGCACTTCATCCACGATATCTAGGATGGATGTTCCTTAGTGAGTGCCACGAATCCCCAGCCAACCGAGAAAATTCCTTAGTGAGACCGGCTGGGGATTCGTGGCACTCGCTTAAAATCATCCATCCTAGATATCGTGGATGAAGTGGCTCCAATAAAAAAAGCCCCCCTATGGGGTTGAGGGCCGATTCTTTCGAATGTGACATCACTAGACTAATTCAGGGCCTTTGACTCTATTTCCGGAATCAAATTACCTAAAAATAGTCATTTAGATGATTCCTGCATTTTTTCATCCGCATGGATGATTTTACTTGAGTGCCACGAATCCCCGGCCACTGAGACCACATACCTACGTATTGGATCGGTGTGAATCCGCTACTCTACCGATTCACCTTGATACCGGTTTCGTCCAAGTTTGGTGAGACTGTCGCATCATTCCATCAAGTGGGGAAGTAGCGGAGCATGTGTTGCGACCTAAATAAAGGATTTGTACAAGATCTCGCGAGATCTCGATAATCTCCTACTTTATGGAATTCAATTATTATGAGTGAGTGAGGAGTTGGTACAAGGGAGCCCTGAGGACGGATGGAGATGCAGGAGAGGGGGGGATTCAAGGAACGTCTGATCCCGGTCATTTATAACTCCCTTGTGTACTTATCTTACACACACACACACACACCCCACAATCAGATCTCGTTAAGTTACGGGCTGTTTGTAAGCGGAACGATTCGGTATCTACAGAGGGTGGGGGGGAGCCCTAGCCGCTGACTCTGCAGATCCTAACTAATATTTGGCTTGATCTTAACTGATAGGGCAGCCAATACTTTTTTGGGCACGTGCGAAAACGTTGCAAGAAAATACATTACTTGCCGCTCGACTCCGGAATTGAACTTGAGGGGCGCTTTATGAAGATTGGGGATGGGGTCCTACGGGTTGCGCACACTCAAAAAAAGTGTCAATCAATCTTGGCCCTACATCTAAATTTGACAGTCCATGGATCCCACGGTTGTCCCTTCCGTTCAGTAGGAGTTAAAGACCTGGGTCCAAGGGGGAGGGTCCAACAAAGTGGACCGATGCTATTGGCCGAGAGGTGTGAATTGGACCAAAGGCCTTTAGATGAGGGAGGGTCCAAGAGCAAGAAGAGGTGAGGCAAAGTGAGGTGTTTGTGTCTCTCTTGCATGGCATCAATTTGGAGGGAAACAGTAATGTTTCGAACCAAGAAATGTAGCTCAAAGGAGAGTTCATGTTTTGGAGAGCCGTTTTGGAAGGTAAGGTCCAAGGGAGGGTCTTGTTCAAGGGCTTAGTTTGCCTCAATTTGCTGCAGATTGGTCCCTTTGTTCTTGGACCATGGACCCCCATCTGAGGCGCCCCTAAGGTAAGCACACCTAAAACTGACTGAATAGGCATTGACCTAGACTTCTTAGAAGGTTCCAATTTATATGTTTTCATTTTTGCAAGATCAAAAGGATTTCAATGCACTCAAGAGTGGACCATTTGGATACCATATGCAAAAGTTATAAGGGTTTAAAGTTTCATCGGTCAGCAACCTGAAACAAAACACCTATAGCAGATGTTCAAACCGTGTACATCATAATCAACATGTACTTATTGTACAAGATTTCTAGGCGTTGATTTAGGCAAAGGTGTTGATTTTGGGTATACATACCTTGTACTAAATTTATTTGTCAAATTTGTAGTCTATAGTATTTACAAAGAGTTACATCAAAAGTTTCTACAATTTTAGAATTGTCTTGTTCATTATTGACCACACAACTCCGGGGGTGGACTCTTCATAGTATGTACGAAGTAACGTGAGTGTAAGAAGGGGTATTATTTGAGGCATTAGCATACATAGTATACATAAGGGAGAGATATTATATTTCTCTATTGTGTACATCCAAAAAGGCTATTAAGAATTTTGAAGCAAAGGTAAGGGGGCCCTCAGCTTTAGAGAAAAACTTAACAGTATATGTGTTGGTCTCATCCAATTCACGTTTTTATCTAATGTTGTCATGTGGTAATAGTCCTCAATGGCAACCTTGTCCACTCTTGTTAGAGTTCGCATTTTGGGTTTTGAGGTGTTTACAAACTGGAGGTGCTTTGGAGTGCTCATGGGCTCCATTGGCTTTTGCTCTCCATTACCGTGGTTGAGTTATTATGCTTTTGTCTTTGTTTGCTTGATGCAATTGTTGAGTTACAATTGCTATGGATGAAAAAATGTCCAATGATTTTCTCATTGGAACGTGAAAATGGATTTCCTATGTAATAAAGCTGTTTTTTTTTCATGATTTATATCTTGTACATATAGTGGAGGCATTTATCACATTAAAATGAAAAGCTCAGTATGAATACATGAGTCCATTTTCTAGCATGTAGTTAGTGCATATACATTTGTTTTTCTCTATAAAATTCTCATATATAGGGGGGTTTAATTTCATAGTGACCCATGCACGTCATTTACGTTTCTAATGAAGAGTCCATCCCTTGGGAACAAATATAACTATTTGGAACCAACTTGTTTTTTACATTTTGACGTTTAATGGTAGGAGTCAAAAATGGAGGGTGGAGTGAGGTGACAATGTTAGGTTGATCCACCTATCCATATTTATCTTATAATTTTAGTATTATTTAGAATGAATATAAAAGTGTTATATAGTATATATTCAAATAAAACTATTTATGAATGGATTATTTCATTTAAAAATGACTACAATATCATTATACTTATAACCAAGATAGCATAGTTGTTAGTACAATTGAGTCCGACATCATTTTTAGTCTAATATTACTTTGATGGCGTCAAAGTCAATATTTGACGATACGCCTCCTATGACTCTGTTCAATTGGGAGGCATCCACTAGCCATCTTCTTCTTCGTAGTGTACTCTTCAAAGCCCACATAACATTATTCAGATCCATAACAGTGTTATGTGGGACTGACAGTATTTCACGAAATATTCCCTACATTCGGATGGAATGTAGGGAATATTCCATGGAATATTGTTAGTCCCACGTAACACTGCTATGAATCTGAATAATGTTATGCAATCCATAGATGACTATCGATCTTGTGTAACATTGACATAGCATTTTAGAAATGCTGACAGTAATAGGATATGAGTTCAATAGAATTGCATAGATTTTTTAGATATCACAAGAAAATAGGGGTCCATTTGGGACAACCCATTTCCTACTTTGCACATGTAAACTAGAAATATAATATGCATGTCAAATCGACTCCTTTTTGTATGAAATGTATGTCAAATGAAAACCCTAGCTACCTTATCTTGTTAGGTAGATTGTTACTCCTCAATGACTACCCTATCCAATTTTGTCAGGGTTTGCATTTGGGTTTTAGGTTTAATAAAAGGAGGCTCTTGGACAACATAGGCTCACTTGAGTTTTGCTCTCTGGATTGTGGCTAGGTCATTGTGCTCTAGTCTTTGTTTGTTTGGTGTAATTGTTGAGTTACATGCTATAGATGAAATTTTGTTCATTGACTTTTCTCATTAGAAAGCAAAAGCAAATTTTATATGTAATAAGGACCTATTAAGTCATGATTTATATTTTGTATATGCAGTGGAGGCATTTATCACATTCACTTGGAATGCTTAATCTGAATACAAGAATCCATTTTCTAGCATGCCATTAGTACAATTACATTTGTTTTTCTCCATAAAGCTCCCATATATAGGGATTTGATTTCATAGGGACCCACGCACGTCATGTAAGTATCCAATGAAAAAGTCCTCCCCTTGGCGGGCTATATAACCATTTAATGAGCACGAGAATCATCTTCTTGATTTCTAATTCATTTTATCTTTTTTGTAATAATAATAATAATAATAATAATAATATACAATAAATAAAAGTGAAGGAAAAGTAAAGGCATGAGAATCACCAATTTCAAGATGAATAAGATACTCAAATGAGCTCCAAAATTTAATGAAGAAAATGGCCATAGCCATGGTTTGGATTTGCTAATCATCTCGCACTCTCCTAATTAAAGTGTATGTTTAGGGCCCACTTCCTTTAACGCAATTTCGCAAGGTGCAAAGAGCATACCATAGAGTGATTTCTGCTTAGACTTTTTAGTAAATAATCATTCTTCAAATCAGTCATATACTTTCATTGTCCGCTCCATTGTATAATAGGTGGTGCCCAATAGAATGCATGTGTGTTCCTCAATCCAACCCAAAATTTGCTGAGACCCTTAAATCCCATGTGGAAAGTATAAGATCTTAAATGGGTTTTTTTTCCGACTAGCCCACTTCTCCTAGAATATAAAACACGCAATTAGTACAAGATGCTTAGCAAATCCAGATCAAGTCCATTGCCATTTTCCTTATAATTTTTGGAGCTCATATGAATATCTTCATTATCAAATAGGAAAGGATTTTGTGCTCACTAAAATGGCCATATGTTGTATATATGCACCCCCGCAATTACATTGACTGTTGAACCTAGAATGGTTATCATATTTCAAACGCACAGTCCAATCTCTTTTAAACACATAGGTGTTCTAATAAGAGTAATCGAATGGAGGTTGTCTACGTTAGTTCAGCATCGCAACAGACAAACCGAGAAGCAACTTCCAACAGGGAGAGGGTTTTTGTTAGGTCGCATGCCTCACAATTCTAGCGCGTGACCACTAGAGTGGCAGATTATGTTAATCTCAGATCTTGATATGAGAACCATGAAGAATTGAACAGAACAGCAAAATCCAAGGCACAAGACATTGAAGGCAACAAAAACACATTTTTCTTGCCCACACAGATGAGACTTGTATGATTGAGAAGGAGCTGAGTATCTGACCTTCTGAAGTGCGTGCTGGTTGCATTGAGATGTGACCAAAGTAACACAAAAGCTCATAGGTACAGCTCGAAGACCTTGTAGAGTCTTTGCAGCAAAAATGCTATGAAGAGAACACCACACAAAGGTGGGTTGTAGAGTAGTGTCTTGGAGCTCTACTGTCCTCAACAGCTAACCAGCCAGATGCCAGTAAATTGTGGCATCTTCTGGTAAAAAAAATTAGCAACGCCCTACTGCATCGCATATTGTACACATTCTCCCAGTGGCAGTTGGAGGTCTACGTTCCTCCATGTAGTTGCTAGCTATAACCACATGCCTCTCGAGAGTCTCCAAACTGTCTACCTAATACTCTGTCGTGGACTACAACCCAATACCTTGGAAAAGGTTGGGCTGCCCTATAAACTCTCCAATGCATGACTTCAATGTTTGCACATGAATCTTTCTCCCTGGATCATGTTCTAATCTGCAGATTCGTAATTAACGTATTCACAAGTTATGTACTGGAAAGGTTGAACAAGCATTTGTCCAAGCTTGTATGGAGTAACCTGGAGTTGTCTCCATGTAGGCTACACACATTGGGTTATAGGCAAGAACAAAGCAAACCTCCCTACTTATAATCTGGAGTGCAATACTAATGATGAAGGGAGGACATTGAAAAAATATGCTTTAAGCAACAACCACTCCACTAAATCGTGGCCGTCTTTCAGGACTTGTTGTTACTTGCAGAGCATATGCTGACCCAACTTTTCTCTTTGCACATATGGAAGAACTTTCACCAGATCTGCTTAATGGCCTTATATGACCCCGCAGTTGTTTAACATGCGCCATCTGCACTGGCTTGATGATAAAGTCTTCAGCACCCTCAGCTAGACATCTGTCCAAACACATAAAATATCAAGTCAGTTTGACAGAAACACCAAGGTTAGAAATTAAGTTAGGCAGCCGTCCTTGCTGTTATGTACCAAGGTTATACAGTGACGCAATACTAGAATTCAGAAAAAGAACATTCTCGTTCTCAAACCAGTCTTCAACATGACATAGAGAAATGATGTGCTACATGAAGCTATGCATGACTTGTATTTAATACAACAAGCACTCAGTGACAACTTTATGTGCACATAAGGATGTAACAAACCTTTCAATCCGGCCGCTATCATTCTCTGATGACATCACAACAACAGGAATCTCCTTCAATGCAGATGATTGTGCCTGCAGGATTAACAACATTCCAATCGTTAGTTCTAACTGAAACTTCAACAAATGAAGAATATATTTGACCAAAAAATTTCGAAAAGCATATGACTTCACACAAAACTAATAGGAAAACTGCTAGGGTTGATCATAACTCCACAAAACAAAAACTAAATAGTGTGGACATCCATGATGAAGGCCTATGCAAAATCCTAAGACTGGCACTCGAGATGGGTAAACACAATTTATGACGAGATGAATGTGGTACTAAGAAGTGACCTAACCCTAGAACAAGATGATCTTTACAAATTTCTGCACAAATTTCATTTAAGTCTGTGGATTGATACTATTTTCTTTGTTGCTACAGGTTACATTGTGACAGTGGTTTAGGCACACATTCTTCAAATGCATGCATGTCAGTTGGTGGTGTCCAAGCACAAGTTAACACATACAATCCACAGGCAACTTTTCTCAAGTATGTAGCTTGATCAAAGGACTCTTATAAATTCAGGGCTCTGATACAACTATACGTTTTTTTTGCTTTTTTATAGATCCAGGTACTGCATATTGTTGCATAGATCGTTGCACCAGATACTTTGTAACAGGATACTCCTTTTCACGATGAGACCAGTGTGCCTAAAACTTACATTAGGTCGAATCATGAGGATCACAACATAGAATTTGTACCAAAAGGGGGTGTACCTTCACTCTCTTCAGGAGGTCATAGCCAGTCATCTCGGGCATGCAATAGTCTGTAATTATTAGATTGACTTCTATACTCTGCACAAATAAAAACACAGGAAGTGGTCAGAAGCTGACAAGCGGAAGTACTTGTTTCATTTCAGCACGACACATAAGGAAGAATTTATTGTGTAATGATTGATCACAAGAATACCATGTCCATATTTTTAAATCCTGATTTAACAATTGCATTTGCAAGGATTTCAACACAAGAGAACTCAAACTCACATTTGCCTTCAAAGAAGTCGGGCAGCTTTCAGAAAGACCCAAGACCTCTAAGGCCCTCAAAGCGCTGTCCACAATAGTGACTGCATGCATTGATAACAAAAGTAAATAATCCAGGCCCACAGAGATGTCACACCTGATCTCCGCCTCTACTATGCTTCGGAAAGTATGCATACAAAACTTGGAACCCTATAACTGTAAATGACAAGGAGCAACATGAATGTGCTAGACTAACCTTTGTAGCATGAGGTCTTCAAAAGCCTTTCGATTACTTTCTGGTCAATAATGCTATCATCCACTGCCAAAACGTGATATTCTGAGCCGTCAGTTGGAACCTTATCTGCTGCAGCTTCTGATCGGAGAAGTTCTGTCAAGACTGGCTCGGGGCAAACATTTTCGAGAAGAGTAGAATGAAGACTGGCAGGTTCAGGTCGTTTCTCTACCCTTGCTTTCCATTTCACTGTATCTTGGCAGCCACTGATCGAAGGTGCAGCCTCTGCCACCTCGGGCTTGCACTCTCGCTTCTTCCAAGAAACATCTTTACACATATTTGAAAACTTTGTAGGTCCAGATGGATTCAACAACTTCCAAGGTTTGGCATCATGGAATGGGGAGTGAAGGACACCACCCTCATCAAGGTTCACCTCTATTTGGGAAACGTTTTGCACCATGGCCGCTGAAATACTTGGTGTTGAACTAGGTGATACAACGATCTGGTGATCAACATCAAAGGATTACTCAAAACACACATGCATTTCCATATCACATGCTACAGAAAATTGAATACAAGCGCATCAACCTCAACATCGACTACCACAAGTTACAAGTAATAAATCTACACCTACCTTCGAATATTGGTCTCTCCTAATAGAACACAGGTCACGTAAATGTACTAACAATCACGGGTGAAGAAATTATTGTGGAAGCCAGGACATATGATAAGAGATGAAGACGAGCGCAATATAGGGCATTTCTTGCGAGAGAAAGTTTCGGACAAAGGGTCTTCTTAAAAGCTGCAGCCGCCGACTTTAAAGCTTCGGAAACATAAACGAGTTTAGCGGAGCGCTACATGTTTTGCAGAAGGAATAAACAGAGTATTTCTGCCAAGGTAAGGAGAAACTGGATCGTATTTTTCTCGTAACAAGGCGCTCTGTAGCCTTCAGCAGGATAACCATTTCAAAATTCTAGAGGAACTCGTTACCTGCCTCAAGGTTGTACACTCTGTAGTGCTACTGAAACGTGAGAATGTCCCCGACACGCACTCACTGGAAATAGTCGCACATAATCTTAGACCAAAATAGTTGCACACAGACAGTATGAGGAACAGCATTTGCAAGACATTATGGTCCTCCTAGATTCGTGGACCGCAGTTAAAGGTAAGGATGACTATACTAGTACTCCTGAGTTCAAATACAGGAATGCTGCTAAGCAGACTACGAGTGCACGAAAAATCCGTAAAAGAGATTTGGTGCACAACACAGGACATTCGACTGACTATAGTGCCTTAGCGCATGGATTGTTGCGCTCGATCGCTTTCCAACATTGTCAAAACACCTGATTCCATATACACACGCCGACCTCATACTATTCGCTTTGACCGAACAATTGTAAAGCTCATTCTTTGTTCTGCTTGTATTTGCTTGCGAAGAAAGAACGAACGAGTAACAAGTCAATCCTCTCTAGAAGTCACTTGTTCAATCTCCTAAACTAACGAAAAATGGAAGCCAACGCAACCAGAAACACTCAATGAGAAATACAAGGACGCGAGTTCCAGCGGCGTACCTTGAACTACTGAGCCTCTTGAAACCATGTCACAATGATTCAACGATCTTCATCGCCCCATAACATCTGCCCCACTGCTGCACGGGAACGAGGAGGAAGTCCACTTCGATCCTCCTGTGTGTCAATTTGTGGTGTAGGAAACAACAGCTGCTCTTGCTCGCAAGAATTTCCTCCAAAAGACGTAATCCTCTTTGGTAAAAACCTTGGGAAAGGTAACGGCAAATAAACCGTGCCTCTGATGGCTTGTGTGCGTCCAGAGGTTTGAATGCAAGTTCTTCCCGTCGTCAGCACAGCAAACTGCAGTCGAGTCGACTCGTGCACAGCTAAATACTTGCAATATCGATCCTTAAGTCGGAATTGAACACACCCCAATGTGTCCTGACTCGACCGTCGGCAAGTCAGCCAGTATAAAGTACTCGCACGAGAATACTATACACATGAACACCGATGCATTTGTCTTGATGGAATGCGAAAAACGCGCACATATAATGCCCTTGCCGTTATTTCCAGACGAGGGCTGGAGGAGAGGAGGGCACACAGCACGGGGGAGTGCACATGAGCTAGGCAGCCAGTATGAAGTACTCACAGAAGAATACTCTATACAACACCGATGCACTTGCCTTGATGAAACGCGAAATCAGACATACATAACGCCCTTGCCGTTACTCCCAGAGGAGGCTGAAGGACATGCTAAATGGAGGAAAAAGGAGGAGAAGAAGAAGATTCCATCATCAACTGGGAGAAGGCGCGGTTAACATCTTCAAAAGCGGGATGAACACGGGAGTGCACATCCGCTAGGCAGCCAGTGTAAAGTACTCGCAGAAGAATACTATGCACAAACACAACACCGATGCAATTGTCTTGATGGAACGCGAAAACACACACTTATAATGCCCTTTTCGTTATTCCCAGACGAGGCCGGAGAAGGAGACGAAGAAGAAGAAGATTGCATCATCAGCGGAGAGAAAACGCGACTAACATCATCAAAGTGGGATGGAACAGCCAGAATGAAGTGCTCACAGAAGAATACTATACAGAACACCGATGCACTTGGTCTCGATTGAACACGGAAATCACACACATATAAGTGCCCTTGCCCGTTATTCCCAGGCTCACGAGGCTGGAAGAATGAAAATGGAAGGAGGAGGAGAAGGGAGAAAGAGGAGATTGCACGCGCATCAGCATGAGCGGAGTCCGAGAAGGCGCACCTACAACCTTAACTTAACTTAATAAGAGCATAACATGAGCAAACTGACTTGCGGGATGAATAGGGAAGTGCACACAACACGTGCAGAGGTGTCGTGATGGGGCAAAATCTAAGCCAAGTATATCCTTGTGAGTAGGTGATCATCCCGGTGCTGGTGCAGCCACCAATATGATGATGGCGCAGCATCATCGACAGAACAGTTTACAGCAGGAGCGGCAGCAAGCATCCCTGCTGTGAGCACCAAGGCTGATCTTCTTCCCCTAATATCCCGCCCCAGGCACTGTTCACTGAGCAAGAGGACAAACTCTTTGCGGGGAACCTGGCAATACGACAACCACAAAAGGACAAGCCCGACGAACGCAAGCTCGGGGCAAGAAGCCAAAAATAAAGAGCGCTCTTCAAAAATCACAGGCAGGGGGAATCGGTTCGGAGGCGAGGCTGGACAGGATCCGCACCCAGGCCTAATTCCAGAGGAAACTGCTTTCTTATTACCGCCAAATCTTTGTAGTGTTGCAGAATCTAAGATTCCGATAGATCTGTCCACTTTGGAGATTTTGTTCCTGAGGGGGCCACTAACTTGGGCATTTGCTCCCCCTGATAATTGCACACAAAAGGTGGTGTGCCTACTCATCATACATTTTGCCAAAGGGAACCAAACCCGCTTTGGTGACCACGAGCATCACGGAATTGTCGCATACAATACAATACCATTGAGCATGCATATATACCCGTGTGTCTCTCTCTCTCTCTCTCTCTCTCTCTCTCTCTCTCTCTCTCTCTCATCCGACCCAACGCAACAACAATACAAAACCAAGCCTTCATATAGTGTGTATTTAGTGTGAGAATTAGATACTTTTTGAAGTCGGTTCAACGTCTAAATTAGCTTCAAAGATTCCAAATTAGTGCAATCGAAGTTGTTTGAGATGAGATGAATCGGTCACACGTTTGTAACATCTAGGTAGAGAAAAGCGGAAAACGGTGAGAATAAGTTGATTCAACCCAAAATGGTGGCTTAGAATCGTGCAATGTTTTTTAGAGATGGGGTAGAGGAGATGATGAGGAATGCGAGTTGTGTCATAATTCTATTCCTTGTAATTGACTGGCTGCATTTTCCCAAAGAGGCAAGTTTGTCAAACCCCCTACTTGTACAATAGAGTCTCCTTAATTTAAGCATCAAAATATTGTACTCTACATACAAAGGCACACAAAACGGTTAACTCAATGGCACCCAAAAGGGTAGGCCTTCTCCGCTTAGAAGGGAGCCTCCTGTAGGTTTAGGGCCACTTCGCACATGAGCCAAGAGCCGTGACCTTGTAATGGTGAGGACCCTTGACTCTCATCCAAAGGCCGTACCATGGGTGTTGGGAAAGCCGTTTTATGTAGTCACGGGCCCTCGAGCATAGTGTGAAGTGAGAATGGACCATATTGTGGGACCATTGCATATTTTGTTGGCGGAAAAGGAGGGGAGGATTTGGTTTAATATAATATGTCTCAAACTCTATCAATTTGAAAGAATTACTTGGTGGTGTTTGTCTGTCCTGGAATATATCCTGGAATTTGTTCTGGAATCTGCCCTGCAATCTGTCTTGAAATCTGTCCTGCTGGAAGAAGAAAAAATGTTAAAAAAATCATGATCTCCCGGAATTTGTTGTACTTGCTCTTCCTTTGTTAAGGCAAAGGAACACTAGTTGGAAAAATGGGTCTTCTCAACACGGCACATTTGGCAGTCAATTAGGACCTGTCCAAAACATCACACTTTGTGTCAAAATGGTTAATTTGACACAATGTATGATCTTTTTGATGGGTCCTAGGTGAAACATGTCAATGGGTTGTGCACTTTCCTACTAGATGCATATATACAACCAATATAATTAGGATAGGATGAACATGAAGTACATATGCCATGACAATATGTGAATTTGACAAGTGCAATCAGCTACCGGGAATTTAGCTCCAGGAGACCATGAAACCTTATCCATAGTCCGCCATGTAGGACTCCATGTAGACTTTTCATCCATGAAGTCTTCTTTGGGCCTTTAGGCCTTCACCTTCGTATGTGAAGTGAACTTGGACGGTCTCCGCCCTTTCGACCAATGAGAGTTCTTAGATTGCAATGGTCACGGGCCTTCAGTCTTGTGTGTGAAGTGGCCCTTAGTAGTGTTGTCTTTATAGTAGGTCAAGTTTTTATGTTGAATGGATAAAGACCGTGATAAGTATGATTGTATGCGACAATTTCCTCTCCGCAATGAAACATCACACTAGTAAGAAGTGATTTAAGCAGAAATATGAAATCATCTATAACATATTTAGCTTGCCACCCATTTCTTGCAACTTATGAAACACAAAATTAGTGTTGGATGATTTGCAATTCCAAGTCGTGTCCATAGCCATGTTCCTTGTGTTTTTGTATGAGCTCATATAGTTACCTTATTCGTTATCAAAGTGAAAGGGGAATGAAGGAGTTTGAGAGGAGTTTCTCTCATTATATGGTCGTATAGGCCCCCACAATTATGTCAACTATTGAACCTAGAATGGGTGCCAAAATTCGAGCATGTAATCCAAACATGTTTTTTTTCACAACATGTATTTTTAGTGTCCATTCCTACATCCACACCTAACTGTGCATCACTTAAATATAGGTGTCCTTTTAATTTGAGTACCCAAATTAGGCGTGTTCACTTGAGGTAAGAAACCTACAACATAACACTAACTGTAGAATAACACACAATAAAGGCACCTCTTGAATGTCCACAAAGGGTTGATTGTGCCAAACATGCCACATTAATAGAATGTACTAGAGTTACTTGTGAAGTAAAGCATACGAAACCATGGGTTAAGTCCCAAACCCTAATTCTATGATAATTAACACAAAGTCACTCAAGTTTTTCATGCTTGAATTACCATACACAAAGAGTGGTGTCGGGCTCGTCAGGACAAGCTTTCTAGCCTATCCTACTAGGATGGGGTGAGCCAAGCTAGCCTTGCATGGGCCGATCTAGGATTTAGGACAATGGGTCCCATACGCATAACCTATTTTAGATCCTACATTTCTCTCAAAGGTTGAGAGGTGGAAAGAGGAGGTCCCAAAAGTTTCACCCAACTTTCAAAATAGGCTCCAATACACGACAAGCTAACGAGCTCTTTATAGAAGGTTTTCTTAAAGAAGGATCACACCCACAATTTCGTCCTTCTTTGAGGGAGTTTACAAATAACACAAATGGATTCATTGGTTTCATGAGCAAGCAATCATGAATGAAGAGTCTCGTTGCCATTGAGCTATTGCCACTTTTCGTTAGTGGACTCTACGCATAGTGACCTTAAGAGGGTAACCAAGAGAGTATAGTTTCGGGTAAGAGGGCACGGGGAGGGAGAGGACAATGGTGTAGGGTTGGTAATGTAATGTATTGGTGTAAAAATGCAGTCACATGACACTAATGTTAACCCCTAAGCATCTAAGAGGCCTAGATTGGGCCTCTCCAAGTAAGAAATTAGTATATTTGAGCTACATACTTTCACTTTTAGCTAATTGTGTCAAGATCCTTGACCCTATCTAAAATCAACTTATTCTTCCAGTGCACTATTTGAACAAGTTAAAATTCTTGATGTTATTAAAGCTTCAAACTCAATTACAAAACATGGATGCCCTTGGATGCAAATACATATGTTGTATTGTGACTATCAATGTCGAATACAAGTATAAGTTTATTTTCTCCTGGACACAAGACAATGTATGTAATAAGATGTCAAACATATAAATGTATGAAAATGGTTTTGGAACTTGGTGAAGCCCGTATAAATCGTGCATATGACCATACATTGAGGCCCCACATCCTTTAAGGGTTAACATTGTAATTGTTGTTTGGGGGGGGGGGGTCATTTGTGTTTTATAAGATGGTCCCGTGTTCAAAGCCCGGAGAGGCTCACAAAGGCGGTCCACATGCCACAACAATGAGTGAAGCACCGTATTTTCGAATGAAGGTTTATTGATATGATCACCATGGCACAACAAGGAAGTGGGGCTCCATTGGGCAGGCTTCATTCTACG
Organism: Polytrichum formosum; assembly: GCA_964035585.1. Lineage (NCBI taxonomy): Eukaryota > Viridiplantae > Streptophyta > Polytrichopsida > Polytrichales > Polytrichaceae > Polytrichum > Polytrichum formosum. Next base: position 9,586,122 of record OZ037936.1, on the reverse strand, counting down.
TACATTTTACAAAGGTCCAAGATGACCTTAAACTACCGAATGATAGTAGAGAAATACCCATTTTCGAATGGAGTGGTTGGCGGTTCGATTCCCGCTGTAAAATCTTCTCTCTACTTGACGGAAAAAACTAGCTAGATAGGTAGGAAGCCAAGAGCTCATCCACCACAAGGTAGGCAATAAACCCCACCCTGCACCAAGAGGATTCTTGAGCAAGGTAGGGCCAACGGGCTCAAATTCACGTCGGATTACCCGACGTTGGTTATTTATTTGTTTATTTACTTACATTTTACACAAACTGAAATATTTTACATACATATTGCAAAGTTCCATATTACAATCTCATCCTTGAAGGTCCATGATGTGACATTTTCTCTCTTAACTGACAAAGTGTCACAATGTCATATGTATCACGCTTAATCCCTAAAAGTCCAAGTTTTTTGTGCATATGATATAAATTGAAGGTTTGTAAGGTTAGAAAGTAAACAACTTTGTGAAGCAAACTTGTTGATATATGTCTAAACATCCCATCCCTATGGTGGTGTTCTCAAAAATAATTTCGTTTATTGCATGCAAGCATTGGTTCAATTTAGGTCTGAACAAATTTCTCGTAATTCAAGATGACAATAACTTCAGATTGAAATTGCTTGGGTGTTCTAAGCACATGTCCGTTTTTGAAAGCACGAGATCGATTGTGTCTATTTGAGATTGGTACATAAAGAAATGTTAGTTTGAGTGGAAAGTGATACCATCCTAAGACATGTAGGGGAACATATTTTGTATGTATTACATAATCATAAAAGGTTGTTTGTGTCAAGTTTCAATCAATATAACATTTAGATATAGTTGAATCAATTGTTGGACATTCCATGGGCAAAGTCATGTACAAATTGCATAAATATTTTCTGTACAATTTTATTTTTAACTTTTGTTTCATGTGAAGCGACATTGGACATGAGAACCTCTTTATATCAAGGATGTTGTGATTCCGTTGCATTGAACCAGTGAAAAAGTTCATTGATTGCATAGTGGTTTTGACCCCGGGGAAGTCACTCCATGCACATTAGGCCACTACGTGCAATAAAAGTTTGCTACCCCTATATTATATGTCATAAATAATTTTTTAAATGATGATATTTTTACTAGAGATACAAAACCATTGATAATATATTTTTTATATTTTTTCAATTTTTTTAGTCATCTTCATTTTTGTAGTAATTGTTTTAGTTCAATTCTGCGTCATTCTAGTTAGAAACGGTATGTTTTATACAAAAAAGAGATCATCAAATTTGGTTACCGTTTTTTACTATGTAATAGATACCATATATATCTACTAGAGAAAAAAAAATTGATAAAATTTGACCCATTTTGGTGATGCCTTTAGAAAAAGTAGATTCACTTTTATCGCCACATGGCGTCAACTTGACCAATGGAGTGACTTCCCCGGGGGTTTCGACATATTCTTCATTTTAAAATATCTTATATATGCATATATGTATGTATGTTTTTTTTAATTTTTATCACGAATAGATACATATGCCATCTATTGTCACAAAAACTAAACAAATGCGATTTCATTTGCATCCCCATCCACCCATCAGAAATGTTCGTTTGAATTACAATGTCCTCATGGAACAATAGGAGTTAAGTGTTACATTATCATCCTATCCAAACTCATATGCTACCTATTTAGTTATGTCAAACCCTTAATTTACAGGAAGCAAACCCATGATGATATTGCAAACTATGGCATATTACCAATTTTACTTTTGTGGCAAGTGTTGTATATTATGCAGATACTCCAAAGCCACATTACTTAGGGGATGTGGATGGAATTGTAGGGCCGGGAATCCTTTTTGAATGATCCACCCCATTATTCGGGGCCTTCACATATATTCCTCACAATCAACATGTGTATTGTAGATGTCGATGGTGAAGAATGGTGGCAGTTGACCTCTATGGAGTTGAAATGGTGGCAATTGGCCTTTTCTTGTCCCCCCCAATTATTCTCCCGAAATTAAGAAAAGGTGCATCGGCAACCGTCTTAGTAATGCTTTGATCAATTAAATCGTTTAAGCTTGTTTCCTTGCAATTGGCCCATCCTACTACATGTTGTAAACAAGACCCAAATGGGCATATCAAGTTGCATTGACCTTGAAGAGTTGAGAAATCTACAAAATCTTCTTCAATCCTCACAATCTAGGTGCATCGGGTGTCCTACCAAATTTCGACTACGTCTTTCATAGTGGACCAACATGGGCACCCACTAACTTACTTAGGTACCGCTACTGACCACCCTACTAATGACATTGCATGCAATGAAGCCCCAAGTAGGGTTTTGTGGAGTCCATGTGATCTCATCCATCATGGATGAAGAAGGTCAAGTGAAAACAAAGCCCCTATAGGTTTGACCCTTGCATGCACTAGAAGATTTTGACAGGCACATGGTTGGGTGTCTTACATATGTCCCACTAAATTCATTTGGGGGTTTTTGATGACATTTTTTGGAGTCAAATCAACTCATAGAAAATCATGTAATTAGATAGTCATTGCACTTTGACCTTCCCAATGGATGAGTATACCTAAACGTGATTTTTATATAGCATGGGTGGGTTTACAATAGGGCTCAAGACCAAAGACACTACAAAATCGAACAATCACGTTGCTCGAGAACAAAAGCTTGAACCCAATGAGTTTGCACTAGCCAGACGCACTTTAAAGCATAATAATAAAGTATATTCAATAAAGTTACCCATAAAGCCTCCACATCAAACTTCGGGTGAGTTGGATAAAGTGTGGATCTAAAAGCGTGTTTGAAAGGGTATTTTGGACCCCAAATTTCTTTGGGTCCAGACATAAAGCTTGATGTTGTGAAACTTGCCTTAAATTGTATAAGTTAGTGTAAAGATGGTTGAAATGTTCATATAAAAGATGAAATATAGTTAATAGAGCTGTATGTAGAATCTCCATATCAAACTTTCGGTGAGTTGGCTAAAAGGTGAATTCAAAAAGCATGTTTGAATGAAGGAGTGATTTGGACCCCAAGTTTCTTAGACCTAGACCCTAAGATTAATGTAGCAACATAAACATGCCCTAAATTGGGGAAATTAGTGTAAGAATGGAAGAATGGTTGAGATGTAAGGTACTTACTTCATATAAAAAATTGGAGTTTAGTTAATAAAGCTATCTGTAAAACCTCTTGATCAAACTTCGGACGAGTTCACTAAAAGGTGAATATAAAAAGCGTGTTTTGAATGAAGGAGTGATTTGGACCCCAAGTTTCTTAGATCTGGACCCCTAAGCTTAATTCAAAAGTCACAACGTAACGCCCATAACATTATTCAGATCCATAACATTGTTTTGTGAGACTAACAATATTTTACAGAATATTCCTCACATTCAGCCTAAATGATGGAATATTCCTCATAATACTGTCAGTCCCACAGAACATTGTTATGGATCTGAATAATGTTATGCTGCCCTAACTTAAAATTGTGAAAGTTAAGTTAGTGTAGACTCGGAAGGGAATGGAAAAAGGGGTTTGGTGGAGATGTAAGTTAAGGTTAAGTTAAGTTAAGAGTACGAATGGTGGACACACGTGGGGGCATGTGGCACTTCGACCGAGGGGGCCGGGCCCTCCCAAGATCTCACCCGATCCGACCAAACCTTCAGTCGCCCAAAAAGAATGGTGACTAACAAACCCCCTCCTCCTTCCACCTCTCCATGCTGCCAGGCGCTCTCATTGGGCCTTTACAAGATGGAGAGAATCTGACACAAACAACATGCATCTGTGCCTCGGAGAAAGCCTAGTGTATAACTTATGTACTTACTTACATGGAGTTCGGTTGTCGAAACTCCCAAAGGTGTATATATATAAGTAAGTAAAGGAAGGTATGCAAAGGCGTAGTATAACAGGCACTTTCAACTCCACGTACACTTTTGGGAATTGGATGGGATTGTGATTTGTGTTGCGTCTGGATAGAGATTGTAAATTGTGAGGATTGCTGTTTCAAGTGTCAAAATGTCCCCTTGTGTCTATTGGGATTTTAGTTCACCAACATCTGCTTAGGTGGCAGGAGGAGACAAAACAATGCACTAATAAAAAAGAAGACACATCAGCTAGGGGACATTAAAAAGGTCACTTTATTATTTTATTTTCAAATATAATTGGAGGCCTCTGAATGACTCCACCTTGTGCAACCCAACAAACAAGAATATACAATGGCATTTTGCCATTGTTGGAAGACACCGTCAAGTCTGTTGTTGTCGTACGTCTGTGACGTTCGACAGTTTGCCTCCAAATGGGCTTGACACCAGCTCTGGTGGGCGATGGCGACCGACGACGGCTCCACAGTTGCAAGCCAAGCTCTAGTTGAATATGCACCGTGTGCCTTGGTGACACCCTCTCTAGTCTCTCCACGCATGTTGCTACTCTTCCAACTCTGGGTCGCCTCCATCGCCGTCAACAACAACATTCACTTGGTCATGCAAAGCCCAGTTGATTTCTTGCTCCTCGTCACGATGCTCAAGTGTAATTTCTTGCGCTTTGAAATGTCTCATCTTTGAGACCCCCCACGATTGTATTGAAGAAGGCATTCGAGATGTCTTCCATCTCGATATCGTGGGGGTTCATCATGATTTTCCATATGGAGGCCGCCCGCTTGACATCCATCCCCTGCAAATCTCAATAGGATAACCCACACCGGATTTGGGTAAAATTGGCCACTCTTGCACATGTGGTACATGTTGGCAAGAGTAACACCCAAATGTTGCTTCATTTGGAAGTGTGCCCATTGATGAAACCTTTGCAATATGTTGCTATGAGAGGGACTCACTCGATTGTTCAAGCCCACCTCACCAAACTTCGCATACTCCATTTTGCCATCATTCATGTCCTCTGCCGATACATTGTGATGAACAAAATCAAAATGCTCCTCCCATTGTCATTCATACAATACATGATCATGCCCTTGAAGGTATGCAAACCCTTATCCCTCAACTTCATGCATGACACGACATGGCCCGTCGGTGGACTCTCATCCTATCCCAAACAAACCTTAATTTTCTTGTTGAACACCCATAGACTAGTGAAATTCCCCTTCACCACCATTTGGAAATGCTTGTGGGTCATGCCCCACCCCTCTCCACATAGCATAACCCAACAATACAATGGTCCTCTACAAACCTCCTCAAACTACCAAAAAAACAACGTCCACATCCATCCCATGTGAGGCAATCGTGACTAAAACCTCAATGTACTTTAGACAAGCGCAAGTTCACTCTTGCCCTTGAGAGCAAGCAAGGGCTCTTATACTAGGGGCCTTGGAAAGAATTCAAGCAATTACTCAAAGCTATTTTTGAAATCACATGCCTGCAAACATGTCTATGCTTTGTGAAGCTCTTTGCCGAATCTGCCGAAACTTGTATGCTGAAATCGTTGAAACTCTAACATGTGCCCATGCAAACCACAACAAATGAGTTCGTTGGTGTGAGGCCAAACCCACCACCCTTAAGCGTCCTAGTCCGGGTGATGGTTTTGAGAATCACATGTGTGATACCAAAGCTCGTGGTAACATGAAATGTGTTTTCATCTCAACAAGCTCCCAACTCACTTGAAATCATGATGCTTTATTAATGCTAGTCTCTTGAATAGGTAGAGCATTGGCCTTCAAGTCTCTACAAGTCTCTTCAAGTCCCTACAAGTCTCTATGAATTCTACTAATTCCACTAACCTTCTACTAATTCCCACACAACTTTAACTCTAACACTCAATTCTATGAGAGGAACAACAAGAGGGAGAGAGAGAGAAGGAGAGGGGAAGGGAGAGGGTAAGGAGGCCTTGTATGAACCTCCCCCCTTTACCCACACTCCCCTCTCAATACAACATGCTCATGTGCCCACACACACGTGCAAGATGGAAGAGCGCGAAGAAGAGAGAGTGAATAGGAACACAAGTGAGTGAAGAAGGTGAGAGAGAGGAATAAATAGGGGGAGGGAAGGGGTGAGCACCCCTCAAAGCTCAAGATAAGCCCCTCGATCCTCTCCTACTTTGTAGGCTCTCATCCTATCCTTTAAGCCTTCAACTCTTAAACCAACAACATAGATCCTAATTCAAACGGGGGAGGGAAGGGGTGAGCACCCCTCAAAGCTCAAGATAAGCCCCTCGATCCTCTCCTACTTCATAGGCTCTTATCCGATCCGCCAAGTAAGCCCCTCGATCCTCACCTACCTCGTATGCTCTTATCCTATCCGCTAAGCCTTCAACTCCTAAACCAACAAGATGGATCCCAATTCAAATATTTAAACTCAAGGAGCTCCCCTTGGTCCACCACATGCTACACTCACCTAACCAAAGAACTTCCTTCATGCCGCTAAGCTTCTAATTAACTACACCACATAAGCCTAAGGCCTAATTAAACATAACTTCACACCAAGCCTCACTCTTTTTATATTTTTGTGAATAATCATAAAACATCAAAACATAACTTCTAATAGTTTCAAAGGGTTAAGAACACATGTGGGCACCATTTTGGGCTCACAATTGGCCAATGACCTTCCCTTGTCACCCCGATGTAGACTACAAGTCAACTCGCTTTGTTTCTTAGCGTTGGCAACTTGTACCACTGCCACCATGGTAGTAGCTCCAAAAACAACATACATACTCGCCTGGCCAATCCCAGGGCTGGCACCCAATGTCTATCCACATTGACACCTGGCCAATCCCAGGGCTGGCACCCAATGTCTATCCACATTGACACCCCCCTTCTTAATGCGCTTGCATAGTGTCCATATATTCGGAGTTGAGATGCAAAAAATACAAAAACGTAACATTGTTCACCTTCGTGTTGAACATCCTTGGCTATAAAACACGCAATCGAATGTCACATGGATGTCATCATGTTGTTAGTCCAAAACCCCATAGACCACATGTTATTCTAATCTGGATCTAGTTTTCGTCGAGATTATAGATTGACACTATCTGAAAATTTTCTTGGATTACATTATTGGACCTATCATACTTCAATATGAAGTTGAATAATATTCGCGTTTTCTTTGGTTTCAATTCATTGGCGTTGGCTGGTTTGGCCTTCTGTCTCAAAAAAAAAGAAAAAGAAGAAGTTGAATAATATTATGGAACCAAGTTGAATATTTTATTTTATTCTTATTTTTAATGATCACATAGACCCTCTCAATTGTGTTGACTACTAACTCTAGACTTTGTGTTCTTATTTTGAGCACCAAATCCAATCTCATTGTACCACATGTCTTTTTAGAGTGTTTACTAAAATACAAGCAATGTCATGCAGGACCACATCAATATAGGCTTCTGCAGAATATTAGTGTTTGATGAAATGTCCTCCTCCCTTATATCTGGCCCTATTGGAGTCCTCCAAAAACTCTCAATTCAAAACACTTGATGAGATTTGATTTTTTTTCCGACCCGGTCAAAGTTCTTCATTACCTAATTGTGTTTTAAATATCATCATAAATTTATAAATTTTGATATTGCAAGCTCACTCTGAAAGACACGGGCTAAGTTTAGGCTTGTCTAGTTTTTCTACACATTGACCAACTAGTATTGCCAACCCAAGAGCATGTATGCTTATTTAATTAGTCATAAAGCATAGTTGCAACGTGCATTCGAAACGAATGAAACACGTTTCAAAACTGATTCGAAATGTTTCAGAATGTTTCGTAACACACAAATTTCATAAAAAAAACTACAATATACTAAAATCTCTAGGATTACAATCCATCATTAGTACAAAGTCCTAACAAGGCTAAAGCATGGTTTTTTGTGAGAGTAAGCACGAGGGTCTTCACACCTGTCAAATTCTTGCAAACCATAAGCAATTAAATAATTTAAACTACTCAGATGGTCATCATGACTGTCACTTCTAAAATCATCATTGTCATAAGTGTTGTTTTTCAATTTGTTTGTTTTAAAAATGCTCTGGCTTGAAGTAGGGGTTTTTTTGAAATTGAGATTCATTTGTTGAAGCTGGCATGATCAAAACTTCCCTCAAACTCTTAGATTCCCGTTTCCGTGGCACACGTCGAGATGGTTGAGCTCCTTCTTCATACAAGAAAGAATGTGATCTTCAATTTCAACCGAGAAGGCAAAGAAGGAACTTTGGTAATGTCGACTTCATTCGTGAATGGCATCGTCAGTTCCCATGCTCTCCAACATCCTCAAGTTCGTTTGAATGGAAACCAATTTGTTTGAATTTTCATCTGAGAAAAGGATAACTTGTTACGTTTTTTGGTTTGGTCCTTAGCTAATCTAAACACCAATTTTTAGTTTCCGATTACAAGTACAATAGTGAATGCAACATCTCTAGAAACATAAGAACAACGCATGCACAACCACAAAGAATCCCCAAACCCCAAACCTAGACTCTTGTTTTGAAACACCATTTGAAACGAACACATCTATTCGTTTCGAAACGTGTTTCATTGCAACCATGCTCATACGTTATGGCTAAGCTAGCACTGGTATTAGCTCCCACACGGACCCGTAACCCTACAATTAAGGTAGAAATACCATAAAGCGTTAACCACCCAATAGTGGTGTACTAGACCGCCTCATAATGGTAAGTGCCATGTCTTAAATGGCGCGGCAACTTCAATGCAGTGTAGCCAATGGGAGGCAAGATCTAACGTACTCATGATTAACGGGTTTAGGTGATAATCTGTATCGAAATGAGGAGAGCCTAGTGAACCGGAGGTGGATTGGACAAACTTTCCACTTTGAAAAATTGTGGAACTTTTTGTACAAGGCAGAAAAATACGAAACAACTTGCATTCTTCATGAATCCTTCTCGTCTATCTTGGAAAATTATCTCATGATTGTCAGACCAGATCTTCAATGCGAATCGCCTTATTTTAACGGTTTATGGTATTTCTACCTTATCATCATTCATTTAAAGGTCTCTCTCTCCACGTAAGAAACGAGACCATTGGAGTTATGACCAGCTTCCAAATTTAGACTCCCTGCATCAAATGGTGATATGAGCTCTTTAGAGTTAACTTGATAGCAAAGTCCTCCAAAGCAATGAACAGGTGGAATCGACCACTTAGTAGTTCCAGATGAACCGGTTGAGTTTGACAAATAAGCGGTTGGAATTCAAGATTTGAGGATATTTACCGATCAATTTAGAAGAATCTACAGAATATGCCTCAAGTTAATAAAGGAAAACCGAACGATTGTAACATGTAACCAGTTGGACTTGGACACACTAGGATTTTGACCGGTTCTACCCAAAAATCTCCCCGGACATTGCTCCAAAGAGGAGGAATGATGCCCGATGTTAGGTGCCTCTTAATTTGGAGGGCTTTACTAGTAGACTTCAATGTCGGCACTTCCAACTTCATAAAACACTTCTGGCCATTTGATCATATCGTAAATTGTCTCATTCAGCTTAGAAATCAATTAAGACCGTAGAGGTTGTCATTTGTGATTTCCAAAACGGAAAGTGAAACGAAAATGGAAATGAAAATGAAAGTTCATATGGTGTTGATTTTAGGACATGTGTTAGTTTTGGGTGTGCTTTCCTTATTGACTCAAAATGGCATTGCTCACTTGATATGTGTTTGTTGTGGAAACTGCACCCTAAAATGTTCGAGGCCCTGTGAATTGTGAGACCGTTGTGATGAAGAGTGCAACGTTCTCTTCCCAACAACGCATTTGTAGAGGTTGACGAAATGAGCGTCTTGTGACTTCTGTAAATGAAATAAATATAAGTAATATCGATGTTTTTATATGCTAACGTGAATGGAAGCATGTTTTTCCTTACCTTGATCATGTTTTTACCAAACTTCAAAACATGGCTACTTCCTTCCTTCCTTCTAGGGGGTAAGTTGGTAAGGTAGTGAAGGCCCCAGGCTAAATCACATTTGTGTTCAGCTGAGCCCCGGCCCCTCCCACGCCTCCTTCACTGTCTGGTCTTCTTGCCCGCACCTGCGTGGGAACTCTTCCCCGTTGAGAACCAATGTGACAATACCCGGTCACTTAAGCCATTAAGTTCCTTTGGCATGTGATTAACTCCATCAATTAACTTGGGAATAATGAAAATGATGTCAACTTGAATATGTGTAATTTTGACCGGGTATTGTCACATTGGTTCCCAATGAGGAAGAGTTCCCACGCAGGTGCGGGCAAGAAGACCGGGCGGTGAAGGAGGTGTGAGAGGAGGCGGGGCCCAACTGAACACAGATGTGATTTAGCCCGGGGCGTAGTGAAGGAGAGTTAGAACTTCCTTTAATGTCCGGGGAGATTTTGGGCATTATATTTGGTCAATATCCTAGTGGTTCCAAGTCCAACCGGTTATATGCTGACATCTTTCAGGGATTTCTTTATTAATTTGGGGGTATATTTCATAGATCCCTCTAAAACGATCTGCAATTTACTGAAAGCCTGGAACTACAATCACCTTTATTTCTCAAGCTCAAACTGTTCATCTGTAAACTAGCGGTTGATTCTCCCCGTTCATTGGAGCGACTCCTTACGACGAGGCCACATGTAAGGCTCCCGAGCCCAAAAAAAGCATCCAAGATCACGCGGCTAAGTTAGATATGATACTTCAGTTATGCCCATGATGTCCATGCACACGAGCCTTTAAAAGCTCATACGTACGTAAGATTTACGCCTCCGACCTCTTCTTCATCCTCATCTCCAAATGCTATTGGTGTGCGTTTTAACGCCGGGTCACTATTGCTACATACCCTTCAAAGGTTTATTGTATTTCTAGTGTTGATTCAACATTTAGTAGTTGATGATACATTCGATGTGTATTTTAATGTAAGGTAAGTGGCCCTACCATAGGAGGCACTTCTAACTCCATAAATAATTTTGGCCGTTGTATTGACTTGGGAATTGTTTCGTCCGATTAACAAGCGTGCATCAAGCACATTGAAAATTGAAGTTTCAAAATCAGATTTGAGATGCAAAATATATAGGAGATGAAAGTGGGGTCTCTCTCTCTCGTTCTTGATTAATGCCATACTAATATACCCAGCGATGGTCATCTTTGTAAAATAGATGACTATAAGCTCAGAAGATCCTAGGTCTACATACATGGAAAGAAATCATACTTACCATGAAATGGATGTAACAAAGAAGTAGATGAATGGAGTAAAAATAGGGTTACGAGAACTTACCATAGGTAAGAACTCCAATATAAACCGTTAACCCTAAAAAGAGCCTCTTTTTTACCATTCACGCAAGTGAGAGGTGCGGCGAGCTTTGTGTATACACATTAGGGTAATTGATACGTGCTAGAAGTAAGAGAAATTAGGGCTCCATCACCAAGAGGAGTATTCTACTTGGAGTAACCCAATCATGGCCAAGGAACAAGTTTGAACACCCATATGTTGTTTTACAATGAGGGTTGTATTTTGAAATACTTTGGTGCATTTGAAATGGATTAAGTGTGTGCGATATGGATAACAACTGGGTCCTGTTGTTATTTACCTCGTGTACGTAACTAATCCTCAATTGTTTGTTGGTTGGTTGCATGGGCACAAGTGAGGCAGGCCCTTCACACATTCAATGCGGCGATGTATTGTGATTATGACATTTTATGCACATCTATTGGTTGAGGTTACTAGGAACATCTCCTTTGTAAGTACCCCATACATGTGGTGGATTAGTTAGATGTACTTTGTAGAGAAGCAAGAAGGTAGGTGATTAAATTCCAAAGCATGGGACAGTCATAATCAAACATTTGGTGGTGGATACCATATAATAGCAAAAGCTCTAAGTAAGGTACACATTCTTGCAAAGAAAATTAGATTATGACACAAAATATCTATGTGGTACAACACATCCAATTATGCATAGTTGCAAGTGACTCTATTATGCAAAGTGTTATTGTGTTATCAAATAGGAAGATGCAAAAGACATAGAAAGAGTCTTGTGGACATTCCCACCCACCGACCCTTGTATTGCAGTGAGGAAGAAATTGAAGGATTTGGCCTCTGAAAAGAGGAAGTTCAAACTTTGTAAAATTTTTGAAAAATCAACTCTCTCTCATGTGTTAGAATTGCATATGTGTTAAGGAAAATCGCGCTCCCCAAAAAAATTCAAAAAATACACTAGTAAGTGTTACTTGTTAAAATGTTAAGAGAATTTAATAAAAATTTATTCCTTTCTTCAGTGAGTTCGTCTTAATAAGTGCTATATTTGGATGGAAACAAGGCTATGAAATTTTTTAACTTGGATGAAATTGAATAATTGAGGAGGAAATTAAAGGTATGCTTGATGAAAGAGACAATGCAATTGACAATGAACACATTGAAGAAGTTGACAATATGCAAATTGTTGATGTGGTGGTAGATAGAGTAGGATTCAAAGGTACTAAAATTACATTAGTGACCCTGAAACAACTCTTGGAACAAAAACCTATTGATGTTACACCTCTCATCCAAAGCATACGAACACTTCAAAAGGAAAATAGGATTGTGACGTGCACAAGAATCTCATCAAACTACTTCAGATTCATTTTCCCATTATGCTTAGATGTATGATTACATTCATACCTTATGTATTTTCATCCTCTATCTATATAAGTGTTGTTGTTTTCTTTTATCCAAAGTCACATAAATGTTATTAACATAAGTGCTGCAAGTCGTATATGCTACCCTTGATAAGTGTTAACACCACATAAGTGTTACAAGTTTCCTTGCTCCAAAGTGTAAATGATCGTACAAGTCCTCTCAATTAGTAAATTGATTGTTGAACCCAAAATACTAACAAAATGCTAAACATGTAGTCCAATCTTTTTAAAAGAAAAATGGGTCTTTCCGGTGCCCGTTCTTCAATCCACACCAATGATCGGGGAGAACATGCAATTAGTTACAAATGAACCGGTTAAGTTTGAGAAATAACCGGTTGAAGTTCGAGACTGCAGGAAAATTACCGATCATTTTAAAAGAATTTATAAAATATACCCCAATTTAATAAAGGAAAACCGGAGGATGTCAACATGTAACCAGTTGGACTTGCAAACACTAGGATCTCAACCGATTATGCCCAAAAATCTCCCCGATCACTGCTTCAATCCACACCCGACCACACACCTCTTAATTATAGGTTTCCGATTAACCCCCGATTAGTGATCGGATTAGATACTAATTAGCCTTTAGCATGTGTCCTGTTCAGTCTGTGACCACTGACCGCCCCACTTTGCCAAGATCTCGTGGGGATATTGTACTTACTTGACTTTTGAAAAAACACCCATAAATAAGGGGAAAGCATGTCAACCATGAAAATTTAACACGGCTAAAGAAAGAAAAATAACGTACCACTGCTACACCATATATGGGTATTTAGTATCACGTACACTATTTGTGAAGGGGCCTAAACTAGATGCCTAGAGGTTTCAAAGTGCCACGTCCGCCTAAGGGCCACTTCACACACGAGCCAAGAGCCGTGATCGTGAAATTGTGAGAGCCCAAAAGAAAGTGTCCAAAGGCCGTCCCAAGACACCTCCAAACTCATGTAGTGTGGTCACGGACCCTCAAGTGTAGTGTGAAGTCATATGTGACCGGGCCCTCAACCAAATGCTATTTCAATGAAATTCTATTCATGCGGGGTCCTCACGCATGGTAAAATAGAATAAATCAACGGTTGTGAGCGTTCGGAGTGTCATGGTCTCCCAGTTTTGTGTTAGGCCTACTTCCCAAGAGGTGGTTTTTGAAAATAGTCCAAGTGTCCACGAAACATGATCCATTCGATGCCATGTAGGAATCCATTACATCCATCTTGCATTCACATACTCCGTTGGTCCCTCAAGCGTAGTGTGAAGCGAACTTGGACCACCTCTGCCTTTTCCACCAATGAGAGTGCTTGAAGTGTAATGGTCACATGCTCTCATTCTCATGTGTGAAGTGGCCCTAATTACCAATATGATGCCATTCATTGACAAAAATGAATGGTTTAAGCGAGAAATGATTTATATTATGACATTTAGCTCAGCACATTCGGATACTCCAGATGATAGTTTTGTGTGCCAGCATGCAAGTTCAAGATATTATTGAGCATACTAATGGCAAGTGTCATGTGTTTATGTTTTGGTCTACTAGAGGAAGACATTCTCGAGCATGCTAATGCCAAGTGTTATTTGTATGCACTTTAGTCAACTTGTAAACCATTATGTCACACCTCATAACACTATAATTTGAGCATACTCACGCCTAGGTATTAGTAAATGCACTTGACCATCAAGTGTCATGAGGTGACACTAATGGTGAAGTAGTTGGTCATTAGTGTAACTTGGCATACGCCTCAAATTAGGGTGAGTGACACTTTTATGCATGTGACACTAAATACCATAAACAATGTACTACACTAAATAGTTATATTATTGTAGGCCATAATAATTTTGTAGACTTCACACTAATTTTGATAATGAGAATTAATGTGGGCCACACTAATTTCAACCCACACTAATTTTTCCCGTGAAAGTTAGTGTGGGCCACATTAACGGTTTTTCTAGAAAATCAATGTGGTGATTATTTTGTTTTGGGTTATTTTGTCCTTTAACTAATGTTCAATGTGTTGATCAGAGGTCTTCATAAAGACTTGGGGGAAGACCCAAGGTCTTGGACCCACATTATTTACACCTTGCCTAGAAAATTAGTGTGGCTCATGCTAATTTTCCACCCACACTAATAGGACTATTTAGTGTACATACTTAGTACTAACTTGTAAACCTATTTTTGAAATATGATTGGTCAACCGTTTCACATCATTGAATCAAGGAAGACTTGCCTAATTTGGTTATTTATCACCATTGGACACCTATATTTGAGTGGTATGAGGTTAGGTGTGGCTCCAAAAACGGATACCCAAAAAGTCACGTGTTCAAAAGAGATTGGGATTACGTGATTGAAGTATTCATATGAATTTTGAAAATGATGAGAAAATTGGTGACAACCCCAATTTGGATTTACTATTTGCTATGTACTAATATGGTGTCTAATATCCTAGGAGAAGTGGGCTAGTTGAAAAAAAACCCAGTTATGGACCCATCTACCTTAGGTTGAAATGGGCACCAAGTTCCATGCAACTCCCATAACGGCTCATCAATGCATAAAATTACACAACTCCTTGGCTACGTCCTGCAGGATCATGTATTACATGAACATAATTCTCCTTTACTCCTAAGATTCCCATTTATGGGGAGCACTCAGGCTGTGTACTATGAAGTTTTCGACTAGTAGCTATGAATTAGCATAAGTTTTTAATCACAACATCTTGCTTTGAAAAGAGACCATCATGTAGCTGCTGAGTAATGTTATGCGAGTGACCAATTGACAATGGAGGCATGATTTCATAAATAAATATGTTATTTTTTTGGTAATGGTGCCCGACGTCCAATGAAGACTTTGGGTTTGTTGACATCAAGTTATGGCAATATATTATTATCAAATTTGATGGATCCACATTGATGGTTTAAACTAACTCCTTACACATCACCAATCATCTTAAGAATGTTAACAACGACTGAGAAAAGGTCGCATTCTTTAGTGTTGCAAGTAAGTTAGCTCTGACAACTGAAGTTCCAAATGACATGCAGTGGATTTTCGTAAAACGTTGGTTTCTAATTGAAATCCTATCTCAAATTGATGATTTTCTAGGTTTAGGTTTAGGTTTAGGGTTTAGGGTGAAGCAATGTAAGGTAACATGTATAGAACGCAACATACGGCACAACTTTGCTTTGCATCTCCAAGTCTGTGTGGTTGGGCCTCACAGCTCGTGCGTTAGGGTTCATAAAAAAGAAGAGGATCTACGTTTAACCCTGAGGCCCATTTGTTAGGTCAAGTTGAAGGAATGTTCTAATTATTCCTTGTTGCCTTCCAGCCTGATGTGGGCTTTGATTCTCAACTTTCAAAAGACAAGAAAAGAAAAATCAACATCGGGCAATCCGACATGAATTTGAGCCTGTTGGCTCTACCCTGCTCAAGAACCCCCTTGATGTTTACTGCCTACCTTGCGATGGGTGGGCTCTTGTTTGGAAAAATTCTCAACTTTCATGTTTTTACAATAATTCAAAGAACAACACCTTTGTTGGGTTCTGTAATTTCCTTCAATAAATTTTGCATCCAGAGAGGGTGAAATATGCAATCAAAATCCATTCCATTCTTTGTCATTTTTCTCATTGACCTGAACACACTTTGGTACCCATGTATTTCTCAACTTCCATGTTTGAAAGTTTGAGAAAGACCATAGGATGTATTGGTAATTTAGGACATTGCAAAAAAATTCATAAATCCAAAAGCCACAATTGTGGTATTGGATGCCTACTACAACCAATGACAAGGCGACACATGTTCATTTTCAAATGTAGCAGTCAAGGCATGTTAGGAACATCCATTACAGGTGATAATGTGCCCCTTGCATAATATTATAATTTTTGAAGAGGGGCCTTGGCATGCCCTTACTAAGGGGGGGGGAAGACTCAACCCTACAATGGATATCTAGCCAACATTAAAGGCTTGGATTTGTTGAGACTTGGAGTTGCACCCTGGTAGACCAAGCAACCGATGTGCATGTGGGGCCATGCTAGCGTTGCTAATTATTATTTATTTATTTATTTTGAAACATATAAATAAGCTAGTCTACCGATTGGCCAAGCCGCAAGCCATGGGTGTTAGGAAGCTGCTAGTTCACTCTTGCATAACGAACAATACTAAGGCCGATTATTATTCATGTTGTAAGAGTGGCCCAGCCTAAAAAGAACAACTATACTAACAAAATTCCCAATTTTGTGGTGCAACGACTTGCTGCTGAGTAATGCTATGTCATATCCAATCGGGAATAAAATGTGAACAAAAATCGCTTGGCGATCACGACATCAAATGTATTCCAACAATCCTATTTGTATTTCATTTTATTTTTAAATTGGGAGGAGGGGAGGGGGTTGTAATTCTATGGGATTGGCAATGAAGATGCCATGATCTTTTCCCACATATTTGATTTCCTCCGATCCAGGATTGTCCACATTTTATCATGGAGTGCCAACTCTGATGCATTTTTCTGCACATCCGGCTGCCATAAATTTCACATGCAAACACAATGCTCATCAAACTCGTGTCACAAGGTGGAATCTTCACAATGCTAATTCAGACATTTTAGAAAAGGATTCATTCAAAATCAACACCTTCAACTCACATTTCACCCTCTTAGCAACTATCAACTGTACAGACAAAATAAATCAATCCCAACCCCAAATGTTTGGTGGGGCATTGATCCGGTGGACGTTTATTACATCACAAATCTGTGATGTCATATCCAACACTTGTTTTCGCATTGACTCAATCACATCAACTACATGAATATGAAGGAATTAGGGAGAGGAAACAACAACAACAACAACGTCGTTCAAACAGCCGATGGGCAGTCACATACAATCACCGCCTATGGCAGCATCAACCTTCCAACGATTTCGGGAGATAATCGCCAGACTTAGGTAAGTAGCAACGTCTTGTTGGTGCTGGGAATCGCCTTGAACCTCCTTTCAATCGGAGCCTATGATCGGGGAGAACTGGCAGTTAGATACAGATGAACCAGTTCAGTTTGAGAAATAACCGGTTGAAGTTCAAGACTTCAGGAGAATTACTGATCACTTTAGAGGAGTTTATGTGTCACATGCCTCAATCGCTCATCAATAATACAAGAACAATTACATTCCAAAAAACAATTGTGAACTTTCAATGCAATATATTATAAAAACTTTTCCTTGACAAATACAATGTGCTTCTATAAGCTCGAACCACCTGACCATAGGAGGGAGACAAAAGAAAGGTCCCCTCTCCTCCCCCAAGCTCTCTCTTATATCCCCAAAGGGACTCCTAGTCTTATCCTTCTTTATCGCTACACTAGAAGAAATCTTGTCCATTTCAACCCTCCTTTCGACTAGGCCATCAAGACTAAACCAAGAAAATGCATAAACAAATCAATTCGGTTGGGAATTGGGTGGCACCTTCCACTAAGAAAATGCATAAACAAATCAATTCGGTTGGGAATCGGGGGGCACCTTCCATGGGTACACCACGGGTACCTTCCGGTTGCCTACCAATTGAATTGTTTATGCATTTTCTTGGTGGCAGTCTTGATGGCCTAGTCGCAAGGGAGGGTTGAAATGGACAAGATTTCTTCTAGTGCTAGTATCTAAGAGATACTTTTAGAAGTCTCAAGTCTTACTAAAATCAGACCCAAGTTTCCTTATCTATATACATAGATCATTCCACTGTATGATATTTTCTTATCTTTGGCTTGATCACAATCTTCCACTTGGAATTTGTCTAATTCCAACTTGATTGATTCATCTATTCTTCTAGTTGGAACTGTCTAATTCCAACTCCAATGAATAACATCCATCCGCTAGGAGTTGTCTAACTCCAATTCATATCTTCTAGTTGGAGTTGTCTAACTCCAACACAAAGATCTTCCAGAGGGAGATGTCTAACTTTCAGTTGGAGCTATCTAACTCCAACGCAAAGATCTTCCATCAGGAGTTGTCTAACTCCCGTGCACAATATGTCCATGGGTTGTCTAACCCATTTCTTTTTCTGGAGTTGTTTGACTCCAGTCACCATTTGCTCACATGCTAAATACATCAAAGCATGGTAAGTCATCATTTTTTTCCCAATCCATCAACCAATAAATCTCTTAATTAGAGTACCACCAGGGTATATCACACTATGGAATATACCTCAAATTAATATAGAAAAACCGAAGGATGTCAACATGTAACCGGTTGGACTTGCAAGCACTAGGATCTCAACCGATTATGCCCAACAATCTCCCCGATCACTGATCGGAGCCCTCGCAGATGCGGGGCTGATGGCATGCTTAGACTCAAACCTATGTGTACTGGCCGATGTGCAAGCTGCGCAAAAAAACACAACCATCACTATATTCGTTAATTTGAGACTTTCTCTTGTCTCAAATTAATATATGGACCACAATAACATGGTCTAATGTTTGGGTCGTCCTACCTAAACCATCTTGATATGAGTTCTTAATTGGGTTCTTGATATGAACACCGCTTCAAAGTATTTGCATCTTACAACATTTTCCAATATCTGTGTGATTTTATCCATGTTCTTATATTTGTAACTGTCTCAAAATGTCGAAAAAGTCCCAAATTAACGAATATAGTGATAACCCAAAATCACTGCAAAAGGGCAGCACTATAACGCGACTGGCCTATACTATCTTGACTTCAAACCTCGACTCAACATACAACAGGCCGACGGGTCCGAGGTAAACCGCCTAATTACACGAGTATATGTGATTGATTTAAAGGTAGACTGGAACCCCATGCACTACTAGAATCCAATGGATTTAATGTCATATTCGTTTGTCAACTTTGTGATATTCATAGTTTTTGTTGTGAAAAAGTGTCATATTTGTGATATTATTGTGCTCAATAAGTTAACATTAGTGCAATCAATATGTATGTAGTATTTGGTTACTTTGATTATCTTATTAGGACACCTATATTTGAGTGGTATGTGGTTTGGTTGACGTGGCTCCAAGAACGGATGTAGCCAAAAGACATGTGCTTAAACGGGAGTGGATCGTGTGGTCAAAATATGATAACCAGTCTAGGCTCAACAACCAACAAATATGGGGGACGCCTATATGACCATCTAAAGAGAAAAATAATATTAACTTTGATAATGAATAAGATATTCATTTGAGTTTTGAATGTTATGAGGAAAGTGGCTACGACCTCCATTCAGATTTGCTAGCCATCTTGTATTTAATCATGTGTCTCATGTATCCTAGGAGAAAGTGGGCCGCTAGTCAGAAAAAAGTAATCATTTAAGACCCATCTACTTTAGTCCTAGCCAAGCCAACATCCACTGCACAACAACACTATTTCTTCTCTAGTGGGGATTCAATATGTAGAAATTAAAAAACAGTTACCAATGGAAATTACACAACATTATTCAGATCCATAACAATGTTCTATGGGACTGACAATATTTCATGGAATATTCCTCACATTCAATCTGAATATGGGGAATATTTTGTGAGAGATTATTAGTCCCACAGAACATTGTTATGGATCTGAATAATGTTATGTACACCTAAAGTAAGTTCTATATACTTAAAGTCAACCAACAAATGTACCGATGTAGTAAACCGGAGTAAACACATTGTTGGGATTAACTTAAGTCCCATGCGTAAGAGGCTCCCTACCAATGAGAAGGCTACTTTCTTCTCAACCTCTCTACCTCTCAACCAATGAAAAGGTGGGGCCTCATTAAAATGAACCTATTGAGCTTCACTTGATTTCCACGATAAGGGGGTGCATCCACATAGCCCAATCTCACTAAGGTAGAGGGTGCTAAAACCAACACCCCACCCAAAACCAACACCTATAAATGCCTCACAATTGCCAACACCCCTACTGCCTTGAACCATTCCTCATGGTGTAGGAGTGTCCGGGCCCACAAAGTGACGGTTTTAGGTGTCATTAGTGTTGCCGCCTCATAGCGGCCTGCACTACCTCCATGTAGGGTAAGAAACATGCTCCACTCTATCTCATGTTGGTTCAAGGTGGGTTTAAGGTGGCTTGTCAATGCCTATTCTAGCCATTCTATACAAGGGGGGGGGGACGGTTCTAGCCATTCTATTCACAAAGCCCAGGAGGTAGGCCCACAAAGCACAAAGGGGGTCGGTTCACAGGATGCAAAGGGTTCGATACTTGGGATGCAAGGTGATGATTTTGCAAGCAAACTAGGTGGAATCATGTAGGTGGTCATGTGGCTTTGCACACAGTCACTAGTTGGGCTTTGATCTAGCTTGGGTCTAGTACCCAACTATGTTGTGGTAGCTCTAGGCAAGCTTGTGTTGGTTCTAGGCAATGAATGTGGGGGTCCTCGACATATGCAAGGTCATCACACACGGGACCTTATGGATTGGTTTAAGGAACTAGTGGGTTTTGACTTTGGATTATTCATCAAATATTCAATTGCGGCTAAAAATATTCTTTCTTTCTATATGCCTATGGTTTAGCCCAAAGGCTAATATGAAGAAGAAGAAAATTATATATATCAACCACATAGCCATATGTATATGCAATAGGTTAAAGTGTTGGTTTAAGCACCCTCTACCTTAGTACACATGTATTTCTTAAGGTCATTCTTAAGCCTTGTCACACATCACTCAATTATAGGCTTCCAATCAAGAAGATGGACCATATCGAGCCCACATACTAATGCTTAATAAATGTCCATCATGTTGATTTCTGGAATGCACGTGACCATTTTGCATGTCCATTTTACATATACAGAGTGGAGTTTACATGAGTGTAAGGATTGTGGAGGATTTTCTTACATCAATCTCTATGGTTTAAAGGGCAAGTGCAAAACAAAGCCCCCTTTCGTACTACACTAAATATTGCATTTAGTGTTACCAATTCTATTTATCTTGCTCGATTCTAATTGTAAACCACCCGTGTAGTGTCACCAACACTAAATGTAAACCTAACATAAATCCTCATTCCTGTCAAATTTTTGGGCATTATAGATTTACAATGTTGTGATTATTGCCACTTACTAAGTGATTTTTCATCCAAATTTCAATCATTCTTGACAATATTTCATTACATAAATGTTAGATGCAAAATATACCAAAGTAGATGAACTAAAAGTGAGTTGGGATGAAAATATGTGTAAACTATTCATAAGAAGTGTCATTAGAAAAGTTACCACAGTAACATAAAATACCATCCAACACTAAATATTTATTTAGTGTAGCATGAACTGGAATGATGACATCGAGCATAAAGCTGAATCCCTGATTTTGGGAAGTGCGCAGATTAACAAGACTCCAGATACATTGACCGATAGCACAGATCGGTCAACGTTGTCCAAGAGCACTTTGGATGCAAACAAATCTGATGAATACAAAGCTTCATCCCCCGGAGTGAACTCGAATGGGTTAAAGCTGAAAGCTTCTTCCCAACTCTTGAAAAGCTTTGTGGGTAACGAAACTGCGGACACGTTTGACACGATTCAAGATAGGGAGGTTAACTTGGAGAGCACTGCAGGAACAGGAACCATAGGGCAGAAGGCAAGAAATGCAACATCATCATTCAATCAGATTCATGCAAAATTTCCTGTACACAACAAAGCTCATGAGGCTGCTGCAAATTTCGACCAGCAGATAGCAGATGCTTCCAAGTTGGCCCAGGGTGCAAATGAGGAAGTTCATACTACAATATTACTGGTCTAACTTGGGAAGAATTGGATTGAAGCAAAAGCACCTGAAGTGTTGAGCAGGATTCAGCAGTCTAGGAAATCGTCTTCCAATTCAGCCCAGGAAACTGCTGACAATGAAGCCAACAAATCTTCTAGGCTTTTTTTTTCCTCTGTTGCACAATTTCTTTGACCCTAAATGTTCAAGGATGGGAAGGGTTTCGAGTGTTGCCTCTGTCAATAATCAGTGAGCAATATGCATTTTCGTCTTTGTCAGTAGGATGGTAGGATGGCACGCTGCTTTGCTCCAAAAAAACCTAGAAAGAGCATGTTTGACAAGGGACACGCTCTACTGAGATATATTAGTTTACTGTTTGAAGGGCTCCGTGCAATAGAAAAGAGGACTCAATATGTAATCAAAACCTTGTTGCCTCTGTAGCATACATATTTTCTTGGCTGCTAGTTTACATAAAAATAACATATGTCAATGAGTTGCACACTGCAGTAAAATCTCTTGGTACGAATGAAAGAAATTTATACTTGTCAAATGCTGCCTGCTAGACGGCAAATGCATGTTCCCACTGTACAAAATCCGCTATTAGCATACATATCTCTCTACTTGAAGATGTTAAAGCATCACTATCCCTCTTGTAGATGAGAACAGACCAGCAAGAACTTCTAAAGCATGAGTGGATTACAGCCACAACAGCAAAAACCCTAAAAGTTCTTGAATTTTCATCCAAGGCCTTTTTGATGTAGCGTCAATGACCTGCCAGGCTTTCTACGTTACACTATTGAGGAAATTGATCTAACTTGACTTCAATCCCTTTCTTGCGCACTCGGTCTACGAATGAACTTGATGTTATTGCACACTCAATAATGCCTGCACACTCTGCAGGAGCCAACTCAATATTTATAGAATCCTCCGTTTCCAATTTTGTCACTGAAGTGACTGTGGGTGCCGGAGTCTGTGTGGTACTATGAGGTGACCGCAAATTTCCACGCGTCTGACAGGCCAACATAGTCTTGCAATGCTGAGCCTCATCTTCTCGTATGTTGTAGAACACATCATAAAGATTCTCTGCATCCAATTACACTATTAGATAGTATTCTTATACAAATGAGCTGCTGAAGCAACCTTCTGACTTATGTTACATGAAGTCCCAGGTTACTTATGTTGAATTCCACAGTGCTTGTCTTGAAATGTAAATGATTAGAAAATTCCCAGAATCTCCACTTCAAGCTGATAAATCTGAATTTCTTCATACTGCTCTCAAATTTAACAATATACTCAATTCATCCTGTTGGTTGTTTCACTGTTTATAAATCCATTACTGCCTGAGATGGAAAATTTGGGCTAGGGGAGTTTGATGGTCGATATGCATTACCCCTGCGTGCACAGGAAAGAACTATATACCAAACGTACACAAACTTTCACATTTGAAACCAAAACTATTTACAGCATTCTAAGTAGGAAAAGAAGCACAGTTTCATTATTAAGAATCATGTACTAGTGTTTCAAAATATACTGCGCACAGTTGATCAATATTCCTCTGCAACTTTACATTGGAATTAACTACCAACACCTTATTACAATATCCAAACAACACAATCAATCATAAATTCCACTACATCTGTGAATTTGTTCCTACAACTTACAGTTAGGTGTTCTAAGTCGATAACCAGGTCCTGATAAAATTTGCACATGACAACCAAACGGATGGAGTCCTTCAGTAGCACCTTTGCCACTAGATATAAGGTAAAACACAGTATTCAGTTGACTTCATCAAGAAAACACCTCAGGTGTGGGGGTTTAATGAGTAAAGAGCTTTATTTCTCACCAATTTTAGGCCGTCTTGAATTTGGAGGACTGTGAGTTTGAAATTCGTCTGTATTCCACCAACACAAGCGCTTGAGAGGAAGGACAACAAAACTGTGTGGACACAATTCAATCATTTTGAAACTGATATTAAAACTGAGGTTAATAAAACAAATATGTAAAAACCTACCAAATAAGTAGAGATCACCCTGAGTATAATACTTCACTGCAACTTCTGGGGCAGGCAACTTCTTTAACTCCTCTGCAGCAAGTAGGTGAGCACAACCCAATTAGTCCACAGTAAAAAGCTGAGTCACATATACTTTCCTCATAATATGACTTACTGACCACATGCAACAAAGTCCCATACCAGGACTCATGCAAGAAAGTCCGCAATCCCTCTAATGCTGCAGAGAAATAAAATATTAATCAACAGCTTGAAAGCACCTCCATGTAACTTGATAAATTCGTCATACGTATGAAAGGCATGCTTCTCCACACACTCTGAAAAATGATCTGCAAAGACGATGTTCCCGTTCCAACATTCATCAGAACATGGAGAACATCTTGGTGTGAGAAAAGAGCTCAAAGTCTGCTCAGGATAACATGAAGACTGATCCACAGAACATGATCCCCATATATTTTACAGATAACTGACTACAGTACCACCAGAACCCTGATCAAGCTTCAAGTTTTATTGATGCCCATTCTCTCCAGAGATGAATTATACTCAACAGTGTATGATTGAAGTGACACAGTACAACACAAAAACAAAGTGCATACAATTGAAAATCTACATTGAAAGGAATAGAGAGCATACATGCCATTCGAGGACTGAGTAGATACATGACCACTGTCATGAAGTAGTAGCCAACGGCAATATGTTGTGCCAGAAATCGATCCACCCAACGTTCATCTCCACCTAAAGCCTAGAACCCATACCACAACCGCCTTTGAATTCTCAAGTATTATCCCCTCATACATTGTACACCTTGAAACCAGTCTTAAGTCTTCTTTCAAGACCTGGTACGCACCATTACTGTAAAGAGAGGGAAAGATGCAAACCTCCATCGTAAGAAGGTGATGCAACTCATTCCAGCTCTCTGCAAAGTGGACTTGCAAGTAATCTGCACGCCTCCACCATCCAAAGCTCTCGTACATGTGTAAAACTGACACAAAAGCTGCATAATTCCAGACAATAAAGGGCTTCAATTTCAGAAAATCTTCAAGGAAACACAAAGAATGGCTGAATTGTGGGAAAGATGGCAAATAGAAGATGGCAAGAGTAACCACACATCACAACTGGTAACCTTGTTAATCTTCCACAAAAATGTAACAAGCTAACAAATTCCTGCATGATACTTGGATCCGGAACTTGAATAAATGGGCACCCTTACTACAATCTCTTATGTATGCATACCACCTCAAACAAAGCACTCAACATGTAGTTCGTTGTGGACCAAGCCATAATAAGAGCTTGAAAACCTGAAGTAATACAATTTCTACTAGGGGATAGCTTGTAGCAGGACTTTGAGGTGTGACCTGTTTTGAAATACTCACCAAAGTAAGGAACTCTGGCAATTGTTTCCAAGACATAAAAGCGTGCATAATCACGATTTGCATAAAATCCATCTAACACCTTAATCACTGCCTCCTGCAATATCCATATACACCATCGATTATTCATCAGGTATATTCACCATAACAATCTTTAGAAAGCTTGAAATCATCCAATGCATCCAGATCCTAATAGATAAAGAGCACCTACAGTGGCAAGCTCGTTGAAAGCCTTCTCCGCTTTGACAACCCACTTCTCCAGCCCTTGCTCAGGGACATGGGTGCCACTGGCAGTGGGCTCCTCAGTATCTCTTTCCTCCGCCAGAACCGCTCTTGCTGTTCTTATGTGCCTGAAAAGTGACCAATCACCATATAAATTGTTCCTTTATTACTTGCCTGACTTCTACATTGACAGAATTGCGCCATACCAGCTTTAACCCTACTAAACCATAAACCTCAGAACGTGGACATGAATTACGCTCACTAAGAACCAAACAACACCTCCATTGCACTTTTCTGCCATCCAGTGTGAATTTAACTCTGAATGCGATCACAATAAGTTAATACGGAGTATGTGCTCCTATGCTCGTGACTAAATGAAATCATGGACACAAGGGTGGCTTAAACCCAAGGCCTTCACCTGGATCCGACAGAAAGTTCAAGATTTTGAGCCGCCTAAGGCTGAAATGGGTGACCTAACTAGCACTAGACCTTTCTAGCACTTTGATTTAATTTCCGGTGCACCCTACCACCTATGGTCCACCCAATATCCGGGTGAACTGGATATTTTCAACCAATTTTCAACCAACCATGTGGGAACTAGGGCTTGCTCTTGGAGGAGATAGATGCAGGACGGTCAGTCCGAGCGTAATCAAGGTGTTCACCTTTGAAAGAAGGCAGTGATCTTTGGGGGCCTTCTAATTCTGGTGATCCGTTTCTGGATTCCATACAAACTTGGACCAACTCGAAGATGAAGCATCAACACCATAATTCACGCTGGTGGCAACATCGGAGTCGTCTTTCTTTTCATTTCATTTCAGTCATGGACACGTTGACAAACGCCACGTAAATTGGTGTAGGACATTCATCCAGGAACAAGAAAAATGCTTCCACAGTCTACAGCCCTCGCAGGGATGGGATCCCCTGGATACTATCCTTCTTAGTTCGTAGACGACCTAATAACATTCACATGAGGACCTGTATTCCGTGTATTGCTGGAGTAAGGGACCGGCACCCACCCCTCTCCCTCGTATGTACATGTGCTATACATTTCGAGTGGTGCAGAAAGGAAGGGTGTCCCCTTTCCCTTACTTGTCACTTCCGTGATAAGCCTGTCACCGGGAAAAATTTGTCATATATTTGTTTTACGCACTAAGAAAATTGCATCTGTGGAAAGCGGCATACCGATGAGATCGCCATTTTGGAAGTGGGGAAGAGTAATGCTGAGGATCCCACTGCAAGGTGCGAAAACTTCTCGACACCTGCGATGATATGCCAATTCCAATTCCAACACACTCTCCGGAAACTTCCTTGCTCCTGCTCCAGTGGTGTCGAGCGACTCCTTGAGGAAGGACCAGACTTCCAGCCCTCCACAATCCGCTTGTCAAGCACGTTGTCATGCTGCAATATTCTTTACAATGTCCGCTATCCCAAGTCCTTTTCGAATTTCAAATAGGCAGATGACACCTTCACAGCTGCCTTCAGGCACTGCAAGCACAAAGGCGTGGGCTTAGTCTCTATTTATCACAAAATGGCGAAAGATCTTCCTCAAAATTTGCTCAAGTTAAAGGAAAAGTAGGCAAACAGTGACCATTCCGTAGACTCCTCTGCTGGAATAGATAGCTTCGCGAACAATGTATAAAGACCTAATCAGCTTCCAAGAATAACGTGTCTTTTAAGAGAATGCGAGGAGCCAAGGTGGATAGCGAAGTTATCCTATACCTCAACATGACTCTTGGTCGGGAGTTGCTTGTTTTGCATACAACACCTGCCATGTTCGGTAAGTTTCCAGCGCGTGCTTGGAGGTCGTGTGGAGATTTGAACGAAGAACATTTTATATCGGTGCAGTGAGGATCAAACTCTTTTGGTATGGCAAGAGGTGCTCAAATGAGTTTGGCTCTCAATGGACCGAAATAGGTTGCTCTTAATTCACATTCCAACTCTACCTCCAAGGATGCACCACAACTCGAAAGGAATTATTGATATTGTATGCAAAACAACCAACGTCCCAACGAAAGTCCCATTGAGTTAGAGAATAACTCTATTGATAAGACCAAGAAAGATAAGGAAGTCGACGGCTCTTAGCAACCGAAAAAAATTGCCGAATAAATACAATCAACACATACATTCAATCAAATGCCGCGGAGGAGCCCTATTGAGTCGACAAAAGAGACCGGAAGAAGAATAACTCCTAACACTTGATCGAAACTCAAGGGTATTCGAATGGCTGCCGTCATGGATCCCCTTAGCTTTAAAAGACATCCCCCATACCTTCTCCACGCGCCCACGAAAACCAGGGCGGGCTGGTAAATCATCGAGTCTTCTAATTACCTTCCTGAATGACGATACACAAATCACAACTCTGTAATATCGAAATCCCGCACATAAATCTGCAGCAAAGTCAAAAGTCGGAAACAGTTCAAGAAACTCCAAATCTTCCCTTCCAAACACAAATTCCTTATTTCCATCCCCGAATCGAGCTTTGAAGATTCGAAATCTTAGGTCACAGCAATGCTTGAGAGGTCCATACCGATGTAAGAGAATGAGAGCCATAGCTCCGCCACGCCTCCAAATTTGAAAAGTTCATTGAAGGAGCTCAAATGGAAGCTGATCTTGTATCAATTGGCAAGCATAAAGAGAAGCGAGATGGCCCCAGCCACCGAAAAGAGGGAAGTATGGCGATGATTTTTCATTCATTTAGATATATCGCCGCTTGCAATCGCTCCCGCGCGTCATAAATTTTCCACCGTTCGATCCTAGATTGCCTTATGTCTTATGATTCCTTTCTAGGGTGCCGCTGTACACCGTTGACTCCCGTCCGCGGCAACGAAAGGTCGCGGCAACTGCCGCTGGAGGCAAATCTATCTAGAGTAGAGCCACCCATAACCGATCACCTAAAAGATTTTGCACCAGATCTGGAGAAGTATGAAGGGGGGGGGCAATTTTTTTCCGTGTAGAAAGATAGAAATCAGGAGGATTGCAATTTTTTGGTAATTTTATTCCTTAAATTGAAATTAGTGTGAATTTTCAAAGCCAAAAGTTGTTTCGAACATATTATCAATGTCTAGAATTTGTCACAACTGCTCATTCCTCCTCACTTTATCACTCAAAACTAGGACATGTGTCATGGCATTATTGGTTGCAGTCTGATCGAAATTCAGTCCCAACTTGATTGAAATTCCAGTACCCTATATGATCAAGAATAGATGCCTCTATTATATACATGGTGGCGCAGCGTGGGCTGACTAGTAGGAAGGTTGTCGTTGGATTCTCAATCAGATGAATAATAGTGGCCTAAGTCAGAGGCTTGCACTAATCATGCTTTATCGCATTTCCCAAAACAATGATTCTAGTGTGTCCAACTAATGGATTGTCTTCCTTTGCTTGCACAAATTGTCATGGCTTTGACCCCCTGTACAAGTTGTTCTGAGTTAGTGGAGAGATTCATGGTGCATTCATGGATAGAATTCAACATTGATATCGGAGGAAGAAAATTGGTAAGGTCTGAAAGGATAGAATGGGTGCATAGTGTTCGTCACCATTGGGTTCATCAACATCTACATCAATGTTTTCCAAAATCATGCAAAGTTGGGGATGCACAAGAGGTTGCTCTAGGCTCAACAAAGTGGCAAGCGCAATGGAGAGAGGTATCGCTGAAGCAAATTCAATTTGTGATGAAGTGATGCAATACTTTTTCCAAGTTGTTTCTTACATAGGGAAGGAATTCATACCATTTAATAAGTTTTTTGGATTGTTTATTTTGTTGGTTAGTGTAAAAGACAATATGGTTGTGAGTTTGTATCATGACAAAAATTAGTGTACAATTTTATTTATTTTTGGCATCTCGTCTATTATGCAAAAGAAGGTGTTGAACCAGATTAAAGACTTGAAGTTCTATAATGTCATGATTGATGAATCAAC
This sequence comes from Polytrichum formosum, assembly GCA_964035585.1. NCBI lineage: Eukaryota > Viridiplantae > Streptophyta > Polytrichopsida > Polytrichales > Polytrichaceae > Polytrichum > Polytrichum formosum. The sequence goes on along the minus strand of OZ037936.1, from coordinate 9,556,388 downwards.
TGACATATCAATGACTAGTCATTTGGTGGTATTTATTACATTTGTAGAGGAAGGCATGCTCCGATGTGTATGTTTAGGTCCCTTGCACATTGATGGCAATAAGAAAGATGCTTAAGTGATCTTTGAAATCCTAATCAAAGTATGAATGAAACAGGCTTAGATATTGATAAGTGCATTGCTTTTGGTTATGATCATGTTGCAACGATGACTGGCAAAAAGACGGATCGTGTGACAACATAGTCTACAATTCAAAGATTATGTTAATCCATTCATAACCTCAATTCATTGTGTGGCACACATACTCTCGGACAACACCCAACTGACAAAGTCACATGCCGCTTGGTTTTTATTAGTGGCTATTGGTTACTAATGTAGCTTCTACTCCCTCCAAAGAGTGAAGTAGATTTACATCTAATGTCATTGTCCTTTTTAGGATGTGGTCACGGATGTCTTACAGACAAACATTCTTTTCACTTTGGCCTCCCCTAGAGATTGGAAGTCTTTTACTTCTATGCAAATAAGGATATTGTGCCATGTCCAAGGAAACAATTACATGTTACAAATGCAAGCATTAAAGTCAAAGAGTTTCATCATTTAATGTAGGGTGCATGATTTGCATCTACATCCTCTGGCTTTAAATGCTTATCGCAATATGTTTTTGATTAGAAAGGCACAAACCCAGATTGCCATTAGTAGGTGGGTGACATACCGGCAACTATTTGCATAAGGTCAAAAGGTTATTGTTGTTCAAATATAAACACGCATTGTACAACACGATTGTATTGTAATATAATTAGCTAGGTTTTGGCTACTTAATAATCACCTAATCATTTAGCAATGTGCAATGTCATGAACTGCCTATAGAGTAACATTAATCACGAAACCATTCCTTCTTTCTTGCTTGGCTCGTTTTCAATTGTGTTTGTGTGTTATGGGGTTTTTCCCAAGACGTGTCAACTAGTTTGTTCCTCACGAAGGCACGAAATATTTCATACATGTTGGCTAGACGCTAACCATATGACCAACTTGCAATTTGACATGGTGACAAATCCAACGACCATGCATCGGGTGCTCCTACAACATTATAGTTTGGCACTTGATGGTTAGTACATTGATCACAATGGTCAACACCGCATCATTCATAGTGTAGCATATTAGGCTAGACAAGTTGTTTATACATCCATGTCTGTATCAATTCCATTCATTTCATTTTGAGGTGGAAACTGATAGAACATTCCAACCAATGTCGGTCTGGTGTATAGATGATCAATAATGGTATCAATAATCAACATCAATAATGGTATAAAAGAACCTACTTGTGGGCATCAAAATTATAATACCAATCAAATTTTGATATTTGGTGGGTATGTCAAGGTGAGAAAATCTTTGTATACATGAGTTATTATTTAGGTCATTATCATTCTAAACCTTATTGATAGCAGTACAATTTTACCTAGGCACGAAGGCCCTTGCATGGTATATATATATATATGAATGGTATCGAAGAACTTTTTGGGTCAAATACCCTATTGATATCAAAAAACGTGACATCCTCATTATAGACACCCGAATGATATCTAATAAAAACGATACCATGCCAACACTAATTTCAACCACCATGCAATTACACTTGGCATAGAGGTTTGTACCCGCACTAGTGGCATTTTGAATAAATCCTATGCATTTACTTTGCAATGTTTGTGTTGTTAGTTACTTGCTTTGGTTTGTGTTATGGCTCATTTGCGAATTCTATATGCTTAACTCCGACTCTAGCTTGTCTTTCTTTGACTATGTGAGAGTAGTTATTGTCTTAGTGTTGAACGGCAATCTGCATGAACGCGATGGTTTAAATTAGTCAATTCTCTACCAATGAAATAAGGATCATTCTACTTTTCATTATGCAAAGTTCTACTTCATAGAGTACACCGTACAATATTTCGTGTGGGTTGTATGAATGTGTATCCGAGGACTGGGCAGTCAATCTCTAAGCATATGTTGAAGTAATTGTGTGACATTCATTACTAAAAATCTAATCTTGTCAACTAATCATGATGCTTGTTATGAGTAAGTCAAAACAAACATATTTATACCATCCAAGGATTTATATGTCAATCTCCAAGTAAATATAAGAGAATTTTACTCAGATCCAACACTCTCCAAAAATTAGAAACTATGTGCAACTAAGGATAGGTGTGTATTATTTTTATTATTTTTATTATTTTATTATTTTTATTGATGGTATCAAAAATTTTGAAGCGATTTCAAAATAAAACACGCCCCACACAATATGTGACCTTAGGTTCAAAATAGTGTAGGTTATTGGAAATTTCATTAAATTATTTTATTATGATCTTTCTAGGATAACATGATAAATTTTTTTGCAAAAGGCTTTAATATGAAGTAGAATTTCGATCATTATGATTGGAAATGTTGTTGGTTTATGGTTCCGCAATAAACGTAATTCATGTTGTTCTCGAATGCATATCTATTTTGTGTATATTTGTCTTGTATTTGTGGCTTTATGAGATTGCTTTGAGGCTAAACCACGTTGCAATGAATTCTTGGCTCTGCCTTTCGATACCAATTTTGAAATGAGCCAAAGGTTGGCCTCAGTCGGACAACCAACTAGATTTGGTCTCGTGTGGATGATAATCATAGGGCATAACACTCTTGCAGCAAGCTGCTTGTTGATTTATAATAAACATATGGTACATGAAAATAACTAACCTGAACCTTTCAAAGTAATTGAAAGGTACTACAAAGTATGCACAATTATAAAATTACCTAATTGAATGGGGCATTTAATTTTTTGTCATCAAGATAATACCCCCAAACAATTACACCCTTGTGGCATGTGGTTCCCATAAGTCACACTAAACTAGTGTTTAGGTAATTCCATATATTCTAGCCTATTCCAGACAAAATCAATGCTTGACATCATCATCATCCTTCAAATCCCCTCAATATTGTGACTTCTTACCACAACTTTATTGTGTTGTGTCATATGTGACTTTCTATTGGTTTTATATTATGCATTATGACAATGTAGTTGTGTATTTGCACTATTTTTTTGTTTGTTATCACACAATGTGTGCATACTTCTGGACTCTCCAAAAATCCATAATTACATGAATACTAGTTACTAGGTGTCAAACCCAATAATTTTTACACAATTAAAGAATCAAATTCACCCATATCTCCCCCCCCCCAATCCTTCCCCATGTAACCTCTAATTCCATAGCCACTTGCTTTTGTGGTTGAGGATATAACTATTGTCTCAATGTAAAGGCCAAATCTATTTGAATGAAGATTCCTAAAAGCTCACCAACACATCATTGGATTTATTATGAAACAGTCTCCAAACAACTATATACCTGCAAATACCATGTCAACTATGGGTCATATAGTGTAAGAATGGTATTCCTTACCAATTTATGATTCTTTGAGGTATACCTGATCAATTGGGGGGGGGTCTAGTTGTTATAGGATAGTCCCATGTGAAATTTAACACATTGCTTGACATGGGGAATTTTGAAATTTACTTAATTCATAAAAAGGTGAGGGTGAAGCATTTTCTAAGTTGTGCTAAGAAGCGATGTTTCCCAAGTAAAGAAGTAAGAAGTAATATTTTCATTGGATTTTGTTACAAAGGAGAAGTTGCGAGGCACAATTGAAGATAAACCATCTAATGAATCTAAAAGTAATTGCTTTAAAAACCGTCATAAGCAAATAAACTCAATGTTTTGATGGGAGTTTTGATATACTTTGCTAACATGGTCTTGAAGTGGTCAAATGGTCAAGTTGCCTCTTGAAATGGGAGCACTCGTAAGGCATAGAAGATAACCATTCACGGGATGTTATGATTGACTTTTTGAAAGCAATGGACATTTTCAGTAACTACATCTAGAAGGAAGTAAATTCTACAACAACGGGCATGCGCGCACGCACACACACGTATTGGGACCTTCTTTGAAAAATACATGAAATCGAGAGCCCATTATGGCCCATTGATACCTTCAATGTTTAAACGTCTTAAAAGATTCAACTTGAACCTTGACATGCACAAAGTTGTGTGTTGAAGTATAAACTTTCACTTGAAGCTAATTGTGGAAAGAAATCCCAATATCAAATCATCAAACGCATCATTTTTTTTTCACTCACTTGAATATCTTAATACAACTAAAAACTCAATTTCAAATACACAACATGGGTCGAACGTCATCACCACACAAGTTCGGTAAGGACACCAAACAATGAATTCATCACCGATGCACCCACATCACCACAATATGTGGGTGGTGCCAACTTATTATTACTATTATAGAACAATGAATGCAAAAATGTGGGGAATAAAAAGATGAGAGTGGGGAAAGGGCCACAAAAGAAAAGACCCCGAGGACCAAGGGGACACAATATGAAGGCCAGTTTGCACGGGATTCCAAGTCCTAAATCCCAAGTCACTCGAGGTCGATTTGTGCAATCTCAGTTGCTAAGAGCATGGAATTTGGGATTTACCTGTTCACACACGATCCCAAGTCCTAAGTCCCAAATATGACATGGATGCCTACATAGCAACACTTTGTGGTGGTGAGGCTTGGGACTTGTGACAACATAACATTACTCAACTAATGAGTTGTGTTCATGGGCCTAGCAGTAGATTCGAGAATGAAGACTTTGGATGCTTGAATCCCACTGCTTTAGACTGAGGGCCACTTCACACACAAGGATGAAGGCCCCTGACCATGGCAATGTAAGAGCTCTCATTGGTCGAAAAGGCGGAGACCGTCCAAGTTCACTTCACACTAGGAGGTGAAGGCCTAAAGGCCCAAAGAAAAGTTCGTGGATGAAAAGTCTACATGGAGTCCTACATGGTAGGTTGTGGATAAGGGTGCATGGTCTACCGGAATTTGTGTCAGGCCAAGAGGTGGGCTTGACGAAAATTCTGGGAGACCATGATTTTTTTAATATTTTTTCTAGCAAGACAAATTTCAGAGCATATTGCAGGGAATATTCCAAAATAGATTCCAAGACATACAAACACCACCAAGTAATTCTCTTAAATTGATAAAGTTTGAGACATATTATATTAAACCAATTCCTCCCTTCTTTTTTTTGCCAACAAAATATGCAATGGTCCCGCAACAAGGTCCATTCTCACTTCACACTATGCTTGAGGGCCCGTGACTACATAAAACGGCTTTCCCAACATCCATGGTACTGCCTTTGGATGAGAGTCAAGGGTCCTCACCATTACAAGGTCACGGCTCTTGGCTCATGTGTGAAGTGGCCCTGAATTTAAAGTCAGGGCAATTGAACATAACTCATTAACTAAGTAATGTTATGAGAAGTCATGTGAATATTTTTTCATAAAATAATCAAGATCCCGACTTTAATGAGACTACACCATATTTTAATGGTGTCTTGAGGCTCAAAAGCTGGGACTTGGGACCCCGTGTGAACCGGAGCTTGCACTCTTCTTCTTTCTTCGTCTTTCATGTCTTCCTCCTCGTCTAGGCTTCACACTCTTTGGTAACAAATCGTTTACCAAGCTTCACATTACAGTAAGCACAAGTATTTGATAGGGCAATGGCACCGATCCCTAAACCCTAGCGCGCTGGAATTGCTGCCGTTTCGCGTCGACGCCAGCTCCACCGTTGCAGATCGGCCAGGGGAAGCATGGAGGTTTGTGCACTCGTTCATATGTGATTGGCATGTCGGATTTCTCTGCATTGCTGTCGCCGTGGTTTTGTGTTGGCAGTGTGATGGGGTTTGCAAGGTTTTGCGAGGTTTTGAGATCTCAAAACCGCCAATGGGAAATGAGGGGGCAGGGGAGATTATCATGTGATTGATATGGATTCGAGGTTTATGTTGAGATTTCTTTGGATTTGGATGAGTTTTTTTTTGTGATTGATCCGTGGATGCGGGGGTGAATTTGGCGATCAGTTGTAGCCATGGATGGGACCAGGGATGGGGCCATGGGGCCTTCATGTGAAGAAGAGGAGGTGTCGGCTCCGACGAGTGAGGATGCAAACGGAGTGCAAATGGGATCTCGGGGCTTGGCGGTGAATGATGACGATGACCGTGGGGGTAAAGTTATAGTAGAGGATTTGGTCGCAAACGCAGCCACTGGGAAGGGGATAGAGAGCTCCGCAGGGGAGCATCCGAAACAAAAGGATGGCATGGATCCCTCGGTTGACTCTCAGCATTGTATGGTTGTCGCTGAGCAGGTTAGCTCTCAGGGTGATTCGGATGGCCCAGTAGTTAATGCTAATCCATTGGGAGTGGAAGGATACATAGGAGACAATGCTGTCAAGTGCACACAGGCTCCTGGTACAGGGTCAGGCAATGCTGGTGCAATTGACATTGGTCAAAGCAGTACTACTGCTGAAGCCAATGCTGTGAGAGAGGTTGCAGAGGTGATGAAATTGGAGGCAGGTAGAGAATCAGAGTCATCATCAACAAGTAAGCACATCAGTGCGCAGCCTCTGTCATCATCTGTAGACAAATTGGAAACTAATGAGCCGAGCTCATCATCTAGTCCAAAAGAAAGTATTGCAATCAGTGAACGCGAACATTATGATGAAATGGAAGTTGGTAGCATTGAAGCTGCAGGGGTTCAAGATCCTTGTGAGCCGGATATCCCTACAGCAGCTGGGGGTGGGAATGGGAATTCACCCCAGGTCAATATGGCGTCCGGTGATGGTGATAATGATGAAGAAATTGATACTCCAGCAACTTTGAAGCGCATTGAAATATCTCTTAGTGAAGCTCCTCGATTAACATTTGTGGCATCCGAAGCAGCTGGAAACCTCACAAGTACTTCGTTTGAGTTTGATCATCATCAAAATTCAGGGAATTCCATCAGCAACGAAAATCCGCCATCTGTGGCATCAACTGCAGACAACGAGGAGGCTGAGGACATCCCGGGGGAAGATAGGGTTGTAGCTTTAGCAGAAGAGCCAGGTGAGTATGTGGCTTCATCTCGTGAATTGGGACCTCCATCTCATGTTGAGGGGAATGTGAACCCTGAAGAAGCTGAGTCTCTCATAGGATCATCAGAAGAAGCACTACGTGCCAATATGAAATCAAAGTCTTTTACCACACCCAGTAAAAAGAGTGTCAGCTTTTCCAAGACGACAGAGAGGTCTGATGTTATAGTTGGCGATGACGAACCACCTCAGTATATGAGCTTGCCACAAGATGAACACCTAGAATCATCATCACCCACTATTGCAAAACAGGAACTGGAGAACAATGGTATCAGTAATCCAAATAGCTCCTCACAGTCGCCTGACGAGAAGGTTCCTGTGAGGGATGAAACAGTTGAACAGAAAGGAGGAGTTGTTGCGCACTCAAATGAGCAAAGTGGTGGTGGAGCTTTGATTCATTCCAAATCCCTTGATGTCATCACACCAACACGGTCCAGCCTAAGACCAACGCTGTCATATGATGGTGCAAGCTTTTACCTTCCTATACAAGAGGTAAAAATTGTGAAGAATTCAGTAATGCCAAATGCTCCCCCAGGGCTTATGAATCTGATCGATGATGTGGTTGATGGGTGGGATGACACCCGTTTGGCCAAACTCCAAAGTATTGTAAGTGGCAAGGAATATGTGGTATCACATGAAAAGGGAAAGGATGCAAGACTTGTGGTAGATATTTTGATCGCAAAACTGGGAGGAGTGGAGGGTTTGGATGAGAAAAAGGAAACAACAGCTCCTGGGGTGATGCTTCGTGCGGGGCCAGCAATTGCAGCCAGTAAGATTCTTCCATGGCTACCTTGGGAAGGTGATACTAAGACCTACATGTCTCCAAGAACAAGAATGGCCAAGTCCTTGGCATTGATTTTGCAATCATGCACGAGAAATCGGGCAATGTGTTCAGCAGCAGGCCTACTGCGCACTCTTTTGTTAGCAGCTCAGGAAATTCTTACCAAAGGAGCTGATCAAGAAAGATGGGATCCGAGCCCGTTATTTGATGCTTTTGAGGCTCTGGGCTCCCATTGTCTCACTGTGCTGGACCTTCGGGAGTGGTTGCGAACGGTTGCAAAGACTTTTTTGACTGGCAAAGCCCTTGATCTGATTCTTACTCTGGAGAGAAGTTTATCAGGTGAGGAGACACGGGGTCCTTCTCATACTTTTGAGTTTGATGGTGCCAGCTCAGGATTGCTGGGTCCTGGAGAGAGCCGGTGGCCTTTTCCAAATGGCTATGCATTTGCAACATGGGTTTATATCGAGTCGTTTGCTGACACTGTGAGCACAGCAGCTGCAGCTGCTGCAATTGCAGCAGCTGCTTCGGTGAAGTCTAGCAGATCTTCAGCCATGTCTGCTGCAGCAGCAGCCACTGCGTTAGCTGGGGAAGGCACTGCCCACATGCCAAGACTCTTTAGTTTTCTCTCATTAGATAGTTTGGGAGTCGAAGCCTATTTCCATGGTCAGTTTTTAGTGGTAGACTGCGTCACTGGAAAGGGGAAGAAGTCCTCTATTCACTTCACGTATCCATTCAAACTTCGCCGCTGGTATTTCATTGGTCTGGAGCACACTTATAAGCAAGGCTTGTTGGGGAAGGGAGAAAGTGAAATGAAGCTCTATATCGATGGCCGGTTGTGTGAGTCACGGCCCCTGGTGTTTCCAAGGCCTTCCAGTCTGGGTTTCTGCTGCATTGGAACAAATCCACCTCCTGCAATGGCTGGTCTGCAGAAGCGACGCTTACAGTGTCCGCTGTTTGCTGAAATGGGACCCATATATATTTTCAAGGAGCCGATAGGGCTTGAGAAAATGATTGCCTTGTCTTCCAGGGGAGGGGATGCTCTCTCCTCATTTGGAGCTGGGGCTGGAGTCCCATGGTTTGCAAATAATGAGCAGGCAATGTCAGCTGCTGAAGACAGTGCGGCCCTGGATCTGGAGATAGGTCCTTCTCTGCATCTTCTTTACCATCCTAAGCTTCTTGTGGGCCGTTCATGTCAAGATGCATCTCCTAATGGCGCATCCGGTAAGAAAGTCCTATGTCTTATGGACTAACTTTTTTTCTTAGTGTTTTTTTGCTGTGCCAATTGTTGATGAATATGATGCTGTGCATGTAGTGTAACATTGTTTATATTTTAATTTAAGGGCTGCACAGTTTCAATATTAGCATTGTTGTAAATTTTTTTGGGCACGGCTTTGTTGTTCAGGGTTACATAGGAAATCAGCAGAGGTTCTTGGCAATGTGCATGTGGCTGCCAGGATTCGCCCCATTGAAACTATCTGGGCAACAGCAGAAGGTGGTCCAATGGCAATGTTACCCCTTACAGTGGGTGCAGTGGATATACAAACCTTACAACCTGTTACGCAGAATGTTGAGATCTCGTCATCAGCTGCATTACTTTCTGCTCCAATATTCAGAATGCTGTCGTTGACCCTACAGCACCCTGGTAATGCTGAAGAGATTGCCAGAAGCTATGCACCCCGATTGCTTGCATACTTGTTGGCACACCTTGTATGTGTGCCAGCCATTGGTGAACTGGAAAAATCAGCACTTGAACATAGAAGAACTGAAGAAAGAGACGAGGAGTTGGTTGTAGCGGTAGTAGCTCTTGCTCAGGCACCCAAAGACCACGTAGCTTTGAAGGTGCAGCTGTATAGTAGTCTTCTTTTGGACTTAAAGCTGTGGAGCTCTTGTTCATATGGTCTTCAGAAGAAGCTTCTCTCTACGCTTGCAGACATGGTTTTCACTGAATCAGAAACCATGAGAGGTGCAAATGCCATTCAAATGCTTTTGGATGGGTGTCGCCGATGCTATTGGTTGATTCCAGAACTAGATTCAGTACATGCATTTGCAGGAGGAAGATCATCTCGACCTGCAGGAGAGCTGAATGCTTTGGTGGATGAACTCCTTGTTGTGGTTGAGCTACTTGTTGGATCATCGGCGTATGAGCCATCTCTGTACACTGATGTCTGCTCCCTAGTACAGTTTGTTTTAGACTGCCCTCAGCCTAATCAGGTACCTACATCTACTTAGCACCTTTTGCCATTTCTTTTGTCAATCACAGGAAGTCATGTTCTGGTGATGTAAGGAACATGTCAGCAATACTAGATAACCTCAGGCTTAACTACCTTAGATTTATCCACAAGTTCACTCTGCTTCCTTACCTACATTGTGATGATAAACACCCTAATTTTGAGTGCCTTGATAGCTGGTTTGGGTACAATTTTTATTAAACTCTTCTTTCAAAGATTCTTTTTCAGGTATGTCTAAGGCACTTATAATCTGCAGTCGGAGTTAAAAATCAGTGTTGGGAGATTTTCAAGTCTTGACTGGAAGATGAAAATAAGATACAGGTTTAATTAGAACCCTGGATTTGAGTGCTAATGACTGAGTTGGGACAAGATATTGTTGAGCAGTCATTGTTTTGGTCCAGCAAATTTTGGATTGGCATTTATTATTTGTGAATTCTGAATAGGGTAACAACTAAAATGAGAATTGGACATTTGTTGTAGGTGGCAAGAGTGCTTCATCTGATTTACAGATTGGTTGTGCAACCCAACACATCAAAAGCAGGAATCTTTGCAGAGACCCTGCTTGCTAGTGGCGGTGTTGAAATGCTTCTGACTTTGTTGCAGAGAGAAACAGAGCTAGGAGAATCCTTGAGCTTAGTATCCACTAGTGATCCCGATGCCAAAATAGGCTCAGAAATGCAGAATGCTCAGGAAGATGGGAGAATGGGTATTGATGGCAATTCCCTTCCTCTAGGGGTGAAAGGTACTGGGGATGATCAGAGTATTGACAGTAAAGGGAAGGTAAATTACCTCACAACGTCAAAATTTCTTGATGTCTCTGGATTACTGGATCAGGAGCAGCGGCAATGGCCTCTGCCCACTCAGGAAGTTGTCTTAGTGGCACGCTCTTCAGCTCAGCGAGGTGCAAACTTGGGAGGCATCAGCTTGTCAATAAGCGCTGATAGAGCTCGAAATAAGTTTCGGAATGTGGATTCTGGTGATGGTATAATGGTCGGCATTGTCAGTCTACTGGGGGCATTGATAGGAAGGGGCCACTTGAAGGCTATGAGCTCTACTTTAGCTGCTTCTCAACCTATGCCAAAGATGATTGCAAATCCTGTCCTAGGAGAAGGGTTTCCAGGGACTTCTGCTACAGCAGTTGTTTGGCTTCTGTATGCAATGCAAAAAGCTTTTGAGGCTGCACCACAGAGACTTATGACTGTGAATGTTTATGCAGCGCTCTTGCCTGCTGTCATAAGGTCAGAGGTGAGACTCCACTTCTCTATAAAGTTGTGTGCATGCCTTTGAATTTGAAAGTTCTGAAGTGATGCCTCGTGCATTCTTTGAAATTTGTAATTGATTCAATACACGGGTTTGTCTTCTCCTTTAAGAGACATCTTAGCTGTATGTTCTCTGCAGCTAATTGTTTTGCATCCTCAATCAAAGTGAATTGCATTCTGTATCTCATACATGCATAGAAGCCCTGACTAAGACCCTCAAGAAATGTAACATTGTTAAGACACTTGGTCGTGGTTTAGATTTAGAGCCTGAATCCCCTATTTACCCACAATTTTTGTGTGCTGTAATCAGTATCTCAAAACAACTGTAAGAGTTACCTTGAGGTCAGGAAATCCTCAATTTCTCTGAGCTGTTTAGAAATGTTTTGATCCCTCAGAGGTTGATTGCTACACAATCTGTGCCATCTGAGATCTACTCTGCTCAGTGATTTGAAACGACAACTTGTTCCAGTTTGTCCACATTCTGGAAGTTAAGATCTTATGTACGATTTTTCCTTCAACTAATCAAAGTGTGAAATTCACCACATTGAATTGAGTATAGTTCCATCCAACTTTCTGGAACACATTTCTAAACAATTTACAAAACAAATTGTGTACACTCTGTTTGCTGTCTATAAGCTGAATACTGACTTTAAATCCCCAAAATACAAATGCTGACCACATTTTTGTTTGATGAACTTCTCAATAATGACCATCTTTCAGATGTTGTATATGGAAGTGAAGATAGTACCATTGAATGCTTCCTGTGCAGTCAAGTTATGCTGACTATTTCTTGGTTGAGTTGTGCATGATGATAGAAGATGAGAGCAGTGATTCATTCTTTAGTTAATGGTTAAAGGAAAGACGTTTGAGTTTAAGGGTCTTCAACCTAATTATAGACTTATAGTCCAATACAGATAATTGTAGAAGTTTGGTAACTGAAATATATGAGGTTTTTGATAGTCTGTGGAGCTTTTTCCTTGTAGATATCAAGTTTGAAATCCATAACAACCGCAAAGTAAATAAAGCTGTTTCTTAGTCTGTGTAACTGAATGTACATTGTGTGGGCATGTTTGTAATCCTACAGGTGGGAACGTTGTCATCAGAAGATCGTTTAGCTCTTTATGACTGTGGACACCGCTTTGAGCACCTACAGCTGCTTTTGGTCCTTGTGCACTCCCTGCCCTTTGCTCCTAGGAAACTGCAGCTTCGAGGACTTCAGGTCAGTGATGTTATATAGCCTTCACATCTCATTGCCAAGAAATTTGGATATATTTTTGACCAGAGAATGCAGGCTGATAAACAAATGTACATCTAGAAGCAGCTTTAAGAAGGGTGTACCATGTTCATTGATCATGGGTTTATGTCAATTTGGTTTCTGTATGAGCTCAAAAAAAGTGACATTGGCCTTCTATGTCTAACATGTACCTGTGCGTGTAATTGCAGGACATACTTTTGCTGGCATGCACACACCCAGAAAACAGGACCTTACTCACCACTATGTCCGAGTGGCCGGAGTGGCTCCTTGAGATTCTCATATCACATTATGAGGTAGGAGGTCATGACCCTTGTATTCCAGGGAAGACTGGTGATTATTTAGCTATAACATTCTTAATAAGTTGGATCACATCCTCTTAGGCTAGTATTTGCATATATTTTTGAGCATGCTTGTATTCTGTCAGAGTTGAGACAGAGGAAGCATGTAAATAATTCATTGTATGAAGTGCAAGTCCTTTGAAACAACCCATTGCATGTTAATAATAATTGTTTGCATGTGAAATACTCATATTGAAGAAGTTAGGACATGAAAGAAACAGTCTGGTGGAAGTACATCAAGGCAACTCTTCTATTGTTTTTCTAAGTGGCTACTACTGTATGAAGTTTGCCAAACATTATCTCTCCAATTGTGTAGCCATCACGATTTTCATCTGATTTAAAGATGGTGTTCACTTTTCACAAGTGTAGTCTGATGGAAGTGGAGTGGAGGATAGCGGCTGTTTTGAGGAGATCGAAGACCTTGTATATAGCTTCCTTGCTATCATGCTGGAGCATTCCATGCGTCTCAAGGATGGGTGGAAGGTGTGTTTATCATAAACCTTGTTTTCTTCTGTTTTATTAACTTATTGCATATTGGATCTTAGCTTGGGCTTTAGGGTTGGCTTGACGTTATGCACATTGAGGATGAGCATCACTTTTCTAATGCCCAAACTACCATTGAGTCAGAAAGAGGATTTTCTTTGCTTTTCTAGGATGTGTTTTCTAGGACACTATCTTCTTTATATGGGTCCCTACTTGATACTACCAATGTTTTTCCTATTTTAATTGAACTATTCAACTTTATTTGGAAAAACCTTTGTGAAAGTAGAAAGTGTGTACTGATAGGTCCTTGTGGTTATTTTGATTTGTAAAGGATGTGGAGGCAACAATCCATTGTGCTGAATGGCTGACATTGGTTGGGGGATCCAGCCAAGGAGAGAGCCGGCTGCGGTGAAGTTTCATTTATTGCTCCCTGGCTGTTGTTGTGCTTTATGGATCTATTTAAGCTTTGAAAACACTGATTACATTTTTCTGGCACTTAGTTTTGACATATGCATTAGAAATCATGTTTGGATAAAGATAGACCAAGTCACTAATATACTATGCCCCCGCGTATTTGACAGACGAGAGAAATCTCTTCCAGTTATCAAACGGAAGATTCTGGGTAACTTAGTGGATTTTGCTGCAAGTGAGCTGCACTTGCAGGTACAGGACCCCAAGTACATGCATTCGCTTCTCTTCATTCTATATCCTAAAATTCTATATCTCTTCATTCTGCCTTTGATTTTTTGTTTGAGTTTCACTGAATGTTATTTGACACTCATGTATGTAACCAAGGAACAGACCCAGGTAGTAGCAGCTGCTGCTGCCAATGTTGCAGCTGAAGGACTATCTCCCCGAACAGCCAGAGTGGAAGCAGAGGCAGCAGCATCCCTCTCCATGTCTCTTGCAGAGAATGCCCTTGTGCTTTTGATGCTGGTGGAGGACCACTTGCGGTTGGAGTCACAGTACTACTATTCGACCATTTCCTTGAAAAGTGCGTTGGGAAGTGGCCCAATTCTCCCGGCCTTGTCTAATGTACCAAGTCGAAGACATAGTGCAATAGGAATTGAGATTAGTCTGCCTTCTTCTGACAATTCCAACTCTAGAAGACTGTCCACCACTCCAGATACTGGCGGCTTGTCACTTGAGGTATGTGGTTCATGTTTGTCCATAATGATTGAATAGCTTCATTTTAAGCACCACCTTTTCATGCTACAAAACTTTGCTGCCAACAATTGTAATCCCTTCTCCAATCTTTGCTGAAACAAGTTCCTCATTACTCACAGAATACCTTCAAAAATGTCTCTGGTACGACTTGTGGTAGCTACCAGTGAGGTTTTGTAAACAGCAAGAAGGTGGGGTTATGCACTGTTTCCACAGGGCTTCCTTGCAGTAATCTAGATGGAAATCTTCCTAGTACTTGAATGCTCTGCTTTATCATGTGGTTCCATGTAGGTCAGGTTCTCTAAAACGCTCTTTCTAACAACCTATGAACGAAACTCCAGGTCTTGGCTAGTATGGCTGATGAAAATGGCCAAATATCAACTACAGCTATGGAGCGTCTTACAGCCTCTTCAGCTGCAGAGCCCTTCGAATCTGTTCGCTGTGCGTTTGCTTGCTATGGGACTACTGGACTTGAATTGGCCGGAAGCTGGAAGAAACGTAGTCGAATGTGGTATGGAGTTGGGCTGCCTCCTCGACGAGTAAAATTAGGTGGAGGGGCTCAGGGCTTCAGCAAATGGGCCTCTATGGTAGAAAGAGACACAAATGGACAGTGGGTGGAACTCCCTCTTGTGAGGAAATCAATGGCCATGTTACAGGCGCTGCTGCTTGATGATTCGGGTCCAGGTGGCGGGGCTGGAGGAGTGTTACAGGGTTTTGGTGGTGGAGCAGGCACTGGAGCTGGGGGAGCCCAGCTACAACAACTCTTAGATAGTGACCAGCCATTCTTTGCAATGGTCCGAATGGTTCTGGTGGCTTTGAGGGAGGAAGATATTGCGGAAAATTGTGAAGATACAGTCAACATGTCAATAAAGAGTGTCTCTCCTGTGACTGGTTCTGGCAACTCTAAAACTAGTGTATCAGGTGGGAAAGATCTTCAACAGTTGACCACAAGGCGGGCGAACTCCTCATTGTTATGGTGGTGAGTTGCTGATTTCCACCAGATCCGCATGTTAATGCCATTATTGGACTGGTATTGCTTTAATTTGATATCAGATGTGTATATATGATGAGGATCTTACATTTTTTCGATACAGTAGGGTGCAGGTATTTAAGGATAATTCGATACCATTCAAGTCTATATACCAGTCAAAAACCTTCATACCTAGGTAAAATTACCCTGGCATTAATATGGGACTAAGATGGTATTGACCAGTATTGGGCAGTTAATTATGTTGAGCTCACCTCGAAGGTAAGGTCAACCTCATCCTCGAGGCAGCCGGCAATTGAAGGATAGGGATAACTTTCAAAAAAGAAAAAGTCACGCGAATGAAGGTTAAGGTGATTAAGGATTACTTGAATCCTTGGAGGTTAAGGTTAAGGGCATCCTTCAAAAAGATCAACCACATCATACTGCGATTGAGTGCAGACTGTACAACAAGTTATAGGTGGCCGACCTTTGTTTATTGCTTCTTTGGAATCTTCTGTAGCTGTCTTGTTCAATAGAGAATAAATGGCTGGGTTCTGCACTTTGGCATGGCCACATGGAATTACTCACTAAACTGCTTTGTTCTTTTGTGTGTTGTGCAGTGTGCTTGCACCACTGTTGACAATGCAACTTTTTGAGTCCAGGAGACAGCGTGTCCTTGTGGCAGTATGCATATTCTACTCTGAGGTAGGTACTCATAGATTTTGATGTAAACAAGTTCTTTCTTTCTATTCATCAATCAAGGTCCTTGTTGCATGGCTACTCAGTTATGGCGCCAAATGTCTTGTTGTAACTATGTTGTTATCACAAGTGCTTTTTACCATAAATCTAACCCACTAATTACTTTATCGAATTTAAAAAAGGGAAGGCCCAAGTCTGTCTATTGATGACTGAATAACTGTTTGTAAGCAATGATGAGTTACTTTGGCTAAGGATCAGACTTACATTTGCTTACTTTATGCAGGTCTGGCATGCCGTGAGTGACGATAGGGAGGTTCTACGAAAGACATACCTTGAGACGATTGTTCCACCCTTTGCAGCACTTTTGAGACGTTGGAGACCATTGTTATCAGGCATCCATGAGTTTACAGACTCAGAGGGTCAGAGTCCACTTGCAGTTGAAGATCGTCCTCTAGCCATTGATGCACCTCCACTTGAGGTTAGTCACTTCCACTTCTATAGCCTCATATTCTTGTATTGTACAGGTTTTAGAATGCAAACATATTTAAATGCAGGTATTCGAACTATGTCAATCCCCTTGCAGATTATTAGAGATTGCAAAGTTTGTGCCTCAATCTGCTAGAGTCTGATATGGTGGGCATTCTAAAAGCATCACCTTAGAATCTTGCACAAGAAGTACATATTGGTTCTGAGAATATCCCCCACCTTAACATTAGGCTGCTGTGTTGGATTTGGGTCATCGACCAATAAAACTTGGAACTCTTCTAACTTTTGCATACTGGAATTTAAATAAGACATACTTCGGTGCATTAAAATCCCCTTTCAATTGCTAGCAAGAAACATCTAAAATTGATTTGAACTCATAATACCGAGTAACTGTACTCCAGACTTAAAATGACGGTTGTAGCATTGCCTACCTTAATGTCTGGTCTGAAACTCTTGGACCAGGCTGCTTTGGCAATGATCACTCCAGCCTGGGCAGCTGCTTTTGCTTCTCCTCCAGCTGCGATGGCCTTGGCTATGGCAGCAGCTGGGGTGAGTGGTGGAGAATCATCGCACCCAAGATCCAAGCGTGATTCACAGTCTTCTGAAAATCGATCTTCACGCCTAATAAGCTTGAAAAGCTTACAGAAGTCATTAGACCCACCAGGTCGACCTCAAGCAACAACTCCAAAAGACAAGGCAACTGCTAAAGCTGTAGCTCTTGCTGCTGCTCGAGATCAAGAACGAGCTGCACGAGTGGGCTCTGGACGTGGGCTAGGTGCTGTGGCAATGGCAACAGCATGGCAGCGGAGAACCCTCACAGATAGAGAGCGGACGAGAAGGTGGAATATTTCAGAGGCGATGAGCAACACTTGGCAGGAATATGATAAAGGGGAAGATTTTGCAGGTATTGACATTAGTGAGTCTGCTCACTCGCTCTTTGGAGTTCTCCCTGCCATGGTGGAAACTGCCAGGCGAATGCGAATCCTTGAGGTACAGCTTTTATTCTATTCCTTTCTTCGGCCAATTCTTTGTTTGTTTGAGCTGTTTACCAACAAAGATGCTTACGATTCTTTGATTATTAGATAGTGTGGGAGATGTATGTTCTCTGCTATTTCTGATGTGGTCACTCAGATTGATTAGCTGAAGTATGTCACAATGCTTTTTGGTAATCTGTCAGTCATCATTTGCTTACATAGGTTTCCTTCTTAATTCCTATTTTGACAGGTGAATAGGCGTTCACTGGCTGCTGCGGCAGATGAATTTGGGTCAAGTATAGGAGGAAGAGTTTGGCGCTCTCTTGTTCGACGCCTGCAAGAGATGGGTGCTCTGTTTGGGGCTATTTCAAATCAAATTGGGCCTCTTGACCGGGTATATCTTGTGCCTGGTTCTTTTTGAGTAG